>CM042092.1:39884257-40515820 GCA_023512835.1 Taxillus chinensis | reverse complement strand
ATGTGAGCAAAGCTAAGGACGGGATATATAATCCTGATCTAGGTAAGAATGAGTGTCGTCAAACACTTGGTATATAACCAAGTACTTGCCTCATACGGAATAAGGGTCATTCGTGCGGACTAAGAACCTAAAAGCTACGGACTAAAAAATCCGCACTTAATACTTCAACGAACTAAGTCTAAAAGATGTGGAGTAAGAATCTTAGTCTACAAAGTCGCACGGAATAAGAGAGTCAATGCGGAGTTAAAAAGATAAGTCTTCCACTTAACCGGACTAAAGTACGAAAGACATGGAGTAAGGAATCCGAGTCTTTCATACATGCGAGTAAGGAAGTACTTCTACGGAATAAAGATTTAAGCCTTTATTAGATGCGGAGTAAGGAATCCGAACCACTCACTCATGTGGAGTAAGGATGTGCTGTTACAGGAGTAAGCCATCTATTCCTTTAACTCATGCGAGTAAGAAACTAGATGCGGAGTAAGGAAGCGCGGATGCGGAGTAAGCACTCCGACCTTCTCATTCATACGGAGTAAGGAAGCGCTTACACGAAATAAGGATTCCAATACCAAATTGATACGGAGTAAGCAATCAGTATTATGGAGTAAGGATCCGAGCTTGATTTAAGCACGGAGTAAGGAACCTTACACCGGATTCAAGAAGACACTACTTCAACTATCTCTTCGTAATCAAAGTCATCAGCTCGCTGTTTCTCGATGTAAGACAAACTCGTTGAGCACCTAAAGCATCTTACACGTGGATCATCCGGATATGTGGACACGAGCCTAACTGCACTTGGGAACTTACAAAGAATCTTAAACATTACAAACCCAAGATCTTGAAGACCACATCCGCAGACAATTAAGGCAAAGAGATTTCCGAGAGAGAGAGTAAATGTGCACAATGTCCGAAACAACAAGTTCCAAGGTTGTCTCTCGTGAATGTCACCTATAAATAGTAACACTTGTACATCTTATATATACAACTTGTAAACGTGTAAGAGCAATTGCATGTACTAAAGCTCATAGAGATCAAAGAGGCTAAGTGTGTGTGTACTTGTAAACGAGTGTCAAAGAGTTGTTAAGCAGTCTAAAAGCCTTCAATCTTTAGATCGCTTTCATTTTGTTGTACTTATCATACCGATAATAAAACAAAATACTTCCACTATCCGATTATCTTCCGCATTGTTTCTATCTCTTAACCGAGATAAGTGTTGTGCCAAAGAGTTCGAAAAGAGCTTCGATAAGAGCCTATTCACCCCCTCTAGGCTCCAAGGGACCAACGAGTTGGGCGCCTAGAGCATCAACCTTGGCGGCGATGGCAGAGATTTGGGCGCTCTAGGCTTGGGCATGGCGGTCCAGTGAGCGAGAGAGCACAACATCGAGAGTGAACCGGTGCCGAAAGAGGCACGTTCAAGCACCAACCGGTGCTTTAGAGGACTCCCCCATTGGAATAGGTGCGGGTGTGCACTGGGCGGAGGAGTCAATAGGAGTGGAGGGAGCATCGGCGGCGGCAGTAGAAGGGATGTACAGAGCATCGGAGGCATCCGGAGTAGCAGATCCACTTTGACCAAAGAGGTCAACTACGGGGATGGCTGCGGCAGGAGAGGCGGGCCTGGCCTCAGCAGGGGAGGGAACCCGTATGTCATGGGCCAATCCAGAGGTAACAGTGAACGGAACATCCAGAATGGAGGCTGGCGTAAGGAAGCCATGATCCAAGTTCCAGATGATCATGTCCTACGGGGTTTGGGTGTGGAGAGCATAATACACCAGGAGGTCATTGTTAGAGATAGAGGCTGTGCAAGGCTAGGGCTGAACCAAAACCAGAGTTCCGTTAAGGTTGCGGCAGGGAGATGGTCAAGATAATCACGAGGTTAAGGAAGAGGAGGCAAGGGAGCTTCCGGAGGAGAAAAAGGTACATCGTCCACTATCGTAGCAACAATAGCAGCAACAGCGGCAGCAACAGCGGGTGAGTCGGGTGCGGGGGCATCAGTAGGAGAAGGCGCTGGAGAATCATCCGGATGAGAACTTGGCTGAGAAGGCCCCGCAACCTCGGATGGGTCGGCACGGACGCTGTGCTGGGAGGCTCAAGAGATGGAGGGTGCAGCTACGGACCGAATCCGTCAGGACCGATGAGCAGAGCTAACTTCGGGGGCATGGATGTCGGCTGGGTCACCAACCGAACTGCCCTATTGTTCCGAGGCGGGAAGGAGGCGGAGAGTAGCGAGAAGGCCTCCGTGTCATCATGTTCCCATTAGGTGTAAGATGGCGGAGAGAGTAAGCCTGGGGGAAAGAGATAATGCCATGTCCGTTGAAATGGGACGGATGCAGATGCCTAAAGACGATGCTGAGAATCCGCCCGAAAGATTGGTTCTTTGGGCCGTTCTTCAGCAATCGGAACAAGAATGTCCCCCAGTCCATCGGGAGACCCTCAAAGACTCCGTACATGGCTAAGAGGAGGTCGTACGGAACGGAGTCCAAAGCAGTTGTGCGAGCCAGTAGACACCGTCTCAGAATGGTCGCCATACACCGGTAGCGACCTTGGAAGGACTTTACCTTCTATTCCTTCCCCTTATATGTGCAACCCATGGAAGCTACCATCGATTCCGGGTCCGGGCGCCGATAATCACCGGGGGGTAGATTGAGAGCGGCACCGAGGACGTTGGGGGTGATGACTATGGATTCACCCTGGACGTTGGAAAGGATGGAATCGGTGGTGCAACGGACCCGCCGGTAGAACTTAGAAATGTCGTCGATAAGGAGATCGATAGGATTTGAGACCAAGTTCAAAATGTGGGAGGCTTCCAAGAGTGGGCGTAGGTCTAGAAACCATGCCGGGAGGATTGGAGACAGCGGGCCAATCGACCAGGATGGTCGGGATTAACGCCGAAAAGAGAGGTCTTGGGTGCCATTGCGATTGAGAGTGAGAGGGAAAAGGAAGGTAGGTCTTGGAGATTGGAAGAGCGATGTGGATTTAGGGATTTGGAAATGTAAACTCGCACTACGTGTGAAAATTAAGTATATATAAGACCAAGTCTCGTGGTTGCCGGCGGATCTAGGGATAAAGCGAGATGAATAATGATCCGCCTGACAAGCCGATACTATTAATCTTGATACTTGAGCGCCTACGAATTTAAAAGTGACGTGGAGGCCGTAGAATCAAGTATTTATGATAGTTGTAACCCTTCTTCCGGAAGATTGCCTGTCTTGAGACTTGCATTTAAATAGACCATCATTATTCCTCCTCAAAAACACACGATGTAAGATAAGACCTTGTTTATCGCTATTTGAGTGTTACAAGAGTCTGGAGGAAATGAACCGACTATCATCCGGACTAAGGATAATCAGTAGAAGAATATCTGGATGATCAACAGACCGTGTCCATAGAAACAAAGTGTTGTTAGAGAGAAGTAGATTCCTTTGCTTTGTCTTAAAGTCAAAAAGAACCGAAGTACCACAACACTTCAAATCCAAAACTTCAGACAAGATATATTGGTGAAAATGCAAAGGGAATCCGAACTGTAGCTACACAAAGATAAACTAAAAAGAACATAAAGCTTTGCAGGTTGGGATTAGTACGGATGTAAACAAATATGGAAAATTAGCATAATCTGAACTAATGAAAAAGCAGAACTTATGCATTGAAAATGAATGCGAGAGACATACATACAAGTGAATGATCATTGATACTGAAATCAAAGCATATGTCAGATAAGAAACACTTAAGTTCACATTGGTCAACATAGCGAAACCGTTATGCTGAACATCGTAGCTAAGATTAATTAACTATATATAAGTTACTCAAATTAAGATTTATGAGTGAGAATGGAAGGAATAACCCATGCCAGATGCAATCAATTGATTATCCGATTAAGATGCTCAGTTGAAGAAGCAAAAACATCCAAACATGCCACAAGTCTGATTCAACAATGCATGTCCAGTCAGATCCAGAAGTGAGAAGTTAGAGGGAAGAGCATCCGAGACATATTAGGGGGTTATTACTGAAATAATAGATAGAGCTATTGCTCAGCCATAGATCGTGCGATCCTCTCAGTGATAAACTCCCCCTCAGATAGACAGCAAGGAAAGAGGTCACGAGACATATAAGGGGGGTATTACTTGGGTAATAGATAAAGCATTTTCTCCCCCTTTAGATCTTGCAATCCTCTCAATAGACATTTCTGCTTAATAATTTAGATCATGAGAAATTGCTGTCTACCCTTCAAGAAACTCCACTTGGTGATCGATCGATCAGAAGCTATGATTTCATCCACCAACGATTCTAGCTAACCCATTTCATTTCTTCAACTAGATATGTTAATAGTATAATCAATATGAAACGGCATTGGACATGTGGTGATAAATGAAAATTTTACTCATGAAATCCTAAGAAGGTTGTACTCATATAACGTTAATTATGTTAGCTTAAATGACTTCAGTCGGAAACACAATCATCCTCCCATATGAAAATATGAGAAAATTATCAGAAACATGATACATATCAGCAGTAAGCATGATCGGCATGAAGTAAAGTAAGTGTCTAACGCTCATCATGAACGATGATGCATGTTCTGAAACAAATATTATTGGAAAAATAAATAAGGAACAATGCAGTAAGGTCAAGCATACCTAATTTTAAGAGAAGTTCATAGAATCGTGCATCAGGTAGGGGCTTGGTGAGTATGTCTGCGAGTTGATCATCCGTAGCAACATGTTCCAGTGATATGTGCTTTTTGAGAACATGATCTCGGATGAAGTGATACCTGACTTCAATGTTTTTTGTTTTCGGGTACATTGTTAGCAATTCCACAGGTGTACAGATCGTTACAAGTAATAAAGTGGACTAAAAGTCCGGATGTCGAACCCACAGGGAAGGTGATCAAGTAAAAAGCTCATTTTGTAAACCCATGATGTATTTGAAGTTAGTTTTGTATCATTAGCAATTTGAATGTTGTAATTTAAATAAACAAAGCAATGTAAATGATCTTATGGGAGAAAATAGGGATTTGGATTTCAATCAATGTAATTAATTAATCTCTTGTTCTTTAGGCATATTAATTCAAACTTTCCCTTTTTATTTAAAACCCAACACCTTTGCTTGTACTAGCCTCTTTCAAGTGACCTAGCCATGTGTATACCCTAGCTTGGGGGAACGGGCAACCCATTATGTGTGATGGTCCCTTGGAGCCTAGAAGGGGGGGGGGGGGGGGGGGGGTGAATAGGCTCTTATCGAAACTCTTTCTATTCTCTTATGACACAAACACTTATCTAGTTAACCGATAGAATCACTACAGAAGATAACCAGATAGTGGAAGTATTTTGTTTTATTATCAAAAGATAAATACAACAAAATAGAAGCAAGACTCTCTTACACTCTATTTACAAAAGGATTCACACACTAGCCTATATTATGTCTTTGAACTCTTGTGCATACACAGGATTGATTCAGGCTCGCTCGCACACCTTCTTTCAAATGTACAAGTATGAATATTTATAGAAACATTCCTAAGAGACAACCTTGGAACTTCTAGTTCCGGAATGCGTTTAACACTAACTATTCCTCGGTAATCTCTCTACCTTGACTGTTGTGGTTTGTGGAGATCAAGATCTTGGGTTTGAAGAGTATAAGTGCCTTTGTGAGTTCCCAAGTATAATTAAAGTTGTGTCCACATATCCGGGTGATCCACGTGTAAGATTCTTCAGGTTCTCAACGAGTTTGTCTTACTCGAGACACCACAAGTTGATAACTTTAAATGCAGTAAGTTGAAGTAGCATCTTCTTGGTCCGGTGTAATTTTCCTTACCCCGTTGCTAATGAAGCTCGGAACCTTACTCCGTGTCAGTGGTTGCTTACTCCGTATCTATTTGGTACTGGAATCCTTAGCTCGTGTCAACGCTTCCTTACTCCGTGTGAATGAGAAGGTCGGAGTGCTTATTCCGTATCAGCGCTTCCTTACTCCGCATGTAAGTTCCTTACTCCGTATGTAAGTTCCTTACTCCGTGCGAGTCTAAAGGATCGGATGGCTTACTCTGTACTAGCACATCCTTACTCCGCATGAGTGAGTGGTCCGGATTCCTTACTCCGCATCTGGCTTCCTTACTCCGTGCGAATAAAGACTCGGGTCCTTTTTCCGCATCAGTACTTCCTTACTCCGTATGTATGGAAGACTCGGATGCCTTACTCCGTGTCTTCTTTACTTTAGTTCACTTGAGTGGACGACTTAACTTTTTAGCTCTGTGTCGACTCTTTTACTTCGTACGACCTTGTAGACCAAGATTCTTACTCCGCATCGGTTTGACTTAGTCCATTTGAGATATTAAGAGCAGATTCGTAATCCGTAGCTTTTAAGTTCTTAGTCCGCACGAATGTTCCTTA
Organism: Taxillus chinensis; assembly: GCA_023512835.1. NCBI lineage: Eukaryota > Viridiplantae > Streptophyta > Magnoliopsida > Santalales > Loranthaceae > Taxillus > Taxillus chinensis. The sequence continues at coordinate 40,509,449 of CM042092.1, read as the reverse complement.
TTCCGTATGTATTGGTGACTTGGTTATTTACCAAGTGTTTGACGACACTCACTCTTGTCCGGATCAGGATTATTTATCCTATCCTTAGCTTTGTTCTCACGAGTGTATCTCCGGATTAATAACATATCTTCTGCAATGATCAAAGAAACACAAAAGATCTCAAATCAAATTACATAGGGCTTTATCAGCATGATCCAAATTCTGTGCTTGATCCAACAATCTCCCCCAATTATGGATATGCCCAAACCCTTTGTAATCCGATCTGGTAAGCGCAAAAAAAGAGAACATACTAGAATACACATCACAACCATTTTCATTTATCGGCAACGGAATACAATTCAGCCTTTATACAAGATTTTCATTAAGGTACATAAGGCTTACTATACTTGAAGATCATTGTTGCTGCTTTCTCTCTAAGCTCCATTGTCTGCTTCATCGAATAAGTGGTGTGTTGGCTCCAAGATTTGTCGACACTTAAGAATGACTTGATGAAGTAACGCAGACAAAGGCCCCATAGCCTATCTCCATCCTGGCTATTGTGGCACTTGCTTCTTGCCCCAGGAATGTCGCCTTCGGCTTCTCAATTGGTCTCAAAGGAGTGATGCACAACTTTTCATATAATTTGGCTTTCTTCACGACTTGATCGACCTGAGACACGGTGGTTCCCATTGATTCTTTCTTACATCTGCTCTCTAATCGATGAGAATCAATCGAATCATCTGTTTGGACCGAATCATGAAGACAAGCCATCATGAAATGTGGCGACATGATCCGGTACGGAATGAGGATAGTTGAGAGAGTTCTCCATGGCTTGCTATCCTCATCGGTTCCGTCGATAAAGGACTGAATGATATCTATCCTGGGAAGATAGCCCTCATTCCAGCAAGCGGCAGAACTTCAAACAAGTGGCCGTCCTTGTACGAGAGATGGAAACAGCCTCATCTCCATTTTAGCAGCCCTAGAGAAGTTGTCAATGTCATCTATTGTAAAGAGGCCTTTCTCCTGGAGCAAAGGGTCCGAATGTCGTCCGGGGAGAAGGGGTGCAGGTCGAGAGAGACATCTTCTCTCGGCGAAAGACGCAAAGATAAGACATCATTGCCTTATGCACGCTTCCGTCCGCATCAAGAGGGTCACACGCCGCATATGATGGGAGGAAGGTGTCGGTTGTGGATGGAGAGGATGGAGGAAGAGCTCGGTCGAGGAGCTTGGGCCGAGAGAAGCGGCTACGTTTGGGGATTTGAACTCCCTAAAGCAATGAAGAGACAGGGACGCTTCTCGGCACGAGTGGATGAATGTGATGCAGGAGGAGCGAAGGATCGGATGACACTCTCTCCCCCCGGTTTGGCGGATCGCCAGGGGAGCAACGGAAGGGCGAGCCATCGTGTGCGCCAGGTCCGCGAAGGAGGTAGACAAGGAGTGGACGGACGAGGCGACTAGGTCCATCTTCTATTCCATGGAGGTGGAGGAGTCGGTGAGGGTGGAGAGGAGTTGGGCACCAAGAGCATCAATCTTGGCGGCGATGGCGGATATTTGGGCGCTTTGAGCTTGGGCGTGGCGGTCCAGTGGGCGGAGAGCACGGTGTCGGAGTGGACCGTGCCAAAAGAAGCACGCCCAAGGGCCAACTCTGGAGCTTTGGAGAACTCCCCCGCATGAACAGGGAGCAGGAGTGCGCTAGGCGCAGGAGTCCGCAGGAGTATCGGCACGACAGCAAAAGGGGCATCCGGAGCGATAGAGGCATCCGGAGCAACAGACCCGCTTTAACCAGAAAGGTCAACAATGGGAATGTTAACGAGCAGGAGAAGAAGGTCCGGCTTTAGCGGGGAAGGACTCGTGCGGCATGGACCGGGCTGGAGGGGTTAGGGAACGGCACATCCGGAATGGAGGCCGGCGTAAGAAAGCCTTGGTCCAAATTCCAGGATGATCATGGCCTCCGGGGGATTGAGTATGGCGAGTGTAAAACACCCAGAAATCGGTGTCAGGAATGGAGGCAGTGTGGGCAAGGCTGAAGCGGAGCCAAAGGTCCGTTAAGGTGTCGGCGGAGAGATGGTCAAGGTAATCTCGGGGTTGAGGTAGGGGAGGCAAAGGAGCTTCCGAAATAGATTCCGGGACATCAGCAATTGCGGCAGCAACGGCGGTATCAACCGTGGCAGCAACAGCGGAAGTGGAGGGAGTGGGGACATCCGCAGCAGAAGGGGCTAAGGAAACAGCTCTAGGGACACTGTGTTGAGATGGTCCCGCAACCTCGGAGGGTTCGGCACGGACGCTGTGCTGGGAGGCCCGAGAAATGGAGGGTGCAGCAACGGACCGAATCCGGGAGGATCGGTGAGTGCTTCTTACTGAACCATAAAATTAATCTATTTCCAAGAAACTGACACGTACCACTTGTGCTTTTCCTGTCAATACGACACCCAGCGAAGTCAGCATCAGAGTATCCGGATAAGGTGAAGTTGGACTCCTTTTGGTACTAGAGTCCCAAATGCATCGTTCCCTTGAGATACCTTAATATCCGTTTAACATGGAGCATATGTGACTCCTTGGGATTCGCCTAATATCGTGCACAGATGCAAGTTGCAAACATAATGTCTGGGTGACTTGCTGTAAGATACAGCAAGGATCCTATCATCCCTCTGTAGTCAGTCACATTTACTGATATGCCGTCCACATCAGGATCTAACTTGGCACTGACAGGCATGGGAGTTTTTACGGGAGATGAACCTTCCATACCAAACTTCTTAATAAGATCGCGAGTGTACTTAGCTTGATTAATGAAGATTCCTTCCTTCAATTGTTTAACTTCTATTCCAAGGAAGTAGGACAGTTCTCCCATCATGCTCATCTCAAACTTGCCTGTCATCAACTTTGCAAACTCTTCACAAAGCTTCGGATTTGTTGATCCGAAAATGATATCATCCACATATATCCGTACGATTAAAGTGTGTCCTTTCTCTTTTCGTAGAAATAAGGTGGTGTCTATCTTCCCATTTTGGAAGTTGTGAGCAAGTAGGAATTCCGACGATTGTGTCGTACCAGGCTCTTGGAGCTTGCTTCAAACCATATAAAGCTTTCCGAAGCTTGTAGACTAGATGTCCTGCCTTAGGTTCAATGAAACCGGAGGTTGTTCAACGTACACCTCCTCTTGAAGATCTCCATTCAGGAATGCGCTCTTGACGTCCATTTGATAAACTATGGAGTTTTCATATGAAGCATACGCTAGAAACATTCGGATTGCCTCAAGTCTTGCTACCGGAGCAAAGGTCTCATCATAGTCTATTCCTTCTTCTTGACGATATCCTTTGGCTACCGGTCCTGGCTTTGTTCCGGATTATTATTCCATCCATATCAAGCTTGTTCCGAACACCCATTTAACTCCAATGACTTGCTAAGACTTAGGCCTTGGTACTAGAGTCCACACATTATTTCTCTTAAATTGATTCAGCTCTTCTTGCATGGCTTCTATCCAATTCGAATCCTGAAGAGCTTCATCTACCACTTTTGGTTCTATTTGAGATAGAAAACACGAGTAAAGACACATCTTGAAGGTGGCTGCTCTTGTTCTTACACCAGCAGTAGGATCACCAATCATTTGATCTGAGGGATGGTTTCGGGTCCATCTGTAATTCTGTGCATGTGATGGTTGATCTTGAATAATTTGAAGCTCTGCCAGATTAGGTGGTTCAGGTATATCTACTGGTTGAGCTTCTTCCGGACCAGATGTTTCCGTATTAGAAGGTCTTGTAGAACTAGGTGGTTCTTCAACACCTGTTTCTTTCGGTGTTAAGCTGGTCCTAAGGGCTTGAAGGTGCTCCGGAATTTTGGGTATCCGAAGAAGTATGTCCGGAGCTTAATGGTAGTCCTGAGTCCGAATCATCCGTAGCATCATCCATATAACTTCTTTGTGCCTCGCTGATGCCATGTGGTTGGTCAGAATGTGTAACAGGAACATTCATAAACTTCGAATAGTCGATGTTGCTATCCGAGACCTGTACATTAGAACTTGAAGAAGCAACTTTTGACCAATCAAGATTAGTTTCATCAAAGGTCACATGGATAGATTCTTTAACTTTAAAAAGTTTTCTATTAAAGACCCGATAAGCCTTGCTATGTAATGAGTACCCGACAAAAATCCCATCATCAGATTTTGGTTCAAATTTATTCCGGGTTTCTTTGCCATTTATCAATATATAACAAGTACACCCAAAAGCTCTGAAATGTGAAATTGAAGGCTTTCATCCTCTCCACATCTCATAGGGTGTTTTCATGGTAGATTTATTTATTAGAGTTCCATTACGAACATAGCGAGCGATGGACACGGCTCAACCTATAAACCGAGAGGAAGCGTTGCCCCTGCTAACATAGATCTGCCAGCCTCGACTAAAGTACGATTCTTGCGCTCAGCTACCCCATTTTTTTGTGGAGTTCGGGGCAAAAAAGTCATGCCGAATGCCCTGTTCGAAACAATATGATCTCATTTCTGAAAAATCAAATTACATACCATGATCACTCCTGATGCACTTTATGCTCAGTCCTTGTGAGTTGCTTATCCAGTTGAAAAGATCTACAAGATGCTCAAAAGTTTGATCCTTTGATTTTAGGAACATTACCCATGTGTATCTGGTGAAATCATCGATAACCACAAGGGTGTATCTCGCACCAGCCAGCGAAGGAACAGAAATAGGACCGCAGAGGTCCATATGAAGAAGTTGTAGAGGAGCAGTTATTGAATTAACTAATTTTCTCTTAAAGTTGTGTTTGGTCTGTTTGCCAAGTTGGCATTCTCGACGAAGAGTGTCTGGAGTATTTGAGTTTAGGTAGACCAGGTGACAAGATCAAGTGATGCTAACTTAGACAATGTCTTAAAGTTTAAATGTGCGCATCGCTTGTGCCATAACCAACTATCTTCATCTCAAGCTTTAGTGAGGAAGCATACGGGGTCAGAAGAATTATTTCTTAAGACCACTGAGTATATGTCCCCATCTCTTGATCCGAATAACTTAACATCTCCGGATAAGTTTTCCCTTACTGTACAGGTGTTGGACATAAAGGAAATAGTAAATCCTTTGTCACATAAATTACTGACACTTAGCAAATTATGCTTCAAACCTTTGACTAGTGCAACTCTAGTGATTGATACACAGCCGTTGGTTAAAGTGCCATACCCGACAGTCTTTCCTTTCTTGTTGTCGCCATATGAAATGGATGGACCTCGTTTTTCATTAACTTCTACAAGCGAGTCTGATCACCTGTCATATGTCTGGAGCATCCACTATCGAGGATCCACTTGCTTTGATTGATCTTTAACTTCAAGTGATCCGGCAGTACATTCCAGAGATGCTCCTGAAAAACAACAGTTTACACTTTTGGTGCCCTAACTTGTTTCGGGCGGTTAGAAAGAACAGGAGTAATGTCAACAGTTCTGGATTTGACTTTGCTAGGACTTTTAGCTCTCCAAGTTGACTTTAATTTGTTAGTTTCAGCTGGTTCTTTTATTTGGGTTATCTTGGGAGAGATACTCCTTTGAGGTTTAGATTTTGTTTTGCTCGAAGAACCCTTTTTATTGAACTGATCTTTATTGGTACGAATTTGATTACAAAGCCAGTTATCAGATAAACTTCAACATTCATAGTGATAATGACCTATTTCCCTACGGATGGAATAGACACTATAATGCGGAGTACAAACAGGGGATACAGGTCTCTTAGATTTTACAGACTTTCTACTCTGTTCCCTGTGGCCTAATCCATTGCGTTTGGGTGACACACTCTTGGCCCTAGATGCGTCAGCCTTTGCCTTTCCTTTCTTTTTGGGTGCTACAGTTTTGGCTTTAACTGCAGCAACCTTCCCTTCATCATTAGTTACGGGTCTTCTTGCTTTGGGAAGTACGATGTGACCTCGACTCCACGATCATAAACTATGGTGCCACCTAAAATGAAACCATCCAACGGTTTAGACGTACTAATAGGATATAAGTTGGTTAGTTTTGGAGTGAAATTCGGAGGACACTCAGTAGCTTGAGCATTGGAGGTTGATGATTCTGAGCCTAAGCCAGGTTTGACTCGAACATTATCCGGATCAGTCCTAAATGAAGAGGCTATTTCCCCATATTTAAGCCACTTACGATTTATTTCCTTTTCTTGTTCAAGTTCGGTCTCGAGTCTTTTTACAATAACTTTTAGGCCTGAGAGATTGGTATTTAGCAAGATGATTTTCAGCCCTTAGATCGTGATACCAAGCTTCTTTTCCTCTAAAGTCAGATATGTCCTTTTCAAGTCTAGTAATAGTAAATTCAAGACGTTTATTCTGACTTTCCATATCTTTGTACATTTGAGTAATTATTAGTCTCTCATTCTTTTCATGATCATGTTCAGTAATAAGAAATTCTATTTTACTCATGAGCTCAGAGATAGAAGGTACCTCAGTATTTGCCATGAGGCAGATGTTCGGCTTAGGAGTTGGCTCATCATCCGAGGATTCCTCCTCTTCTTTCGAGCCACCGATGTACTTTGTCACGAGCGCCTTCCTCTTGTTCTTGCCGTTGTCCGAGGTGGTACGTCGAGGAGTAACCTTGTCACTTTTCTCTGCCATCTAAGATTTGGATCTGCATTCCTTGGCCAAGTGACCAGGTTTCCCACAATTAAAGCATTCTTGGGAGCTCGACTCCGATCGTTCCTTCCTTCGGATGATGAGAAGCCTCTTCTGAATCCTTTTCTAATTTTTCGAAGGAATCGTTCAAAGGATTTAACAAGAAGAGCTATTTCCTCTTCTCGCGTCTCGAGTCGAATTCTCGACTCATCCGTATCATCCTCTTGATGATTCTTGGAGCATTCCGTAGCTTTGAGGGCTACTCCTTTTTCTTTCCGACTATTTTCTCATCACGGTCGGTGTATCTGAATCCGACCTCATGAGTCCGAAGCTCTCCATATATTTCTTCAAGGGCGATAAATGGCCGGTTTTGTCAACTTGCATCCGGAGCTGCTTGGAGTAGTAGCGATCCAGGCAAGGATCGAAAGAACTTGTCATTGATTTGAGACCGAGTGTAGTGTTCATTAACGGTTTTTAGCTCTAGAATGAGCTTGTTGAATCTCCGATAGATACTCTCAAGGGATTCGCCAGGTTTGTGATTGAAACTCTCAAAGTTTTGTCCGAGAGCACATATCACGTTTTGCATCCGGGACCGACTTCCCTCATAGAGGATTGTCGGTTTATCCCCGACGGCTTTTGCCGACGTGCAGCCCCGGACGTCCGTGAAAGCCTCGGAATCCAAAGACGATGTAACGTAAGCCGAGCCTTTTCGCTAGCGCATCGCCAGGCTCTTTCATCGTTGGTAAGTTCGGCATCCGTCTTTGGCCTTCTAACTCCATGTTCTCCGATTGTCATCGGAATTGGAATCTCCCGATGAAGACGGGGCCACATGAGATGGTCATGGCATACCATGAACATCTTCATGCGAGCTTTCCACCGGGAGAAAAGCTCAAGTGTGAATTTGGGTGGTTTTGTCGAGTAAAACCAGAACTCCTTGGTTGAGCGGTGGAGGCAGCGACGGGTTGAGGTGGGTCGATGTTTTCACTGCTGCTTTGATTTGGGATGGGCTCTTGTGCACCTCCGGAGTTAAGGCGAGTGTTGAATAGCATACTGCTTTCTTCGGCCATTGCTTTGAGAGTGAAAGAGTGGGATCTCTACTTAGAACAAATAGAACTTGCTCTGATACCACTTGATGGTCCCTTGGAGCCTAGAGGGGGGGGTGAATAGGCTCTTATCGAAACTCTTTCTATTCTCTTATGACACAAACACTTATCTAGTTAAGTGATAGAATCACTCGGAAGATAACCAAATAGTGGAAGTATTTTGTTTTATTATCAAAAAATAAATACAACAAAATAGAAGCAAGACTCTCTTACACTCTGTTTACAAAAGGATTCACACACTAGCCTATAGTATGTCTTTGAACTCTTGTGCATACACAGGATTGATTCAGGCCCGCTCGCACACCTTCTTCCAAATGTACAAGTATGAATATTTATAGAAACATTCCTAAGAGACAACTTTGGAACTTCTAGTTCCGGAATGCGTTCAGCACTAACTATTCTTCGGTAATCTCTCTGCCTTGACTGCTGTGGTTTGTGGAGATCAAGATCTTGGGTTTGAAGAGTATAAGTGCCTTCGTGAGTTCCCAAGTATAATTAAAGTTGTGTCCACATATCCGGGTGATCCACGTGTAAGATTCTTCAGGTTCTCAATGAGTTTGTCTTACTCGGGACACCACGAGTTGATAACTTTAAATGCGGTAAGTTGAAGTAGCATCTTCTTAGTCCGGTGTAATTTTCCTTACTCCGTTGCTAATGAAGCTCGGAACCTTACTCCGTGTCAGTGGTTGCTTACTCCGTATCTATTTGGTACTAGAATCCTTAGTCCATGTCAGTGCTTCCTTACTCCGTGTGAATGAGAAGGTCGGAGTGCTTATTCCATATCAGCGCTTCCTTACTCCGCATGTAAGTTCCTTACTCCGTATGTAAGTTCCTTACTCCGTGCAAGTCTAAAGGATCGGATGGCTTACTCCGTACTAGCACATCCTTACTCCGCATGAGTGAGTGGTCCGGATTCCTTACTCCGCATCTGGCTTCCTTACTCCGTGCGAATAAAGACTCGGGTCCTTATTCCGCATCAGTACTTCCTTACTCCGTATGTATGGAAGACTCGGATGCCTTACTCCGTGTCTTCTTTACTTTAGTTCACTTGAGTGGAAGACTTAACTTTTTAGCTCCGTGTTGACTCTTTTACTTCGTGCGACCTTGTAGACCAAGATTCTTACTCCGCATAAGTTTGACTTAGTCCGTTTGAGATATTAAGAGCAGATTCCGTAATCCGTAGCTTTTAAGTTCTTAGTCCGCACGAATGTTCCTTATTCCGTATGTATTGGTGACTTGGTTATTTACCAAGTGTTTGACGACACTCACTCTTGTCCGGATCAGGATTATGTATCCTATCCTTAGCTTTGCTCTCACAAATATATCTCCAGGATTAATAACATATCTTCTACGATGATCAAAGAAACACAAAAGATCTTAAATCAAATTACATAGGGCTTTATCAGCATAATCCAAATTAGTGCTTGATCCAACAATGTGTTTAAGTTGTTTGAGTGTAGATTGGTATCACACCAACCCTAACTAGGTTACAAGCAAGATTATCAGCTTTCGCAAATTATAATCTTAGCAAGTCAAGTCTCTTAACTATCCGGTTATCAATGTCTTCTTTCGATCCATAATTGATTAACCTTATACAAGACTTAAGGTGGTCGAACTTAAATCTCACATGCTAACTCAAAAGACTTGATAAACATAACGGGGAATTTCAAATTAACTAGCCAAAAGAAAAGGAATTAGAAACTTATATCAAATCCATCCTCCTCCCATGGAGGTTTAAGCTACCATAGCAAATAAGAAAATCATTGTTCTAACTATGAGAACCCAATACACTCCTCTATCTCTCCCCAGAATGAAAGATACCCAAAAATTACATGAAAAATCCCTTTTGTCTTACAATTAGTGCATAACCGCTCTCCTAACCGTTAGAACTATTCCCTCTATTAATTCAAACTCGTTTCCCTCTCAAAAAGGTTGATGGAGCATTGTCAGATCCTTTAATGAAGGATTACAGGCTGTACACGTGGCATCTATGAGAGTTCGTTGATCAGTAGGGTACGTTGTGCAGAAACTGCCTGCGGTCAAGTCATTTGGTCAACTCAATTTCAAATGACCGTTTCAAATGACCAAGCTCTCGGGAGCTTTTGGTCAACTCAATTAGCCCCGTTATTTCATTTTGGTCATTTCAAATTTGAAATGACCGCAGTGCAGATTGTCCCTTGCTCCTTCCTTCTTCATTTAGACCTTGTGCTTGACCTGTTTTCCATTCAAAGACACCAAAAACACCACAAAAGGATCTACTGCTACCATGTTAGGGGGTTAGTTCATTAATTGATCAAATACATCAAAATGAAGTTGAAATTGTGATCTTTTCTCATAAATTCTCCTTCATTTGACACTAAAATAAGTTGAAAAACCCCCCTAACATACATAACAGGGTTGTTGCTGATAGCAATCGCACTAGTGTTGTCGCAGTATAATGGAACAGACGTCATATTGAAACTATAATTAGTAAGTTGACTTTGCATCCACAGAAGTTGTGTGCAGCAACTCCCAGCAGCTATATATTCTGCCTCAGCAGTAGAAGTTGATACGGAATTCTGCTTCTTACTGAACAAAGAAATAAGTCTGGTTCCAAGGCACTGACATGTACCACTAGTGCTCTTCCTGTCAATACAACACCCGACAAAATCAGCATCTGAATATCCAGATAAAGAGAAATTGGACTCCTTTGGATACCAGAGTCCCAAATTCAATGTCCCTTTAAGATACCACAATATCCGTTTTACATGAAGCATGTGTGACTCTTTAGGATTCGCCTAATATCTTGCACAAATGCAAGTTGCAAACATTATATCTGGGCGACTTGTTGTAAGGTACAGCAATGATCCAATCATCCCGCTATATTCAGTCACATTTACTGATTCTCCGTTCAGATCAGGATTTAACTTGGCACTAACTGGCATGGGAGTCTTCACAGGAGTTGAGTTTTGCATTCCAAACTTCTTGATTAAGTCCCGTGTGTACTTTGCTTGGTTGATGAAGATTCCATCCTTCATTTGTTTAACCTCTATTCCAAGGAAGTATGTTAATTCTCTCATCATGCTCATTTCAAATTTGTCACCCATCAACTTCGCAAACTCTTCACATAGCTTCGGATTCGACGATCCAAAAATGATGTCATCCACGTAGATTTGTACGATTAGAGAATGATTTTTCTCCTTCCATAGAAATAGTGTGGTGTCTATCTTCGCTTTTCGAAATTATGTTCGAGCAAGAATTACGACGTTATGTCATACCAGGCTCTTAGAGCTTGCTTCAATCCGTACAAAGCTTTTCGTAGTTTATATACCATATGTTCAACTTTGGGTTCAATGAAGCCCGAAGGTTGTTCAACATAAACCTCCTCTTGAATATCTCCATTAAGAAAAGCGCTCTTGATGTCCATTTGATAAACTATGAAGTTTTCATATCAAGCATACGTCGGGGAACATTCGGATCGCCTCAAGTCTAGCTACTTTGAAGCAAAGGTTTCATCATAATCAATGCCTTCTTCTTGATGATATCCTTTGGCTACCAGTCGCGCTTTGTTCCGGACTACTATTTCATTAGTATCTAATTTGTTCCGAGAACACCCATTTAACTCCAATGACTTATTGCGACCTCGGCCTTGGTACTAAAGTCCACACTTCATTCCTCTTGAACTGATTAAGCTCTTCTTGCATAGCGTATATCCAGTTTGAATCCTGAAGGGCTTCATCCACCACCTTTGGCTCTATCTCGTGATAGAAAATCAGAGTAGAGGCACAGGCGCCCTGGTTCTTACTCCAACAGTAGGGTCACCAATCACTTGATCTGATGGGTGGTTCCGAGTCCACCTGTAGTTCTGTGCATGTGGTGGTGAGTAGTTGATGATTTGAAGCTCTGCCAGATTGGGTGGATCTTGTATATCAGCTGGTTGAGCTTCTTCTGGGACAGTTGTATTCGTATGATGAAGCAGTCCCGGAAGAACTTGGAGGTTCTTCGGCACTATGACTTTCAGTATTAACTGGTTCGGATGGACTTGAAGGTTCTCCGGTGTTATGAATATCCATAACAATTTGTCTGAAGTTGAGTGGAAGTCCTGAGTCCGAATCTTCTGAAGCATCATCAGTAGCATTTCTTGTTGCTTCACCGGTACTAGGTGATTCATCAGGAGTTGTGGTAGGAACATGTCTGAACTGAGAATAGTCAATCGTGTTGTCCATATGATCCTGCATAATTGGATTTGAAGATCTTACACTTGACTAGTCAAGGTTAGATTCATCAAAATCAACATGAATAGATTCTTCAACTGTTAGACGTTTTCTGTTGAAAATACGATAAGCCTTGTTGTGTAAAGAATATCCGACAAAGATCCCATCATCGGATTTTGGCTCAAATTTACTCCGGGCCTCTTTGTCGTTGTTTAACACATAGCAAGCACACCCAAAAGCTTTGAAATGAGAGATTGACGGCTTCCTGCCTCTCAACATCTCATAGGGTGTTTTCATGGTAACCTTATTGATAAGAGTTCTGTTCTGAACATAACATGCAGTGGACATAGCTTTAACCCATAGACTGAGAGGAAGCTTTGCCCCTGCTAACATTGATCTCCCAGCTTCAACTAAAGTGCGATTCTTACACTCAGAAACTCCATTTTGTTGTGGAGTCCTGGGCACAAAAAAGTCATGCTGAATGCCCTGTTCAAAACAAAAGGATCTCATATCGAAAAAGTCGAACTTCGTACCATGATCACTCCTGATGCATTTAATGCTCAGTCCTTGTGAATTGCTTATCCAGTTGAAGAGATCTACTAGATGTTCAAAAGTTTGATCCTTTGATTTCAGGAACATCACCCATGTATACCTGGTGAATTTATCGATAACCACAAGGGTATATCTCACACCAGCAAGAGGAGCACTAGAAATGGGACCACAGAGGTCCATGTGAAGAAGTTGCGGTGGAGCAGCTTATTGAATTAACTGATTTGCTCTTAAAAATGTGCTTGGTCTGCTTGCCGAGTTGGCATTCACGACAGAGAGAGTCTCTAGAGAATTTATATTTGGGCAGACCACTTACTAAGTCAAGCGATGCTAATTTAGACAAAGTCTTAAAATTTAAATGTGCGCAACGTTTGTGCCATAGCCAACTTTCTTCATCTGATGCTTTAGTGAGGAAGCATACAGGGTTAGATGAATTATTTCTTAAGACCACTGAATATATGTCCCCATCTCTTAATCCGGATAACTTAACATCTCCGAATAAGTTTTCCCTAACTGTGCAAGTGTTGGACATGAAGGAAACAGTAAATCCTTTGTCACATAAATTACTGACTCCTAGCAAATTATGCTTTAAACCTTCAACTAGTGCAACTTTAGTGATTGATACACAAACGTTGGTTAAAGTGCCATACCCCACGCTTACCTTTGCCGTTGTCGCCATATGATACGGACTCGTTTGTCGGTAACTTCAACGAGCAGAGTCGATCCCCTATCATATGTCCAGAGCATCCACTATCGAGGATCCATTTACTTTGATTTATCTTTAACTTCAAGTGATCTGGCAATACATTCTAGAGATGCTCCTACATGACAACAGTTTACACTTTTGATGCCCAAACTTGTTTCGGGCGGTTAGGAGAAACAATAGCAGTGTCAACGGTTCCAGATTTTACTTTGTTAGGAACTTTAGCTTTCCAAGTTGACTTTACTTTGTTAGTGTCAGTTGTTTCTTTTATTTGGGTTTTCTTGGGATAGTTACTCTTTTGAGATTTAGATTTTGATTTGTTCGAAAAACCCTTTTTGATGAACTAATCTTTATTAATATGAACATGATTATAAAGCCAGTCATCAAATAAACTCCAACATTCATAATGATAATGACCTATTTCTCTACCAGATGGAATAGACACTATGATGTGGAGCGCAAACAAGGGATACAGGTTTCTTAGATTTTACAAGTTTTCTACACTGATCCCTATGGCCTAATCCTTAGCGATTGGGTGACGTGCTCTTGGCCCTAGATACGTCAGCCTTAGCCTTTCCTTTCTTTCTAGGTGCTACAGTTTCAGCTTTAACTACAGCAGCCTTCACTTCATCGTTAGGTACGGGTGCTACTACTTCGGGAACAACAATAACAGCCTCTCTTCCACAGTCATAGACTATGGTGCCACTTGAAATGAAACCATCTAACGGTTTAGATGTACTAACAAGATATAGGTTGGTTAGTTTTGGAATGAAATCTGGAGGACACTCAGTCGCTTGTGTGGAGGTTGATGGTTCGAAGCCAAGGCCAGGTTTAACTCGAATATCGTCCGGATTAGTCCTAAACGTAGAAGCTGTTTCCCCCGAATTTAGACACTTACGATTTATTTCTTTTTCCTTTTCAAGTTCATTTTCGAGTCTTTTAAGATTTACAGTTAGGCCAGTTAGGTTGGTATTTAACAAATGATTTTCAGCTCTAAGATCGTGATACCAAACCTCTTTAGTCCTAAAGTCAGCTATGTCTTTTTCAAGTCTTACAATAGAGAATTCTAGACGTTTAGCTTGACTTTCCATATCTTTGTACATTTGAGTAATTATTAGCCTTTCATTCTTTTCATGATCGCGTTCCTCGAGAAGAGATTCTAATTTACTCATGAGCTCGAGAGATAGAAGGTACCTCAGGATTTGCCATGAGGCGGACGTTTGACTTTGGGGTTGGCTCATCATCGAAGGATTTCTCCTCTTCTTTCGAGCCACCGATGTACTTTGTGACGAACGCCTTCCTCTTGTCCTTGCTTGCTCTCGAGGTGGAGCGTCAAGGTTTAACCTTGTCACTTTTATTGGCCGACTTTGATTTGGATTTGCAATCCTTGGCCCAGGGACCGGGTTTCCCACGGTTGTAACATTCTTGGGAACTTGACTCGATCGCTCCTTCCTTTGGGATGATGATGAGGAGCCTCTTCTGAATCCTTTTCGCTTTCCGTAGGAATTGCTTGAAGGATTTGACCAGAAAGAGCTATTTCTTGTTCGAAGGTCGAGTCGAGTTCTCCGACTCTTCCGTATCATCATTCCGCAAGTATGTTGTGACACTCCGTAGCTTTGAAAGCTACCCCTTTTCTTTCCGAGCTATTTTCTTATCCCGGTCAAAATATTTGAACCTGACCTCATGAGTCCGTAGCTCTCCATATAGTTCTTCAAGGGGAACATACCGTCGGTTCTTGTTAGCTTGCATCTGGAGCCGCTTGGAGTAGTAACGATCCTGTAAGGAGTGAAAAAACTTGTCATTGATTTGGGATTGAGTGTAGTGCTCATTGATAGTTTTTAGCTCAAGGATGAGCTTGCCGAATCTCCGATAGATGCTTTCAAGGATTCGCCAAGTTTGTGATTAAAGCTCTCAAAGTTCTCCCTGAGAGCACACGATGATGTTTTGCATTTGGGACTGACTTCCCTCATAGAGGATTGTCGGCTTATCCCGACAGCTTTGTTGTGCAGCCCTGGACATCCGTGGAAAGCTTCGAGTCCAAAGACGATGTAACATATGCCAAAGCCTTTTCGCTAGCACACCGCCAAGCTCTTTCATCATGGGTAAGTTCAAGCATCCGTCTTGACCTTCAACTCCATATTCTCCGATAGTCATCGGAATTAGTATCTCCCGATGAAGACACGGCCACATGAGATGATCATGGCATACCATGAACATCTTCATGCGAGCTTTCCACCGGGAGAAAAGCTCAAGTGTGAATTTTGGCTGTTTGGTCGAGTAAAACCAGAACTCCGTGGTTGTAGAGCGGCGGCGCAGCAGTTGAGGTGGATCAACATTTTCACTACTGCTTCGATTGGGGTGGGGCTCTTGTACACCTCCGGACTTAAAGTGAGTGTTGAATAGCATGTTGCTTTCTTCGGCCATCGTTGAGAGAGAAAGAGTGGGATCTCTACTTTGAGCGGGTAGAACTCACTCTAATACTACTTGTTGGTCCTGTGAGCCTAGAGGGGGGTGAATAGGCTCTTCTCTAAACTCTTTTCTTACTCTTTGGCACAACACTTAACTAGTTATAAGATATAATCAATGCGGAAGATAACCAATAGTGGAAGTATTTTGTTTTATTATCAACTGATAAATACAACAAAATAGAAGCAAATTAAAGCTTGTAAAGCTTTTCGATCTACTCCAAATCGTCACGTCCCGGATTTCGACCCGCAAAACCGGTTAGTGAATCCCCATGCCTGCACCCGAAGGGACAAGGGGTTGATGAGAACACCGAGAAAGGGACCTTAGCACGGGTGCCGTCCCTAAACCATATCACACATATACAGAAATCTCATTCCAAAGCACAGTACAAACACACATTTACACATGTTCTTTCACCCACGTGATTACATCATAGTTCTCATAATCCAACAAAATGAATAAACACACACAAGGTCTTCACCTATGGTGAACCTCCTAGCTCCTGTAAGCACCTAAAATAAACAAAAAACAAACATAATAGGAGGGGTGAGCAACCACGGCACCTGAGGGATCATGTCTCCCTAACGCATCCCAACTCATAAACTAGTGTAGGCATGTGCTCGTGTAAGGCTACATATACATTACCAACTCAATCATGTACACATGCATTCAAATACATAGAAAGCCTCCCAAGTAATTACAAACATTGCCTCTCAGACACCATGTTGCCCTCCACAGGCACAGTATTGCCCCTCGGGCACAACATTGCCTCTCAGGCACAATATTACCTCTCGGGTACGGGATTACCTCGCAGTACGGTGTTACCTCTCGGGTCACGGTAGCCTCTTAGGCTTCAAACAAATCTCACCTCTCAAGGCCCTCAACAGTAGCCTCCCAAGCTTAACAAGGTAGCCTCACCGGCCTACATGACCACTAGGGTTCATATACTCTCTCTGTAGCATAGGCCAATCCTCACAACTCTATCCTCAAGTCTTGACTCAAAGAGAGGATTTTCGTAGAACTTATTTTCTTGAAACAAAAAGTCCTGGCATTGGCTCCTCATACCATAACTGAGATGATCTGATTTTTGGGGATTTTTCTGAGAGGTCTAACCCCACTTTCCAAAAAGTCACCACTACAAAATCGCATATTTCGGGATTTTACACTAAATCCCATTTTTCACATTTTGAAGGAGTGAGAATTTAATTTTCTAGTGTTTTTCTTTGAATCCGGATGGGGTGTATTTCGTTATTTACATTGTAACTTAAGTATAATACTTTAATGGTTACAATGTAAATGGGTCCAGGCACCCTGGCAACATACACTGGCAACTGCAGCAGTCCAACTGCTCGAGATACTCTGCCGAGACACCTTGCTCGAAGCTCGCTCGACGTCGCTCGACACTCTAAGCTCGAGCAACATGCTCGACACTCTACTCGAAGCTCGTCGAAGCTAGCCTTGAGCAATTCCCGGTCGTGAACCGTCGATTGCGTTCTTCCCGATTTCGTCCCAAAACTCAATTATACTCCTTAAATCTCCATTTTTAAGCACTAATTCATCCCCCAAATGGCTTTTTAACTCATCCTAGCCATTTTAGGCTACTAAAACAACATCAATTCATACCAAAACAATATAAATCGAGTTTCTCAAACTCTAGGGTTCATACTTCCAATTCCACGAATTGGGGTTTAATTCACATGTTTTAGCTACTCTAGCAAGCATAATCAACGACATAAGAGTGAGAAGAACGAATCCCTACCTCGACTTTGGTCGATTTGAGCTCCGGATTGTGCAATTCGCTTTCCCCCTTCTCTTTCTCTCTTTTCTCCTCTCTTTCTCTCTCTAGAAAGGCACGCACGTATGAAAATTAGGGATTTGAGTTCTTCACTGCCCTATTTATACTTTCTCATATTTAATTCGTTAAAATATCAAAATTACCCTCACAGGGTCCAGACTCCAAATTAAGCCCAATTCTTGTCAAAACGCTCCGTTTGACAAGTACATCACTTTACTAAGGTTTGTTTCTCCAAATAAGACCTCGAACATAAAGTCACCCGATCACACCACAAAAATCCCAAAATTAGCCTTTCAGGGCTCCGACTCCAAATTGGGCCCACTCATAGTCAAAACTCTCTATTTGACGCATACATCGTCGTATCGATATTCACATCCCTCGATGTGCACTCCATCACATGGTTAATTGCCCGAACCCCAAACACGAGTCATTACAAAAACTCTCTTACACTCTGTTTACAAAAGACTCACATACTAGCCTCTTATGATCTTGATGAGCTCTTGTACATACACACTTATATCAAACTCATGAACATCCATATTTTTTAATATACAAGTGTTACAATATATATAGAAACATCCTTGAGAGACAATTTTGGAACTTGTTCTTTTGAGCAATGTGCGAAGATTGACTATTCCTCGAAGTTCTCTCTCGCTTGAATGCTACGGATGTGGAGCTTAAGATCTTGGGTTTGTAAAAATAAGAGCATGTTTGGTATGGAATTAGGTTTTTTGTTTTTAAAAGCTATATTTAAAATTCGTATTGAAAAACTATTTCTAAGCTTTCAAATACGATTTTTTTTGTTTGGGAAGTGTTTTCGTAATGGGTATTTTTAACGACCGGTCATTACGGTATCCCGTCCAAAGTCATCGTTCAAGGTCGTAAGTCATGAGATGCAAAATCGAAGTCATCCCGTCAGGTGCCATAGATTCCTAATTCTCGTAGTCTCTTTTAGGGTTGTTTCAAACCCACGATCCTTCGCGGATCCGCATAACAACAAGCGCCATCGCACATCGTTGGTCTCCTTTACGCTGGAAGCAAACGTTGTCCTCGACTCTCTCCTGCTTGCCATTGCCGTTGAGCATTCCTCACGTCGAAGCGGACCTCGCTTTATCCTCTCTCCTTCTCTCGTGCCGTCAAGCATCCCTCAAGCTCAGGTGTCTCCTCTTCCCTCTCCCCACGATCAAGCCTCCCTCAAACAGACCCCGAGTGTCCCCTCTGTCCTTCTTGCTAACGGTGAACATGTAAGGGAGGTTACTTGTGTTTTCTTTTTTATTTTGGTTTTGTTAATTGTATTTTGTATAGTTCTTTTCTCGGTTTACGTTCATAGGTTAGTGTGTTCCTTAGTGGTATAACACTATAGACATGTGTATTCTTTCCATCAAACCTTGCTCATCTAGTATAGAATCCACCGGGGTCTTGGCCGACGTAGGGTGTAAACCTGCTCATTTTAGTTATAAACCTGCTCATCCATTATTAATAAATATGCTCATCGATAGAATATGCTCATTGATTTTATATATAATTTTGATGGTATGACACTAGCATATGTAGTCAATTATACCATAATTTTGAAATATTTTGGCGAAAAAATTTGGAAATGTCGTATTCCGAGAGTGACTTTAGTTTTGTTGACTCGATACATATTGGTCTAAAAGTGAAATTTCAAAAGATAATGTGAATGAGGATTCTTGTGATGAGTCGGACAATGGTTCCACCGATGAAATGGATGAGGATGAGTCACTTTCGAATAGTGAGGAGAGTAACAAGTATAGTGAGGATGATGAAACTACGGTGTTTACCGATGATTATGAAAGTAATCGATGCTAGTGATGATATACGAATGTCAATGAAAATTTTATTATAATGTCGGTTGATCACGTGAATAAGTTTTACAATAAAAATCCAATGTGTACAAGTAAGTTGTCCGAAGATGCTTACATGAAGGAGTTGATGAACGGACATCCAGGGGTTTGTTATGAAATGTTTCGTATGGATATTGATGTACTGCGGCACCTATGCAATGAGTTGAAAAGGCTTAGGTTTTTAAAAGATGATAAAGGCATTGTTTCAGTAGAAGAATTAGTGGCAATGTTTTTATACATCATAGGCCACAATACTCGCATGAGAGTTGCTTGATCGCTTCCGACATTCAACTGAAACTGTTCAATGCCGCTTTCGACGTGTACTACGAAGCAACCCATCACTTGGGGATGATTATGATTAAGCCAGATCCAGGGTGCAATGAACTACCTCTATCCTTGCAAACAAATGCCAAATATTACCCATGGTTTAAGGTACACCTCTTTAAAGTATTATTTTTGGACATGTAAACAACCATGCATGATGTTAAAGTCTATTATGTATGTATTAGCTATTTGAGAATGATGATACATACATATGTAATAGAAATGTGTAGGAGCTATTGATGGCACACATGTCAGTGCCGTGTTCCAAAGTGAGAGGGCAAACTCTTGTCGAGGGAGGAAGCATGTAATTACTCAAAATGTCATGTGTGCTTGTGATTTTGATATGAAATTTACCTTAGCTACTCTGGATGGGAGGGTAGTGTTAATGACTCACGAGTTTTTGAGAAGGCCATCACTAGTGACAAACATAAGTTCCCATGGCCCGCAGAAGGTTATTAATTACATTATGTAGTTATTTGTTGTCCAATCATTGCATTGATTTTACCATACGAAAATTTATTGATAAATGTCATATTTTCACACGTAGGATGTTACTATCTTGTCGATAGCGGATATCCAATGGGAGGTACATTCCTACCACCACATAAATCGATAAGGTATCACGCTCAAGAATATAGAGGTAGAGCACGTCATCCCAAAACAAATCGGAATTATTCAATTACGGGCATTCATCATTGCGGATGGTCATTGAAAGATCTTTGGAGTTTTAAAAGCACGCATTCCTATTTGACACACATCCCAAGGTACTCTAATGCTCGCCAACACATGATTGTCACGGCATGTTGTGTTATTCACAATTTCATACGCACATTTGCACGTTCCGATGTGATGTTTACCTTGTGGGAAGACAAAGAAGATCTAGCGGGTATTGAGGGCCTCGAGCATCGGCGTTGTGCTCGAGGCTATACATGCTCGAAGCCAGAAGCCGTTGCATCTATGGGAAGACTTCGTGATGAAATGATTGAAATGATGTGGGTAGAGTATTTGAATGGTATGTAATATTTTTGATGCATATTTGTTAGCAATATTTTGTTAAGACAATACGTGTAAAGGTAAACATATTTGAATTAGCTTTCTTTAAGGCAATATGTGTGAACATAAACATATTTGCAATAAGTTCGAGTTTGGGTTGTGCAAACCTTTTATATTCAAGACACTAGGTAATAAAATTGCTAGAGGTGGATCATTATTTTCGAGAAAAATTATGTTTTGATTGGGATTTTCCTTTCCTCACTTATTGACCTTAGTTTAGTGATCTTCGCAAGAGGGTAGATTTTGTAGTGTGTGCTTGGGTGGAGATGGATACATTAAATTTATTTAGAGATCTTTATCCCACATGTTGTATATTTCAATCGGGATCTCTTGAATTTCTTATTTCCCATGCGGCCTTCTTGAGTCATCTTTAGAATTTGTACCTTTTATTTGCTCATATATGAAAATCATCCCATCACTTACACTATTTATCTTCTGATATAGTTTGAAGATTAGAAGAATTAAATGTTATGAACATGGTCGTCTTACAATCAAGGTGAGATCAATGAACTATTATTGAGAAACATATTTGTTTGCAATGTTTTTCTAAGAGGTTATACATGTTACTATGTAATTTACAACTGCAATTGCATCTTATTTGTGCAATTATCGTAGTTGTTATTTAATTTATTTTCATTTATTCTGAAATTGATATTTGATTCTTTTGTTTTTTGGTTTGTTTTTTTTAATGAATCTTCTCTCCCTCCCTTTAGCCCACATTGAATTGTTTGTTTGTTTTTAATTTTGTATGATTTTAAAATTCATTTTGCATTGACTACTTTCTTTTTAGCACGTGTTTTCTTTCTTGTTCTTGTTGTTTTGTCTTAGTTGGAAAAACCAACTTGGGTAATGTCACTTTTGAGTGTTGCTTTCTTTGTGAATTTAACATTTTCGTGTGGAAAGATTCTTGGGTATCACGTGTTCTTCAAATCCTCTGTTTACCCATGTGCAAATTTGAAGAGTTTGTAGTTGTGCTTTTTTCTTAAAAACAAAAACATTCGAGAGAAATAGGTAGGGTAGTAGAGAAATCTTCAATGCATAATAGGGCACTTATGAGTTTCTACCGTAACTATGACTGGTTTTTTGGCATTTTCGGGTGCGATAATGTTTGAAATTTTATGTTAGCTCTTGTTCTTGTTACTTTTGTTTTGACTGTTTTTATTACATATGTGATTCCTTTTGTTTGTTAGTTTTTTTTCGGTTTGTACAAAAGAAAAAAAAACATTGTGTACTATAACACAATTTGTTTTTTTTTCACTCTTTCTCTCTCTCTCTCTTCTTGTGAGTAATACTACATATAATTTCTTTGTTTTATTTCTCAATTTGCATGAGCTTAGGGCCCCTTTTGTTTTTTGTATGTAGAGAAAACTATGGCATTTTAAATTAAAATCTTCATAATTGTGGTTGAGTTAATGATTTCACACCTCGTATGTACTTTGCTTCATCATTTAAAATTAAGGCATGATGAGTATATATGACGCTTATGGGTATCTCAACAACATAAGTTATTGTCTTGCCTCGGTTTTGCTTGCTTTTGTTATCTTTTCATTGTTGTCTCTCCTTCTTTGTCTCATTTGTTGTTGGTTAATTGATGTAAGCAGAGCTTGTTGGCCGATTGATCTAAATTTCCGGGAATGGCCCGATCTTTCAGCGAGGCTTTATCCCGATGTTGCTGGGAGTTTTGCCTTGTTTACGTGTAGAGGGACAAAACGTATTGTTGAAAGTAAGGAAAGGAATTCTGTCCGTTGTCCATTGGGGGACCCTCTTCGTTGTCTCTACTCTGGAGGCTTTTAGATGTTATATGTTTGGCTGAGCTCAAGTGCCATAATTTCTTTTGTATTTATATTCACTGCATACAATGCTTAAAAAAAATTTGTACTAGTGAGATGATTCTAGGTGATAAGTGGTTTTAAAGATGAAACAACTTTCTTCAAAGTACATATAGAAGATGTTTATTTGACTGACTTGTGGATCTGTCTTTTTATTTCTTAATTGATTGGTAAATAGAAAGTTTAGATAAAAGACCAAAGGTCTCTATATTCCATTGCCCTATTTGTTTTGTGCTGGAGGCTTTAGACTCCAAAACCCAGGTCGGGTTTCTTTCAACTTCTTTGCTTATGAAAGGAAAAGACAGAAATAAAGATAGGATACATGAGGCGCAGTTAAGGAGGCACACCCTCCTACTGTCTCGAAGAAATACGACTCTATATTCTTCCACCATGTGCGCTTCGTTAAGTGGCGCTTTTCTTTTTCTTTTCTTTTCTTTAATTTTCTACAATTACATTTCTAAGGCTGCTTTGTATTTATGAGATGGACAGAGAAATAATAAAGGTGGTAATAATTTTAGATGCAAATACTTGCTGTAGATATTTATTGTATTTATGTTTGTGAATTTGCATCATTTAAGAGTTTCTTTCCAGGTTGTGATTCCCACGATCCATACACAATCCCACCTATCATTGTGCTTCCTTCACATGCTAAACATTTTCTCTAGAAGCTGAACATTTTCTCTGGCAGTTTACAAACCATTACTCCAGGAAAAGGTGGTCATTGTTTCCATGACATGGTGGCGTGTTGCCTCCATGAAGAATTCCTAATCCAAGTCTCCAATTTATTAACAAATTGTTCTTTATAAAATATGAATAACCACCAAACCAACCAATCAAGTTTGCAAAAAACATTTTGATCCTTTTCTTACTTCCACCATATGTGCACAATGAAATCCCATAGAAAATCGTTCTCCCTTCTTGCACGTGATTTAGCTGTTACCAAGTAATAGGGTGACATGTTGGCAAGAACTAGAGTCTTTCATTAGATGAATATAAAAAAAACTTTAACGGGCCAGTCATGGTTTGTCACTTTTGAAAACAAAGGTTTCCCAGGGAAGTGGGAGCACCTCGCACAGTATCTCATGTGTAGGAAGGATGCGTATACAATTTCATTGCAGTAACGTGATCACTACAATGGTGCAGTAAAAAATAGCAGTAGCAATACGGGGTGAAAACTCTTTTCATCCATTATACTTCTAACTACACTATCACCAAATGATCAAATTTTGCAGACAGATTCAATTACATCACTTCCTATCCAAAACCCCATCACCCACCCACTGGCCACTCGGCTCCAAGCAACCTGGACGGGTGTGATCAGTGGTAGAAGCCTTTGTAACAATCACTTTGTTTTGCCAGTGGAAGAATGTGAAGGTTGCTCCAGCTGTCACCTTTTGATGTTGTTCTTCATGCTTCTACCTTATCACTGTAACATAAATAAATAAATAAAGGACAGGGCATTCACACAATGCCGTCATTGTTCTTTCCTCCATCTCACCAACCATCGTTCTTGCTTCCATCTCACCAACACTGACATTCACCCTGTAAGATATCAAGACATGAGAAGGGCAGCCACCCAATCTAAAAATCACTGTAATAGTATGGAAAAAGTTTTATTTTTATAAGTATAGTACAGAAAAAGTTAAAAGTTCTTCTATTCCTCTCACTGGCATGGACTAAGAATATGAACTCATCACTCGTGTTCCTCAACTAGTAGATCTGGTCTGCTCCTTATTCACATTCTGCTCCCTATTCACGATTCTATTTTTTAAGCAAGGATGAGTGAGCATAAAGAAACTTCATGCAATGACAGATTCCATGGATATAGAAAAATTATTTTCTAATATATAGTCAATAAAAAGCAATTGTGTACCTTTTTGACAGTCTCAGCAGCACTAGCCATTAATTGGAAACCGACCATGTAATTATTTCCCTTCATGGGTTGCAATATCATACAATGCCTTACTATGATCAATTTCTCCATTCTCTGTATACTCTTCAAGAGCACTTGCAGCTAAATAGGATCCGCATACAACAGAAAGCATTTGATCTTCACCCAGATACTCTGTCAGAATCCTACACATACAAATAAATAAAAGTCTCTGCTAATGGGTTGTAGGAGGCCAAAAAGATAACTGGGGTTGGGCAGCACCAACCAGATTATACAACTAGTGATTGCCGCATTTTCCAGATTTTAAAAAGCAGTTGTGTACCTTTTTGACAGTCTCAGCAGCATCAGCCATCAACTTCTTTCCAACAGCTGTTGAACCAGTGAATGTAATCTTCCTTACCTGAATAAGGAGAGGTCTTTTTTTTATATTATCATCTACATTGAAGTTTAAAATTATACAAAAAATGCTTTTAGAAAGTACACTACTAGTTGCAAGTAAAGTATTCCCAATTTCGGAAGCATTTCCCATAACCACATTAACAGCACCCTGATCATTAATGGTCAGGAATCAGCACAAATAAAATTAAGCAAGCATCCAAAAAATTCTCCATGATCAGAGAAAGGATAATAAAACAAGAATGATGAAAAAACGACTCAGTGCACTAGGCTTCTTAGTAGTCGCTTGCTAGCTTAAAAGCCTTCTAATGCAGCCCAAAACAAAACTAAATAATTTTCTCAGTCCACTACCAAAGCCCATTACAAGTCTTAAACTAACATCTGAACCAACTCTCACACCCTCACTTGCCCCAAAATCAATTTGGATGGCTCAATATACTGCTGAGTTTGAAGAAAAATGGTTGAAAAATATCAGTTCAACCCACTAAAATGATAGTGTTGACTAATCACAGCCTATGTTCCCACCCTCAAGATTGTTTGTCCTCGAACAACTCCGGGTGCTGCTCATGCATCATGGACTCACATTCTCATGTCTCCTCCGCAAGACGTGTTGTAAGACCCGTAAGCCATTACATCCTTTCCCCACATTCCAAAACACAAGCCATTACATCCTCTTCCCCTTAAGACTTTTCGTCCTCGAAAAGAAACAATATGCCACTAAAATCGCAAGGAATAACAAACATATGCAACCCATTATGCAAATCTGAAAGCCACAACACAAATGGATCATACACCACATATAGCACATAACAGAACATACGTCCACAAACGCAATAGAGCACCACCACAATGCATATAACACATATCGGCATCAACTACACATCTCAAATACAAGTTAATGTCTAAAAAGGACAATACACAACATAAAACCACATCACTAGCACTTGGCCAAAAGCCACCTCCCACCCTCAAGATTGTTCATCCTCGAACAACTCCGGGTGCTGCTCATGCATCATGGACTCACATTCCCATGTCTCCTCCGCAAGACGTGTTGTAAGACCCGCAAAATTTTCTAACTATTTAAGTTCTTCCTTAAATAGTAATAATAATAATATAATAATAAAGTCATTACTAACAATAGTTAGAAAGAATATTTTAGATATTATCACGATAAAAATAAGTACTCAATATAGTCATTTAAATAGCATGTGACTAGTAAGTAGCCGTTAGAATAGTAACTAGCCGTTAGAATAGTAACTAGCTATTGGAATAAGTAACTAACCGTTATGAATAGTATCCGTTTGGATTGTTATAAATAGGTATGAGTATGAGATTTTATTTATAAGAGAGTATAGAAGTAAGAAGAATAATAATAAGAGGTTATGGCATCAAGCTCTCAAGTACCGCCATCCGAGAATAGTGTACGAGATGAAGATCAGCGAGCAATACGACTTGAAGTTACAAAGCTATGCTTTGCTGTAGATGAGCTAAATGCTTGTGTCCAATGGCTGCAATATAATGCGATGAGACACAGGGAGAAGTTTGAGGTTATTGGTGCGACAACCACAACAATATTAGCCGAAGGGTTGTGCAGCTCTACTGCCGAAGCACAACACGTCCTACGCACATACGCTAATACAATTCAAGAAAATTTATGAAGACCATAAAATATGATATTAATGTTTATGTTTAGGTTTATAATATTTTATGCTATAATGTTATCTTACTTTATTGTTTATTGATTACGCAATTATATTATTTTATCCGTGTTAATATTAAATACGTTATAAAAATAAAATAATTTCTTATACGTCATAAAACGTTTAGATGCTATATATTATGTCATTTAGTTTCTTAAACCAAATTACTATGGGTAAGTAAGTATTACAAGCCTTAACTTTACCAAAAGTATAAAACATAGGTAAGGCCCAAAAATTTGAATGAGGCAGATTCTGGAGGTCCCATTCAAAAATTCATAACTTGAATTATACAGATCCAATTGACATGAAACAAAGCCCATTTGTTCATTTATGACTTAGCTAAAACGTGTAGAAATTTTAGAATTTAATATGAAGCCAATCAATTCCAGAAGTTAAAATACTACACATAGGTTCAATATGAACGGGTAAACATTTTAGTATGACTTTAAAATTCAATAAATTTT
The DNA here is from genome assembly GCA_023512835.1 of Taxillus chinensis. NCBI lineage: Eukaryota > Viridiplantae > Streptophyta > Magnoliopsida > Santalales > Loranthaceae > Taxillus > Taxillus chinensis. The sequence continues at coordinate 40,482,539 of CM042092.1, read as the reverse complement.
GTTATACATATGTAAAAATTATAAAATTGATACCCATTTGTAGATATTTGAGTCAGTAATGCAATACAATTGGCCGTTTGTCAAAAACTATAAAATTAAAAATGTTATAATTGAATTAGTAAGGAGTACACCAATGTGGACTTTTGATGCCAAAGGAATCTTCTAGGTTAAAAAGTCTTAAAACATTTTTTAAATGGTTGGAGGAGATACCCACATTTTAAGAAAGGATAATAGGAGGAAAATAAAGCATTATATATATTTTAAATAATTTAATTTAATGCCAAAGTCAAATTCGTACACTATTTTTCACAATATTACACTTACCACTTTACCTATAAATAGCATGCCTCACTTCCCTTCTCAAGCACTCTTTCCATTCAAATAAGCCACAAAACTCTCCTACAAATACTTCCCAAAAAGTTCTATTAACACCCCAATAGTCCTCCAAGCCTTCTCTTCTCTCAATCTTCCTCTCACTTGTTGGAAGTTCCAAAAGGTAAATATTTCAAGCATATATTAATCATGTTCTTGGAAGGCTAATCCTCCTCATACATATATATATTATGGGTGGCCTTGCCCCTCAATATATATATGTATATTTATTAAACAATACGTATATGTATATATATTATTATTATTATTCCATGGAAGGCTAAGCCTCCTCATACATATATATATTATGGATGGCTTTGCCCTCAATATATATATGTATATGATACGTATATGTGTATATATAGATTATTATTATTCCATGGAAGGCTAAGTCTCCTCATAAATATATATATTATGGATGGCTTTGCCCCTAAATATATATATGTATATTATATATGTATATGTATACGTATAGATTGTTATTATTATCATGAGAAGTTTTTCCACCATAATATACTTATATATGTCTCTCAATATATTATTTATGAATATACTATTATTATTAACTTTTAAATTTTGTTTCAAGGTTTATAAACGCGGAAGTCAAAAAGATTGTAAGGATCCCCTCTCCCTTTCCTTACCACGATCTCCAACGTGGAAATTCATTTCCTATTTCTTCTCTATATTTCTATCTCAAGATTTCTCCTCATAATATTATTTTAAGAAGAATTAACTTTCTTTGGCACTTCTTGGAAACTTGGTAATCTAATTTATTGAATGGTGAATACCCTTTTTACTTATCGGGGCTATTATTGCAAGACCTTCCTTTACGTTGAAATTTACCATTGATGTGATTGTTTGAAAATTTATGAAGATATGTTTCATGTTTGGCAATATGTTTATGGGTGGTTCCAGAAAGTCCTCCAATGCATTGGGTAAAGAACATCACTGGAGAGTGTCAATCCAGTTTATAACAGGTTATGCATGACGTTTAGGTGGTGAACCTGGATGAGTAGATATTCTTATTCTTTCATGAGTTGATTATTCTTCATATATCATTCGTTACTTTTAACCTTACTGGGCTATTTGAGCTCATTTCCTTCATGTTTTCTTCCAACCTCAAGAAACTAAGAGAAAGCAAGGATGCTAGGATAATGGTGTCCAAATTGCTTGGAATAAAATCATAAGAAGATTATGCATATAGTATTTATATGTCATGTAAACTATAATGGGTTATCAACACCTAGTCTCTAAACGCTAAACCTTAGAGATCTTGTGATGAGTCTTGATGTAATAAATAAACCATCGAATTTATGTTGAGCAATAGATTACTATTAATATAATTGTGATATCTTATTTGTCTAACGCACCCGGTCTGGAAGTCCAGATTTGGGGGCGTTACATGTGTCATCCTCGAGTAGACAACACACCATCTATAACGCACATACGAATGCACATTGCCCACAACCATTTACATACCCGCGACTGAGGATATCACACAACCACACACATGAAGGCATGTACCCACAAACCCAATATAACACAACACGATAGGGAAACACATATTCTAATTTCACAAATAACCCATGTCCTCCTCACCTAACACATAGTTCACAAGTATTCACATGTCACGACGGTGTAAGACATATACTTCCATCCCTAATGCGTTTTAATGTTCCACTGCCCATTCGCCAACACCATACAAACTCATCCGTTGGGAGTTGGGAGTTTCCTCACAACCTTCCCACCGTCGGACTTTTCGTCCTCGAAAGGAGAAGCCAAACAGCAAATACCACAATGAAATCAAAGCAACACATATGGTATTAATTATTACAAACATGGTTAGTAATTTCCAAATGAGTACCTCCATTTATCCAACATGAACGTAACACTCATGAGCATATCAAGAACTAGAGCTTGGCCAATTAGTGCACTGATAAGAACTCATGTGAGCAAGTCTGACAACAATGAGGTCGGGAAACCTCCCATAGATTCGCTAAAATCCTGACAACCAAACAAGGCCAACACCATCAGCCTATGTGGGAAGCATGCATTCGCTAGAATTCATATGATTGAACGAGAATTCACTGCATTGACATAGCGGGGTACTTTGCTTTAGACGCCTACTCGCGTCACAATAGGACCAACACTCTACAATTGAAGATACCCAGCAATAACCCACCACTCAGATTTGATGTCAACTAACACCAACAATTTACAATGCAGCCACACCCCATATGTAGACCTCACCCGTACAGCAAGCACAACGAGGTCACAATGAAACATAAACAAGCAGGATAAGAGCATTATGCAAACCACAATTACATTCCCACTCCCACACAGGGAGATCACCACAGTAGCACCATCATCACTGCTAAAACCGCCTCACTCTATTGCGAAACATGCGTGGGGCTCCGAGGAACACATCCTCAATCAAGGAACATTGGAACCCAACCAACGCCAATGGTGACTCAAAATGACTTACAATCCAGGACACAACTATACTAGGATGGAGTTTGCCCTCTACCATTCGGTCACAGTCAATATGACACCCAACATAATCCAAGGATTAACTCAAAATAACAAATTCAGTACCATACACAACCACAGCAAGACCAAAATCCACCTTCGGGCTTTCACCAGTCACCAACTTTGAGAATCTACTAAAGAATTCAATGAACCAGAATGCCACACAAATAACGCCTCTCGAGCACTTCGTACTAGCATCCTTGATCACGATCAAATAGGAATCCACCAAGGGCCCACACAGCCTTCACACTAATTGAGGCTTACATTACATCCTAAGAGATAACGCTTTACCGAGTCGGCAGACACCATACGCAATAAAGTGTGACTTCTCCTCTGACCAAGAAAACCAGGCTCTAGCCGCAGCTTAATGTGGTCACTGCAATTCCTCTGAGTAGGCACAGGACATAAGACATGCAAACTCCTGATTCGGGACTTTCATGTAACTCCCAAACATACCAACACCTTGATGATGTAAACCATCTCACTTACCGCATGATACTGCACATGAAAGGTTTTCAAGGAGAATAGATGTAGGTCATCCACTTACCACCACCGCTCTAAAACATACACCTTTGTGATATCGACCCAACATAAATCTCTCCCCAAGGAGTAGCACTAATACCCCTTCCAAGCAAAAACTGTCACAACTGACTCAACTCTGGGAATCAAACAACCTTTTCCCAGCACATCAATACTTTAATATTTAACTTAGCCGGCCATTGCACCACACAAGGAATAACATAAACAACATCAAATATAACATTCTCCTTCATCCTCACACCACATTTAATATGCCAATACACCACACCTCATCCTCCTCTACGCATATATGTCACAATAGCCACACGTAGCAACTCTGCTATATACCTTTACCACAGATGCAATACATACAACAACACTATTCCACATTTTCAACATATGCAACGAAACACAAAACAACTAACACATAAAATGAACCACAATGCAAAACAAACACAAAACACATGAAGAGTAAAACATACTAGCCTTATACCTTCTCCCCTCCTTAAAGCCTATTCCCCACAAAACACAAACCAAATGGAATGGCCCTCCTTTTACCAATTGGATACACCGGGCACGATCCTCGAAACCCTCTCATAGCCAACAGTTTAGTTCTAAAACACTGCACATTTTATACATGTGCATACTAGTTTCAGAACATATCCTTTTTACATTACTCGGTGTCTCCCACACACCACAAGCATGACACATGGCCACTGCTTGGCCATCCGAGAACTCAGAACACCCATATAGTCACTAACCAAAATTTGCAATGGCCACTCTAGCCAACAAGATAACACCTTAAGGACGCAAGGACTCAAGGACTCAAGGAGCGAGCTATACTAGCTGCGTTGTCCTCCTTCAACCCCAACGCTTAGAAAGGTAACCATAGGAATATCCCTTTTATGTAGTACTCCAACACATACTGTTGGACCCTATTTTGTCTGAGTTGGACATACTAACCCCATTCAATATATACACCTTTTTGCCCATGCCATATACCTTGTTACACGGGTCCTTAAGGATTACCCCAATTTGCACAAGATGGATACACTTACATGAACAGGGAAGCCCAAAATAGATAACCTTTGCTACAAGCCACTAAAGTATCCCAAGATCAATGCCAGGTGATAGAGGACGAATTTGGAGACTAACACACTTGACCGAGCTCAATTCTGATTTAAAATGAAGAAGTTATGGCCAAAACAATTTTTGTTGGAAAAAGTCAAATTTGCCAAAAGACAGTTAATGCCCCTGGTCAAACTGCCCGAAAATGTGCATGTAAGGAATAGTCCAAAATGTTTATTTTTGCGAATACGGGTCCTCCCAAACAATCCCCGAAAGGTCGTCCATTTTTGCATTTTGGGTGGGGGTAAAAAGGTAATTAAAAGTTAAAAAAACGCGACTCGTAGCCTCGAAGTGTCGGCAGGTCGAAGCCTCGAAGCCTCGAAGCCTGTAAGCCTGTTGACACTTTGACCCGTTGACCATTGACCTTCGACCCTGCCAACACTTCGACCCTTTGACCCGTTGACCTTCGCTGTTTGGCTTCTTTCGCTGGCTCTCTCGCTGGCATTCTCGCTGGCTACTCACAGGATACGTTTTAATGAGCTGGCCATCTGACAGAATCGTTTTTCAACGCCTGTCGGTCACATGTGCTAAATGAAAAATTAAAAAAGGACAATCACAAGCTGCAAAAGTCGTGGTTCCCTCCGACAAAAGGCAGAATCTGAAAATAAAAAAAAAAAGAGTTCGGCAGAGAGAAAAGAGTTTAGCCCCAGAAAACAAAAAAGAAGAGAGAGATTACGCCCAACCAAAAAAAGGAGGACATTCTGCAAAAAAAAAAAAAAAAAAGTTCTGCTATTCCATCATCTGCCCCAATCTTCACATCTAATTCCCTGATCCCAAAAGAGGAACACCCAGATTTTCGCCCAACTCTCTCCCTTTCCCAAAACCAAAATCGCCTATCCTTTTCAACTCCTCTTTCTCTCTTGCTCGTTTCAGCTCTCTTTTCCCAGAAAACGAAAAAATACAAAAAAAAAAAAAAACAATTCCAGTTTGCCCCCTTCTTTTTTGTTCTTATGTTTCCATCACAAATCAAAAAAAATCTTTATTATAAGCGACTATAGGCGTGGACAGGATTCACACAGCAGTCCGGTGTTCGAAGCTCTAAAGTCGGTTCTATAATCCTAACTGATTTCTGTCATTTATTATTTCTTAGCGTAATTATCCTTATATTTGATGTAATTCTTAGTCTTTTCTTGTATTTTTTTTGCTTTTTTCAGTTGTTGTTATGTGTTTTATTTTCTTTGTATTTTTCTGTTTATGTTGTTGACATCTGTTGTATTTTCCTTGTATTTCTTTTTTTTTCTTTATATATATTGTATGTTGTAATATGTAAAGAATAGTAAGGAAAAAGAGAGAGCAAATAGAGGAATGAAAACGAAAAGGAGAAAAAAAAAGAAGAAAAAAGAGAGGGTGATTTTTTTTATGTTATTTTTGTATGTCACAGCCACACAATTCACGTTTTATTTTAATATGCATGTATTTTGATATGGTCAATTCTAAAACAAATAAACAAACAAAAAAATAAAAAAACAAAACGTTTTCCACAAAATGTTTTCCAAAATGTTTTCAATAAAAGGTTTTCAAAATGTTTTCAAAGATGTCTCCTTAAAAAACAAATAAACAAAAAAAACAAAAACAAAAACAAAAACAAAAACAAAACAAAAAACAAAAAAAAACAAAAAAAACAAAAAAACAAAAAAACAAAAACAAAACAAAACAAAAACAAAACCGTAGGATTTCATTTTCCACCTCAAATAAAAAAGCAAAAAAAAAACAAGATTTTTAGGATTCCCTTTAGAGATTTAGGGTAAATCAATTTTAACCATAACTTTGACAAATAACTTAGTTAAATAAAAAGTATAGACTTTTTAGGAAAACAATAGTGCCTCAACCGAATCACGGCAGTACAAATAAATAGAAAATCTCCTCCTCCGAAAGTAGATACCGAAGGGCGCTATAGGGGTGCTAATCCTTCCCTACACGTAACCAACTCCCGAACCCTTCTCTAATAACGCAGATCACACCTTTAAACTACTCAAAGTAGAGGGTATCCAACTGTACCCCAAAAACAGTTGGTGGCGACTCTAAATTTCTCACCATTGGTTTAGTTTGAGCTCACCCCAAACGGGCCCGGATGAAAACCAGTGATGACACATACCTCTATCCACATAAAAACATATTTCTATTATTCAAGGTTGCCATGGAGGGGTCACACAATAACCCACAAGCCATCACTTCATGCCTCAAGCTCTACTATCTAGCCAATCTAAATTCCCTCCCACTAGCAAATGGTAGCCTATAAGATTTGATTACTTTGATTATCCACGAGAGCCAAAATTGAATACCACTCACATATAAAATTAACACCTATCTATGTATTATTAGAATTGTTAGTTCCTTATTATTCTTCTAGTGTTATAAATATATTTATTCATTTTACCTTTTTTTTTGTTTTTTTAACAGGTCACCAAGCACATCCATTCGAAATGGTAACCCAAACGACCTCCTAAGCTTCACCTAACATAAAATTGTGGCTCAAAAGCCCTCCTGACAAGCATATCCCTCTATCACAGGCGACCGAATTCAATTGCCAAGAACTTAGCAATAAAAGGTTCACCCATCCTCACATAAACTAGTATGAGACTCAACCAACAACTATCACTAAAGGGACACGATACCACCAATAAAAATGAAGTCATATCACACGAGAATTGAAATCATACCCTTTATTAAGGAAAGTTCTGCCTTGCTCTTCTACTGGCCTCACTAGGTAGTCCTCCTGCCTCCAATCAAGACTCGACGTCGAGCTTTACCCCTAGCTCCCTGAACCAGTCCTCTAGCATCACTCCTAGTCCTACAAAAATAGACTGTACGAAGATGTTCTACTTTTCCACAAAGGTGACACCGGTATTGCTTCTTCGCACACTCTCTTTTCCAATGTCCCAGTTGTCCACAGCAGGCACAACCCTTTGGGAAACGGGACTCAAATGGGAGTGTTGGGAGTTGACCCCCATCTTGAAACTCGTGGCCACTCTCAAATTGCACCCTCTGCCTCTTAGGTCCTTTCTGTTGGTTAGGAAAATTTTACTTTAGTTGATCCTCACCCAAGCTCTCAATGATATGGGTTGATAGCTCTCGGCGTACCTCGCTCCTAATTAGTTGTCGAATCGCATCCCTCACCTCTTGAATAATCGGGCTTAAGACACCAGCCTCTGCCGTGATTGGATTATTACTTTTAGCCTACAACTCTCCCACTTGTCCAACCTGAGTCGCGGCCTCCTCTGTTACCTCGATAGTCGCATGGTTTACAGTTTTCGAAGACATTGGCTACACGAAAAGGTAGCACCCCAGGTTAACACCCCTCTCTCACTGACTAAGTAGTTTGAGCTGTAACACGCATTATCATTACACAAATCCATAGATTCACATTTCATAGACTATATACCCCATCACATTGCTCATAACCTCCTTATTCCACACAATACCATACAAATCACATGCTCAATCATTCGCAGAACACCAACATTATTGTTATTTTTCAGTTCACATTTCACAAGCTTCAAGTTCACAAGCACACAGTTTCAATACCACAAATTCTTTTCCTTGCTTTCATGCTCAAGTTATCACAAAATCAGAGTTGCACAATTAGAACTTTAGCACGTTATTCATATTTTCCTATCACATTTAAAGCTTTATCACAGTTATCCACACAATCACATATAAACAACAAATGCAACTAGTGCCCTAATGCCAATGCATGCAAATCCTACCATAGGACTGGACTACCCCAAGTACACCTTAGAGGTTCAAAGAGAACCATGTTGATCAGGCATGTCCCTCCAGGCTCCTCCAAAGGACTCAAGATAACCAGATCCGCCCACTACCCTAAGCTAACTAGACCATGCTCTGATACCATATTGTCACGCCCCAGATTTCCAACCCGAGGAAACTGGTTCGTGACTCCCCTTTACCCACCCGGTGGGCGAGGGGTTGGGATTAATTCCACACGACTTTACGCACATCCACAATAAATATTCACAAAACAAAATCTTATTAATAATTTTCTAACGACAATAGTTGTCCATCAGGAAAACCATAATACTTTATTAATTTAAAAATTCTTTTACAACATCTCCCCATTGGGGTTACAAAGGTTCCACAAAATAACATAACACAAATTACATTTAACAAAGCAACAAAACAGAACTGCCTTCCACCTTGGTGTCTCCACATAACGCCTGTAGGTCCCTGAAAGGAAAACAACACAGTAGGAGGGGTGAGCAACCACAGCTCAGTAGGGATCATGTCTCCCCGACCCATCCCATGCTCCTAGTACCTACATGTCGACGTGTACAGGTGCAGTGTCGTGGTACAAGTATTTAAACAAGTATAAACATCCACAAAGAGTATGTCAACACAAACAAGTCATAGGAACAAGTACAACCACAGCCACACACACTCCACATACACAACCACACAAGCTCCATATTCACTGCCACACAGGCTCCACATTCACTGCCACACAAGCTCCACATACACAGCCACATAGGCTCCACAATCAGCCACACAGGCTCATAATCTGCCACACAGGCTCACAATCGGCCACACGGGCTCACATTCGGCACACACGGTTGCTCACAATCGCCACACGGCTCACAATCGCCACACGGGCTCACATTCAGCCACACAGGCTCATAATCTACCACACAGGCTCACAATCTGCCACACATGCTCACATTCAACCACACAGGCATATAATCAAATACATAGCATGCATCTGAGCCACACGGGCATATAATCAAACACATAGCATGCATCTTAGCTACACAGGCATATAATCAAACACATAACATGCATCTCAGCCAACAATCATTATATCAAGTATAATTCCCCCCGGAAACCCCAAGGTTTCTCACGTGATCCTATAGCGGGACGAAGCCTAACGAACAACACATACATTCCCAATGGCCTCCAAGGCCCACTACCACGCAACGAACCCCGAGAGTTCCCATACCCTGGACTCAACGTTAAAACCAAACAAAATATGCCATTAAAGGCCAACATCTATATAGGAGATCACACCTATATGGATTTACATATATATATTATAACAACAACAAAAATACTCTACAAATCATCCACCACAGGGCCTAACCCCGGAATGGGTACTAGAAGAGACAGAACCCCTATGTCAGGAAGATCCTCCTTGTTCTTGCTCCCACGCTAAATGTCGTCCACCCACGCGAGTCACCCCAACAGCAACGATCAGGAACTCTCTCTCTCTCTCTCTCTCTCTCTCTCTCTCTCTCTCTCTCTCTCTCTCTCTCTCTGCGATGGCTACGGCGGCTGACAACAAAAACCCTAAACCTAAAACAAAGAGAGCTCCTCCTCCTTATATAGACTTCACTTATCAAAACGACGTAGTTTTGATAAGTGAACCTCATCATCAAAATGACGTAGTTTTGATAAATGAATCCCATCATCAAAACGACGTAGTTTTGATAAAAGAAACATGTATCAACCTTCCCGCTTCCATAACGGGACAAAATATTCACAATTCGAACATGGCCCTTTGAAAAAAGATTATTAAAATAACAAAACCAAGGTGATGGTGCAAAAACATGGTTGCACGCCATATTGTACGTGATATCCCCATATCACGTGCAGCTCCAAATGATGTGAAATTCTGCCCCAAACTTCCTTGAATCATGTAGAAGGCAGGCATGTAATAATTTCCTTGCATGTGATAATGCACGTGACAATGCCATTGTCACGTGCAACCTCTAAAAGCTCCCTCTTGGGCTCAAATCTTGTCTCTTGCTTGCTCATCATAATACAAGGTGTTCTAGCCAATGTGTGTGGGAAGAAAACTCCCAAAAACCTGACAATTGCCACTCAAAAGGCATAACGGTAACTAACCACTCACATTCCAAAACACAGGTTATTACAAAGCAACCACTGGCACGGAGTAAGGATCCGAGCTTCATTAACACGGAGTAAGGAACTTTACAACAGATTAAGACGACACTACTCCTACTAATCAGCTCTGCATTCAAAGTCATTAGCTCGCTGAGTCCCAATGTAAGAAAGATCCGTTGAACATTTATCATCTTACACGTGGATTACTCGGAGGCATGGACAAAGCTATTGATGCAATTAGAATCATGCGAAGCAATTCAATACGCTTATACTTCCAACATATTGAGCTCCACATCCGTAGCAGTTATAGCAGATGTATTTCCCGAGAAGTCTTCAATACTACACACTTCTTGAAAAATCTTGTTCCAAGAATGTTTCCTAGGGATGTATATATATACTAAGTTTTGTATATTTTCAGTGTGCGCGTACACGTGAAAGAGCTTAGAGGATTTCATTTTGGCTAGTGTGTGTGTGTTATTGTATACCAAAGTGCTACTGTAAACAAAAGTGAGATACACTTTTAGTAGATCAGAAAGCTTGTACTCAGCTTTAATATGCTACAATTTGTTGTAATTATCTTGTGATAATAATATAAATTACTTCCACTATCCGGTTATCTTCTGCATTGATTTTATCTTTAACCAGATTAAGTGTTGCACCAAAAAGAGTGAGAAGAGTTTTTAAAAGAGCCTATTTAACCTCCCCTCCCCTCTAGGCTTCCCGGGACCAACAATACTAATTTGGTATGAAGTTGAATAGGTCGAAACCATTTTGAACAGTTGAACCTGATTGAAGGAAAGCGACTCACAAGCTTTGTTGAGGTCAACTTTATCAAAAGAGGATGATCACTAGCTTTAATAAGAACATGCAACCAAGGGCATTTAAAGAAGGAGAGTTGGTCCTGAAAAAGATATTACCAATATAACATGATCGCGAGGGTAAATAGACTCCAAACTATGAGAGTCGTATGTTATAAAAAAGAGCATTTTCTGGTGGTGCACTCGTTCTCACCAAAATGGATGGAAACGAACTCCAAACCCTATAAACAATGATGCTGTAAAGAAATTTTGTGCTTAATTTCCTTTCTTGTATCAAATTGGATTTGAAATTGCTATTTATTGAAGGAATTCACCATGTTCTTGAACCTTTATCTTCATTTACCCGTTTGTCACATTAAAATAGTCTATTTATCAATTATGGAACTTTTCCCTAGGTCTAAAAAAATAAAAAAATAAAAACAAAAAAAGCTCCGAAGAACCCGAAACCCAAAGCCTTCTTGTCTTTCAAAGGAACTCCAAGCAATCATCCACCATTCCCAACTTACCTAAATGCATCTAAATCTCATATATAAATGGAAATAAGAATCTCATTTTGGTACAAAGAAGGGAGATTTACAACTAAGAGTAAACTTGGTGAAAACCCGAAAGGACACTAAAGGTAAAATACAAAGTCAAACAAAGGGACCAGGATCCAAAGTCACCTAAAATAGGTCGATAAAATCTCAAGCACCTTAGATGAGACCTCTCTTGGGTTCATCAAGAATGTAGCAAGTAGAAAAGACCGTTCACTTACTCCACGTCAAAGGCCGGCTTGCAAATAGAAGGATTGTCAAGTTTTAAGCGTACTTTGATCAACTTTTCAGGCCTATATCTTTGAAAGTTATCATTCTGTTCCATAAAAGGAAGGCTTGTTAAACTTTTATGATAATACATAAGTTATGTTATGTGCAATGATGTAGTTTTCTCAAAACTCCTTATCATTTTTCAAATTTATTTTTCAAAAAGGTCCCCAAGTAGAGTTTTCTTGAACATTCTATGCATGGGAGTGTTAGCGTGCAAAGATGATGGAGCCTCGACCCCTTGCGGTAGAGGAAACAAGTGGTTTCAAAACTCAAATCATAAATTCATATGCATCTCCATGCATCATTAGCATACATCCTAGCATGTTTGCTCTTCTTACTTACAGGATTGACTACACCTTAGAATGACATCTCGTAATCCACCAATAGTCAAGCTTCAAAGATAGTTAAGGACTCACCCTCGACAAATAGAATTCCTTTTCAGAATCTAAAAATCAGGCCCGATTGACCTAGATCATAAGCCCGAACATGACTTTTAAGTGCTAACCTCGTAGAACGATCTCTTAAAGTAAACTTGTAGAGAGAGCCATGATAGAGTCACCTATCCATAGCCCAAGATGCTATTTCACTATCATTCGGCCCAAGAAAGCCATTCTTCCAGCCTTTAAAAACTGCTCGACCCAATATGTTGTATTAAACCCAAGACGTCACTCCTTCACCCAAGAAGCCATTCCTCCAGCCCTTGAAGCTGCTCAACCTAAGATGTCGTATTAGACCCAAGATGTCACTCATTTGGCCCAAGAAGCCATTCTTTCAGGCCTAGAAGCTGCTCAACCCAAGATGTTGTATTAGACCCAAGACGTCACTCCTTCGGCCCAAGAAGCCATTCCTCCAACCCTAGATGTTGATATTTTTTAATCGATTCTAGATGTCATGCTTTTTCTTATTCAAGCCTTGACCCTAGATGTTATACCTCCAGCCTTAGATGTTAATCCCTTATTTTGACCCAAGATGTTGTTTCCCTTCTAGCCCTGGACCTAGAATCCATTTATGAGACCTTCAAGGTAATCTAAATCGAACACCATCTCAATCCTATAACCGTTTCACAAGCTCAAAAATCATGGAATGTCAACTCCCCTAGGAAGAATGCCAATCTGTCAAAATGGGTATTTGGTTATCTTTACACATCATTCGTACACAAAACAATGTGTAAAGAGGGGCAGCTGTTGGACCCCATTTTGATCGGGCTAGGTCACAACCAAACTCAGCAAGAAAACCCAAAATAGAGGCCCACTTCTAAAGGACCTCGAAATGCCTCAAGACCAGAACTAAATGGTAAAAGACAAAATTTGGAAACCAACGCACTTGATTGGGCTCAATTCCAACTTAAAACGAGGAAGTTATGGCTAAAATTATGATGGTCATAAAAGCCGAAACTTGCAAAAGGACGACCATCCAGGTCAAGTCCGGAGCATTGTGGTGAAATCAACATTATCATTATGGTCAAATAAGGAGTAAGAAATCCGAGCTTTCCACTAGTCTGGAATAAACTTTAATGATGCAGAGTAAGGAATTCGAGCTCCCCACTAGTCTAGAATAAGCTTCAACGATACATAGTAAGAATCCAAGCCTTCCCACTAGTACGAGTAAGGGATCCGAGCTATCCTTAGGACGGAGTAAAGAATTTGAGCTCTCCCTTAGTCCAAAATAAGCTTCAAAGATACGAGTAAGGATTCGAGCCTTTCCATTAGTATGGAATAAGGGATCTGAGCCATCTTTAACACGAATAAGGAATCTAAGCTCTCCACAAGTCCGGAATAATCTTCAATGATGCGGAGTAAGGATCCGAGCCTTCCCACTGGTATGGAATAAAGGATCCGAGCCATCCTTAGCACAAAGTAAGGAATCCGAGCTCTCTACTAGTCCAGAATAAGCTTCAAGGATACAAAGTAAGGAATCGAGGCTCTCCACTGCCTCGAAATAAGCTTCAATGATATGAACTAAGGATCCGAGCCTTCCCACTAGTACGGAATAAGGGATCCGAGCCATCTTTAGCACGGAGTATGGAATCCAAGCTCTCCCCTAGTCCAGAATAAGCTCCAAAGATATGGAGTACGGATCAGAGCCTTTCTACTAGTACGGAATAAGGGATCGAAGCCATCCTTAGCATAGAGTACGGAATTTGAGCTCTCGACTAGTCCAAAATAAGCTTCAATGATGCGGAGTAAGGATCCGAGCCTTCCCACTAGTATAGAATAAAAGATCCGAGCCATCCTTAGCATGAAGTAAGGAATCCGAGCTCTCTACTAGTCTAGAATAAGCTTCAAGGATGCAGAGTAAGGAATTTGAGCTCTCCACTAGTTTGTAATAAGCTTCAATGATGCAGAGTAAGGATTTGAGCCTTCCTACTAGTACGGAATAAGGGATCCAATCCATCCTTAGCATAGAGTAAGGAATTCAAGCTGTCTACTAGTCCGAAATAAGCTTCAATGATGCAGAGTAAGGATTTGAGCCTTCCCATTAGTACAGAATAAGGGATCCGAGCCATCCTTAGCACAGAGTAAGGAATCTGAGCGCTCTACTAGTCCAAAATAAGCTTCAATGATGCGGAGTAAGGATCTGAGCCTTCCCACTAGTACGAAACAAGGGATCTGAGCCATCCTTAGCACAAAGTAAGAAATCTGAGCTCTCCACTAGTCCGGAATAAGCTTCAATGATGCAGAGTAAGGATTTGAGCCTTCCCAATAGTACGGAATAAGGGATCCGAGCCATCTTTAGCATAAAGTAAGGAATTTGAGCTCTCCACTAGTCCGGAATAAGCTTCAATGATGCAGAGTAACGATTTGAGCCTTCCCACTAGTACAGAATAAGGGATCCGAGTCATCCTTAGCACAGAGTAAGGAATCTAAGCGCTCTACTAGTCCGAAATAAAAGATAATCAATGCCCTTGTCAAAGGGCTCGATGCCACACCTTATATTTTCAACCCATAAAAACCGGTTAGTGAATCCCCATGCCCGCATCCGAAGGGACAAGGGGTTGTTGATAACACCGAGAAAGTAACCTTAGCACGGGCACCGTCCCTAATCCATCCACACAGATAACACACAAATACAGAAATTATTTCAATCCACAGTACAGACACACATGTTGTTTCCTTTACGGGGTTACAATCACAGTTTTTTTACTATCCAACAAAACAATTACACACAAGGTCTTCACCTCTGGTGAACGTCCTAGTTCCTATAAGCACTTAAAACAAACAAAAACAAACACAACAAGGAGGGGTGAGCACCCACAACTCAATAGGGATCATGTGACCCATCCCAACTTATAAACTAGTGTAGGCATGTGCTCATGTAATGCTATATATACATCACCAACACAATCATGAACATACATTAAACCACAAAGAAAGCCTCCCCCAGGTAATCCCAAACATTGCCCCTCTAGGTTTGGTATTGCCTCTCCAGGCCCCGTATTATTTCTTAGGTACAATATTATCTCTCAGGCAAAGTATTGCCTCTTAGGCCCGAACAAATCTCGCCTCCCAGGCCCTTAATAAGGTAGCCTCGCAGCTCACATGACCACTAGGGTTCACAACACCCCCTCTCGTAATGTAAATGGTTCTATTGTACCTTAGAATCGCTAACCCGACGCTTCGGAATTGTTAACCCAAAGACTCGAAGATCCTACTAACTTGAAAACTCGAAGGTCCGCCTCGTAGACTCGAAGATCCGCCTGCAGACTCAAAGATCCCGCGACTCAAAGATCCGCCTGCGGAACTCAAAGATCTTAACCCGAAGCTACCGACTCGAAGTTGTAGCCTTTAAGCACCTTCAACCCTTCGACCTTTGACCCTTCAACCTTTGACCATCGAAATTCGACTCTTCGACCTTTGACCTTCGGTATTGTACATCATCATTTTTGCCTGTTCTTCGTCCTGGAATCAACCCAACAACCTTCGACGTTCACAAACACACTTTTTATGCAACCGACTATGATATATACCTCAAAACGCATCATGAACGCCTCTAAATCGCATGATAACAACATAAACATACACATATTTTATTTTAGATTATAGCCATCTAGATCTAAATTTAAATTTCCATGGTTGACTTCGCAACCCACATGCAATACACAGTTATAAAACCTCCAGATCACAGAAACACATGCTCACAATAACATATATAAGATCGTAACTACAAATCTTATGCTAAACCACCAGGTTTAATCCAAAATTGGATTTTCCAAAACCCCGGGGTTCATAGTCAATTTCATAATTCATGGCAAAATTTGTGCAGATCAAGAACAAAATCGAGATAAGAAGTACATGAACACTTAGCTTTGAGCAAATTCGTGGAGTGAATCGTTGAACTTCATTGAACCCAAATCGTCCAAAATCACCAAGACTTCACGCTTCCAAGCTTTCTCTCTCTCAAACACACCAACGTGAATTTTTCCTAATTATACCCATAAAATATTATATTTTGAAATCTCAAGCAAGGACAAAATTGTTTACGCTGCCCTTATTATTATTATTAATAATAAATAATAATTATAATATTATTATTATCGAGTACACGCACAGGCTGCTCGGCAGATGTCGCTTAGTGAATGAATACGAGTAAAAGGTGATGGACTCGTGGGATGCTTCAAATTCAAACGCAGGTCCATTGGTCCAAGTCCAACCACATTCACATGCTGCCGAGTCACGCAAGTCCACGACACCGACCGGTCACCGTATCACTGTCCGAAGGAGGCAGCCAGGCAAGGGGGGGGGGGGGGGGTGGTGGTGGTTGGTGTGGGTTGGGGTGAGTGGCTGTGGTCTTGGCCATAGTGGACTAGATAGAGAGAGAAAAAAAAGAGGACTCGGTTGGTTCGCGGTGCCGTGGTGTGGGGTGTGGCAGCCTTTCAAGTGTGTTGTGTCATGTGTGACTTGGGTTGTGCATGCATTTTATTCAATCTGTGCGCTTCGCAAATCGCATGCACACAAAACGCAGAGAAGCTTGCATAAAAATAAAAAAAGACACCGGAGACGTCATTACTGATGCCACACCGTCGGCGCCGCAGAAACCTCCGTCCGTGTTCCTCGGGAAGGCTGCCTGGGACTTGTTTCTCTGAAGGTTGGGTTTAGATTTGTTTGATTTTTATTTGAACAGGTCAGGGAGGGACGGTGAATCAGAAGGATCGAAAGCAATTAGCTAGCAAGCAAGCAAGCAGGCAGAGGGATGACACTACTCGCACACTGTTATCTTTACAGATAGTTGACTCCAACCCAACCAAACAACCTTTTCTCCCCCCGTATTCCAGATTTGATTTTGTAGGCTGGCAATTTCTGGCCCCCAACAAATCTCTCAATCCAATAATGTTGTGTACGAAACCAATTCAAGGCACCATAAAATTGTTTTCTAAGATTTTATTTCGATTTTACAGTCAAAAAGGGGCTTTAGGGTTTTCTTATGATTGAATTTTGAATTTGAATTTGCATGTTTTTTTTGTTGTTTTGATAGGAATTGGTGGATTTTTAGCAACCAAAATAAAATAAAATAAAATACAATGGAGGGGTCGCAGAAGCAGCCGATCTGCATGAACGTGTTGTGCAGGGCGACGACGACGCGGGAGTGGAAGAGAGGCTGGGTTCTGCGATCTGGCGACTTTGCCAACCTCTGCCATGACTGCGGGTACGCTTATGCTGTTGTTAGTGGTGGGGTGGTGTGGTGTTGTGTTATGTCGGATATCCCGATTCATTCATTCTGTGCCTTTAATTGACTGTTTTGGGAGGTTGATGTGACTTAATCATCCCAGTACTACTACCCACACAAGGGGCAGTTCGGGGATGGGTGTGGATTTTAAATCCCCGCTGAACCGCAGCTGCTGCCGCCATGTGGCTGTTGTTTTGGTTTTTGACTTGAAGAATACAATGTTCTTGCTTGCAACGCATGCGTATTCCACCTTTTTGCGCTTATTTTGCTATCCAGCCCATCTAGCTAAACTCTGTTTTCGCTCACACGGTTTGTTTGTTTAGACGTGCGTACGAAAATTTAATCTTCTGTGATACATTCCACAAGGAGGAATCTGGTTGGAGGGAATGCAATTTGTGCAGCAAGGTCAGCTATACCCTGATTCTTTGGAGTATCTATCTATTGTGTGTGTATATATACATACATATATACATACATACATATATATATACATACATATACATACATACATATACATATACACACACATATACATACATACATACATATATACACATACATACATACATATACATACATACATACATATACATACATACATAGATATACATACATACTTACATATATACATATACACATACATATATACATACATACATATATATATATACATACATACATACATATATATATACACATACATACATACATATATATATATATATACATATATAATGTCTCCACTAACCCATTTCATATCTGTTGCTTCATATCTGGGCCTTTTTTATTTTTGGGTAAGACAATTCTATGTCCAATTTGCTTGTACTTTTTAATTATCTTTAATACAATGTTTCTTTAGTTATCAAAAAAAAAAAAAAGAGCCTATTGACTGCGTTCTTGCAGCATCTCCATTGTGGATGTGTCGCATCAAAGTCTAGTGTTCAACTCCTGGACTATGGTGGTGTAGGGTGTATAAACTGTGCAAGAGATCTCAGCCTCCATCAAAGATCAATCCAGGTACTTCATTTTGTCACCCACCGCTCAAAAACAAAATAAGTCACTGGAGTTTTTTTTTTTAAAAAAAATCCTATACTGAGACACCAATGGCAATAAAAGAAAATCATATGTACACATGTACAACAAAGATGGATAAAAGCATTTTCACTACCCTCTTTGCTGTAAAGTAGATAAAATGTTTTATGTCGTCATGTACCTTTACTATGCAGATCCAGAGAGATGGAATTTCCTGTAAATTTGGTTCATCAGATGACAAAATTGGTAGTCTATGGTCTACACTTGTTCAACACAAACCAGATAATGATGTAAATGAGAAGAATCTGCGGTTCAATAATATTATGGTGGTTAATGAGTCTAAAAACTGGGCTCAGCCGCATAAAGGTGACAAAATCACATCTGCTAGGAAAATTAAACGAGAGGAAGTCACACATTCTATTCAAGAAGACTGCACAGGTTTCCCAGATATGACTCATTTATCTGTTGGATCATCGAATTTCGCAGCTCCAGATAACAATATAGATGCATTAGGGGTCAAATCTTTGAGTATTGCTCTAGGTTCTCCTTTGCAATCCCCAAATTTTGTATCACCTATTCTGGCTGCTGGTGTTGAAGGAAAGGAACAAAGCAAAACACCTTCTCCCTTTCAACAAGGACAAAGGCCTCGTCCTATATTGCCCAAGCCGGCTAATGCTAGCTTAACTATAGGTCTGGAACCAAATAAAAGCTTTCTTCATCAGGGGCGTGTTGCAAGGCCTCCTGCTGAGGGGCGAGGTCGGAATCAGTTACTTCCCCGTTACTGGCCAAGGATTACAGACCAAGAACTGCAGCAACTATCTGAGAGTATCCTTGACTATTTTATTTTATTTTATGTCTTGAAAGTTAAATGTGCTTGTCACAAAAATAAATATACTGTTCTTGCACACCTTTTCCTTTTCTTTTATTTGTTTACCTTACTATGTTATTTAAAAAGTCTGAATTCCACTATTGTGCCATTATTTGAGAAGGTTTTGAGCGCCAGTGATGCTGGTCGTATAGGTCGTTTGGTCCTCCCAAAAGCATGTGCGGAGGTGTGTTTCTAAACTTGCACTTTCTTGTCTGTCCTTTCTTCCCAACAAAGTAGACTGTTCTTTTTGGAAATGTTTTTTGGCATCTCTTTTTCCAGCGTTTGTATAAGCTGAAAATCTATGCAGGCATATTTCCCCCCTATTTCTCAATCCGAGGGCCTTCCATTAAAGATTCAGGATGTAAAGGGTAAAGAGTGGACATTTCAGTTTAGATTTTGGCCCAATAATAACAGCCGAATGTATGTTTTAGAGGGTGTAACCCCTTGTATACAGTCCATGCAATTACAAGCTGGTGATACTGGTACTTTTTTTCATCTGGTTTATGTGTATGCAAGGATATATTGAATTCACTTTGTCATCATGCAAAATATTTACAGCATCTATATTGTGCTATGGAGGGCTTGCTATTTTAAGGGGCATCTGTGGGTGCATTCATGCACAGCACAATCACAATTGCACGTAGCTAAACATTTCTTGTAAAATTGAGGTGCAAATTGAACGTTAAATCATCCTAGTTTCCTTCATGTTTGTCTGACTACAACTCCCTTTTGATCCTTCAGCCTAAGATCCTGGTTTTGAACCTTTATAATAAAAAATATCTTGAATTTTTCATAAGAACTTGTTAAAGTGTAGAGATTTAGATCTGAACCTGTGCATTTCTAAATTTGAAATTTTTTTGGCGTATATACTTGAGAACTCTGAAACTTAATTTATGGACATTAAAACTCTGAATGTAAATTGCTTGATAGAGAATACTATAAACATTTTAAAAATAATATATTTCATGGCTCACAAATTTATTTTAAAATGATTTACGTGGGACAAAGTATTCTTATGAAAAAGCAAACTGTCAAAAAAAGAATAAAAATTTAAGCTTGTTCAACGTAAAAATCTTGTCTTCTTATTTCTTATATACATGAACAATTATCTGTCTCAGGAGAAAACAATATAACCATTATATATATGTATATATATTCTAAAGATCAAAATCACACTTAAATGGATAAAATTGAATGTTTGTATGTATTCTAAATGTCAAAATCACAAACATGTAAAGATAGAGAGAATAGGGGCCATAGAAAAATAGTGCTTATCTGCAGACAATGATAGTTGAGGAAAGTAGATGACTAACGTTCAAGGTCTAAAAGTGGGGCATATGAGGGAGGCATGGACGAGGGTTGTTAGGATGTTAATTGTGAAAATGAAGAAAAAAAATGCTCAACAATATTGCACACAGAGATTAGCAATAAGCAAGGTCTAAATTGTTGACCAGGATCAGGCACAAGGAGGTTGTATTCAGGCCTGAGGCTTTAAGCTGTATGAGTAATTACTGAGTTACTGTCTCTACATAACATGGTTCATGGACTGAGTTGCTGTATTCTTCCTCTGCAACTAGTATTTTGAACTCTTTATTGATTGCTTTACTTTACCATGTAATTTTTATGAACAGTGGTAAAATAAGAAACTTTACACTTGTGTGTACAACTGTGGTACGACCTGTATGTCATTGTTTCATGGCTGCCTTATACAATTGCTTAGAAATTACCTGATACATCTTTGATTTTATGTATCCCCTACTCATTAGTTTTTTAGGAGATTGCTCACTATATTGTTTCTATTTAATGCTTTTCTTCAATTACTCTACCTGGGTCTTGTTAATATCTGAATGGGCTCATTGGGTTTCATTTCTATAATTGCAGTAACCTTTAGCCGGATAGATCCAGGGGGCAGACTTGTTATGGGATTTCGAAAAGCAACAAACTCTTTCCATATGCAGGTCCAGATTTATTGGTGCATTTACTTCTTTGTAATCCACATCTTCTTGCTTTGCCATGACATTCATTTTCCGGGGTGCTAGCAGACTGATGTGTAACTTATGTACTCAACAATTAAATAAACAGGATGCCCAAACATCCGTTCTTCCTTCTGATGCTTTCTCTGGGGATTCTTTTTCCCTGGCGATACAGAAAACCTAAATGGTGTAAATGGTTACTCTGGACTCTTACAATCTCTAAAAGGAAGCAAGGATCCTCATTTAAATGCATTGTCTGAACGATTAACTTTATCTGATGGAAATATTAATTGGAAAAAGAAGGAGAAGCATGGAAACAAAGTGATCAAGGATTCACTGCCGCAAGCAGCTCTGGTTCAAGAGAAAAAAGAGGTATCGGAATATTGGTTCCAAAAGTAAGAGGCTTCTAATGCTCAGTGAGGATGCTATAGAGCTGAGACTTACTTGGGAGGAAGCACTGGACCTGCTTCGTCCCCCTCCTAGTGTTAGGCCAAGCATTGTCATGATTGAGAACCATGAATTTGAAGAGTATGATGTAAGTACTTCTCTACACTGAAATAATTTATATTGTCACCAATATATGTTGGTGAGTCCCATCCTTTCAATTATGAATTAATCTCTCTGTATCTCCCATCATGCCCCAACCACCCTCTTTCCCCCGCCAACATTACATAAATCATCATGCCATTCATTAGTTATATCTATTTTCTAAAATTCATACCATGTCGTTTGATTTCTCTATAGTTACTTTTGTTATTATCATGCAGGAACCACCGGTTTTTGGAAAGAGGACTTTTTTTTGCTGCCGGATCATCTGGGTAAGAATTTATATAATATATTTTTATATTATTACCAAAGGAATTAGGAATTATACAAATGTCAAAGACAATGTAATCAATTATAAAATATTTGTCTTGCATCTCTGAGTGATTGTGATTATTTACAAAGAATAGATCTATTGTTGGAGTTAGAAACCGAATGTAATTTGGGCTCTAGATATATTTTATAAAAAGTGAGCTGTAATAAAATAAGGTCTATACTTCCATAAATTTCAATGGGCATTTGAAAAATTAAATCCGAAATCATAAATGTTGATGATTTGGTTTCTCTCTTTCTTTCTAATTATTTTCAAGAATTTGAGAAATATTCATAACAATGGATGAAAATGAGTTGCAGAGGACTCATGTCCAATATCCAGCATGTGACATTTTGTTATGAAGAGTGAGGGCTCACCTTACAGCAGAGCTGAAGTGATCTGGATGGCCCCCTTAATCTTTTTAGCTTTCAAAGAAACAATAGATTGATTAACAATTTAATATTTATCAAGGAAATCATAAATTTAGATTCAGAGAATACTGTGTGCAGCAAGGTTTGGACCTATAACTTCTAGGCAATGATAACTTCCACATCACTTTCATCACCTAAAAGCTTAGATCGTTAGATTGTGGGTCTACAATGCCTATCATGACTTAATAATGCCTCCTATATCTTATATTACTTTCATTCCTTCACAGGCATCCGTGGAGATTCAAACAAACAATAAACTTATTGAAGTCATTAAGAATATAATAAATGCAATTTCGATAATAAATGGGGCAACCATGTCTCTGATTTTAACCTTTTACAACCATGTCTCTAATAACGTACGAGGACACTGATTACTCAAGTTATAAGCTTTAGATTGTGCCCTTTCTATTGTGGGGCTTGCCAATGCCTCCTTCCCCACTCTGTGATTATTTCATTTTAATTATTAGATTATGATTTAGTTATTTGTTGACACATGAAAAATGCTGTTGAGTGAACGTTCATTACTATTTACCAATAAAAATGATTGTACGTGAGTATGGAAAAAGTTTTATTTTTATAAGTATAGTACAGAAAAAGTTAAAAGTTCTTCTATTCCTCTCACCGGCATGGACTAAGAATATGAACTCATCACTCGTGTTCCTCAACTAGTAGATCTGGTCGCTCCTTATTCACATTCTCGTCCCTATTCACGATTCTATTTTTTAAGCAAGGATGAGTGAGCATAAAGAAACTTCATGCAATGACAGATTCCATGGATATAGAAAAATTATTTTCTAATATATAGTCAATAAAAAGCAATTGTGTACCTTTTTGACATCCTAAGACTAGCCATTAATTGGAAACCGACCATGTAATTATTTCCCTCATGGGTTGTAATATCATACAATGCCTTACTATGATCAATTTCTCCATTCTCTATATACTCTTCAAGAGCACTTGCAACTTAAATAGGATCTCGCTTACAACAGAAAGCATTTGATCTTCACCCAGATACTCTGTCGTTAATCCTACACATACAAATAAATAAAAGTCTCTGCTAATGGGTTGAGGAGGCCAAAAAGATAATCAATTAGGCAGACCAACCAGATTATACAACTAGTGATTGCCATTTTCCGCATTTTAAAAAGCAACTTGTGTACCTTTTGTTAGCCTCAAGAAAGATCACCATCAACTTCTTTCCAACAGCTGGTGAACCAGTGAATGTAATCTTCCTTACCTGAATAAGGAGAGGTCTTTTTTATATTATCATCTACATTGAAGTTTAAAATTATACAAAAAATGCTTTTAGAAAGTACACTACTAGTTGCAAGTAAAGTATTCCCAATTTCTAAGCATTTCCCATAACCACATTAACAGACCCCGATCATTAATGGTCGGGAATCAGCACAAATAAAATTAAGCAAGCATCCAAAAATTCTCCATGATCAGAGAAAGGATAATAAAACAAGAATGATGAAAAAACCACTCAAGCACTAGGCTTCTTAGTAGTCGCTTGCTAGCTTAAAAGCCTTCTAATGCAGCCCAAAACAAAACTAAATAATTTTCTCACCCACTACCAAAGCCCATTACAAGTCTTAAACTAACATCCGAACCTACTCTCACACCTCACTTGCCCCAAAATCAATTTGGATGGCTCAATATACTGCTGAGTTTGAAGAAAAATGGTTGAAAAATATCGGTTCAACCCACTAAAATGATAAGTGTCGACCAATCACATGCCTATGTTCCCACCCTCAAGATTGTTTGTCCTCGAACAACTCCGGGTGTCGCTCATGCATCATGGACTCACATTCTCATGTCTCCTCCGCAAGACGTGTTGTAAGACCCGTAAGCCATTACATCCTTTCCCCACATTCCAAAACACAAGCCATTACATCCTCTTCCCCTAAGACTTTTCGTCCTCGAAAGAAACAATATGCCACTAAAATCGCAAGGAATAACAAACATATGCAACCCATTATGCAAATCGAAAGCCACAACACAAATGGATCATACACCACATATAACACATAAATGTAACATACGTCCACAAACGCAATAGAGCACCACCACAATGCATATAACACATATCGGCATCAAATACACATCTCAAATACAAGTTAATGTCTAAAAAGGACAATACACAACATAAAAACCACATCACTAGCACTTGGCCAAAAGCCACCTCCCACCCTCAAGATTGTTCATCCTCGAACAACTCCGGGTCTTGCTCATGCATCATGGACTCACATTCCCATGTCTCCTCCACAAGACGTGTTGTAAGACCCGCAAAATTTTCTAACTATTTAAGTTCTTCCTTAAATAGTAATAATAATAATATAATAATAAAGTCATTACTAACAATAGTTAGAAAGAATATTTTAGATATTATCACGATAAAAATAAGTACTCAATATAATTATTTAAATAGCATGTGACTAGTAAGTAGCCGTTAGAATAGTAATAGCCGTTAGAATAGTAACTAGCTATTGGAATAAGTAACTAACCGTTATGAATAGTATCCGTTTGGATTGTTATAAATAGGTATGAGTATGAGATTTTATTTATAAGAGAGTATAGAGTAAGAAGAATAATAATA
This sequence comes from Taxillus chinensis, assembly GCA_023512835.1. Lineage (NCBI taxonomy): Eukaryota > Viridiplantae > Streptophyta > Magnoliopsida > Santalales > Loranthaceae > Taxillus > Taxillus chinensis. The sequence continues at coordinate 40,457,091 of CM042092.1, read as the reverse complement.
AGAGGTTATGGCATCAAGCTCTCAAGTACCGCCATCCGAGAATAGTGTACGAGATGAAGATCAGCGAGCAATACGATTTGAAGTTACAAAGCTATGCTGCCGTAGATGAGCTAAATGCTTGTGTCCAATGGCTGCAATATAATGCGATGAGACACAGGAGAAGTTTGAGGTTATTGGTGCGACAACCACAACAATATTAGCCGAAGGGTTGTGCGGCTCTACCGGCCCAAGACAACACGTCCCACGCACATACGCTAATACAATTCAAGAAAATTTATGAAGACCATAAAATATGATATTAATGTTTATGTTTAGGTTTATAATATTTTATGCTATAATGTTATCTTACTTTATTGTTTATTGATTACGCAATTATATTATTTTATCCGTGTTAATATTAAATACGTTATAAAAATAAAATAATTTCTTATACGTCATAAAACGTTTAGATGCTATATATTATGTCATTTAGTTTCTTAAACCAAATTACTATGGGTAAGTAAGTATTACAAGCCTTAACTTTACCAAAAGTATAAAACATAGGTAAGGCCCAAAAATTTGAATGAGGCAGATTCTGGAGGTCCCATTCAAAAATTCATAACTTGAATTATACAGATCCAATTGACATGAAACAAAGCCCATTTGTTCATTTATGACTTAGCTAAAACGCGTAGAAATTTTAGAATTTAATATGAAGCCAATCAATTCCTAGGTTAAAATACTACACATAGGTTCAATATGAACGGGTAAACATTTTAGTATGACTTTAAAATTCAATAAATTTTGTTATACATATGTAAAAATTATAAAATTGATACCCATTTGTAGATATTTGAGTCAGTAATGCAATACAATTGGCCGTTTGTCAAAAAACTATAAAATTAAAAATGTTATAATTGAATTAGTAAGGAGTACACCAATGTGGACTTTTGATGCCAAAGGAATCTTCTAGGTTAAAAAGTCTTAAAACATTTTTTAAATGGTTGGAGGAGATACCCACATTTTAAGAAAGGATAATAGGAGGAAAATAAAGCATTATATATATTTTAAATAATTTAATTTAATGCCAAAGTCAAATTCGTACACTATTTTTCACAATATTACACTTACCACTTTACCTATAAATAAGATGCCTCACTTCCCTTCTCAAGCACTCTTTCCATTCAAATAAGCCACAAAACTCTCCTACAAATACTTCCCAAAAAAGTTCTATTAACACCCCAATAGTCCTCCAAGCCTTCTCTTCTCTCAATCTTCCTCTCACTTGTTGGAAGTTCCAAAAGGTAAATATTTCAAGCATATATTAATCATGTTCTTGGAAGGCTAATCCTCCTCATACATATATATATTATGGGTGGCCTTGCCCCTCAATATATATATGTATATTTATTAAACAATACGTATATGTATATATATTATTATTATTATTCCATGGAAGGCTAAGCCTCCTCATACATATATATATTATGGATGGCTTTGCCCTCAATATATATATGTATATGATACGTATATGTGTATATATAGATTATTATTATTCCATGGAAGGCTAAGTCTCCTCATAAATATATATATTATGGATGGCTTTGCCCCTAAATATATATATGTATATTATATATGTATATGTATACGTATAGATTGTTATTATTATCATGAGAAGTTTTTCCACCATAATATACTTATATATGTCTCTCAATATATTATTTATGAATATACTATTATTATTAACTTTTAAATTTTGTTTCAAGGTTTATAAACGCGGAAGACAAAAAGATTGTAAGGATCCCCTCTCCCTTTCCCTTACCACGATCTCCAACGTGGAAATTCATTTCCTATTTCTTCTCTATATTTCTATCTCAAGATTTCTCCTCATAATATTATTTTAAGAAGAATTAACTTTCTTTGGCACTTCTTGGAAACTTGGTAATCTAATTTATTGAATGGTGAATACCCTTTTTACTTATCGGGGCTATTATTGCAAGACCTTCCTTTACGTTGAAATTTACCATTGATGTGATTGTTTGAAAATTTATGAAGATATGTTTCATGTTTGGCAATATGTTTATGGGTGGTTCCGAAAGTCCTCCAATGCATTGGGTAAAGAACATCACCTGGAGAGTGTCAATCCAGGCTTTATAACAGAGTTATGCATGACGTTTAGGTGGTGAACCTGGATGAGTAGATATTCTTATTCTTTCATGAGTTGATTATTCTTCATATATCATTCGTTACTTTTAACCTCATCGGGCTATTTGAGCTCATTTCCTTCATGTTTTCTTCCAACCTCAAGAAACTAAGAGAAAGCAAGGATGCTAGGATAATGGTGTCCAAATTGCTTGGAATAAAAATCATAAGAAGATTATGATATAGTATTTATATGTCATATAAACTATAATGGGTTATCAACACCTAGTCTCTAAACGCTAAACCTTAGAGATCTTGTGATGAGTCTTGATGTAATAAATAAACCATCGAATTTATGTTGAGCAATAGGATTACTATTAATATAATTGTGATATCTTATTTGTCTAACGCACCCGGTCCGGAAGTCCAGATTTGGGGGCGTTACATGTGTCATCCTCGAGTAGACAACACACCATCTATAACGCACATACGAATGCACATTGCCCACAACCATTTACATACCCGCGACTGAGGATATCACACAACCACACACATGAAGGCATGTACCCACAAACCCAATATAACACAACACGATAGGGAAACACATATTCTAATTTCACAAATAACCCATGTCCTCCTCACCTAACACATAGTTCACAAGTATTCACATGTCACGACGGTGTAAGACATATACTTCCATCCCTAATGCGTTTTAATGTTCCACCGCCCATTCGCCAACACCATACAAACTCATCCGTTGGGAGTTGGGAGTTTCCTCACAACCTTCCCACCGTCGGACTTTTCGTCCTCGAAAGGAGAAGCCAAACAGCAAATACCACAATGAAATCAAAGCAACACATATGGTATTAATTATTACAAACATGGTTAGTAATTTCCAAATGAGTACCTCCATTTATCCAACATGAACGTAACACTCATGAGCATATCAAGAACTAGAGCTTGGCCAATTAGGGCACCGATAAGAACTCATGTGAGCAAGTCCGACAACAATGAGGTCGGGAAACCTCCCATAGATTCGCTAAAATCCCGACAACCAAACAAGGCCAACACCATCACCCTATGTGGGAAGCATGCATTCGCTAGAATTCATATGATTGAACGAGAATTCACCGCATCGACATAGCGGGGTACTTTGCTTTGGACGCCTACTCGCGTCACAATAGGACCAACACTCTACAATTGAAGATACCCAAGCAATAACCCACCACTCGGATTTGATGTCAACTAACACCAACAATTTACAATGCAGCCACACCCCATATGTAGACCTCACCCGTACAAAGAAGCACAACGAGGTCACAATGAAACATAAACAAGCAGATAAGAGCATTATGCAAACCACAATTACATTCCCACTCCCACACAAGGAGATCACCACAAGAAGACCATCATCACCGCTAAAACCGCCTCACTCTATTGCGAAACATGCGTGGGGCTCCGAGGAACACATCCTCAATCAAGGAACATTGGAACCCAACCAACGCCAATGGTGACTCAAAATGACTTACAATCCAGGACACAACTATACTAGGATGGAGTTTGCCCTCTACCATTCGGTCACGATCAATATGACACCCAACATAATCCAAGGATTAACTCAAAATAACAAATTCGCACCATACACAACCACAAAGAAGACCAAAATCCACCTTCGGGCTTTCACCAAGTCACCAACTTTGAGAATCTACTAAAGAATTCAATGAACCGGAATGCCACACAAATAACGCCTCTCGAGCACTTCATACTAGCATCCTTGATCACGATCAAATAGGAATCCACCAAGGGCCCACACAGCCTTCACACTAATTGAGGCTTACATTACATCCTAAGAGATAACGCTTACCGAGCCGGCAGACACCATACGCAATAAAGTGTGACTTCTCCTCCTCGACCAAGAAAACCAGGCTCTAGCCGCAGCCTTAATGTGGTCACCGCAATTCCTCCGAGTAGGCACGGGACATAAGACATGCAAACTCCCGATTCGGGACTTTCATGTAACTCCCAAACATACCAACACCTTGATGATGTAAACCATCTCACTTACCGCATGATACCGCACATGAAAGGTTTTCAAGGAGAATAGATGTAGGTCATCCACTTACCACCACCGCTCTAAAACATACACCTTTGTGATATCGACCCAACATAAATCTCTCCCCAAGGAGTAAAGCACTAATACCCCCTTCCAAGCAAAAACTGTCACAACCGACTCAACTCGGGAATCAAACAACCTTTTCCCAAAGACATCAATACTTTAATATTTAACTTAGCCGGCCATTGCACCACACAAGGAATAACATAAACAACATCAAATATAACATTCTCCTTCATCCTCACACCACATTTAATATGCCAATACACCACACCTCATCCTCCTCTACGCATATATGTCACAATAGCCACACGTAGCAACTCCGCTATATACCTTTACCACGGATGCAATACATACAACAACACTATTCCACATTTTCAACATATGCAACGAAACACAAAACAACTAACACATAAAATGAACCACAATGCAAAACAAACACAAAACACATGAAGAGTAAAACATACTAGCCTTATACCTTCTCCCCTCCTTAAAGCCTATTCCCCACAAAACACAAACCAAATGGAATGGCCCTCCTTTTACCAATTGGATACACCGGGCACGATCCTCGAAACCCTCTCATAGCCAACAGCTTTAGTTCTAAAACACCGCACATTTTATACATGTGCATACTAGTTTCGTAACATATCCTTTTTACATTACTCTGTCTCCCACACACCACAAGCATGACACATGGCCACCGCTTGGCCATCCGAGAACTCGTAACACCCATATAGTCACTAACCAAAATTTGCAATGGCCACTCTAGCCAACAAGATAACACCTTAAGGACGCAAGGACTCAAGGACTCAAGGAGCGAGCTATACTAGCCGCGTTGTCCTCCTTCAACCCCAACGCTGTAAAGGTAACCATAGGAATATCCCTTTTATGTAGTACTCCAACACATACCGTTGGACCCTATTTTGTCCGAGTTGGACATACTAACCCCATTCAATATATACACCTTTTTGCCCATGCCATATACCTTGTTACACGGGTCCTTAAGGATTACCCCAATTTGCACAAGATGGATACACTTACATGAACAAAGGGAAGCCCAAAATAGATAACCTTTGCTACAAGCCACTAAAGTATCCCAAGATCAATGCCAGGTGATAGAGGACGAATTTGGAGACTAACACACTTGACCGAGCTCAATTCGATTTAAAATGAAGAAGTTATGGCCAAAACAATTTTTGTTGGAAAAAGTCAAATTTGCCAAAAAGACAGGTTAATGCCCCCGGTCAAACCGCCCGAAAATGTGCATGTAAGGAATAGTCCAAAATGTTTATTTTTGCGAATACGGGTCCTCCCAAACAATCCCCGAAAGGTCGTCCATTTTTGCATTTTGGGTGGGGGTAAAAAGGTAATTAAAAGTTAAAAAAACGCGACTCGTAGCCTCGAAGTGTCGGCAGTCGGCCTCGAAGCCTCGAAGCCTGTAAGCTCGTTGACACTTCGACCCGTTGACCATTGACCTTCGACCCTCGCCAACACTTCGACCCTTTGACCCGTTGACCTTGGCTTGTTTGGCTTCTTTCGCTGGCTCTCTCGCTGGCATTCTCGCCGGCTACTCACAGGATACGTTTTAATGAGCCGCCATCCGACGTAATCGTTTTTCAACGCCCGTCGGTCACATGTGCTAAATGAAAAATTAAAAAAGGACAATCACAAGCCGCAAAAGTCGTGGTTCCCCTCCGACAAAAGGCAGAATCAAAATAAAAAAAAGAGTTCGGCAGAGAGAAAGAGTTTAGCCCCGTAAAACAAAAAAAGAAGAGAGAGATTACGCCCAACCAAAAAAAAGGAGGACATTCGCAAAAAAAAAAAAAAAAAAAAGTTCTCGCTATTCCATCATCTCGCCCCAATCTTCACATCTAATTCCCCGATCCCAAAAGAGGAACACCCAGATTTTCGCCCAACTCTCTCCCTTTCCCAAAACCAAAATCGCCTATCCTTTTCAACTCCTCTTTCTCTCTTGCTCGTTTCGCCTCTCTTTTCCCGAAAAACGAAAAAAAATTACAAAAAAAAAAAACAATTCCGGTTTGCCCCCTTCTTTTTTGTTCTTATGTTTCCATCACAAATCAAAAAAAATCTTTATTATAGGCGACTATAGGCGTGGACGGATTCACACGGAATCAGGTTCGAAGCTCTAAAGTCGGTTCTATAATCCTAACTGATTTCTGTCATTTATTATTTCTTAGCGTAATTATCCTTATATTTGATGTAATTCTTAGTCTTTTCTTGTATTTTTTTTGCTTTTTTCAGTTGTTGTTATGTGTTTTATTTTCTTTGTATTTTTCTGTTTATGTTGTTGACATCTGTTGTATTTTCCTTGTATTTCTTTTTTTTTCTTTATATATATTGTATGTTGTAATATGTAAAGAATAGTAAGGAAAAAGAGAGAGCAAATAGAGGAATGAAAACGAAAAGGAGAAAAAAAAAGAAGAAAAAAGAGAGGGTGATTTTTTTTTATGTTATTTTTGTATGTCACGACCACACAATTCACGTTTTATTTTAATATGCATGTATTTTGATATGGTCAATTCTAAAACAAATAAACAAACAAAAAAATAAAAAAACAAAACGTTTTCCACAAAATGTTTTCCAAAATGTTTTCAATAAAAGGTTTTCAAAATGTTTTCAAAGATGTCTCCTTAAAAAACAAATAAACAAAAAAAACAAAAACAAAAACAAAAACAAAAACAAAACAAAAAACAAAAAAAAACAAAAAAAACAAAAAAACAAAAAAACAAAAACAAAACAAAACAAAAACAAAACCGTAGGATTTCATTTTCCACCTCAAATAAAAAAGCAAAAAAAAAACAAGATTTTTAGGATTCCCTTTAGAGATTTAGGGTAAATCAATTTTAACCATAACTTTGACAAATAACTTAGTTAAATAAAAAGTATAGACTTTTTAGGAAAACAATAGTGCCTCAACCGAATCACGGCAGGACAAATAAATAGAAAATCTCCTCCTCCGAAAGTAGATACCAAAAGGGCGCTATAGGGGTGCTAATCCTTCCCTACACGTAACCAACTCCCGAACCCTTCTCTAATAACGCAGATATCACACCTTTAAACTACTCAAAGTAGAGGGTATCCAACTCGGACCCCAAAAACAGTTGGTGGCGACTCTAAATTTCTCACCATTGGTTTAGTTTGAGCTCACCCCAAACGGGCCCGGATGAAAACCAGTGATGACACATACCTCTATCCACATAAAAACATATTTCTATTATTCAAGGTTGCCATGGAGGGGTCACACAATAACCCACAAGCCATCACTTCATGCCTCAAGCTCTACTATCTAGCCAATCTAAATTCCCTCCCACTAGCAAATGGTAGCCTATAAGATTTGATTACTTTGATTATCCACGAGAGCCAAAATTGAATACCACTCACATATAAAATTAACACCTATCTATGTATTATTAGAATTGTTAGTTCCTTATTATTCTTCTAGTGTTATAAATATATTTATTCATTTTACCTTTTTTTTTTTTTTTTAACGGGTCACCAAGCACATCCATTCGAAATGGTAACCCAAACGACCTCCTAAGCTTCACCTAACATAAAATTGTGGCTCAAAAGCCCTCCTGACAAGCATATCCCTCTATCACAGGCGACCGAATTCAATTGCCAAGAACTTAGCAATAAAAGGTTCACCCATCCTCACATAAACTAGTATGAGACTCAACCAACAACTATCACTAAAGGGACACGATACCACCAATAAAAATGAAGTCATATCACACGAGAATTGAAATCATACCCTTTATTAAGGAAAGTTCGCCTTGCTCTTTATCTGGCCTCACTAGGTAGTCCTCCTGCCTCCAATCAAGACTCGACGTCGAGCTTTACCCCTAGCTCCCTGAACCAGTCCTCTAGCATCACTCCTAGTCCTACAAAAATAGACTGTACGAAGATGTTCTACTTTTCCACAAAGGTGACACCAGGTATTGCTTCTTCGCACACTCTCTTTTCCAATGTCCCGATTGTCCACAAGCGGCACAACCCTTTGGGAAACGGGACTCAAATGGGAGTGTTGGGAGTTGACCCCCATCTTGAAACTCGTGGCCACTCTCAAATTGCACCCTCTCGCCTCTTAGGTCCTTTCTGTTGGTTAGGAAAATTTTACTTTAGTTGATCCTCACCCAAGCTCTCAATGATATGGGTTGATAGCTCTCGGCGTACCTCGCTCCTAATTAGTTGTCGAATCGCATCCCTCACCTCTTGAATAATCGGGCTTAAGACACCAGCCTCTGCCGTGATTGGATTATTACTTTTAGCCTACAACTCTCCCACTTGTCCAACCTGAGTCGCGGCCTCCTCTGTTACCTCGATAGTCGCATGGTTTACAGTTTTCGAAGACATTGGCTACACGAAAAGGTAGCACCCCAGGTTAACACCCCTCTCTCACTGACTAAGTAGTTTGAGCTGTAACACGCATTATCATTACACAAATCCATAGATTCACATTTCATAGACTATATACCCCATCACATTGCTCATAACCTCCTTATTCCACACAATACCATACAAATCACATGCTCAATCATTCGCAGAACACCAACATTATTGTTATTTTTCAGTTCACATTTCACAAGCTTCAAGTTCACAAGCACACAGTTTCAATACCACAAATTCTTTTCCTTGCTTTCATGCTCAAGTTATCACAAAATCAGAGTTGCACAATTAGAACTTTAGCACGTTATTCATATTTTCCTATCACATTTAAAGCTTTATCACAGTTATCCACACAATCACATATAAACAACAAATGCAACTAGTGCCCTAATGCCAATGCATGCAAATCCTACCATAGGACTGGACTACCCCAAGTACACCTTAGAGGTTCAAAGAGAACCATGTTGATCAGGCATGTCCCTCCAGGCTCCTCCAAAGGACTCAAGATAACCAGATCCGCCCACTACCCTAAGCTAACTAGACCATGCTCTGATACCATATTGTCACGCCCCGATTTCCAACCCGAGGAAACGGTTCGTGACTCCCTTTACCCACCCGGTGGGCGAGGGGTTGGGATTAATTCCACACGACTTTACGCACATCCACAATAAATATTCACAAAACAAAATCTTATTAATAATTTTCTAACGACAATAGTTGTCCATCAGGAAAACCATAATACTTTATTAATTTAAAAATTCTTTTACAACATCTCCCCATTGGGGTTACAAAGGTTCCACAAAATAACATAACACAAATTACATTTAACAAAGCAACAAAACAGAACTGCCTTCCACCTTGGTGTCTCCACATAACGCCTGTAGGTCCCTGAAAGGAAAACAACACAGTAGGAGGGGTGAGCAACCACAGCTCAGTAGGGATCATGTCTCCCCGACCCATCCCATGCTCCTAGTACCTACATGTCGACGTGTACAGGTGCAGTGTCGTGGTACAAGTATTTAAACAAGTATAAACATCCACAAAGAGTATGTCAACACAAACAAGTCATAGGAACAAGTACAACCACAGCCACACACACTCCACATACACAACCACACAAGCTCCATATTCACTGCCACACAGGCTCCACATTCACTGCCACACAAGCTCCACATACACAGCCACATAGGCTCCACAATCAGCCACACAGGCTCATAATCTGCCACACAGGCTCACAATCAGCCACACAGGCTCACATTCAGCCACACAGGCTCACAATCTGCCACACAGGCTCACAATCTGCCACACGGGCTCACATTCAGCCACACAGGCTCATAATCTACCACACAGGCTCACAATCTGCCACACATGCTCACATTCAACCACACAGGCATATAATCAAATACATAGCATGCATCTGAGCCACACGGGCATATAATCAAACACATAGCATGCATCTTAGCTACACAGGCATATAATCAAACACATAACATGCATCTCAGCCAACAATCATTATATCAAGTATAATTCCCCCCGGAAACCCCAAGGTTTCTCACGTGATCCTATAGCGGGACGAAGCCTAACGAACAACACATACATTCCCAATGGCCTCCAAGGCCCACTACCACGCAACGAACCCCGAGAGTTCCCATACCCTGGACTCAACGTTAAAACCAAACAAAATATGCCATTAAAGGCCAACATCTATATAGGAGATCACACCTATATGGATTTACATATATATATTATAACAACAACAAAAATACTCTACAAATCATCCACCACAGGGCCTAACCCCGGAATGGGTACTAGAAGAGACAGAACCCCTATGTCAGGAAGATCCTCCTTGTTCTTGCTCCCACGCTAAATGTCGTCCACCCACGCGAGTCACCCCAACAGCAACGATCAGGAACTCTCTCTCTCTCTCTCTCTCTCTCCTCTCTCCTCTCTCTCTCTCTCTCTCTCTGCGATGGCTACGGCGGCTGACAACAAAAACCCTAAACCTAAAACAAAGAGAGCTCCTCCTCCTTATATAGACTTCACTTATCAAAACGACGTAGTTTTGATAAGTGAACCTCATCATCAAAATGACGTAGTTTTGATAAATGAATCCCATCATCAAAACGACGTAGTTTTGATAAAAGAAACATGTATCAACCTTCCCGCTTCCATACAGGACAAAATATTCACAATTCGAACATGGCCCTTTGAAAAAAGATTATTAAAATAACAAAACCAAGGTGATGGTGCAAAAACATGGTTGCACGCCATATTGTACGTGATATCCCCATATCACGTGCAGCTCCAAATGATGTGAAATTCTGCCCCAAACTTCCTTGAATCATGTAGAAGGCAGGCATGTAATAATTTCCTTGCATGTGATAATGCACGTGACAATGCCATTGTCACGTGCAACCTCTAAAAGCTCCCTCTTGGGCTCAAATCTTGTCTCTTGCTTGCTCATCATAATACAAGGTGTTCTAGCCAATGTGTGTGGGAAGAAAACTCCCAAAAACCTGACAATTGCCACTCAAAAGGCATAACGGTAACTAACCACTCACATTCCAAAACACAGGTTATTACAAAGCAACCACTGGCACGGAGTAAGGATCCGAGCTTCATTAACACGGAGTAAGGAACTTTACAACAGATTAAGACGACACTACTCCTACTAATCAGCTCTGCATTCAAAGTCATTAGCTCACGTGTCCCAATGTAAGAAAGATCCGTTGAACATTTATCATCTTACACGTGGATTACTCGGAGGCATGGACAAAGCTATTGATGCAATTAGAATCATGCGAAGCAATTCAATACGCTTATACTTCCAACATATTGAGCTCCACATCCGTAGCAGTTATAGCAGATGTATTTCCCGAGAAGTCTTCAATACTACACACTTCTTGAAAAATCTTGTTCCAAGAATGTTTCCTAGGGATGTATATATATACTAAGTTTTGTATATTTTCAGTGTGCGCGTACACGTGAAAGAGCTTAGAGGATTTCATTTTGGCTAGTGTGTGTGTGTTATTGTATACCAAAGTGCTACTGTAAACAAAAGTGAGATACACTTTTAGTAGATCAGAAAGCTTGTACTCAGCTTTAATATGCTACAATTTGTTGTAATTATCTTGTGATAATAATATAAATTACTTCCACTATCCGGTTATCTTCTGCATTGATTTTATCTTTAACCAGATTAAGTGTTGCACCAAAAAGAGTGAGAAGAGTTTTTAAAAGAGCCTATTTAACCTCCCCTCCCCTCTAGGCTTCCCGGGACCAACAATACTAAGCTGGATGAAGTTGAATAGGTCAGAAACCATTTTGAACAGTTGAACCTGATTGAAGGAAAGCGACTCACAGCAGTTTGTTGAGGTCAACTTTATCAAAAGAGGATGATCACTAGCTTTAATAAGAACATGCAACCAAGGGCATTTAAAGAAGGAGAGTTGGTCCTGAAAAAGATATTACCAATATAACATGATCGCAGGGGTAAATAGACTCCAAACTATGAGAGTCGTATGTTATAAAAAGAGCATTTTCTGGTGGTGCACTCGTTCTCACCAAAATGGATGGAAACGAACTCCAGAACCCTATAAACAATGATGCCGTAAAGAAATTTTGTGCTTAATTTCCTTTCTTGTATCCAATTGGATTTGAAATTGCTATTTATTGAAGGAATTCACCATGTTCTTGAACCTTTATCTTCATTTACCCGTTTGTCACATTAAAATAGTCTATTTATCAATTATGGAACTTTTCCCTAGGTCTAAAAAAATAAAAAAATAAAAACAAAAAAGCTCCGAAGAACCCGAAACCCAAAGCCTTCTTGTCTTTCAAAGGAACTCCAAGCAATCATCCACCATTCCCAACTTACCTAAATGCATCTAAATCTCATATATAAATGGAAATAAGAATCTCATTTTGGTACAAAGAAGGGAGATTTACAACTAAGAGTAAACTTGGTGAAAACCCGAAAGGACACTAAAGGTAAAATACAAAGTCAAACAAAGGGACCAGGATCCAAAGTCACCTAAAATAGGTCGATAAAATCTCAAGCACCTTAGATGAGACCTCTCTTCAGTTCATCAAGAATGTAGCAAGTAGAAAGACTGTTCACTTACTCCACGTCAAAGGCTGGCTTGCAAATAGAAGGATTGTCAAGTTTTAAGCGTACTTTGATCAGCTTTTCAGGCCTATATCTTTGAAAGTTATCATTCTGTTCCATAAAAGGAAGGCTTGTTAAACTTTTATGATAATACATAAGTTATGTTATGTGCAATGATGTAGTTTTCTCAAAACTCCTTATCATTTTTCAAATTTATTTTTCAAAAAGGTCCCCAAGTAGAGTTTTCTTGAACATTCTATGCATGGGAGTGTTAGCGTGCAAAGATGATGGAGCCTCGACCCCTTGCAGTAGAGGAAACAAGTGGTTTCAAAACTCAAATCATAAATTCATATGCATCTCCATGCATCATTAGCATACATCCTAGCATGTTTGCTCTTCTTACTTACAGGATTGACTACACCTTAGAATGACATCTCGTAATCCACCAATAGTCAAGCTTCAAAGATAGTTAAGGACTCACCCTCGACAAATAGAATTCCTTTTCAGAATCTAAAAATCAGGCCCGATTGACCTAGATCATAAGCCCGAACATGACTTTTAAGTGCTAACCTCGTAGAGCGATCTCTTAAAGTAAACTTGTAGAGAGAGCCATGATAGAGTCACCTATCCATAGCCCAAGATGCTATTTCACTATCATTCGGCCCAAGAAAGCCATTCTTCCAGCCTTAGAAACTGCTCGACCCAATATGTCGTATTAAACCCAAGACGTCACTCCTTCAGCCCAAGAAGCCATTCCTCCGGCCCTTGAAGGTTACTCGACCTAGATGTCGTATTAGACCCAGATGTCTTTCGTTTGGCCCAAGAAGCCATTCTTTCGGGCCCTAGAAGGTACTCGACCCAAGATGTTGTATTAGACCCCAGACGTCAGTCCTTCGGCCCGGAAGCCATTCCTCGACTACTAGATGTTGATATTTTTTAATCGATCCCAGATGTCATGCTTTTCTTATTGACCCCTTGACCACAGATGTTATACCTCCAGCACTTAGATGTTAATCCCTTATTTTGACCCAAGATGTTGTTTCCCCCTTGCTTTGGACCTAGAATCCATTTATGAGACCTTGAGGGTGTGCAATCGAACACCCGTCTCGATCACATACGCCGATCTTCACAGCTCGAAAATCATGGAATGCTCTGACTCCCCTAGGAAGAATGCCGATCTGTCAAAATGGGTATTTGGTTATCTTTGGGGTCGTTCGTACACAAAACAATGTGTAAAGAGGGGCAGGCATTTATTGGACCCCATTTTGATGGAAATTTCAGGTCTGACAACTAAAGGGGGCAAGAAAACCCAAAAATAGAGGCCCCCTTCTAAAGGACCTAGAAATGCCTCAAGACCAGAACTAAATGGTAAAAGACAAAATTTGGAAACCAGCGCACTTGATTGGAGCTCGATTCCGACTTAAAGCGAGGAAGTTATGGCTAAAATTATGATGGTCGTCAGGGGTGAAACTTAACACAGGGCGACCGTCGAGGTCAAGTGGGGAGCATTGTGGTGAAATCAACATTATCATTATGGTCGAATAAGGAGTGGGAAATCAAGACCTTTCCAGCTGATGCGAATAAACTTTAATGATGCAGAGTAAAGAATTCGGGAGCTCCCCATTCAGCCTAGAATGGGCTTGGACGATCCGTAGTAAGAATCGAAGCCTTCCCACTAGTACGAGTAAGGGATCCGAGCTATCCTTATGGGGGGAGTAAAGAAGTTGAGCTCTCCCATAGTCCCAAAGAACCGTAAACGAATCTGAGTAAGGCTCCGAGCACTTTCAATTAGTATAGAATAAAGGATCTGACCCATCTTTAACCCGCAGATAAGGAATCCCAAGCTCTCAGCGAAGTCCGGAATAATCTTCAATGATCTCGGAGTAAGGGTCCAGAGCCTTCCCCCTTTGGTATGGAATAAAGGATCAAGGCCATCCTTCGCCATAAGTAAGGAATCCGAGCCCCCTCTACTGATCCAGGTAAGCTTAGAGGATACAAAGTAAAGAATCAGGCTCTCCAGCTCGCTTTGAAATAAGCTTAGATGATATGAGCTAAGGATCAGAGCCTTCCCAGTGATGCCGAATAGAGATCCGAGCCATCTTTAGCAGGGAGTATGGAATCGAAGCTCTCCCTAAGTCGGGAATAAGCTCAGATATAGACTGCGGATCGAGCCTTTATAAGTGCGAATGAGGGTTTGAAGCCATCCGGGGCCGCGCCGTCACGGAATTTGAAGCCCTCGACTAGTCCAAAATAAGCTTGATGATGCGGAGTAAGGATCCGAGCCTTCCCAGCTAGTATAGAATAAAAAATCGAGCCATCCTTAGCATGAGTAAGGAATCCGAGCTCTCTCCTAGTCTAGAATAAACCTCGGATGCGGTAAGGGATTTGAGCTCTCCTTTAGTTTGTACCAAGCCCCGATGATGCGAGTAAAGTTTGGGCCTTCCTCCCAGTACGGAATAGGGATCCATCCATCCTTGCTTATAGAGTAAGGAATTAGTACATCCACTAGTCCGAAATAAGCGTCAGCGGGGAGTAAGGATTTGAGGCCTTCCCTTTAGTCCGAGAATAGAGGATCTGAGCCATCCTTAGCCGAGTTAGGGATACGGCAGCTCTACTAGTCCAAATAACCCCGATGATCCGGAGTAGGAGACGAGCCTTAAAATATACGAGCAAGGGATCTGAGCCATCCTTGGCACTGAGTAAGAAATCCCAAGGCTCTCGGCTGGTCAGTAGTAAAAAACGATGATGCGGTAAGGATTTGAGCCTTCCGATAGTACGGAATAAGGGATCAGGCCATCTTTAGCATAAGTAAAGAATTTGAGTACTCCAATGGTGATGGAATAAGCGATGATGCGAGTATGATTTGAGCCTTCCCATTGAGTACGAGGAATAAAGGGATCGGAGTCATCCTTAGCACGAGTAAGGAATCCAGCGCTCTCCTAGTCCGAAATAAAAAGATAATCAATGCCACTTGTCGAAAGGGAGTCGATCCCACACCTATATTTTGACCCCTTAAAGCCCCGTTAGTGAATCCCCATGCCCGCGTCCAGAAGGGACAAGGGGTTGTTGATAACACGAGAAAGTAACCTTAGCACGGGCATGTCCAAATCCATCCACCACGAGATAACACCAATCTGAGAAATTATCCCAATCCACGGTCTGAGCACATGTTGTTTCCTTTACGGGGTTGCGATCCAGGATTTTTTCTTATCGACAAAACGATTACACAAGGAGGTCTTCACCTACGGTGAACGTCACAGTTCACATAAGCACTAACACAAATAAAAACAAACACAACGGGAGAGGGGTGAGCACCCACTCGATAGGGATCATGTGACCCGTCGACCTCCATTAATTAGTGTAGGCATGTGCTCGTGTAATGCTTTATATATACATCCCCGACAAATCATGAACATACATTAAACCCTAGAAAGCCTCCCCAGGTAATCCCAAACATTGCCCCTCCCAGGTCCGGTATTGCCTCTCGGCCCCGTATTATTTCTTAGGTACAATGTTATCTCTCGAGGCAAAGTATTGCCTCTTAGGCCCCGAACAAATCTGCCTCCCCAGGCCCTTAATAAAGGTAGCCTCGCGAGCTCGCGTGACCATAGGGTTAAACACCCCCTACAGCCAATGTAAATGGTTCTATTGTACCTTAGAGCTTGCTAACCAAGTATTCTGAGAATTGTTAAGCAAGCCTCGAAGATCTCTTAGCTGAAAACTCGAAGGGTGCACTCGTGACTCGAAGATGCACTGCGAGACTCAAAGATCTGACGACTCAAGATCGCCATGAACTCAAAGATCTTAACCCAAACTTCGACTCGAAGTTGTAGCCTTTAAGCACCTTAACCACTCGACACTTTGACCCTTGACCTTTGACCGTCGAATTCGACTCTTGACCTTGACCTTGGTTATTGTTGTCATCATTTTTGTCTGTTCTTAAATGCAGGTCAAACACAACCTTGGACGTTCCTGAACACTCCTTTTATGCAAGCGACTATGATATATACCGTCAGCAGCATCATGAGGCAGCCTCCAAATCTCATGATAACCACATAAACATCACATTTTTATTTTAGATTATAGCCATCTAAATCTAAATTTAAATTCAGTATTGACTCATGACTGCATCTGCAATACGGTTATAAAACCTCGAGATCGCGAAACACTGTACTCAGATAACATATATAAGATTGTAACTACGAATCTTATCTAAACCTTGATTTAATCCAAATTGGATTTTCCAAAACCAGGGTTCACAGTCAATTTCATAATTCATGGCAAAATTTGTGCGCATAAGCAAAATCGAGATAAGAAGTACATGAACACTTGGCTTGTAGCAAGTCGTGGAGTGAATCCGTTGGTAGATGACACACTCGTCAAAATACTGAAACCCCAGCTTCAAACTCTCTGCAAACTGCTAGCGTGAATTTTCCTAATTATACCCATAAAATATTATATTTTGAAATCTCAAGCAAGGACAAAATTGTTTACGCTGCCCTTATTATTATTATTAATAATAAATAATAATTATAATATTATTATTATCGAGTACACGCACAGGCTGCTCGGCAGATGTCGCTTAGTGAATGAATACGAGTAAAAGGTGATGGACTCGTGGGATGCTTCAAATTCAAACGCAGGTCCATTGGTCCAAGTCCAACCACATTCACATGCTGCCGAGTCACGCAAGTCCACGACACCGACCGGTCACCGTATCACTGTCCGAAGGAGGCAGCCAGGCAAGGGGGGGTGGGGTGGTGGTGGTTGGTGTGGGTTGGGGTGAGTAGCTGTGGTCTTGGCCATAGTGGATTAGAATAGAGAGAAAAAAGAGGACTCGGTTGGTTCGCGGTGCCGTGGTGTGGGGTGTGGCAGCCTTTCAAGTGTGTTGTGTCATGTGTGACTTGGGTTGTGCATGCATTTTATTCAATCTGTGCGCTTCGCAAATCGCATGCACACAAACGCAAGAGAAGCTTGCATAAAAATAAAAAAGACACCGGAGACGTCATTACTGATGCCACACCGTCGGCTCCTCAGAAACCTCAATCCGTGTTCCTCCGGGAAGGCTGCCTGGGACTTGTTTCTCTGAAGGTTGGGTTTAGATTTGTTTGATTTTATTTGAGACAGGTCAGGGAGGGACGGTGAATCAGAAGGATCGAAAGCAATTAGCTAGCAAGCAAGCAAGCAGGCAGAGGGATGACACTACTCGCACACTGTTATCTTTACAGATAGTTGACTCCAACCCAACCAAACAACCTTTTCTCCCCCCGTATTCCAGATTTGATTTTGTAGGCTGGCAATTTCTGGCCCCCAACAAATCTCTCAATCCAATAATGTTGTGTACGAAACCAATTCAAGGCACCATAAAATTGTTTTCTAAGATTTTATTTCGATTTTACAGTCAAAAGGGGCTTTAGGGTTTTCTTATGATTGAATTTTGAATTTGAATTTGCATGTTTTTTTTTTGTTGTTTTGATAGGAATTGGTGGATTTTTAGCTAGCAAAATAAAATAAAATAAAATACAATGGAGGGGTCGCAGAAGCAGCCGATCTGCATGAACGTGTTGTGCAGGGCGACGACGACGCGGGAGTGGAAGAGAGGCTGGGTTCTGCGATCTGGCGACTTTGCCAACCTCTGCCATGACTGCGGGTACGCTTATGCTGTTGTTAGTGGTGGGGTGGTGTGGTGTTGTGTTATGTCGGATATCCCGATTCATTCATTCTGTGCCTTTAATTGACTGTTTTGGGAGGTTGATGTGACTTAATCATCCCAGTACACTACCCACACAAGGGGCAGTTCGGGGATGGGTGTGGATTTAAATCCCCGCTGAACCGCAGCTGCTGCCGCCATGTGGCTGTTGTTTTGGTTTTGACTTGAAGAATACAATGTTCTTGCTTTTGCAACGCATGCGTATTCCACCTTTTGCGCTTATTTTGCTATCCAGCCCATCTAGCTAAACTCTGTTTTCGCTCACACGGTTTGTTTGTTTAGACGTGCGTACGAAAATTTAATCTTCTGTGATACATTCCACAAGGAGGAATCTGGTTGGAGGGAATGCAATTTGTGCAGCAAGGTCAGCTATACCCTGATTCTTTGGAGTATCTATCTATTGTGTGTGTATATATACATACATATATACATACATACATATATATATACATACATATACATACATACATATACATATACACACACATATACATACATACATACATATATACACATACATACATACATATACATACATACATACATATACATACATACATAGATATACATACATACTTACATATATACATATACACATACATATATACATACATACATATATATATACATACATACATACATATATATATACACATACATACATACATATATATATATATATACATATATAATGTCTCCACTAACCCATTTCATATCTGTTGCTTCATATCTGGGCCTTTTTTATTTTTGGGTAAGACAATTCTATGTCCAATTTGCTTGTACTTTTTAATTATCTTTAATACAATGTTTCTTTAGTTATCAAAAAAAAAAAAAAGAGCCTATTGACTGCGTTCTTGCAGCATCTCCATTGTGGATGTGTCGCATCAAAGTCTAGTGTTCAACTCCTGGACTATGGTGGTGTAGGGTGTATAAACTGTGCAAGAGATCTCAGCCTCCATCAAAGATCAATCCAGGTACTTCATTTTGTCACCCACCGCCCAAAAAACAAAATAAGTCACTGGAGTTTTTTTTTTTTTTTAAAAAAATCCTATACTGAGACACCAATGGCAATAAAAGAAAATCATATGTACACATGTACAACAAAGATGGATAAAAGCATTTTCACTACCCTCTTTGCTGTAAAGTAGATAAAATGTTTTATGTCGTCATGTACCTTTACTATGCAGATCCAGAGAGATGGAATTTCCTGTAAATTTGGTTCATCAGATGACAAAATTGGTAGTCTATGGTCTACACTTGTTCAACACAAACCAGATAATGATGTAAATGAGAAGAATCTGCGGTTCAATAATATTATGGTGGTTAATGAGTCTAAAAACTGGGCTCAGCCGCATAAAGGTGACAAAATCACATCTGCTAGGAAAATTAAACGAGAGGAAGTCACACATTCTATTCAAGAAGACTGCACAGGTTTCCCAGATATGACTCATTTATCTGTTGGATCATCGAATTCGCAGCTCAGATAACAATATAGATGCATTAGGGGTCAAATCTTTGAGTATTGCTCTAGGTTCTCCTTTGCAATCCCCAAATTTTGTATCACCTATTCTGGCTGCTGGTGTTGAAGGAAAGGAACAAAGCAAAACACCTTCTCCCTTTCAACAAGGACAAAGGCCTCGTCCTATATTGCCCAAGCCGGCTAATGCTAGCTTAACTATAGGTCTGGAACCAAATAAAGCTTTCTTCATCAGGGGCGTGTTGCAAGGCCTCCTGCTGAGGGGCGAGTCGGAATCAGTTACTTCCCCGTTACTGGCCAAGGATTACAGACCAAGAACTGCAGCAACTATCTGGAGAGTATCCTTGACTATTTTATTTTATTTTATGTCTTGAAAGTTAAATGTGCTTGTCACAAAAATAAATATACTGTTCTTGCACACCTTTTCCTTTTCTTTATTTGTTTACCTTACTATGTTATTTAAAAAGTCTGAATTCCACTATTGTGCCATTATTTGAGAAGGTTTTGAGCGCCAGTGATGCTGGTCGTATAGGTCGTTTGGTCCTCCCAAAAGCATGTGCGGAGGTGTGTTTCTAAACTTGCACTTTCTTGTCTGTCCTTTCTTCCCAACAAAGTAGACTGTTCTTTTTGGAAATGTTTTGGCATCTCTTTTTCCAGCGTTTGTATAAGCTGAAAATCTATGCAGGCATATTTCCCCCCTATTTCTCAATCCGAGGGCCTTCCATTAAAGATTCAGGATGTAAAGGGTAAAGAGTGGACATTTCAGTTTAGATTTTGGCCCAATAATAACAGCCGAATGTATGTTTTAGAGGGTGTAACCCCTTGTATACAGTCCATGCAATTACAAGCTGGTGATACTGGTACTTTTTTCATCTGGTTTATGTGTATGCAAGGATATATTGAATTCACTTTGTCATCATGCAAAATATTTACAGCATCTATATTGTGCTATGGAGGGCTTGCTATTTTAAGGGGGCATCTGTGGGTGCATTCATGCACAGCACAATCACAATTGCACGTAGCTAAACATTTCTTGTAAAATTGAGGTGCAAATTGAACGTTAAATCATCCTAGTTTCCTTCATGTTTGTCTGACTACAACTCCCTTTTGATCCTTCAGCCTAAGATCCTGGTTTTGAACCTTTATAATAAAAAATATCTTGAATTTTTCATAAGAACTTGTTAAAGTGTAGAGATTTAGATCTGAACCTGTGCATTTCTAAATTTGAAATTTTTTGGCGTATATACTTGAGAACTCTGAAACTTAATTTATGGACATTAAAACTCTGAATGTAAATTGCTTGATAGAGAATACTATAAACATTTTAAAAATAATATATTTCATGGCTCACAAATTTATTTTAAAATGATTTACGTGGGACAAAGTATTCTTATGAAAAAGCAAACTGTCAAAAAAAGAATAAAAATTTAAGCTTGTTCAACGTAAAAATCTTGTCTTCTTATTTCTTATATACATGAACAATTATCTGTCTCAGGAGAAAACAATATAACCATTATATATATGTATATATATTCTAAAGATCAAAATCACACTTAAATGGATAAAATTGAATGTTTGTATGTATTCTAAATGTCAAAAATCACAAACATGTAAAGATAGAGAGAATAGGGGCCATAGAAAAATAGTGCTTATCTGCAGACAATGATAGTTGAGGAAAGTAGATGACTAACGTTCAAGGTCTAAAAGTGGGGCATATGAGGGAGGCATGGACGAGGGTTGTTAGGATGTTAATTGTGAAAATGAAGAAAAAAAATGCTCAACAATATTGCACACAGAGATTAGCAATAAGCAAGGTCTAAATTGTTGACCAGGATCAGGCACAAGGAGGTTGTATTCAGGCCTGAGGCTTTAAGCTGTATGAGTAATTACTGAGTTACTGTCTCTACATAACATGGTTCATGGACTGAGTTGCTGTATTCTTCCTCTGCAACTAGTATTTTGAACTCTTTATTGATTGCTTTACTTTACCATGTAATTTTTATGAACAGTGGTAAAATAAGAAACTTTACACTTGTGTGTACAACTGTGGTACGACCTGTATGTCATTGTTTCATGGCTGCCTTATACAATTGCTTAGAAATTACCTGATACATCTTTGATTTTATGTATCCCCTACTCATTAGTTTTTTAGGAGATTGCTCACTATATTGTTTCTATTTAATGCTTTTCTTCAATTACTCTACCTGGGTCTTGTTAATATCTGAATGGGCTCATTGGGTTTCATTTCTATAATTGCAGTAACCTTTAGCCGGATAGATCCAGGGGGCAGACTTGTTATGGGATTTCGATAAGCAACAAACTCTTTCCATATGCAGGTCCAGATTTATTGGTGCATTTACTTCTTTGTAATCCACATCTTCTTGCTTTGCCATGACATTCATTTTCCGGGGTGCTAGCAGACTGATGTGTAACTTATGTACTCAACAATTAAATAAACAGGATGCCCAAACATCCGTTCTTCCTTCTGATGCTTTCTCTGGGGATTCTTTTTTCCTGGCGATACAGAAAACCTAAATGGTGTAAATGGTTACTCTGGACTCTTACAATCTCTAAAAGGAAGCAAGGATCCTCATTTAAATGCATTGTCTGAACGATTAACTTTATCTGATGGAAATATTAATTGGAAAAAGAAGGAGAAGCATGGAAACAAAGTGATCAAGGATTCACTGCCGCAAGCAGCTCTGGTTCAAGAGAAAAAGAGGTATCGGAATATTGGTTCCAAAAGTAAGAGGCTTCTAATGCTCAGTGAGGATGCTATAGAGCTGAGACTTACTTGGGAGGAAGCACTGGACCTGCTTCGTCCCCCTCCTAGTGTTAGGCCAAGCATTGTCATGATTGAGAACCATGAATTTGAAGAGTATGATGTAAGTACTTCTCTACACTGAAATAATTTATATTGTCACCAATATATGTTGGTGAGTCCCATCCTTTCAATTATGAATTAATCTCTCTGTATCTCCCATCATGCCCCAACCACCCTCTTTCCCCCGCCAACATTACATAAATCATCATGCCATTCATTAGTTATATCTATTTTCTAAAATTCATACCATGTCGTTTGATTTCTCTATAGTTACTTTTGTTATTATCATGCAGGAACCACCGGTTTTTGGAAAGAGGACTTTTTTTGCTGCCGGATCATCTGGGTAAGAATTTATATAATATATTTTTATATTATTACCAAAGGAATTAGGAATTATACAAATGTCAAAGACAATGTAATCAATTATAAAATATTTGTCTTGCATCTCTGAGTGATTGTGATTATTTACAAAGAATAGATCTATTGTTGGAGTTAGAAACCGAATGTAATTTGGGCTCTAGATATATTTTATAAAAAGTGAGCTGTAATAAAATAAGGTCTATACTTCCATAAATTTCAATGGGCATTTGAAAAATTAAATCCGAAATCATAAATGTTGATGATTTGGTTTCTCTCTTTCTTTCTAATTATTTTCAAGAATTTGAGAAATATTCATAACAATGGATGAAAATGAGTTGCAGAGGACTCATGTCCAATATCCAGCATGTGACATTTTGTTATGAAGAGTGAGGGCTCACCTTACAGCAGAGCTGAAGTGATCTGGATGGCCCCCTTAATCTTTTTAGCTTTCAAAGAAACAATAGATTGATTAACAATTTAATATTTATCAAGGAAATCATAAATTTAGATTCAGAGAATACTGTGTGCAGCAAGGTTTGGACCTATAACTTCTAGGCAATGATAACTTCCACATCACTTTCATCACCTAAAAGCTTAGATCGTTAGATTGTGGGTCTACAATGCCTATCATGACTTAATAATGCCTCCTATATCTTATATTACTTTCATTCCTTCACAGGCATCCGTGGAGATTCAAACAAACAATAAACTTATTGAAGTCATTAAGAATATAATAAATGCAATTTCGATAATAAATGGGGCAACCATGTCTCTGATTTTAACCTTTTACAACCATGTCTCTAATAACGTACGAGGACACTGATTACTCAAGTTATAAGCTTTAGATTGTGCCCTTTCTATTGTGGGGCTTGCCAATGCCTCCTTCCCCACTCTGTGATTATTTCATTTTAATTATTAGATTATGATTTAGTTATTTGTTGACACATGAAAAATGCTGTTGAGTGAACGTTCATTACTATTTACCAATAAAAATGATTGTACGTGCATTTGACACTTACTTTCCTTGTTTATTTAATATTGACTGTATGTATGGTGGAGAGCACCATAATTTCACCTTTAGGAAAAAAGGGAAAAAAATCCCATTAAATACATTGAATGCATGAGTAGCTTAGAGTTCAAGTATTGCTTTTCAGGGAACAGGAACAGTGGGCTCAGTGTGATAATTGCTCCAAATGGAGAAGGTTACCAATGGATATTCTCCTTCCTCCAAAGTGGACATGTTCAGAAAATGTTTGGGACCTCAGTAGGTATAGTTTTCTTGTATTGTAAATACCTAAATTAATTTAGAGAATAAATATCCAAATATATAGGCTGATGCTAATATGTTACCCTATACCGAAAAACTAACGATTCTGACAGGCCAATTTCATGCATAACCAGTATGATGACTCTTAAAAAGTTATTCAGCCTCAGTACTTGAACATGATTTCACTTTTTCTTTTTGTATGTAAAATAATATCACTTCTTTCGTACTTTTCCATTAGACTTTGTTATCCTGCAGGGTCATACGTTACTGGATATGGACCTCCAGTCAATTGAATAACCAGCTAGTTCAGAATAGCCAGTTTAAATCAATTGCATTGAAACTTTCTCATCACAACACATGTATATACTACAAATTAGAAGACTGCACTGTCAAAACCAACTAATGGAAAACATGAGGTAGGATGAGAATATAGATAAATATTTTTATCTTGGAATGGATTAAAAAATAGATTGTTGTGAATTAGCCCAATGCTTCTTGGGAAGCCACAACTGCTGAAGTGCTGCTAGAATCATGGAAAGGGTTTTAGCTGCATTAAGCTAGCCCGTAATGGAGGATTCTTTACATGTACCACAAAATCAAATAGAGCAAATGATCCCTGGATTTCAATGTATTTGACTGAAAAAGAAACTAAGGAAAATGCCAGTTTATGGAGATGAAATTTATGTCAAAATTTAGGTTGTTGGAACTATAGGCCCAACATCTTTTGAGGGGAGGGGGAAATAAAATTGGAATTAGTTGTCAAATATTTAGAAGATTTGATTAGTTGTCAAATGTTTAGAATATTTAATTAGTATATTTGATTGATTGTGTAATTAGATTAGAATATTTGATTGATATAATTAGCTTTGTTGCTATTCTTAGATTTTATACTTAAATTAGGCTATGGGTGAGTTGTATATAATGAGGTTGTAATCTTTAATATAATTATGAAGGAAAATCATTCTTTGCCGTATTTTATTTTCTATTTGGTATCAAAGCTAAAACAAAACCCTAAGAGGAGCCCTTGTCGTTGTCACGAGAGGATGTCAAAGAGGACTTCCTGTAGCCTCTCGGACATCATTGATGTCGTTGCCCCCGCCGCCACCATCATCGCCGTTATCGTTGCCGCCGCCATCACCGCCGCCACCGTCCGCTAATTGTCGCCGTTACGAATCATGACCACGGTTCCTCTCGTAACTATAACCGCATAGCTTCACGTTGTAAGGTTACATTTTTCAATTCTTTGCCAATCCCATGGCCGTTTTCACCGCCGATCCGTCACCCCTGACCGTTCTTTGTCGTTGTAGCCACCATCAATAGCCACAATCGGATTCGCAACAAGTGTAGTCTTCATATGTGTGGGATCCATCGCCACCGTTGCTGCTAACCCTACATCCTGTCGTCGCCGTCACCTTGCTGCTGTCGCTGCAGCCATTGCCGCCTCTCACTACCGTCGCCGTAGCTTCTGCTTACGTCCACCGGTCTTGTTGTTGCTAGACGCCGTTGTTGTTACTGTTGTCATCGGACCACGACCACGCCGTTATTTGGCTTCTAGAGCGAGCGTTCGTTTTAAGCTTACGGTGTTAATAGAGCCACGTGTCCACATCTTGGTTTTTAAAGTTTATTTTTGGTGTATGTGATTTCTTTGGGTCAGCATTCACCTATGTGGCGAAATCAACCGATCTAATCGGTTGTCTCCTCCGCTTGTCATGTGACTCGCGTGTTCGAGAGGATGCCTCTCATTTGGCTTTACTTTTCTCTACCGGCAATATATGGGTTATCCAAGGTTTAAAAATACGTGAGGCGGGAACAGTACGGCCGAAGGCCTGTAGTATATCGGCACCTTAGTACGGTCGAAAATTTATGCTAAATATATTATCATACTAAAAATAAAAAAAATTTCACCCATTTTATAGAAATATATTAGTCTTATAATCATAATAGTCTTACACACATTATAAAATCAAACTAAAAATATGAAATGAAGTCTCACTCAAAGACGAAATTAAGTCTTTATAGTCAATTTCAAATATTTAATAAAACAAAACAACTTAAGGTCTCGAATAGATACTTTAATCTTCATTGAAATTTTGGATCCCAAAATAGTTCTTACTAGGCCAGTAATCCGTCTTCGGTTCATCTTTAATTTAATCAAAATGGATTTTCTTTTTCTTACACCAAAATAATTAAAAATAACATCAATATAATGATATATATAATATTTTAAATATAATCAAATTGTTTCATTTAATTATTAATATTACTTGAACTTTACTCATTAGATTAGAATTATTAAATATTATTAAATTGTTTCATTCTCCTCCTTGCAAATGAATTAGATTAAAATAAATATATAATGGAATATTAATTTAAGAAAAATAAATAGATAAAATATATAATTACGTATTTATATACTCATGACGAGCGATAACCAACGATAGATCGTCGATGGTGTCGGCGAGGCATCGAATGAGGAGCGATAGCTACCGGCGAAGATGAGGGCATCGGCGATACATGGCGTTTGGGCGAGGCGACAGAGAAGGATCGTTGTTGTCGGGGGAGAGTAATGGCTGCGTCATCAATGGAGAAGGAGCGTCGTCATCGTCGGTTGAGGCGTCAGGCGACAGATCGTCGATGAGGATCGCAGCGATCGGTGGCAAGGGTAGTGAGGGTAGCGTTTGTGCGAGGGTGCGAGACGGTACAATTTTATACCTTGTTTTTTTCCTTTTAAAAAGACTTGGCTGCCTCATCCTGTATTGTACGTGAGGCGGAGTGTATCGACGGTGAGGCGGCTGCCTCACTCGCCCGAACGGTCGCCACTCGTTCGTCGGCTCGAGCGCGCTGCCCTCTGTACGGTTGGCTACCAAGGCGCCGAGGCGCCGTCACGAGCAACGCCTCTGTATGTATTTTCGAACCATGGGGTTATCGATTCTTGAGCTACTGATCATATGACTAGTAATTTCTCTCTAATTACTTCTCATGAATTCTCATCGATTAAATCTATTCAGGTTGCTAATGGAACTCCCATGCTAATTACTAGGGCTGGGAGTGTCTCCCTTTCACCTACACTTTCTTTGTCGTCCATTTTACTTACTCCTAATCTCTCTAATAACTTTCTTTTCATTAGTCAAATAACCAAATGTCTTAATTATTTTATAACATTTTATTCTACTCATTATGTCTTTTAGGACAATCTCACGAAGAAGATGATTGACATTAGTAAAGAGAGGAGGTTTGTCTTATAGGGAGGTATCGAGAACATTACCTCTCGAGCCTAGTTAGGGATTCCAAGTAAGGCATGAGACACCGATTACAAAAAATTACTTTTATGACATTATCGTTTAGGGCATTCTTTTTTTGTCGATCTAGAATGATTATTTCCTTCCTTATTTAAAAATATTCTACCTCCAGTATAAAATGTGAACAATGTATTTATGCTAAAAATCATCGTATTCCATTTAAAATTAGTGTCAATAAGTCCTACTCCTTTCTCTTGTGTCCACACTAATGTTTGAGGGTTTTTTTTTACTCATGCTTCGGGACATAGATATTTTGTATTTTTCATTGATGATTGTAGTAAGGTAAGTTGGATATATTTGATGAAATCTAAAAGTAATGTTGTTCATTTCATTCCTCAATTCTATCAAATGATTGTTGTCTAGTTTTATACCCCGGTTCAAGTGTTTCATTTTGACAACGGTCGTGAGTTTGTAAATCAACCTTTGGTTAACTTCTTTAAATGACGTGGTGTCCTTCATCGTACTACATGTGTTCACACCCCTCAACAAAATGCTATAGCGGAACGTAAAAACCGATATTTCCTTGAGGTAGCTCGAGCTTTATGATTCACTATGAAAGTTCCTCA
Organism: Taxillus chinensis; assembly: GCA_023512835.1. NCBI lineage: Eukaryota > Viridiplantae > Streptophyta > Magnoliopsida > Santalales > Loranthaceae > Taxillus > Taxillus chinensis. The sequence goes on along the minus strand of CM042092.1, from coordinate 40,428,839 downwards.
ACGTTTTTGGGCGGATGTCGTTATGAGTCTTGTTTATTTTATCAATCAAATGTCTGCTCGTATCATTGATTATCAAACTCCTTTGAGGTGTTGTCTCGCTTCCACAACTTCCTTTCAACTCTTAACATTTGCCCTAAGGTTTTTAGTTGTGTGTGCTTTGTTCATGTGTAACAACTCCATCGAGATATACCTGACCCCATGCTCTCAAGTGTATGTTTTTGGGTTACTTTAATTCTCAAAAGGGCTATAAATATTTTCATCCTCCTACGGGTAATTACTATGTCTTCAATTTTGTGAGCAGGTATCCTATTTTTTCAGCGACATCTTTGTTGTTCCTCTTGTGGGGAGCTTCATATAGTAGGGAAGAGGAACAACTATGATTGGATGAAAAGGTGTGGACTTTAGGGGAGGAGGATTCTACTAGTATAGGTGGTAAGGGGGAGTCCTTAGCTCTTAATTTAGGTGAGGAGGAGTCTTTACCTTTTTCTAATCCGTAGTAATTGAATCAAGTAATAATGAGAGGCAAGTTTGGATGTTTGAGAAATATTATACTAGACGAGATGCTACTATCAAGTTTGATCCTTCTCTCAATAACACTATCATGCCATCGAAAGATTCTTCCTGGGATTGATCATGTTGCACAAATTCCCACTTAGGTACTTAACTCTTTTCAAATTAAAATGATATTTTATCTTTTGACCTCTCAGGTTTAGACAATCCTGCAAGCCAAAGGTATCCTCTTTGTGACCATAAAGAACTAAGCGGATTAAGATTTTTAAAATCATCTTCTAATGTTGCCTATCCTATTTTTGACTTTGTTTCTTATTGCTAGTTTGTCAAATCTCACATGTTTTTTGCTCTTCGATTATCTTATGTGTCCATTCCTATTCATTTTCGGGAAGCTCTTGGTGATCCAAAATGGAAGTTTCTATGATAGAGGAAATGAATGCCCTTGAGAAGAACTCCACTTGGGAAATGGTTGAGTTACCTCGAGGTAAAAAGACAATAGGATGCAAATGGGTGTTTATAGTGAAGTATAAGTCAAACGGAATGCTTGAAAGATACAAAGCTAGATTAGTTGTCAAAGGATATACTTAGACATATGGTATAGACTATTAAGACACTTTTGCTCCTGTGGCTAAAATGAGTTATTATTTCTCTTGCAACCAACCTTGATTGGTCATTACACTAATTTGATGTTAAGAATGCTTTTCTCTATGGTGATTTGATGGAAGAGGTGTATATGGATCCTCCTCCTGGCTTTACACCAATAGCCTTAAAGGTATGCAAAATTGAAAAAGGCATTATATGGTTTGAAGCAGTCCCTAGAGCCTGGTTTGGTCGATTAAGCCACTCAATGCAGGCATATGATTTTAAACAAGCTTTGGTTGACCATACTCTTTCCTATAAACGAAGTGGTGATGATATTATTTTGCTTCTCGTTTATGTCGATGATATGATTGTTACGGGCAATAATCCGATAGAGATAGATAAACTTTGTTGTTATTTAAACTTGAATTTGAGATGAAAGATTTGGGAGCCTTAAGTACTTCTTAGAATTGAAGTATCCCGTTACAAGCAAGGAATCTTTCTATCTCAATGGAAATATGTTTTGGACCTCCTTCTTGAGACTGAAATTCGGCTTGTGCACCGGCTAACACTCTACTGAGGTGAATCATGGTCTATTCATCTATATTGATAAAGTTCCAACAAATAAGGAGAGATATCAAAAGTTGGTAGGAAAATTGATCTATTTGACTCACACTAGACCTAACATTTCGTATGCGGTTAGTGCTGTTAGTCAATTCATGCATAATCCGAGTGATCGATACATGGACGCTGTGAATCATATTCTTCCATATTTGAAGTCTTCTCTAGGAAAAGATATTTTCTTTTCTAATCATGGACACCTCGACATCATGGGCTATATCGATTTAGACTTTGTTGGGTCCAAATTAGACAGAAAGTCTACTTCTGGATACGTGTCGTATGTTGGTGGTAATTTGGCGACTTGGAGAAGCAAAAAACAGAATGTGGTTTCGTTATCCAGTGCCGAAGCAGAATAACGAGCCCTTCATCATGCCACTAAAGAGCTTACATGGTTATGTATTCTTCTGCGTGATCTCGGTTATGAACCTAAGAAGGTCATGATGCTCTTTTGTGATATCGTGGCTATTGAAATTGCTAATAATCTAATCCAAGATGATCGGATGAAATACATTGAGCTTGACCGTAATTACATCAAAGACAATCTTAATTCTAGATGAATAGAGGTTTTCTATATTAGGCTGCGGATCAACTTGCTAATATCATGACACATGGAGTTTTTGGTGCTTCATTCCACACATCTTTGTCCAAGTTGGGCATGTGCGATATCTATGCACCAACTTGTGGTAGACAGATGGAATTAGTTGTGAAATATTTAGAAGAGTTGATTAGTTGTCAAATATTTAGAAGATTTGATCCGTATATTTGATTGATTGTGTAATTAGATTAAAATATTTGATTTATGTAATTAGCGTTGTTGCTATTCTTAGATTTTATACCTAAATTAGGCTATAAGTTGTATATAATGAGGTTGTAATCTTCAATATGATTATTCTTTCTTGTGTTTTATTTTCTACTAATAATAATAAATATAATGCATGCCTTAATACTTAAAAGTTAGAATTAAATGGAATCCTGGAAATTCTAGAAAATATAAAACCCCTTACTATTCTATTGAAGAGAGCAAAAAATTAGTGAGTGTATATTACAACCTATTGGCTGTATACATTTATAATATGGATCAATCGGTAATTAAGAACTGTTAAAAGTTACAATTTTTGACTGTGTTGTATTTGACCATATAAATTAAAGAATGTATGCCCAATGAAATTTGTTTAGAAGTCATAGTTTTTCTATCCATGCGTTAGGAAGTGTTATTTGGAGTCCATTAGGTTATTCACACCTAGTCCTCGCCTAAGGCAGTGTATACCTTAACGCTATCGTGTGTGTAAATATGTACTTAATAGTTACAACAAAGAGAGTCCTACCATTCAAAAACTGTAGGAAATATTAAACATTTGGCAAATCCTATTCTTATCTGATAGAGTACTTCCATCTCATGAAACCCTCCATGATACCTCTATCACATCTTGATTCAGACAGCATTATGTGGTCAAATAACGAATAAAATAGTTTAATGAAAGAATGAGTACTATGTATATGTGAAAGAGGAACTTATGTAGTTTATGCTGGCAACCTTTTCACATAATGCGTAATTTGAACATTTTCAAAATCATTCAACTACAAGGATGCAAAGAACAGGATAATATATGCTAAAAAGTATGTTTGTATTGTACCATTTCTGTAGTTGTATCATTAATGTTTTGTTCTACCTCCCTATTATTTTTAGTTGGAATGTAAATATTGATGAATTGGTTAGTTGGAATTGATTGATTATTAGCTGTAAATTAGGATGTATACTTAAAACGGGTTTCTTTCTAATTTAGGTTTTTTTAATCTTATATATATTAAGTCTTATAATCACTCAAATATATATGGAAAAAAATTTCTTATGTTATTTTCTATTTGGTATGGGAGCAAAAAAGAAAATATTTTTATTATTTTCTTTTATGTGCTCTAAACCTATTTAGAAGATTTGCCACACAGAGCCATAGCATACTAAGGTGCCATGTGTTGTAGCAAACCAAGTTGTTGTGTCCATCATAGCCAATCGCCCCTATTGAGACTTCGTTGAGTAGCCAAACACCTTGTCGCCACCACCTTAGATTTGTTCCCCGATTGCGACCTTTGCGAAGCTCCCATGAATCATTATTGTTGCCTCGAATTCGTGCCCTAATCACAATTGCTGCGGAGTGGCCCCTGAATCGTTGCTGCCACCTTAGATTTGCATGCTAGTCAATGCGTTTCAACGATAGCTAGCTGGTGCATCTCTTGTCTTTAACCACATCATCTTATCAATTCCCTAACTACTGAAATTCCTTTTGGGTCTAATATTAAGGTCCATGTGGTTCCTGATAGTTAGATGCAACTTACTTATCACCATTCAAGAGACAAACAAGTCAATTCATGTTAAATTGGATGGTTCACATTATTGTATTTGATATAAGGTTTTAGAGATATATATTACTAATAGGAAAAAAGAAGAGATATATCACATGAAGAAACACTACACAAAGAGTGACCTGGACTATGATGAATGAGAAGTTTAAGATGCACTTATTATGTTTTGACTTATTAATTCATTGACTAATAATTAGATGTCATATTTTGTGAAGTATGGAACGACTAAGGAAGTGTGAGATCTTATTAAGAGAAGTTATCTAGATGTCTCTGATTCTTCTCAAATGTGTGAACCGATGAAGAAACATTTCAATTTCGTCCATAGGGTTGGCCTCTCATAAAACACTATAATGAGTTGAACTTTGTTTTTATGGAGTTAGATTATTGACGACCCAACAATATGGAGTGTCCTGTTCATTCGATATGTATATAAAGCATATGGTAGAGGATTGAATTTATATATTTTTTGTAGGTCTTGATCACAATTTGAATCAAGTTAGTAGTTGTGTTTTGGTTAACTCATATTTATCTACCTTGGAGAAGTATGCATATTCATTGGTTTGTCATGAAGCGCAGGGCAAGTTACCTTGTTAAGATTTTATAAGGCTTTAGCAATTCTTTGTTCGAAAGGCCATTTTCGGCCATTCCCTCTTAGGGATAAACTTGACCCTCATTCTCTAAAATGTGTTTTTGGGTTTCTTAAATTCTCAAAGGGCTTATAGGTGTTTTCATGCTCTTACAGGTAAATACGTATATATTAATATTTCATTTTTCGAGCGAATGAGCTATTTTCATGGAGATACATCTCTTTGGAGGAGCTTAATAAAAATAGATGAATAACTATGGTTGGACGGAAAAAGGAGTGTGGATTTCGAACAGAGATGATTCAACTATTATTAGGGGAAGTCTTGATCTTATTTTTCTAATCTATAGGGGGAATTATTATTACCTTAATCAAGTGAGATGCCTAGGTATTTGAAAAATGTTAAACAAGATAGAAATGTTTTACTCTTGACTCTAATACTCTTCTTGATGATACTTCGATGTCATTAGATGACTTGTGATTTACCATATGTTATAGACTCGTACTAAGGTACATATCTCATCACTTATAATCATAGTTTAAAGTCACATATGTCGTCACATTACTGCGTGAATGTTCTAGCCATGAACAACTTATTGCTTTTTAGATGAGATATAACTTTGGCATAAAATAATATTTAGATTTTTGTTTTTAAAAAATCATAGAATTAGAAAAAATCAGGTAATCACATTAAAATTATTAAACAAGTAAAATAAATGGTTTAAGATAAATGTTATGACTTCAAATATTAAAAATAGATGCTAGGGACTATTATAATATTAAAATAAATATATTATTAGCTTTTGAGACAGACTATATTTGTTGGATCTCGCCAGGGCACTCACTATCACAATATTGTCCGCTTTGGCACTCACGCACCCACTCATGGGCCGCAGCCGCACGGATTTGTTTCTAATGGGCCGCGACCCGTTAAAACGCGTTGTGACAAGGTGCACATGAGCCTCCTCATTAGGACGACCTCAATGTTCGCCCCAACCGATGTGGGATTGATCTATGGGACGTTAGAGACCAACAGTCTCCCAATCCCACCATCGGTCAGAAGATCCGGCTCGATACCACTTGATGGTCCCTTGGAGCCTAAAGGGGGGGAGGGGGGGTGAATACGCTCTTATCGAAACTCTTTTATTCTTTTAAGGCTCTGCACTAATCTAATTAAGTGAAAGAATCACTGCGGAAGATAACCAGATAGTGGAAGTATTTTGTTTTATTATCAAGAGATAATTACAACAAAATAGAAGCAACTCTCTTACACTCCGTTTTACAAAGGATTCACACACTTGCTTAGTTTGTATCTTTGAGCTCTTGTACATGCACGGGAATTAATTCAGCTAATTCACTCTCCTTTTTGCCCCTATACTTCACACATATACAAGTATGGATATTTATACAAACGTTCCTAAGAGACAACCTCGGAACTTGAAGTTTCGGAATGCGTTAAACACTACTGTTCCTCGGTATCTCTCTGTCTTGACTGCTGCGGCTTGTGGAGCTCAAGATCTTGGGTTTGAAGAATATAAGTGCATTTGTGAGTTCCCAAATACAATTGAGGTTGTGTCTACATATCGGGTGATCCACGTGTAAGATTCTTCATGTATTCAATAAGTTTGTCTTACATCGGGACGCCACGAGCCGATAACTTTAAATGCGGTGAGTTGAAGTAGTGTTTTCTTGGTCCGGTGTAATTTTCCTTGCTTACTCCGTATCTTTTTAATCTTTGGAATCCTTAGTCCGTGACATACGTTTCTTATCGCATGTAAGTTCCCTTACTCCGTATGTAAGTTTCCTTACTCCGTATGTAAGTTCCTTACACCGGGCGAGTCTTGAAAAGTCGGATGACTTATTCCGTGTCACTTTCTTACTCCGCATGTAAGTTCCTTACTCCGTATGTAAGTTCCTTACTCCTGGCGAGTAAGATATCCGGATTCCTTACTCCGCATCTAATTTCCTTACTTCGTGCCGAATAAAGACTCGGATCCTTATTCCGCATCAATACTTCCTTACTCGGCATGTATGAAAGACTCGGATGCCTTACTCCGGTGTCTTCTTCACTTTAGTTCGCTTGAGGGGAAGACTTAACTATTTAACTCCATTTCAATCCTTTTGCTTCGTGCGACCTCGTTGACCAAGACTCTTACTCCGCATTAGTTTGACTTAGTCCGTTTGAGGTACTTAGGAACATATTCAAAGAATCCGTAGCCTTTAAGTTCTTAGTCCGCACGAATGTTCCTTATTCCGTATGTATTTGTGACTTGGTTATTTACCAAGTGTTTGATGACACTCACTCTTGTCCGGATCGGGATTATGTATCCTGTCCTTAGCTTTGCTCTCACGAGTGCATCTCTGGATTAGTAACATATCTTTCGCAATGATCAAATAAACACAAAAGATCTCGGATCAAATTACATAAGGCTTTATCGATTATCCAAATTTCGGGTTTGATCCAACAATCTCCCCAATTATGGATATGCCCAAACCCTTTGTAATCCGATCTGGTAAGTAATGCAAAAGAATAACATACGTAATACGCAACACAACCAATTTCATTAATCAAGAACTAAGTACAATTCAGCCTTAATACAAGATTTTCACTAAGGTACATAAGGCTTACTATACTTGAAGATCATAGTTGCCGCTTCTCTCTAAGCTCCATTGTCTCGCTTCATCGTATAAGTAGTGTGTTGGCTCCACGATTTGTCCACAATCAAAAATGACTTGATGAAGTAATGCACAAAAGCCCCTTATATCTCCATCCCATTGTTGTGGCACTTGCTTCTTGCCCCGGAATGTCGCCTTGACTCTCGGTTGGGCCCAAGGGTGTGATGCCCAATTCTTCATATAAACGGGCTTTCTTCACAGCCTTAGTCCACTGATACACAAGTGGTTCCCATTGATTCTTTCTTACAAAGTGCTCCATTATCCGATGAGAATCAATGAGGATCATTTGCTTGGACCGAATCATAAAGACACCCATCATGAAGTGTGGCGACATGATCCCAGTCGGAATGAGGATAGTTGAGAGAGTTTTCCATGGCTTGCTATCCTCGCCGGTCCGTCGATGAAGGACCCGAATTAGATCCACACCGGGAAGATAGCCTTCATTCCAACACGGCAAGACATCAAACAAATGCGCATCCTTGTAAAGAGATGGAAACCATTCATCTCCAACTTGGCGCCCTTGAGAAGTTGTCAATATCTTCGTTGTAAAGAGTCCTTTCTCCGAACAAAGAGTCGAATGTCGTTCGGGGAGAAAGGGTACATTTCAGAAAGACATCTTCTCACAGAAGGACGCAACGAAAGGATTTCATTGCTTTGCGAACGCTTCCATCCGCATCGAGGGGGTCAAACTCCGCATATGATGGGAGGGAAGGTGTTGGGCGTGGATGAGGAGGATGGAGGAGGAGCTGGAGCCGCGGTAGAGGAGCTTGGCGAGAAAGCGGCTTCGTTTGGGAATTTGAATTCCTGAAGCACCGAAGAGGCACGCCGCTTCTTAGTCCGAGTAGATGGTTGTGGTGCGAAGGAGCAGGATCGGATGACATGTTCTCCCCCGGTTTGCGGATCGACGGGAAGCAACGGGAGGGCGAGCCATCGTATGCGCCAGGTCCGCAAAAGAGGTGACAATGAATGGATGGACGAGGCGACTAGATCCATTTTCTGCTCCATGGAGGTGGAGGAGTCGGTTAGAGCGGAGAGGAGCTGAGCGCCAAGTGCATCAACCTTGGCGACGATGGCGGAAATTTGGGCGCCGTGGAGCCTGGGCGTGGCGGTCCACTGGGCGGAAAGACACAAGGTCGAGTGGACTTTTTCAAAAGAGGCACGCCCAAGGACTAACTCCGGAGCCTTGGAGGACTCCCCCGCATGAACAGGGAGCAGGAGTGCGCCAGGCGGAGGAGTCCGCAGGAGTATCGCGGCGCAGCGAGCAGAGGAGCTTCCGGAGCATCGGAGGCATTCGGGCAGTGACCGCCTTGACCGGACAGGTCAACCACTCGGAATGGCGGGGGCAGGAGAAGATGAGCCAGCTAGCCGGGGGAAGGACCCCGGGCAGAATGGACTGGGCTGGAGGGAGTGGTGAATGCTACATATGGAATGGAGGCCGGCGTAAGAAAGCCGTGATCCAAGTTTCAGATGATCATTGTCTCCGGGGATTGGGTATGGCGGGTGTAAAACACCCGGAGATCGTTGTCTGGAAGGGAGGCGGTGTGAGCAAGGCTAAAACGGAGCCAGAGGTTCGTTAAGGTGTCGGCGAAGAGATGGGCTAGGTAGTCTTGGGGTTGAGGTAGGGGAGGCAACGGAGCTTCCGGAGAAGAGGCCGGGACATCGCGATTGCGGCAAAGAACAACGGTAAGAACCGTGGTGGGCAACGCGGAGGTGGAGGGAGTGGGGACATCCGCAGCAAGGGAGCCGAGAAACACTTTGGGGCACCGGGCCGAGAAGGCCCCGCAACCTCGGACGGATCGGCACGAACGCCGTGGCCGGGAGGCCCGAGAGTGGGAAGGTGCAGCAATAGACCGAATCCGGGGAGGATCGGGGTGCGAACCGACCTCATGGGCTGGGCCGGTCGGAGGGTCACCAACAGAGTCGCCTTGTTGTTCCAGAAGGCAGGAGAATGCGGAGAGCTGCAGTGGGTCGGCGGGCGGTCATGTTCCCATCCGGCGTAAGGTAACGGAGGTAATAAGCCAAGGGAAACGAGATAGCATCAAATCGGGCGAAATGGTCCTGGATGTAGATGCCGAAGACAATGCCGAGAATGCGCCCGAAGGAATGGTTTTTGGGACCATTACGCAGGAAACGAAATAAGAACATCTCCCAATCCATCGGAAGACCTTCAAAACGCCGTACATGGCGAGGAGAATGTCGTACGAACCGAGGTCCAGAGGTGACATCATAAAATGCAAGAATTATATAAAGTTGTCAGTATAAGTCAACATAATGAGTAGTTAAGCAAAGATATTCCTTATTTGAACAAGCAGTGCATAGATCAGAAGTAAGATATATCCTACCATGAATTTCTCTAAGTGTTTTTTTAACTTTATCTTATTCTCATCATAAACATTCAATACATATGATGCAACAATAAGTCAAGAAAACTACTTGACATCATTGTTCAAATACTTCCATACATTCTTAACTCTTTCATACTCAACATATGCAAAAGGAAAATCATGCTTTATAACAGGAATTCCCACTGATTCCAAAATGCTTTTGATTTATCTTTCTATTTTTCAATTTTCCTTGATGATCAATGAAGATATCACAAGGATTTTGTTGCCTCAAAGTCATTATCTCATTACATTTTTCCATGTCGATTCTCAACATAAACTTTCCCGCACCTTTTATATTTAATTTGTGGTTTCCCATCACTGCCTTGATTCTCAACAAAATCTCACGCATCTAAAGTTTATTTTTTACTTTGAGGAGTATTTTAACAATGAAGGCTGATGACAAAGGATGCCTCTCTCTTCTTTCTGGCGTCACTTTGGTGGCCCTTCGGCAGTTGGCTCCAACGGCTATTGGAATGGCCCCCTCGTCCTGGAGGCCCTTCCGCCAAGGGGCCTTCTTCTCGTGCTTTTTCAATGCATGCCTATGCTTCCACCAAGAAGATTTCGTTCATGCATTTCTTTTCCTCCCCTATTTTTGGTGTCAAAGATGGTGTTCCAACCATTACCTTTTCGGAGATGGATCTTGATCACTCTTCCCGTGATTTTTCATTCACTCGCCACACTAAAATTTTTCTTGACCGGCCATCACTTCCAAATCTCCATTGATATTTTGATGATGAGCATTTTTTCCGGCGACTTCGTAATCGGTCTCATTGACTCGCAAAATCCTCATGGTCCGCTTTGATTTGGAAACAAATTTGTTTTGCCTCCCTTCTAAGTCATCATATTTCCTTGTTTCTTTTCCTTATCGTATTTTTCATTGGATCGCCATAGATGATAATCTAGTTTGGCTCACCCTCCTCCGACTTCTTTTATAATTTTTCCATCCCGACCTTCTCCGGCCGATTGCATCTTCTTTTGGCAAGCTTTTGGCCATAGATATGTCCACTTCTACGCTAGCTTGCCCTAGAGAAGCTAGATTCTTTGTTGAATTGGATTTGTGGTCACCTCCACCCTCCTCTCGTTTGGATATGGTCGTTAGAAGGATTTTTGCAAGCTGTTTCTTACCCTCGCTTGTTGGTTGTGGTTTCCGATCGTTTGGCCCGTGGATTGTCGGCGGCTGTGCTAGCGCCCCCCTTTCGTTGTGACACCGTTGAGGATAAATTGGCGCCCAGTTTCAAACCCTCCTAACTATTTGATCGGCGACAGCTTCAACAAGTTCGATGGGTCAACCGGTTGCAGATCCAACCTTGAATGCTCCCCCTTCGACCTCTACCCCTCCCACTCCACATCCTCTTCGTGGTGCCGATGACAAGCGCGGGCCTCGATTTCCCCCAACCCGTCATTGTCTTTCCCGCTCTCCCAAACCCTAACTCTTCCCCTCCTCTTGTTCGGGCCTCACCGCCTTGGCCCACCCCCTCCTTCCGCAACCCATCCCGCTCCCCCAACCCTAAGCCCAATCCACCCCCCCCCTTGGGCCCATTGTCGTGCCAGCCAGCTCGCCCACCTAGCAGGTCGGCCCCATCTTGGCCCACTTCTCTAGCCTACATTCCCCGGCATCACCCTAGACTGTTTCCTCTTCTTCTACACCACCCGAGTCGGCCACCCTTCCCCACCCCATCCCTAGGAGTTAGTTACATTTAGAGAACGATAAATATTCTCATAATGCCCTTCGTTACCTATCTTAGGAGTTCAAAGATTTCTAATTTGTTTTAATCCTTTGCTTTGATTTCGCTTATCGAAAATTTTGTTTGTTATCTTTCCCTAACGAGCAATGGGTTTTACTATTTATTAATTTTCTAAATTATTTATTTAATGTTAAAATTAAGTTAATTTTGTCAAGAAGGCTAGGGTGGACCTAAAAAGGGTTATTTCAAACAAAAAAAGGATGATCCTAAGTGATAGTAAAACTTACCTTCTATTTAAGGAAAAAAAGGAAAGCATTTTTTGTTTGGTTTTCAAGTGTTGGACCTAAAGAGTCTCTTCCACTCCTCGATTGTTGGGTATTTGAGTTTTTGGCCTTCCCTCTTTTGAGCGAATAGAAGGGACGAAAACCTTCATAATTATTTGAGAACATCATGATAACGTGAGCAACAACTTTGGTAACATAAGCACTTGTCTTGATGACATCAACCTCATGAGATGACAGAAAAATCCCTTGGAGACGACAAAGTTGGTCTATGCTCGAATTCGTATACTTTGCTTGAATGTTGGGTATTTGCGTGCACAATCTTTACACTTTCAAGTAGGTACAAGAGGCCAAAACCTCATACTGACATAGCAGCAGCTTTGGTGACATCACCAACATTATGAGATGGCTAAAAACCTCTTGTAGTACCTGAGATCTTCATGGTGATGTAGCAACAACTCTGATGATGTTGCCAACCCTATGAAATGACCAAAAACCTCAGTCCCTAATAACCTCGTGGTGACACAACAATAACTATGATGACATCACCAATCTCATGGAGTCCTCTACAACAACCTTATGGTGACGTATGCAGCAACTCTAGTTGTTTTTTCGATACTGACATCATAAGCCGCTTTGTCAACAACTCTAGTTGCCAACTCGGAGTGCCTTATGATGTCACTCTTGCAAAGCAAGGCTTCTAAGGTACTAGATTCATCTTATGATGTCATCAAAGCGGCTTATGATATCAGTATCGAAAAGGAAGACTTTATGGTCCGTTTCGATTCGCATCATCTGCAGACCGGTAGTCCATTTTACACCCCTAGCTGTTACCTATTCTTTTGCATTTTGTTTAATGTTTAACGCTTACTTTCCTCTTAAAAAATATATAAATGATGACAGGTAAATTTTCACGTGCATACAATGCATCTGGACAATGGCAGAATCTAAGTCCTTCCAAATTGAAAATTTTCAATGCCATAATAATGGGTCTCCACATTACGAAATTGTATAAAATCTCTGAGTATACTTAATTTTGATTAGCTTTCATATACATGATTGGATAATTTTGAAAATGTTTGGTTATGATGAGAGATTGCCTAGATAAACTGTACATGCCCCCTTTTTCCCTATAGACTAAAAAAAGGCTAAACTCTCTGTATTACTAAATAAAGATAAAATATTCTGAGAGGGATATTTATATCAAACTATGTCTGGTCAACAATCCTTTTACAGTGTGTTGCTTTTTCTATTCTTTAGATGCTCATGTCCTGCACCTGAAGACAAGAGGCCAAAGGAACTCGAAAACCTTTGTGGAGTGGGAAAAGGTATATGATTCGAATATCCTTTGGCTTATTTAAAATAAAACATCTCTGGCTCAATAATTCTAGTAGATGGTGTCAACTTTGTCATTTGGTATCTTCTGGATCTTTGAGTAGTTGGTTTTTCTTTCCTCCCTATTCATCCCAGATTCCAAGAAACGAAAAGTCATAGAAAGCCATAAGGTTGCCCAAGAATGTGAGCCGACTGGCTTAGATGCTCTAGCCACTGCAGCAGTTCTTGGAGAAAATGTGGAGAATATGGATGAGCCATCCACCACCAAACATCCCAGGCACCGCTCTGGCTGCACTTGCATTGTGTGCATCCAACCCCCAAGTGGGAAGGGCCGACACAAGTCCACATGCACATGCAATGTTTGCATGACTGTGAAGCGCCGTTTCAAAACACTTATGATGCGCAAGAAGATCCGCCAATCTGAACGCGAAGCTGAAACTGTCCCAAGAACACCATCCCAAGCCAAGGACGAACCAGAAGTTAATGGCACATCAGTCCCTGGGATGGGCATAAATCATGATTCTGACAATGAAAGAAGCAAGCAGAGCAGAGTCCCAGTGGAAGGGGCAGAGACCAGCAGCACTGGACAGATAGATTTAAATTGCGATCCTAACCGTGAAGAAGAGCTGCTGCAACTGCAAACCGAGGCATTGGGAGCAAAGATGACGAACCTTGTTCAAGCAGCAAGCTTTCCTTTGGAGGTGTATTTGAAGCAGAATGGGCTCACGAGCTTGATTCATGAGCAGCAGGCAGGTTTAGGGCTCTGTCAAGCTACGGAGGAGAGAGATCAGGAGCAGCTGCCTGACCAAGGGGTTGAAGGGTCCCCTCCATCTTTAGTGCTGGAGCGTGAGAATGAAGGAGAAAGCAGATTTGATGAAGGGTATCCTGAGCCTGACTCAGACTGAAGTACCATTATCCTTCATTTCCTGATTGTATTTTATTTAATTTATGTTGTAGTATTAATCCCGTTTTCCTTACGGGTCGGTGTCAATCTCTTAAAAAAGCCAACACAAGTACAGAGTTAGAAATTCAATCTTGTTAATTTTTGTTCTTTGAGATATTGCCGCCTTTCCCGTCCGTATGTCCATGTGAATCACAAAATAAAAAAGATAAACAAATATTTGACTTGTCAGTTTGTTTACTCGTTTACGCGACAGGTAAAGGCGCTGCAACCTCAAAATAGACAAAGCTCGTACCACCTTTTCACTTAATTTTTTTTATTTTATGAATTTTAATAATTTTTTATTTTCTTATATTAATATACATTACAATTTATTTTTTAATTATTTTTTATATCTTTTAAATAATATTTTATAATATTTTTTATAATTTAATATAAAATAAAAGTGAAAGTTATAAAAATCATAAAAGAATTTTTTATATATATAATTTAATGATTATAAGGAGTGGATAGTATGTTTTAATATATTAAAAAATATTAAATAAATTTAATAAAAAAAATTAAATATATATATTTTTATTTTTATAATTTTTAATTTTTTTATAGAAAAATAAGTTTTTATAAAAAAATTGTTACTGGTGTTTTTAGTTATGTTTTTAATATCTTGTACTAGTAGTCAAGCTAGACCAACATCTGGCAGGGGAAAGAAGGAAATCAGTCCCCTTCTGCACCTCATTAACATGTTAATTTGCGCACATATTCCATTCCCACTGAATAACACTATTTTAAATCGTCTGGCAAGGGATGTGGTAGGGCACATCCAGCAGGTTGTAGGGCTGATTTAGTTTATATATTGTTGAGATGTATTTGTCAATGTTATATATTTCGTGTGGGGATTCATTTTGGTTTGGTCGAAACAGAATATATTGATTCCGGTCTATTTCAACCTTCTGTCTCGGATTTACCGCAAAATGAATATATCAAATTATTTAATTATGACAAAAAAATAAAAAAATATTTTAATTAGTATTAATTTCTTTACTAGAACGATAAGAGGCAATAAATATTTTGAGCCAAATGAATCCATCGGATTCGTAGTCGGATCTATGTGGCAGATGACATGTGACGACATGGTGGCACTCGAGCGTGGTCCGATGTGAAAGGGGAAGCAATTTCGAGGGTGGTAGATAATGACTTATCCCACTTCCCATTTTTTCCTTTCACGCTCTTCCTTTCCTCTTTCCCTCTCTCCCTTTTGCCGATCTCCATATACCCTACATTTGCACGTAAAACAATTCTGACGTTACTACCTAGAATCGGCAATCACTGGTGAATCCCTTGGTTTTATTATTTTAATTTATGTGTCAATTTCTTTCAATTGATGTTTTATCTCACTTGGCACGGAATTTGTTGCATTCATCCGGGCAAAAATATTTATTGCTTAGTAATTGATTATTGTGGATAATTAATGTAAGATAAAACTACATTAATTTTAATGCCGTTGGTTTATAAACTGCACACATTTAAAACTAAATATTAAGGAAAAAACTACATTAATTGCGATGTGGTTGGGTTGAACCATCGGGATTGCTTTCACTCATAATTTCCTGCTTAATGATTGAATTCTAACATTGTTCAAAAAATGGGTTAGGGAGACATTATTTTCTTTGCTTGCTTTCTTTAATGAAGTGAAATCCAGATTGTGTATAGATTGCTTTCTAGTTTTCTACCATACAAAGTAGAAGAAAATTGCATTAATTCCTATGTCGTTAGTATAAAAAATTCTATGTCATTAATAAACGAAATTAACATTTATAAAATTGGGTATAGTTTTAAATCTGTATATATATATATATATGGCCATTTATTATTTCCTGTCGTTGGTGTTGGTTTTATCATTGTAATTGCTATTATATTTGTAGGCCATGGCTGCAATAGATGGAATGTGTCATCACTGGTTTTCGTCCGGGCCCATTTGGGGTGAGCTCAAACTAAACCAATGTTGAGAAAATTTAGAGTCGCCACCAACTGTTTTTGGGGTACAGTTGGATACCCTCTACTTTGAGTTGTTTCAAGTGTGTGGTCTGCATTATCAGAAAAGGGTTCGGGAGTTGGTTACGTGTAGGGAAGGATTAACACCCCTACAGCGCCTTTTCGGTATCTAATTTAGGAGGAGGAGGTTTTTGTACTGCCATGACTGGGTCAAGTTTCCTAAAAAGTTTATGATTTTTATTTAGCTAAGTTATTTATTGAAGTCATGGTGAAAATGGATTTACCCTAAATTTCTAAATGGAATCCTAAAGGTTTTGGGTTTTTGTTTGAAGTGGATAATGAGATCCTACGGGTTGGTTTTGGTGTTTGGTTTTATTTTGGAAATTGAAGTCCTCAAATATGATTTTTTTCTTTTTTATTTTCCCTTTTTTTGGTTTTTTGGGTTAGAAAACATATATTTTTTTGGTTTTTGTGTTTTGTAAAAAAAAAACGTTTTGTTTTGGTTTTGCTTCATTTTTGGTTTGAAAACATGAAAACGTTTTTTTTGTTTGCTTTTGTTTTTTTTTTTTTTTGTTTTTTTTTTGAAAACCCAAAATCTTAAATCAAAGTAATGAACATATGCATTAAAGTAAAAAAAAAACTGTGGAGTGTGTGATTATGATATCCACAAATAAAAGCATTCTTTTTTTTCATCTTTTTTTTTATGCCTCTCTTTGCGCTCTTTTTTTTTTGAGTTTCCTTGCTATTACATATTACAACTTTGTGTGAAATGACAATTACAGTCAATAAAATAAAAGAAAATAAATAAAAAACAAGATAACAAAAAGAAACAACATAATACAACAATTACAAAAAAAAAAGAGAATAGTGTAAGGCAATCGAAATGAAAAATTAACCCGACTTTATCTTGGATTTGGGGCGCCGATTGCTGGCGGGAAGGTGTGACTCCTAAGAAATCTGGGCGTTCCTTTTTCCTGGGCGAAATTATGGGCGTAAGAAATCTGGGCGTTTTTTTCTGGGAGCTGAACTCTTCTTCCTTTTTTTGGATCAGCGAGCTGGGTATGAAGATGGCAGGAGGGATTAGGAATAAAGAGAGTTGTATCGAGACATTAGGGAGGGCTGGAAGTGAATGGGCGATTTCTGGTTTCAGAATGGCAGAGGGTTGTTTTTTTTGAATGCAGGAGTTGGGCGAAAATGGCAGCAAGGATTAGAAAAAAAGGTTGTTTACAGAATTTCCGCTCTCTCTCTCTCTCTCTCTCTCTCTCTCTCCTTTGCCGAACTCTCCTTTTTTTTTTTTGCTAGGAAAACTCTCTTCTTTTTTTTCTTTCTATCGAACTCCCCTCCTTTTTTTTGGACGAGATGTCTTTTTTTCTCTCCCCGTTTGCTCTGGGACGAGGCTGGGGTGTAATAATGGTAGCAAGCTCTTTTCAACGATGAGGGGTCTCTCTCAGCACAGGAAGACTGCATTTTAAAGGGCTGGCAGAAATCTTTGGCTGGACTGTCATTAATTGCAGCATTAAATGCTGTATTATTGATGCAGTATTTTATTTTGAGATTCTGCCGTTTGTTGGAGGGAACAACGACTTGTGGAGCGTGATTGTCCTTTTTAATGTTTTCGTTTAGCACATGTGACCGACAGGTTATTCAAAAGTGATTCTTTGTCAGATGGCCAGCGAGAAAAGCCAGCGAGAAAGAATCACTTTTGAATAACCTGTCGGTCAATATGTGCTAACCTGTCGGTAAACATTAAAAAGCCAAATAGCGAAGGTCAGACGTTAAAGGGTCAATATGTCGGCAGGGTCGAAGTGTCAGTAGGTCGAAGTGTCGGCAGGGTCAAAGCTTCGGTGGGTCGAAGTGTCGGCAGGTCGAAGGTCAACGGTCAACAGGTCGAAGGCTTACAGGCGTCACAGGTCAAGGGTCGAAGGGTCGAAGGTCGGAGTGTCGGCAGCGGGGCTTCGAGGGTCAAGGGTCGAAGGGTTGAAGGTCGGAGTGTCAGCAGCAGGGCTTCGAGGCTTCAAGAGTTAGGGGGTTGAAGGGCCGAAGGGGCGAGTCGTAGGTCGGAGTGTCGGCAGCGGGGGCTTCGAGGTTTCGAATCTTCGAGGCTTCGAGGCTTCCGGGCTTCGATGCTTCGGGGCTTCAAGGCTTCGAGGCTTCGAAGGTCAACGGGTCGAAGTGTCGGCAGGTCAACGGTCAACGGTCAACCCCGAAGTTTAATTACCTTTTTACCCTTACCCATAATGCAAAAATGGACGCCCTTTTAGGGATTGTTTGGGAAGACCCGTATTCGCCTACATAGACATTTTAGAGAGCTTCGCATGATCACTTTTTTGGGCAGTTTGACCAGGGGCATTGACCGTCTTTTGGCAAGTTTGACTTTTTTCCAACGAAAGTTGTTTTGGCCATAATTTCTTCATTTTAAATCAGAATGGAGCTCGGTCGAGTGCATTATTCTCTGAATTTCTTCCTCTATCCCTTGATTTTGGTCTTGGGGTACTTTAGGGACTTGTAGCAAAGGTCATCCATTTTGGGCTTCCCCATTCGTGTAACTATATCCATCTTGTGCAAATCGCAGGGAATCTCTAAGGACCTGTTCAACAAGGTATATGGCATGGGCAAAAAGGTATATACACCAAATGGGGTTAGTATGTCCAACCCGGACAAAATGGGGTCCAACAGCTGCCCCTCTTTGTGCACTATTTGTATACAAACAGTGTACAAAGATAAAAGGAGTCATTTTGGACGGGTTAGAGCACTTACCTGACTTACCTAGCACAGAGGAAGAATAGAATGCGACGGTTGGGTTTGTCCGCGAGAGGGAAAAGGGGATTCACAGGATGGTGAACTTGGATAACACTTTGATGAGGCATCTAAGGCAACTGATACTAGAGATTGAAAGCCTACAACAATGACAAGCAGGCTGAAAAATGGAAAACCCACAGCAATGATAGGCTTGAACTGAAGTAGGAAGCCTACGGCAACGATAGACTTGGGTTGAAAATGCAATGATAGGCTTGAATTGAAGAATGAAAAAGGCCCACAATAATGATAGGCTTAACTGAAAATGGAAAGACCCACAACAACGATAGACTTGAATTGAAAATGGAAAGGCCGACAGCAACGATAGGCTTAAACTCAAAATAGAAAGGCCCTCAGCAACGATAGGCTTAAACTGAAAATAGAACAACAACGATAGGCTTAAACTGAAAATAGAAAGCCCACAGCAACGATAGGCTTTGACTGAAAATAGAAAGCCCACAGCAACGATAGGCTTAAACTGAAAATAGAAAGCCCACAGCAACGATAAGCTTAAACTGAAAATAGAAAGCTCACAGCAACGATAGGCTTAAACTGAAAATAGAAAGCCCACAACAACGATAGGCTTAAACTAAAAATAGAAAGCCCACAGCAACGATAGGCTTAAACTGAAAATAGAAAGCCCACAGCAACGATAGGCTTGAACTGAAAATTGAAAGGCCCACAGCAACGATAGGCTCGAATTGAAAATGGAAAGCCCACAACAACGATAGGCTTAAGCTGGAAAGACTTGTTGGAGACATCAATTGGTATTTGGGGAAATACTTTAAGGAAATGGTGAGTTTGGGAAGTAACCCAATTTGGGCTCCCTCTACGAGTTCACTCAAGGAGATCGCTTTACGAGGTGACCCAAAAGGGGAAAAAATTTGTTCAAGTGCCAAAAGGATGTGTTTAGAGCTTGGGGAAATTGCAAGGAAAGAGTTATACATGTGAACAAAAAAGCTAGGATAGTTTGATGAGAAGCTTGTTGAGTATGAACTCCTAGGATCTTCAGAGGCGGCAACATTCCTGAAATTACAGAGTATGCTGAATGTATACAAATGATGCATGGACTGCAATGTGCTGTATACGGGGATGCATAAACCTCAACCTGTGGTGCCATATGATGCGATATGATGTATGCATCGAATGCAATGTGATGTATCACTGAGGGTTTGGCCAGGACTAGAGATCTATCTCAATGCTGTTGGAGAGGTTGGCTAACATTCAACTTGTTGGGGAACAATGTTCTCTTTGGATGGAGAGTCCGTTCTTTCTTTACCGGGGAACTCCCTTTTATGCATGAAGGGTCGTTAAATTTAGCTTCGCCATATTAAGGAGCTTGACTTGACGGCTTCTCTGGAGATAGTGATATTCTATGGAGATATGAGTACTCTGAGTTGGGGGCTTAATTTGTTTGGGGATTTTGAGCTTGACCCCACTCATGAGGTAATGCCAAAAGATTCCGCTGGGGAGTTGAGATATTTTATTTAAATGTGAAATGAAGAGGATAAAATATGATTAAGGATATAAAACGGGATTTTCTTTGGTTTGATTCCACAAAACATATTTATATCATAAAAAGTGTCCTATTGTTATAATTTGATAAAACGAATTACAAGTCTTTAAAAAGCATAATGTACAAATTTGATTCGAGCGTGTTGCAGGTTTGACCAAGTCTTCCACTATTTGTAGCCGTTGTTTTTGGATGATGTTGTCTCCATTGTTTGTAAAGGACCCTATTTGTCGTGGTCCCGATCCTTTCGATCTCGATTGATTTCACCCTTCAAGATTTATTGTTGGCTTTGTATTTTACCCTTGGTGCCCTTTCAGGTTTTCACCAAGTCCGCCTTTGTTTTCTTTTTTTGTCTTTTGTTGGAGCTTTGTATTTTACCCTTGGTGCCCTTTCGGGTTTTCACCAAGTCCGCTCATTACAGGAATGAGAATCTTGTTGGGAGGTATGAGAGTTAAGCATAAAACTTTTTGACGGCATCACTATTCACTGGATTAGGAAGCTCATCTCCGTCCATTTTGGCAAGGATCAATGCGCCTCCCGAGAATGCTTTTTTCACAACATATGGGCCATCATAATTGGGAGTCCACTTGCCTCGATGGTCATGTTGGAATGGCAAGATCTTTTTGAGGACAAGATCACACTCTTGAAAGCTTCTGGGCTTCACCTTTTTATTATAATTGTTGATCATTCTTTGTTGATCTGACTGTCCTCTCGCAAACTACTTGCTAAGCGCTTGCCTTAATTAAATTCAACTGCTCATAACGACTTTGGGCCCATTTCGCTTCTTGAGCTGAGTATCCTTAAGTACTCGGAGGGAGGGTATCTCCACTTCGACCGGTAGAAGCGCTTCCATGCCATAGACCAAAGAAATGGAGTTGCCCCGGTCGATGTACGCACTGAGGTACGATAAGCATGCAAAGCGTATGGTAGCTTCTCGTGCCAATCTTTGTATGTTTCAGTCATCTTTCTGATAATGTTCTTGATGTTCTTGTTGGCTGCCTTGACTGCTCCATTCATCTTTGGGCGATAGGGGGTCGAGTTGCGGTGTTGAATTTTGTATGTTTCACACAACTTCCCTATCATCCGACTGTTCAAATTGGCAGCATTGTCCATTATGATCTACTCGGGAAGCCCATATCGGCATATGATGTTATTCCGCATAAATCAAAGCACCACGGCTGTGTGACATTAGCATATGATGCTTCTACCCACTTGGTGAAGTAATCAATGGCTACCAAAATGAAACGATGACCATTAAAGCCTTTGGTGATATTGGTCCGATAACGTCAATGCCCAAAAGCGAGAACGGCCACGGGAAACCATCACGTGTAGTTTGGACGGCGGTACTTGGATCTTGTCGCCATAAATTTGACACTTGAGGCATTTGCGCACATATTCAATGCAATCTTTTTCCATGGTGACCCAATAATAGCCCATTCGCATGATTTGTCTTGTTAATGCATGTCCATTTGCATGTGAACCACATTCCCCTTCGTGCACTTCTTTCATTATTTGTGTCGATTCTTCTTTTGCCACACACCATAATACCATGTCATGGTTTCTCTTATCTGAATTGAGCCATCAAGATAATAGTTGGATCTTGACCTTCGGATATTTCTTTTATAAGACTCGGAGGCCTCTCTTTGGGTATTCTTGCTTAAGCAAATCTTGTTTGACGTCCTCAAACCAAGGTTTTTCTTAATATTTCCTTCAATGGCCATGCAATATGCAGGAGCATCTTGTATATGGATATCGAAAGACTGGACTTCCAACTTTGTGTCTAGTCGAAGGAGGGAGGCTAGAGTGGCCAACGCATCAGGAATCCGATTGTATTCCCTGGGCATATGCTCAAACGTGATGTCTTCGAATTGCTCGACTAACTCCGTAACGTGCTTCCGATATGGGATTAATTTGTGGTTTCGAGTCTCCCATTCACCCCTTACTTGAAAAATGATGAGTGCCGAATCGCCGAACACTCGTAATTTTTTGATTCTTTTGTTAATGGCTTCTTGAAGTCCCATCACACAAGCCTCATATTCTGCTACATTGTTTGTACAAGGGAAGGTTAGCTTCGCCGCCATGGGGAAATGTTCACCTTTTGGGGATATCAGGATGGCCCCAACACCGTGACCTAAGAGACTGGAGGCTCCATTGAACCACATCGTCCATATGTCCGATACTTGGCCGAAATGATGTTGATGTGCTCATATGGGAAGCCAATAGTCATGGGCTCATAATCTTCTAGTGCTCGTGTCGCCAGATAGTCGGCTATTGCACTTCCTTTTATGGCTTTTTGAGGTACGTAAATGATATCGTACTCCGATAGGATCAACTGCCATTTGGCGATTCTTCCAGAAATGGATGATTTTTCCAAGAGATATTTGAGTGGATCATGCCTCGAAATCAGCCATGTGGTATGATAAAGAGTGTATTGCCTCAATCGTCTTGTTATCCAAACAAGGGCACAACACCTCTTCTCCAAGGGTGTGTAGTTTTCTTCATTGATGGTGAACTTCTTCTCGAGGTAATAAATGGCCTGCTCCTTCTTGCCTGTAGAATTGTGTTGCCCCAAGACATAACCCATTGCTGACTCCTGAACAGTCAAGTATAAGATCAGAGGTCCATCTAGTACTAGTGGGACCAAAATAAGTGGATTAGACAGATATTGTTTGATCTTGTCAAAAGCTTCTTGACACTTATCATTCCAAATTTCTGGGTTGTTCTTTCGTAAAGTCTTGAAAATGGGTTCATAGGTGGCTATCAATTGGGAAATAAATCGGGCAATGTAATTCAGTCGCCCTAGGAATCCTCTAACCTCCTTGATGGTCTGTGGTGGCGGCATCTCTTGGATAGCTCGAACTTTATCTGGATCGATTTCAACTCCTTTTTGGCTCACAATGAAACCCAACAGTTTTCCCGACATGGCTCGAAAGTGCACTTTTCGGGGTTCAATTTCAGTTGATATTTCCGTAGCTTTGTTGAAGAGCTTGCGAGTACTTCGATATGATCTTCGATTGCTTCGTGATTTGGCTATCATGTCGTCCACATATACTTCGAATTCCTTATGCATCATATCGTGGAATAGAGTCACCATGGCTCACTGATAGGTGGCTCCTGCGTTCTTTAGACCAAACGGCATCACATTATAGCAGAAAGTGCCCCAAAGTGTCGTGAATGTGGTCCTCTCTTTGTGTTCGGGGGCCATTCGAATTTGATTATAGCCCGAGAAACCATCCATGAATGAGAATAGAGCATGCTTTGCCGTATTATCCACTAGCGTATCAATGTGAGGAAGTGGGAAGTTATCCTTTGGACTAGCCCAATTCAATCTCTATAATCAACGCACATGCGGACCTTGTCTCCTTTCTTTGGTACTGGTACAACATTGGCCACCCATTCTGGATAATGGGAGACGCTTAAGAAACCTGCGTCCCATTGCTTTCTGACCTCTTCTTTAATCTTCAGTAGCATCTCCGGTCTCATTCTTCTCAATTTCTGCAGAACTGGCTTGCATTCCGGCCTCACTGGTATGTGATGCTGCACTATGTCTGTGTCTAATCTTGGCATATCTTGATATGACCATGCAAAAACATCTATTTAGCTCCTTAACAGCTCAATTAATTGCTTCTTGATGTCGGTAGCTATTAAGGATCCTACCCTCAATTCTCTTGGTTTGGCTGTCGTCCCCAAATTCACTATTTCTACTGGGTCTTCACTTGGAATGGATAAACGGTCTTCGCTTTCCAATATGCGTATAATCTCCCCTGGTAGCTCAGGTATCTCCTCTACCTCATTCTTGTCAGCTTTAAACACGGGCTGCTCCCAGTTTGGACTTTGGTCAAACCTTAGGCATCTTGTTTCGCTTTCGTATATGATGTTTTCATTGACGTTGTGATACCTGCTTATAAGAGAATTACAAGTTGGTAACCAAATATGATATGTATATGTTATGAATGGAATGCACCGTGAAAGATTTGAAGAAAAGTGCATTTTATTGAAAAGCTTTTGATAAAAACAAATGTTCACCGCTTCAAAAGACATTAAAATAGAATACATTAAATCCAGTGACCCTGTAAGCATTACATTATGGGGAGGTCCAGGCTGGTCCAATTGTTTAATGGATGGTTGGGATCCTCTCGCACCACCAGAGTCATCTCGCTCAGCACCTTCTCGTCTGCATCCAATACGGCTACAAACTCAGGCACGGGCTCAAGTTGGCTTTTATGGATGAACCCTCCACTCCGGAATGTAACCTTCAAGGGGGGAAAGCTTCTCTTTTCTTCATGATCTGCCCTTTTTTGCAACCTTGCCATCCTGCTTTCTTTCTTTTTGATAGCTACCCTCTCGCGTCCACTCTAGTAGGCATGTAGCCCAGCCCAAATTTCTCAGTATTTTCTCGGATGGTCAGGGGTTTCTAGATTCCTTGAGCCTTTGGACCTAATCCTTGCCCTGGCTTGTACCCTTGCTTGATCATGGTGGTCGCAACCATCTTTGATGCCTTTGAGAGGTGATAGCTTGGTATAGAAGTGATGTTCACGACCTCAAAGGATCGATAGGAACATTTCGGTACATCCTCGTTGTTTTCAATATAAGGTACTGATGCCGGTTTGGTGATGAGGAAACTTGTCTCTCTAGAGATGCAAATGAGCTGGTCTCCCATCACAAATTTCATCTTTTGGTGGAGGCTTGACGGCACTGCCCCTGCAATGTGGATCTAGGGTCTTCCCAACAAACAGCTGTAATATGGCGTGATGTCCATCACCTGAAATTCCACCGTAAAAGTAGTTGGCCCAATCATGAGTGGAATATCGAGAGTCCCCACCACGTCATGCTTTCCTCCATCGAATGCCCGTACCTTCATCGTACAGGGACGCATATAGGATGCGTCGACTGGAAGTTGCTGCAGTATATGCAAGGGCATAATGTTCAAGGCAGAGCCATTGTCAATGAGTACACGGGCTATGGTATGCTCCTTGCATTTGACCGTGATGTGCAAAGCTTTTATGTGCCCCTTTCCTTCTTGGGGTAGCTCGTCATCTCCAAAGCTAATGACGTTATTCATGATGAGGTTACTAGTGAGTCCATCCACATTCGCGACTGAGATGGTTGGAGGAACATAGGCTTGGCTCAGGACTTTCAATAGTGCTTCACGGTGAGGTTAGGAATCCATCATTAATGAGAGCAATGAGATGTGAGCCGGTTGTTGACTTAGCTGATCCACAATATTATACTCACTTTGCTTCATGAGCTTCAAGAATTCCAATGTCTCTTTTTCAGTGACTGGTGCTTCTTTCTTTGTTGCCTCCAAGCGTTGGCTCAATTTCTAATTCCACGGTGTTCTCCTTCCTTGCTTTGTCCGCCATATCGGGGGCATAAGCCTTACTACTCCTAGTTATCTTCTCTGCTGCTGCGGTTCCCTGAACTATTTCGCAACTATAGTTCCATGGGACCGCCTTATCAGTCTTATAGGGGAAAGGAGCAGGAACACCTATGGTGAGAGGTGCAATTCCATGCGGTAGTTGTGGGATTTCGGTTCTCTCCCCTTTGTCTAGCATGAGACTTGAGGCATGGATAGTGAGAGGCTTGATTCCATGTGGCAGTAGCGGGATCTCCGGAGCCTTAACGTTTAAGACAAGGGGTGTTGGCACCCATGGCGATTTGTGTGAATCATCTCCTTGGATCATGTGGCTTTGGTTGTCCGTTCCTCCTCTTGAGAATTCGATCATCCTTTGGTCCATGAGCTTTTGTACCATGTTAGCAAACTCGCTACAGTGTTTGATATTATGCCCCCGTGACATTTTGTGATAAAGGCATTGTTTCTCCAACTCCGTCCCCTTCTCTGTCTTCAATGCGTCGGGAGCAAGTATATATCCATATTCCTGCAGTAGGTTAAACAAATAGCTTTTCTCCATTCGTATTTGTGAAACCTTCTCTAGCCGTCCTTCTGTTGTGATACTGGTCACGTCATGGGAATGTTCCGGAAGCGGATTACTGTTCACATTTGGCATCCCAGTCAGTGCGGAAAAATCCAGCCACTTTGCATCCTTCAAAGCCTGAACCTTCCTTTTGAATGTTATACAATTCTCGATATCATGTCCAGCTCCACCTACGTGATATTCACACCTGGCATCCGGCTTGTACCAGGCCGGGGGAGGAGTCTTTATTTCTCCCAAGGGTATAGGGGTTACCATCCTTGCCTCTAAGAGTTTGGGGTATAATTCTGCATAAGTCATTGGAATTGGATCAAACTCTTGTCGTGGTTGACGAGAAGCCTGATTCGCTCCTGCTTGCTGGGTCTGAGCCCTCGATTGCCCCTGTCTTTGGAATGAGGCTCCTGGTCCTTCCTGAATTACTGGCCTTGGTTGCTCTGCGTAAGGCGTTCTTGGTTGAAACAGATTAGGTGTCATTGGATATGGAAATGGAACCCCTCCCTGTGGCAAGTATGGCGTGAATTGGGGAGGTGGTGCAGGTGTAGCATAAGCAACTACCGGTGACCCTCTGAGCACCCTGGCGCTTGGTAGAATGTTGGTTGTATTGACTGGTGTGCTTGGTATACCAGGTTGCTCTCATTTTTCTTCTTCTTTGCTGGTGGTTGAAATCGTTTTGATGCCTCAGCCGCATCACCCTTTAGCTTTCCTCCTTTAATTCCACTTTCTACACGTTCACCGGATGCAACCAAGTCTGCAAAGCTGTTGGAGACGTTACCTATCAACTTCTCGTAGTATACGCCTTTTAGTGTGTTGATAAAAAGAGTGGTGAGTTCTCTTTCGGTCAGAGGGGGTTAGACCTCCACAGCGGCCTCTCTTCATCTTCGTGCATAATCTTTGAAATTCTCCTCGGATCCCTTTTCCATGGACTACAGGGTTAGTCGATCCAGCGCCAGCTCGGTGACATGTTTGTATTGTGCCAAGAAAGAGGTAGCCAATTCCTTCCATGTCTTGATGCGGTTTCCATTTAGTTGAAAGTACCAGCGAAGGGATGCCCCGGTTAGGCTCTCCTGGAAACAATGCATGAGGAGCTTGTCTTCACCAGCATAAGCAGCCATCTTTTGACAGTACATGGCCAAATGTGTCTTTGGACACCGGGTCCCATTGAACTTTTCAAACTCTGGCATTTTGAATTTTGGTGGTAGCACCACTCCAGGGACTAAGCATAAGTCTTGTGAGCTAGTCATGCCATAGCTGTCAATGCCTTCTACGGCTTTCAATCTTTCCTCGAGTCGATGTAGAGTGGGAGACTCAATATTTTCCTGAGGAGCTAGGGAACCCATTACCTCCATTGTATGTCCCGATGTGGGCATAGTGAAATGAGTTTGATTTGGAGTTGGAGGTTGTGCCATAGCAGGATGATAGGTGGGTGCTTGGCTTGGATCCGGATTGGGCGGTTGAACTGCGTCTTGCCCCTACTCTTGGTGGTGATTGATAGTTCCCCTTGTCAGGGTTCCTCTTGCTGGGATTCTTTCTCTTTCTTTAGTCAGCTTGGTGAGCATATCCATCATCAAAGCCATTTGCCCCTGCAGGGCTTGTTGCGATTGTTCTAAACCCATGAGTCTGTTTTCTGCTTCGTCTGCCATCGGTTGTGGCTGTGATACTTGATTGCGGCGAGATCTGAGATTGTAAGAGTGCGCAATCCTGGAGAGAGGCTGCTACCCACCTGGGTACAAGGGAACTTTTATTTGATTGATTTTTTTTTTGATATGCATGTATGCATGGAATGTATATGCGGAGGGTTAGAAAAACAGACAAATTTATTGCAATTATTTCAAACAAACACACAATACAAACACACAATACAAACAATACAATGATGAAATGCCCTGTGAAATGAAAGCTATCACTACATGATCTTAAAGCAAACTTCCAGTCATCTCCTAAGGAGCACGACACCTCTTTCTCTGGGGTGGTCGCTCACCTGCCTCTTCCCTCTGCTTCATTATGGTCTCGATCTGTTTTTCCCTCAGCTGCAGCCTTTGAAGAGTTCCTTCTAGAGATGCTTCTAGCCTCTGGACCTGCTGCCTTAAAGTCTAATTCTCCTGGAGGATAGCCTTCCTGTCAGAAGTTAGCTGTGGCTTGTGTTGTGCCCTCCAAGATATGTATACAGGGTAAACACCAGGTTTTGAACTGTTGGGTTGGATCTTGTGTGGTGTGGACCATGCTTGATACATCTTGTTGCCTTCTTCTGTGAGCATGGTTCTGCTGTAAGTGAAGTCACACTCTTCCATGCCAAATAGCACGGGGATAATCTGATGACACCCCACTTGTCTTCCCACCTGCAGTGGTGCATATGCAGTTCCTCCCCAGGGACCTAAAAGTGGAACCCAATTGTAGTCCCCGCAGCTATATGTCATGGAGACCACCAGCATCCAAGGAGCAGTCCAGGTAATGTCAGCTTCGGTGAGGTTCTCCAACTTCTTTTTCTAGCTTTCAAAGTCTTTAGGTAGGCTCCACTTGCTGAGCAGAATATTTAGCAGTGTTGTGGCTGGTACCTGATAAACAACAGGAAAACGATGAATACCATAGGGGAAATGACCTTGCAACCAGGTACATAGGAGAGGTAGGCACCCCATGAACTGTCCCGAGCCTTTACTCCTCAGATAAGTAAGAGATCGAATGGTTTCGGCCAAGATAGTAGGAGTAGGGTCACATCCTTTGAGCACCTGCTGGACCAAATCTACAATTGCTCCATCGATGTGGGCCGGTATCCTCAGGAAAATGACTAGCCCATATATAGCTAGTGTAAGCAGTTTGTGTGCCCCTGCTTCTATTGCGGTCTGTATTATTTCTTTGATTGTTGCCCATGGAAGATATTCCTGCCCACCATAGTTTGTGACCGCCGGTGAGTCCCATACTGGCTTTCCTATTATCTCAGCGAAGGCCCTTCGACATGATCTTCTGGGCTCCGGTAGATAGATCTTCATTTTGTTTTCCATGGGGATATCCAATAATCTTCTGTATTCTTCTATTGTGGGAACAAGATCTATGCCGTTGAAGTCAAAGCACCGTCGTTGAGGCTCCCAGAAATATATGGCTGCCCCAAGCATATCCTTATCGGCCAGTAGCTCGGTCACATGGAGCAAATCCCCAAACTCTTGTATGTATTTTTGATTACATATTACAATGAGACCCTTCGACATAACAATACAAAATGAATAAAATAAATAAAAGCAAAAGAATGGTATAAATAACAATTTATGTCAACATGAAAAATAAACCCAAAAACAGAGTCAAAACTAAAAAATTTAACTCTTCAAACTAAGGAGAATTTATTTTATTTCAACCACGATTAGACTTTGCAGAACAAGAGATACCTTAGGTTCATACGGCCAACCTTCTCCATCTCCAAAATTTATCAACAAAACCCCAATAAATCAAACAAAAGTGAAGAACATATAAGAGAAACACACTTCTTAAACAATAAATTCTCATTAAATTAAACACACATAAAAAACGTTAGGTAATATAAATAGGGTCTGATAACGTGAAGAGCATATTGTGAAGCTCAGATTCACTACCAGACATAGTGTTAGCCAAGTGGCGAGGATATGAGCATAAAAGCTCAATCCCACAGCCACCAGGCCTCTAAAAACAATTTTGTATTTTTGAATAAAAGATGAAATTCTTGATGTAGAACGATGGAGAATGTGAGAGAGAAGAGAATAAAAACTTGGAAATCGAGGTTGATGTTCCTACTAGTGTCTTACTCCCTCTTTTGAATGCTTGAAGAATGCAAGGACAAAATCTAGCAAGGGTGGCGAGAGATGTCTTTTTCAGCTCCAGGTAGTAAGAATTTGTTCTAAGAGGAGCACCATGCTTCCCTCTTTTAAGAAATAGGAACCCAGAATTTTCAAGCTGCTTTATGGATCTCACTAGCGGAATTCTTGAACTCCCTGCGAACTCCCTCTGTGGCCAAAAGTTAGCCTGAAAATATGGTTAATCTGCCCCCCCTTCCCTTTTTCGTTGAGCAGATGACCATTTTATAGAGGTTTTTGGAGGGGACAGACGGCTACTTGGGAACTTGGAGAATTAAATGACGGGATTTTTGGAGTTCCCAAGCATCAATAGCAGGTCCCAAAAATGACATATGCATTTACAAGGTTAAAATGAGTCCCCAGGCGTTGAATAATGCATTTCCGAGAGCCCAGCCTTTAAAACACGTGTTTTGAGCCGTTAAAAGTAAAGCAAAACGGCATCGTTTTGGAGTTTCCAGCCGAAGCCTGTAGGGTCGAAGGTCGTAGGTTGCCTCGTAGGGTCAAAGATCATAGGTTGCCTCGCAGGGACTTCGAAACTGCAACTATGAGGCTTCGAGGCTGCGACTGTGAGGCTTCGAGGCTGCGACTGCAAGGCTTCAAGGTTGCGAGTGCGAGGCTTCGAGGCTGTGTTTGTGAGGCTTCGAGGCTACGACTGTGAGGCTTCGAGGCTGCGACTGCGAGGCTTCGAGGCTGCAACTGCGAGGCTTCGAGGCTGCGACTGCGAGGGCATTAACTGTCTTTTCGCAAGCTTGACTTTTGATGTCCAAAACCATTTTGGCCATAACTTCCTCATTTCAAGTCGAATTTGGGCATGGTCGAGTGCGTTAGTCTCCAAATTCCGTGTTCTATCCTTTGGTGCTGATCTTGGGGCATTTTGAGGTCTCTTGGAAATGGATCTCACTCTTGGGCTTCTTTGCTGAGTTCGCTTGCGATCTGGCTCAGTCAAAATGGGGTCCAACAGCTGCCCCTCTTTGCGCGTTGATTGTATGCGAACGACGTGCAAAGATAATCTCGTACCCATTTTAACAAGTTGACTCTCTTTTTCAGGGATTGACATGCTGCGGTTTTGGAGTGGTTCGCATGCTGGTGAGCATGGCTTTGGATATTTGACATGCTAGTGAGCATGGCTTTGGATGTTTGGCATGCTAGTGAGCATGGCTTCGGATGTTTGGCACATTGGTGAGCATGGCTTTGGATATTTGGCATGCTAGTGAGCATGGCTTTGGATGTTTGGCATGCTAGTAAGCATGGCTTCAGATGTTTAGCACGCTAGTAAGCATGGCTTTGGATATTTGGCATGCTAGTGAGCATGGCTTTGGATATTTGGCATGCGGGTGAGCATGGCTTTGGATATTTGGCATGCGGGTGAGCATGGCTTTGAAGGTACGACATCTAGGGTTGAATAAAGGTAAACAACATCTTGGGCTGGAGGTAAGATATCTAGGGCCATTACCCGGCAATGCCTGCAACTCACCAGCTGATCTCAGGTGCTCTGCCTTGACTTGCTGATAGGTCAAACACCTCCTCACATAATCAGCAATGGCCTTCTTCAGGCCTGGCCACCAATACTGCTTCCTCATGGCATGGTACATCTTGGTCCCACCAGGATGTACAACTAATCGTGACTGGTGACATTCCCGAAGAACCTCCTCTTGAAGAGAAGTAGGAACTATCAGTCTACCTCTATACTGCAATACATGCTCTACATCCTCAGTCCAATCGAAAGATGCCTGCCCAATCTAAATCCTGTCCTTGATAACCTCACAGTCAACGTCCCCTAGATGATCCTCTATGATCGTCGTGCCGTAACTCGGGACTGCTACAACAACACTAAGCATCCCTCGCCCATCACTAGTCACCATCTGCAACCTCATCGTTGCTAACTGGTCCATCATTTCCCATTGCTTAATGGCACAATGGGCAACCACGGCCTTGCTCTTCTTACTCAGAGCATCTGCCACCACATTACCCTTACCTGGGGGTATACAACAAATCAAACTAAAGCCGTTGCAGGTACTCCACCCACCGCCTCGCCTAAGTTTCTAGTCTCTCGAGAAAAGATATACTACAAGCTCTTGTGGTCCGTATATACCACAAATTTCTCCCCCAAGGAGGTAATGCTTGCTAGCTCTTTAAAGCAAAGATCACTACAGCCAACTCCAAATCATGCGTGGGATAGTTTTGCTCATGTGGTCTCAACTGCCTAGACCCATAAGCAATCACCTGCCGCGTTTGCATCAAAACACAACCAAGTCCCACCTTGGAAGCATCACAATACAGGTCGAAAGGTGCACCCTCCTGTGGAAGAATCAGGATAGGTGCTGAGGTCAATCGTGCCTTCAACTCCCTAAAAGTACTCTCACATGCATCAGACCAAACAGAAGGAACTCCCTTCCTAGTCAAGTATGTCATAGGAGCTGCTAACCTGGAAAAATCCGCCACAAAGCTCCGATAGTAGCCTGCCAAACCAAGGAAGCTACGAATCTCAAACACATTCGTGGGCCTCTTCCACGACATAACCGCCTCGATCTTCTCAGGATCCACTGTGATACCCTCCGAAGAGACTACATGCCCCAAAAAGTTCACCTGTTGTAACCAGAAGTCACATTTCGTGAACTTCGCGTACAACCGTTGCTCTCTCAAAGTCTGCAACACAACCTCGAAATGCTCCTCATGCTCCCTCTTGGTCGCTGAATAGACCAAAATATCGTCGATGAACACCACAACGAACAAGTCTAAATATGGAGCAAACACCTAGTTCATCAATCCCATAAACACTGTTGGAGCATTCATGAGCCCAAACGGCATCACAAGCCACTCATAATGGCCATAACGACAACTGAACGCGGTCTTAGGGATATCTGCCTTCCTAACCCTCAACTGATGGTATCCAGATCTCAAATCTATCTTGGAAAACCATCTTGCACCTCGAAACTGATCGAATAGATCATTGATCCTTGGCAATGGATACCTGTTCTTCACAGTCACCTAGTTCAGCTTCCGGTAGTCTATACACAGCCGAAGCGAACCATTTTGCCTTCTTGGCAAACAACACTGGAGCACCCCACGGTGAGCTACTCCGCCTGATAAAACCTCGTGCCAGAAGATCATCTATCTGCCTCTTGAGCTCTATAAGCTTTGTCGGCGCCATCCGGTAGGCCGCTAACCTAATAGGTGTTGTCCCTAGCAACAACTCAATCAAAAACTCTACCTCCCTCACAGGTAGCAAACTGACTAAGTCCTCGGGAAACACATCGGGAACTAATCTACAATGGGTGGCAAAACAGCCTTCCCCTCTCTTCTCCTGTTAACCAACGTCAAGTTGGCTAACTAGTGGGTCACATCACCCCACCCATGCCTCAAAGGTCCCAACCTGCATGCCTCCTTAGTCCACTCACCCACAAAGACACCCCGCGTGCCCTCCTGGCGTGAGAAATGTCATACGCCGTTGACAACAATCAATATTGGCCTCCACGGAAACCAACCAATCCATACCCAGGATAACATCAAAATCATCTGACTCCATGATATATAAATCACACAACAGGTTAACACCCCAAAGTGTTACCGAACAAGCACGATAGATACTCTCAAGTATCACAATTCCACCCAAAGGTGAAGCAACCATCAGAGACTGACTAACTGTCTCCTGGTCTAACTCCAATCCAACCACCATAGCATACGAAATAAAAGAATGGGTAGCACCAGTATCAATCAAAACTGAACATATAGTATGAGAAATAATGATGGTACCTCTCACCACTTAAGGTCCTGGTCCTGCCTCGTCCACTAGTGGAATCTCGCCTCTCCTGGTAAGGGCAAAAGACCTCCCTCGTGGTACACTGCCACTAGCATGGCCCATTGGGGCCTTGCCACGCCGATCAACCCGACCCCTGCACCTCTCGTTAAGGCGCGCAACGCAACGCAAGTTGCGTCTGCGTGCTCTGTGCCGGTGGCACTGACCTCTGAGACAGAGCCCCACTCCTTTGTCCATGCTCTCTCGGACAAGGACCTACACTGCTGGTCAAGCTAAAGGTAAAACATTCCCTAACTCCATGCCCCACCTTCCCGCATCGGTAACATGTCATCTTTTTCCTCGGGCAGTCTCTCGACAAATGTCCGGTCTTACCACAACTCCAACAAGTACCTAACCTTCGACTGGTTGAACTCTCATGGGGTCCCACCACCTGGCTGGAAACCCTCTGCACTTGCCTCCTCTTAGGCTGAGTGGCACTGCTCTCCCCACTTTGCCTCTTCTTGCTTGGACCTGCCGAACATCTCGGTCTTTGGGCTCTTGTCTGATCCTGACCTCGCTCAATAATAAGTGCCTTGTCAACTGCCTCCCTGTAGTTAGTCAACTGCATCACCTCCAACTTATTTTTCAAAGATGGCCTAAAGCCCTAAATGAAGTCCTGTGTCTTATGGGCTTCCTTTTCCCAAGTCTCAAGAGCAAACCATCCTAAATCTATGAAGGCTTGTACATACTCACCCACAGTCTTGTTACCCTGTACAAGCTTATAATACTCTCTTCGTCAGACATACTAGAACGAGGTGGGAAAATACTCCCCAAAGAAGCGCTCCACAAACTCTCTCCAGCTCATCTGACTACCATGGACAGCTTTAGTGGACTCCCACTACCTGCGTGGGATACCTAATAGATAGTGCGTCGCCACTTGCACCCGCTCCTCATATGGAACCCCAATCATCTCAACATGTCCTCTGTCCACCTAATCTAGTCCTCGGCTGCCTCTAGCCACGAACCATCCTCGAAAGTTCTAGGTGCATGTTTCAAAAACTGTGCAGCCCAGTCCACCCCTCGTCGTGCTGGCTCTGTCACGACCTCCTGCTGGTGCACATCTTGTGCCATCCTCGCCTCTTGCTGCTGAGGCTGCGATGGCTGCTGAGACTGCTGTTGCCTCTTCAACTCATCCACCTCCCTAGTCATCTCCCTCATCGAGCCTTGCATATTCTGCATGGCCTCCGGTAACTGAAGCAACACCTGAGCCAAGTCAGGTCGCACAATGGGAGTCGTTTTGATTAAGTGAATCCCAGCATCAAAATGACGTAGTTTTGATGGAACAGGCTACAACCTTCCCACATCCACACAAGACAAAATACCCACAATTCCAACATGCCCCTTTAGGAAAAGATTATTAGAATCACAAAACCAAGGTGATGGTGCAAAAACATGGCTGCACGCCATAATGCACGTCATATCCCCATATGACGTGTAGCTCCAAATATTGTGAAATTCTACCCCAAGCTTCCTTGCATCATGTAGAATAATTCTACCCCAAGCTTCCTTGCATCATGTATACAATAATATCCTTGCACGTCATAATGCCCCATATGACGTGCACTCTATTTCTGCTTCCCTAGGCTGCCCTCTTTCGTCAAAAGTTCCCTATTTGGTAAATAAAATGATTTGGCTGAAGTCCATGAGTAGAAGTTCCCCAAAAACTAGAAAATTGCCACTCAAAAGGCAAAACTGTGACTAACTCCACACATCTCAAAACACGGGTCATTACAAGGTGCTGTCTCAATCATGCAACCCTATACAGTACAGTCATACATCAAAGGTAATCTTGTACTTTCCCATACATCATCACGCATACAATAAGTCAAACAGTCGTACATACATCACATCACAAATAGTATACAAATATAATTGTCCATGGACCCTTGTCCGAGATATCATACAAAATAATATAGAGTACAGTACTGTATCATACATCAGAGTAGTGGGCACGTCCTCCTAGAAGAAAGTCCTCCACTAGGCTCGAGTCACACCTAAAAAGGGGAAATAATAAGTAGGGTTGAGTGACAAGCTCAATAGGTGACCCTAATACTCTACATCATGCAAACATAGAAGTCTATACTATATGCTCTATGTACTTATGCATTGTGTAGTGTGCCAAATCATCAGGACTCAGCCTTCGAACAAACATCAGGACCCAGCCTACCCACACAGGACAGCTCGTCCACGAACCTCAACAGGATGCCAGCTCAAGGCACTAAGCCCTAGCTCCACGAGCTCAATGGCTCAACACGATCCTCAACAGGATCTCAGCTCAGAGCACTCAGCTCTAGCTCCACGAGCTCAACGGCCCAACCCAGGGCTTAACCTGTCACGTCAACCACATAGTATCACCTATACCTCACGGTAAGAACACAAACAAGTCATGGAGTCCAAGCCCTAAATCCTCAAACCAACATACTAACACCCGTATGACATTAAGGTTCACAACATTCCCTTTATAATTGAGACTAGTCTTCACAAATTGATCCTCATGCCTTGACCAAGAAAGAAGATACTCATAGTAGTTGTTTTTTTGCAATCAAAAGTCCCGGCATTGGGTCTCCATATCATAACTAAGATAATCTGGTTTTTGGGGATTTTTCTAAAATGTCTAACCCCACTTTCCAAAAATTCACCTTTACGAAAAACTGAAGTTTTCCGAGATTTTGCACTAAATCCCAGTTTTCACATTTTAAAGGAGTGAGAATTTAATTTTCTAGTCTTTTTCTTTAAATTCGAAACGGGGGTATTTCGCTATTTACATTGTAACTTACGTATACTTGACTTAATGGTTACAATTTAAATGGCCTAGTGGTCTAGTCTAGTGCAGTTGCACTGCTATAAAACACACTACTGCGGAGCACTACTACGGAACACTGCTGTAGAGCACTATTGCAGGGCGATGCTGCGAAAGAACTACTGCGGAGCGATGCTGTGGACTCCGGAGCTGCTGACTGCAAATGCTGACTATGAAGCTGCTGATTACAACTACTGACTATGAGGCTGCTGAGTATAACTACTGACTACGAATTTACTGACTGCAGTTGCTGACTACAAACTTCAACCCTAAACTTCGCCCAGGGTACTGTTCATCGTCGTCTTTGCCTGTTCTTTTTCTGGAATCAACCTAGTGACCCCAAGCACTCACAAACACATGTTTTACTCAATAAACTACAA
Organism: Taxillus chinensis; assembly: GCA_023512835.1. Classification (NCBI taxonomy): domain Eukaryota; kingdom Viridiplantae; phylum Streptophyta; class Magnoliopsida; order Santalales; family Loranthaceae; genus Taxillus; species Taxillus chinensis. Next base: position 40,391,901 of record CM042092.1, on the reverse strand, counting down.
AATTACATACCCAAACTGATATAAATCAATTCTTAACCACAGATCTTATGCTAAACCATCAGATCTAACCCAAAATTGGGTTTTCCCCAAAACCAAGGGTTCATACTCAATTTCATAAGCCATGATAAATTTGTGCATATTCAAAGACAGGATCGAACTAAGAGGTTCAAGGACACCTACCTAGAGTGATTCTTTGAGCTCCCCGAACCCAAATCGTCCTAAATCACCAAGGCTTCAAGCTTCCACACACACACACTCTCTCTCTCTCTCTCTCTCTCTCTCTCTCTCTCTCTCTCTCTCTCTCTCTCTCTGTCTCGTACCAACGTGATAACATAAAATGAAATCTATTTCTTTTCATTCTATTTATCTTTGTGCCAATCATTGACCAATAATTGACCTTGTAATTAATTGCCCTTTAATAATTGACCTCCAACGTCACGAACTCCAAATTGAGTTAAATTACTGTCAAAATGCTCGAAACGATGAGCACCATACTATTCAGATATTATCACACTCAAATAACTACTGAAACGCAAACTCAACCAATAAACCCATAGAAAGTCAACATTTAGGCCACTCGGGGCCCCAACTCGGAATTGGGCCCAAATACTATCAAAATGCTCACACTGACAGCTACACTACTGTCTAGATAGTTACATTCCCATTGAATGGCTATCTCTCAATCTTACCCAAATACGAATCTTTACACCACATATTTGTTTTAATTACAAATCAAAAGACTTGTGTCTTTAAGGACAGTTGTTGTATGTGGTTCGCTGAATGCGACGTACTCCATGGTAGTGATACATTTTATACACTGAGTCTAATACACTTTTTGAAATGAGGGACATGACGAAGTCACAAATTCTATCAAAATCGATAAACCATATATTTGTCTTTATTACAAATCAAAAACTTGTGTCGTTGAGGACACTTTTTGTACGTGGTTTGCTAAATGCGACAAATTCCACGGTAGTTGTATATTTCCTACACAGAGTCTAATACACTCTTCGAAATAAGGAATACACGATGCAGTCACAAATTCTATGAAAATGGATAAGCCACATATTTGTTTTAATTACAAATCAAAAGACTTGTGTCTTTAAGGACACATGTTGTACGTGCTTCGCTAAATGCGACATATTCCACGGTAGTGATATATTACCACCGAAGAGCCTAATACACTCTTCAAAAAAAGAAATACATGATGAGGTTAGAAATTCCATCAAAATGAATAAATCACATATTTGTTTCAATTATGAATCTTTAAGGACACTTGTTGTACGTGGTTCACTGAATGCGACGTACTCCACGGTTGTGATATATTTCCTATATTAAGTCTAATACACTCTTTGAAATAAGGAATACACGATGAAGTCAAAAATGCTATGAAAATGGATAAAGCACATATTTGTTTTAATTAGAAATCAAAAGACTTGTCTCTTTAAGGACACATGTTGTACGTGCTTCGCTGAATGCGACATACACCACGGTAGTGATATATTTCCACCAAAGAGCCTAATACACTCTTCGAAAAAAGGAATATACGATGACGGCAGAAATTCCATCCAAATGTATAAACCACATATTTTTTTAAATTACGAGTCGAAAGACTTGTATCCTTAAGGACACTTGTTATACGTGGTTCACTGAATGCGACGCACTCCACGGTTGTGATATATTTCTTACACTGAGTCTAATACACTCTTTGAAATAATAATACACGACGAAGTCACAAATTCTATCAAAATGGATAAACCACATATTTGTTTTATTTAGAAACCAAAAGACTTGTGTCTTTAAGGACACTTGTTGTACATGGTTCGCTGAATGTGATGTACTCCATGTAGCGATATATTTCCTATACTGAGTCTAATACACTCTTTAAAATAATAATACATGACGAAGTCACAAATTTTATTAAAATGGATAAACCACATATTTGTTGTAATTACAAATCAAAAGACTTGTGTCTTTAGGGACACTTGTTGTATGTGGTTCGCGGAATGCGACATACTACACGGTAGTGATATATTTCCAGTAAAGAGCCTAATACACGCTTCGAAATAAGGAATACACGACGAGGTCAAAAATTCCATCAAAATAAATAAACCACATATTTGTTTAAATTACGAATCGAAAGACTTGTGTCTCTAAAGACACTTGTTATACGTGGTTCGCTAAATGTGACGTACTCCACAGTTGTGATATATTTCTTACACTAAGTCAAATTCACTCTTTGAAATAATAATACACAACTAAGTCACAAATTCTATCAAAATGGATAAACCACATATTTGTTTTAATTACAAATCAAAAGACTTGTGTCTTTAAGGACACTTGTTGTACGTGGTTTGCTGAATGCAACGTACTCCATGGTAGTGATACATTTTGTACACTGAGTCTAATACACTTTTTGAAATGAGGAACACACGATGAAGTCACAAATTCTATCTGTTGGATCAAGCCCAGAATTTGGATAATGCTGATAAAGCCCTATGTAATTTGATCTGAGATCTTTTGTGTTTCTTTGATCGTTGCAGAAGTTATGTTACTAATCCGGAGATACACTCGTGAGAGAAAAGCTAAGGACAGGATACATAATCCTGATCCGGACAAGAGTGAGTGTCGTCAAACACTCGGTAAATAACCAAGTCACCAATAGATACGGAATAAGGAACATTCGTGCGGACTAAGAACTTAAAAGCTACGGATTATGGAATCTGTTCCTAATGCCTCAAACGGACTAAGTCAAACTGATGCGGAGTAAGAGTCTTGGTCTACAAGGTCGCATGAAGTAAAAGGTTTGACATGGAGTTAAAAAGTTAAGTCTTCCCCTCAAGCGAACTAAAGTAAAGAAGGCACGGAGTAAGGCATCCGAGTCTTTCATACATACGGAGTAAGGAAGTATTGATGCGGAATAAGGACCCGAGTCTTTATTCGCACGGAGTAAGGAAACTAGATGCGGAGTAAGGAATCCGGGCCACTCACTCATGCGGAGTAAGGATGCGCTAGTACGGAGTAAGCCATCCGATCCTTTAAACTCATACGGAGTAAGGAACTTACATATGGAGTAAGGAACTTACATGCGGAATAAGGAAGCGCTGATACGGAATAAGCACTCTGACCTTCTTATTCACACGGAGTAAGGAAGTGCTGACACGGACTAAGGATTTCAGTACCAAATAGGTACGGAGTAAGCAACCACTGACACGGAGTAAGGTTCCGAGCTTCATTAGCAACGAAGTAAGGAAAATTACACCGGACCAAGAAGATGCTACTTCAAACTACCCCATTTTAAGTTATCAGCTCGTGGTGTCCCGATGTAAGACAAACTCGTTGAGAACCTGAAGAATCTTACACGTGGATCACCCGGATATGTGGACACAACCTTAATTATTTTTGGAAACTCACAAAGGCACTTATACTCTTCAAACCCAAGATCTTGAGCTCCACATGTAATGACCCGTGTGTAACCCGTGTGTAAGGAGTTAACCACAAACACCTTGGATGTTGGTACACAAGTTTAAGGTAAGAGATGAGCCCAAGAGGGGACTTTTGAGAGGTGCATGTGTCAAGCGATAGCGTACATTTATGCCCTAGGAAGATGCTATGCGTTTACAGGCGGTTTTAAGTCTTTTTGGCTGATCTTGGAGCTCACTTTTGACCTAGTAGATGGCCTCAAACAATTGGCGTGCAAGAACAAAAGTTTCTTAGAATGAGGTCCTCTATCTACCACAGAAATTTCAGAGCATTTGGAGCTGCACGTGAATTCACCCATTTCACGTGCAAGCATATTTTTGCTTCTCAGGCCTCTACAAGATGCAAGGAGACTTGGGGTAAAGTTTGGGTGCATTTGGAGCTGCACGCCAATTGGGGAATTGGCGTGCAAATTGGCGTGCAGGCATATTTTTGCATGGTTCCCTTGGTTTTGTCATTCTAAGGAACTTTCTCCAAAGGACCATGTTGAAATTCTGAGTATTTTGGCCTATATGGGTGCGGAAAGGTGGTAACTTGTGTGATCAAAACTACGTCGTTTTGATCCTGGGATTCACTTAATCAAAACTACGTCGTTTTGATGTTGTGTTGTCTATATAAGGAGGAGGAGTCCCTCTGTTTTAGGTTTAGGGTTTGTTGCTTCACCCGGCCGTCGAGAGAGAAAGAGAGGGAAGGGGAGCTCCTGGTTCTTTGCCGGGCGTCTTGCGTGGGTGGTCGGTGCTTCGTGGGTGGACGGCGTTCGGCTTGGGATCAGACCGTTCTTTGTGTTGTTGCGTTTTCCTTGAGGTAGGGGTTCTGTTCTTCCTAAATCCTCCCCTGTCCTAGGGTCCTAGGGCGGAATATGAGATATCTGTTATATTATTTATATGTAAATTCATATAGGTGTGACCTCCTATATGAATGTTGGCCTTCAATGGCATGTTGGTGTGATTCTGTGGATTACATGCTATGTGTTCGATGAAATGCCTGTGTGAATATAGTTGTATGCATATGCCCATTACGTGTTTGGTAATATGCCGTGTGCCTGGATTTGTGGTTTAGTGTATGTGTCTTGTGTGTTTGCTCTATTTTCCTGAATGGTGGGGTTTGTGCGCTTGTGAACGGGTGCACACCAAGTGTTTGGTGGTATGCTTGAGTGACCATGTGTGTTGTGTGCTTGATTGTGGTATCTGGCCTGAAGAGGCGGTTAAAGAACTTTGCCTGAGAGGCGGTTAAATCACTTGGCCTGAAGAGGCGGTTAAATAACTTGGCCTGAAGAGGCGGTTAAATCACTTGTGTTTTGTGTGGTGGATAATTGTGACGACCGATGTGGTTTGTTATTGTTTGTTGAGATTGTTGTAACACGTCACCGCCCTGTGCACATGCATGTAGCCGCTAGGAGCATGGGAAGGGTTGGGGAGACTTGATCCCTACCGAGCCGTGGTTGCTCACCCCTCCTATGTGTTTGCTTGTTTTCCGGGGACTTACAGGCGTTAGGTGGATACACCAAGGTGGAAGACCTTATCCATTTTACTCTTCCATTTATGTTGTTTTCTTTTATGGGAACCGATGTAACCCCAGTGGGGATGGGATTGGAAAGAATTCTGTTGTAATAAACTGGTTTGGAATATTTTTATGAATATTACTTTCTTGAATGGGTTGTGGATGTTTGAAATGTAAAATTCTTGGTTTGTATCCTAACCCCTTTGCCCTCCGTGTGGGTAAAAGGGGAGTCACGTGCCGGTTTCCTCGGGTTGGAAATCCGGGGCGTGACAATATGGTATCAGAGCATGGTCTAGTTGGCCTAGGGTAGTGGGCGGACTTGGTTATCCTAAGTCCTTTGGAGGAGCCTGGAGGGACATGCCTGATCAACATGGTCCTCTTTGAGCCTCCAAGGTGTACTTAGGGTAGTCCGGTCTTGTGATAGGATTTGCATGCATTGGCATTAGGGCACTAGTTGCATTTCTTGTGAATGTATGCTAAATCGTGGATAAGATCACATGATTAAGTGAAATGTGCAACTTGATTTGTTTGGCAATGTGTACTGGACTGTGAACTGTGAAATGTGATTGATGCAATGTATGTGTGTAATGTCATGTGTTAGTGAAATTGATAATGGGGTAGAGGTAGTCAATTTGTTAGTAGTCAAACGCGTCCTGACGTTTGTGCATCTTACTTCATGTAGTAAGAATGCCACCGAGGAGAGTGACACGTGCGTCCGGGGCAATGGCCGATGAGTCATCTGCCCATGAGGGTCCGGGTGCGGGACCATCCGTTGGAGGGCATGCGTTGCTGCCGGCACAGCTACAAGAAGGCATCCGGCTGGAGGTACGAGAGCTACGGGAGGGACTCCGGCAAGACGTTCGGGAGGAGGTGCGCCGTGAGATGGCAGCACAGCAGGTGGTGCCACCACCACCACCACCAGTAGGAGAGCTGCCTCGTGAGCGTGAGAGTTCGCTGGGTGGTGTACCGACCCGTGCAGAGGATGACGTGGTGACACGGTTCCGAAAGGAACAACCTCCGCGATTTAAGGGGGGGGAAGATCCTGTGGTAGGCGAGCGGTGGTTGAGGCGGATTGAGCATGTGTTCTCCTTTCTCCTGCCCCGGGAGGAGGATAAAGTGCGACCGGCAATTCGGCGGCTAGAGGGGGACGCTTTGGAGTGGTGGACGAGTGTTGCGGGGAGCCGTGCGGTGCAACTCATGTTTTGGGAGGAATTCTTGCAACTCTTCCAAGATGAGTTCTTCCCGGAATCGGTGAGATGGCGGAAGAGGGAAGAATTTGGCAGCTTAGCCAGGGATCCAAGACGGTACCTGAGTATGAGCGGGAGTTCCTGGAGATTGAGTAGGTTTGCTCCTGAGACCGTGGTAAGGGAGGACCTGAAGGCCCACAAGTTCACCTTGGGTCTCAGGCCAGCCCTTAGGGAGAGGGTGGCGATTCTACGCTTGAGGACCTATGCCGAGGCCGTGGAGACGGCCCGAATAGGCGAGAGAGAGCCGGATGATGGGAGGCAGGCCCATCGGGGGCGCCGGTTGCGAGTGGGCCTGATCGAGATGCAGGGTCCAAGAGGCTCAAGACGGAGGAGAGGGATAGCAGTTCTTTTCGCAATCGGGGTCGGACATCCGTGAACCCTGGGAGGTTCACCTTTGGCGGCGGAAGACGGGGGGGTCCATCGGGAGTCTACCGAGCGGATGCCACCTCTTGTGGAGAGCAGGGTCACTTCAAAGGGGAGTGCCCCAAGAAGGATTGGCGATGCAACAACCGTGGACGAGAGGGTCATTTGCGTCGGGTTTGCGGGAGTGGCAACAGGGGAATAGGGGGCGCGGCATCCGGCGTGAGGAGTGATGCTAGCTTCCGTGCACCAGTGAGAGACCGGCTCGTCGGTGGCCGGCCAGCCGGGCAGGATCTAGTCGGACCCGACCCCAGGGGGGCCGGAGCGGCAGCAGACCGAGGCCGGAGGCAACCTTAGCGGGAAGCGTCCAGTGATCGAGCCGACCGGTGGCACGGGCCAAGGGAGGGTGTTTGCGCCGGAGGCGACATACCAGGAGGAGGCCGAGTTACCACCCCCACCAGGCGAGGGTGGAGCGAGAACCATCGGTGGTTAGAGGTACCCTCTTGATCTCCCGTACATTAGCTTCGTTCTTTTCGATACGGGTGCATCATGTTCGTTTGTTGCCGAGCTTGTAATAAACGGCTTGGGGTTAGCTTGTGTGGAGGCCGCGAGGCCCCTAGTTGTGGAGTCTCCGGTAGGAGGCATGATTGAGGTACGGCGAGTGTGTCGTGACTGTGTGTTAACCATAGGCGAGGTGGAGCCGAGTTTTGACTTGCATGTGATGCCTTTGAGAACGTTTGACCCGATCTTGGGTATGGATTGGCTTATGGCTTTCCAGGCCAAGATAGATTGTTATCGGCGGCGTGTGACCTTCGTGACACCTGCGGGGACCTCTTGCACCCTGGGGGGAGTGGGATTGTGAGGCGAGTCGGGCCGGGCTAGTGTTGGACCAGGTGGGGTGCCATTACCCACAGGTTAGCAGCCCTGACCTTTGCCGAGGAGGGTAAGGTGGAAAAGAGGGTGTGGCCCGTTGTTGTGGACCAATTTCGGGATGTTTTTCCTGAGCGGTTGAGGAGTTTGCCACCTAAGAGGAGTGTGGAGTTCACCATTGAGTTGGTACCGGGGACGGGTCCGATTTCCCAAGTAGCGTATCGTATGGGGCCAGCTGAGTTGAGGGAGCTTCGAGAGGCAAATCGAGGAGTTGGTGGGCCAAGGGGTATATCGGACCGAGTACCTCACCTTGGGGTGCTCCGGTGCTCTTTGCTAAGAAGGGCGATGGCACGCTTCGTCTCTGCATCGACTACAGGAAGGCGAATTCGGTGGATCGTGAAGAACAAGTACCCGTTGCCTCGGATAGATGACCTGTTTGACCAATTGAGTGGGGCCCAGTGGTTTTCCAAGATAGATTTACGGTCGGGGTATCACCGGCTCGGGGTTAGGGAGGAGGACATCCCTAAGACGGCTTTTCGGTGCAGGTATGGGCATTATGAGTGGGTAGTGATGCCTTTCGGGCTCACTAATGCACCAGCGGTGTTCATGCATTTGATGAACCAGGTCTTTGCTCCATACCTAGACTCGTTCGTGGTGGTGTTTATCGACGATATCTTGGTGTATTCCAAGACCGAGAGGGAACATGTGGAGCACTTGGCAACAGTGTTGCAAACCTTGAGGGACCAGCATTGTTTGCTAAGTTTAGCAAGTGTGAGTTTTGGCCGCAGGAGGTTCACTTTCTTGGCCATGTGGTGTCAGTGAGGGAGTTAGGGTGGACCCGGCCAAGATTGAGGCCGTGGCATCGTGGGCGAGGCCAACCAACGTTTTTGAGATCCGTAGTTTTCTTGGTTTGGCGGGGTACTATCGTCGTTTTGTAGAGGGGTTCTCCCGTTTGGCGGCTCCTATGACGGCGTTGACTCGGAAGGGCGTGAAGTTTGATTGGACCGACAAGTGTCGGCAGGCGTTTGAGACTCTCAAAACCCGTTTGACCACTGCACCGGTGTTGAGGTTGCCTAGGGAGGATATTCCATATGAGGTGTATTGTGATGCGTCCAGGGTTGGTTTGGGGTGTGTGCTTATGCAGGAGCACGGTGTGGTAGCTTATGGGTCGAGGCACTGAAGCCTCATGAGCGAATTATCCTACTCATGACCTTGAGTTAGCGGCCGTCATCTTCGCCCTGAAGAGTTGGCAGCACTACCTCTTGGGAGAAAAGTTTGTGGTGTTCTCGGATCACAAGAGCCTTCGATACATCTTTACTCGAAGGACTTGAATTTGAGGCAAAGGAGATGGGTGGAGTATTTGCGGACCTTTGATTTTACTCTTGCCTATACCCGGGCAAGGGAAATGTTGTGGCCGATGCGTTGAGCGAGAAAAGGGAAAGCCGAGGTGGCTGTGAGAGAGTGGAAGGCGATGGAGCAGTTGGCGACGTTACAGCTGCAGCTTGTTGTTCATGATGGTGGGACAGCCCCGAGTCCTTTGGTGGTAGTGCGTGAGTTGTACCAGCGCGTCCGGGAGGGACAGCTGGGTGACATTGAGTGTGAGGTTCTCCGTGCCCGTATTGAGGCCGGGGAGCTATCCGGGGGACTGGACGGAGGGTCCCGAGCATGAGTTGTCATTTCGGGGGCGGTTGGTCGTGGCTTCTTCCCTCGGGGATGAGGTGATGAGGGAGTTTCACCGGTCTAGAGTTGCTGTGCATCCAGGGGGGTACGAAGATGTACCATGCGCTTCGGGGACATTTTTGGTGGCCAGGGATGAAACGCGATGTAGCTGCCTTTGTTTCGAGGTGCCTCACGTGTCGGCCAGGTGAAGGCTGAGCATCGGCGGCCGGCGGGCATGTTACGACCCTTGCCCATAGCGGAGTGGAAGTGGGACCATATAGCGATGGATTTTGTGACTGGTCTTCCACCCACCACCGGGCGGAAAGATATGATTTGGGTGATTGTGGATCGACTCACAAAGTCGGCCCATTTCCTTCTTTGTTCGCGAGCGGGACTCTATTGGGACCTTGAGTCAGCCGTACATGAACGAGATTGTGAGCCGCATGGCGTACCATCATCGGTTGTCTCGAGACCGGGATTCGAGGTTCACTTCTCGTTTTCGGGGCAGGTTTGCAGGAGGCTATGGGGACCAAGCTTCATCCGAGTACAGCCTTTCACCCTGAGACCGACGGTCGACCGAGCGGACGAATCGGACCATGGAGGACATGTTGAGGGCTTGTGTGCTAGATTTTGGGGGTTCGTGGGCAACTCACCTTCCTTTGGTGGAGTTTGCCTACAACAACAGTTATCAGGCATCCATTGGGATGGCTCCTTTTGAGGCGTTGTATGGACGGCCGTGTCGATCCCCTTTGTGTTGGACCGAGGTGGGGGAGACAGCTCTCTTGGGACCGCAGTTGGTTCAAGAGGCTACTGAGAAGGTCAAGTTGATTCGTCGGCGTTTGTTGGCAGCTCGAGTCGGCGAAATCTTATGCGGATCAGCGACGGCGACCTTTGGAGTTTTCTGTTGGTGATCATGTGTTCCTTCGTGTCTCTCCACGTCGTGGACATCGACGGTTTGGGCGAGGTTCCAAGCTATCTCCGCGGTTTATTGGTCCTTTTGAGATTCTGGATCGTGTAGGGCCTGTGGCCTACCGGTTAGCGTTACCACCGCGGCTGAGTCGAGTGCACAACGTGTTTCACGTGTCCCAGTTGCGGAAGTATCACCCTGACCCCACTCACGTGATTGATTGGGGAACGTTGGACATTGAGGATGACATGTCCGTCATTGAGGCCCCTATTCGTATCCTCGATCGGCGAGAGAAGCTTTTGCGTGGTCGTGCTTTATTCCTTTGGTTCGCGTGCTTGTGGCAGCACCGTGGTATTGAGGAGGAGACATGGGAACGTGAGTCCGTGATGCGTGAGCGGCACCTGGACTTGTTCGAGGACGAACAATCTTAAGCGTGGGAGGTGGCTGTTGGCCAAGGGATGGATAGTGATATTTTCTTGTGATGTGTTTTCTTGTATTCGTTGATGTATTTGTATTGTCTTTTAAAGACATGTGTTCTTGTTTGTGATGTGCCTTGGGATGTGTATTCGTGCCATGTGGACACGTGTTATGTGCATCATTGTGGTTATGGATTATGGTGGTACTTGTTATGTGCCGTTGTCTTGTGTGTGGTGTATGACCCATTTGGGTGTTGTAGCTCGCCGTCCGGCAAATGGGTAGCTTGTGTTTGTTTTCCTCGTATGTCATTTCTTTTCGAGGACGAAAAGTCTTAAGGGGGAGAGGATGTAATGACCCGTGTGTAACCCGTGTGTAAGGAGTTAACCACAAACACCTTGGATGTTGGTACACAAGTTTAAGGTAAGAGATGAGCCCAAGAGGGGACTTTTGAGAGGTGCATGTGTCAAGCGATAGCGTACATTTATGCCCTAGGAAGATGCTATGCGTTCTAGGCGGTTTTAAGTTGTTTTGGCTGATCTTGGAGCTCACTTTTGACCTAGTAGATGGCCTCAAACAATTGGCGTGCAAGAACAAAAGTTTCTTAGAATGAGGTCCTCTATCTACCACAGAAATTTCAGAGCATTTGGAGCTGCACGTGAATTCACCCATTTCACGTGCAAGCATATTTTTGCTTCTCAGGCCTCTACAAGATGCAAGGAGACTTGGGGTAAAGTTTGGGTGCATTTGGAGCTGCACGCCAATTGGGGAATTGGCGTGCAAATTGGCGTGCAAGCATATTTTTGCATGGTTCCCTTGGTTTTGTCATTCTAAGGAACTTTCTCCAAAGGACCATGTTGAAATTCGAGTATTTTGGCCTATATGGGTGCGGAAAGGTGGTAACTTGTGTGATCAAAACTACGTCGTTTTGATCCTGGGATTCACTTAATCAAAACTACGTCGTTTTGATGTTGTGTTGTCTATATAAGGAGGAGGAGTCCCTCTGTTTTAGGTTTAGGGTTTGTTGCTTCACCAGCCGTCGCGAGAGAGAAAGAGAGGGAAGGGGAGCTCCTGGTTGCTTGTCGGGCGTCTTGCGTGGGTGGTCGGTGCTTCGTGGGTGGACGGCGTTCGGCTTGGGATCGGACCGTTCTTTGTGTTGTTGCGTTTTCCTTGAGGTAGGGGTTCCGTTCTTCCTAAATCCTCCCCTGTCCTAGGGTCCTAGGGCGGAATATGAGATATTTGTTATATTATTTATATGTAAATTCATATAGGTGTGACCTCCTATATGAATGTTGGCCTTCAATGGCATGTTGGTGTGATTCTGTGGATTACATGCTATGTGTTCGATGAAATGCCTGTGTGAATATAGCCGTATGCATATGCCCATTACGTGTTTGGTAATATGCCTGTGTGGCCGGATTTGTGGTTTAGTGTATGTGTCTTGTGTGTTTGCTCTATTTTCCTGAATGGTGGGGTTTGTGCGCTTGTGAACGGGTGCACACCAAGTGTTTGGTGGTATGCTTGAGTGACCATGTGTGTTGTGTGCTTGATTGTGGTATCTGGCCTGAAGAGGCGGTTAAAGAACTTTGCCTGAGAGGCGGTTAAATCACTTGGCCTGAAGAGGCGGTTAAATAACTTGGCCTGAAGAGGCGGTTAAATCACTTGTGTTTTGTGTGGTGGATAATTGTGACGACCGATGTGGTTTGTTATTGTTTGTTGAGATTGTTGTAACACGTCACTGCACCTGTGCACATGCATGTAGCCGCTAGGAGCATGGGAAGGGTTGGGGAGACTTGATCCCTACTGAGCTGTGGTTGCTCACCCCTCCTACTGTGTTTGCTTGTTTTCCAGGGACTTACAGGCGTTAGGTGGATACACCAAGGTGGAAGACCTTATCCATTTTACTCTTCCATTTATGTTGTTTTCTTTTATGGGAACTGATGTAACCCCAGTGGGGATGGGATTGGAAAGAATTCGTTGTAATAAACTGGTTTGGAATATTTTTATGAATATTACTTTCTTGAATGGGTTGTGGATGTTTGAAATGTAAAATTCTTGGTTTGTATCCTAACCCCTTTGCCCTCCGTGTGGGTAAAAGGGGAGTCACGTGCCGGTTTCCTCGGGTTGGAAATCCGGGGCGTGACACCACAAATCGCAGCAGTCAAGGCAGAGAGATTACCGAGGAATAGTTAGTGCTGAACGCATTCCAGAACTACAAGTTCCAAGGTTGTCTCTTAGGAATGTTTGTATAAATATTCATACTTGTACATTTGTGTGGGTGTGCGAACGAGCCAGAATTAACCCTGTGTATGCACAAGAGCTCAAAGATATAATCTAGACTAGTGTGTGAATCCTTTTGTAAACAGAGTGTAAGAGAGTCTTGCTTCTATTTTGTTGTAATTATCTCTTGATATTAAAACAAAATACTTCCACTATCTGGTTATCTTCCGCAATGATTCTATCACTTAACTAGATAAGTGTGGTGTCTTAAGAGATTAGAAAGAGTTTCGATAAGAGCCTATTCACCCTCCTCTAGGCTCCAAGGGACCATCAAGTGGTATCAGAGCAAGTCTATTTGTTCAAAAGTAGAGATCCCACTCTTTTACTCTAAGCAATGGCCGAAGAAAGCAGTATGCTATTCAACACTCGCCTTAACTCCGGAGGTGCACAAGAGCCCATCCCGAATCGAAGCAGCAATGAAAACGTCGACCCAGCTCAACCTGCTGCTGCCGCCGCTCCTCCACCACGGAGTTCTGGTTTTACCCTGACAAAACCACCCAAATTCACACCTGAGCTTTTCTCCCAGTGGAAAGCTCGCATGAAGATGTTTATGGTATGCCATGATCATCTCATGTGGCCATGTCTTCATCAGGAGATTCCAATTCTGATGACTATCGGAGAACATGAAGTTAGGAGGCCAAAGACGGATGCCGAACTTTCTAACGATGAAAGAGCCTGGCAGTGCGCTAGTGAAAAGGCTCTGGCTTATGTTACATCGTCTTTGGATTCCGAGGCTTTCACGGACGTCCAGGGCTGCACGTCAGCAAAAGCTATCTGGGATAAACTGACAATCCTCTATGAGGGGAGTCAGTCCCAGATGCAAAATGTGATATGTGCTCTCAGACAGAATTTTGAGAGTTTCAATCACAAGCCTGGCGAATCCCTTGAAAGCATCTATCGGAGATTCGGCAAGCTCATTCTAGAGCTAAAAACTGTCAATGAGCACTACACTCAGCCTCAAATCAATGACAAGTTCTTTTGATCCTTGCTGGATCGCTACTACTCCAAGCAGCTCCAGATGCAAGCTGACAAAAACTGGCCATTTACTGCCCTTGAGGAAATATATGGAGAGCTTTGGACTCATGAGGTCAGATTCAGATACACTGACCGTGATGAGAAAATAGCTCGTAAAGAAAAAGGGATAGCCCTCAAAGCTACGGAATGCTCCAGTAATCATCAAGAGGATGATACGGATGAGTCAGAGAATTTTGACTCAGACGCAGAAGAGGAAATAGCACTTCTTGTCAAATCCTTTGAACGATTCCTTCGAAAAAGTAGAAAAGGATTCAGAAGAGGCTCCTCATCATCCAGAAGGAAGGAACGATCGGAGTCAAGCTCCCAAGAATGCTTTAATTGTGGGAAACCCGGTCACTAGGCCAAGGAATACAGATCCAAATCTAAGACGGCAGAGAAAAGTGACAAGGTTACTCCTCGACGTACCACCTCAGACAACAGCAAGAACAAGAGGAAGGCATTCGTGACAAAGTACATCAGTGGCTCGGAAGAAGAGGAGGAATCCTCGGATGATGAGCCAACTCCTAAGCCGAACGTCTGCCTCATGGTAAATACTGAGGTACCTTCTATCTCTGAGCTCATGAGTAAATTAGAATCTCTTACTACTGTATGTGATCATGAAAAGAATGAGAGACTAATAATTACTCAAATGTACAAAGATATGGAAAGTCAGAATAAACGTCTTGAATGTACTATTACTAGACTTGAAAAGGACATAGCTGACTTCAGAGGAAAAGAAGCTTGGTATCACGATCTAAGAGCTAAAAATCATCTGCTAAGTACCAATCTTTCAGGCCAAAAAGTTATAGTAAAAAGACTCGAGAATGATCTTGAACAGGAAAGGGAAATAAATCGTAAGTGGCTTAAATCCGGGGAAATAGCCTTTACATTTAGGACTGATCCGAATAATATTCGAGTCAAACCTGGCCTAGGCTCCGAATCATCAACCTCCAATGCTCAAGCTACTGAGTGTCCTCCAGATTTCACTCCAAAACTAACCAACTTATATCCTGTTAGTACATCTAAACTGTTGGATGGTTTCATTTCAGGTGGCACCATAGTTTATGACTGTGGAGTTGAGGCTGTTACTGCACTTCTCGAAGTAGTAGCACCCGTAACTAATGATGAAGGGAAGGCTGCTGCAGATAAAGCCAAAACTGTAGCACCCAAAAAGAAAGGAAAGGCTAAGGCTGACGCATCTAGGGCCAAGAGCGCGTCACCCAAACGCAATGGATTAGGCCACAGGGAACAGAGTAGAAAGTCTGTAAAATCTAAGAGACCTCTATCCCCTGTTTGTACTTCGCATTATTGTGTCTGTTCCATTTGTAGGGAAATAGGTCATTATCACTATGAATGTTGGAGTTTATCTGATAACTGGCTTTGTAATCAAATTCGTACCAATAAAGATCAGTTTAATAAAAAGGTTTCTTCGAGCAAAACAAAATCTAAACCACAAAGTAAACTGTTGTCTTTCAGGAACTGTTGACATTACTGCTGCTCTCTCTAACCGCCCGAAACAAGTTTGGGCACCAAAAGTGTAAACTGTTGTCTTTCAGGAGCATCTCTGGAATACATTGCCGGATCACTTGAAGTTAAAGATCAATCAAAGCAAGTGGATCCTCGATAGTGGATGCTCCGGACATATGACGGGTGATCAGACACTGCTTGTAGAAGTTAATGAAAAACGAGGTCCATCCGTTTCATATGGTGACAACAGCAAAGGTAAGACTGTCGGGTATGGCACTTTAACTAACGGCTGTGTATCAATCACTAGAGTTGCACTAGTCGAAGGTTTAAAGCATAATTTGCTAAGTGTCAGTAATTTATGTGACAAAGGATTTACTGTTTCCTTTATGTCCAACACCTGTACAGTAAGAGAAAACTTATCCGGAGATGTTAAGTTATCCGGATCAAGAGATGGGGACATATACTCAGTGGTCTTAAGAAATAATTCTTCTGACCCTGTATGCTTCCTCACTAAAGCTTCAGATGAAGATAGTTGGTTATGGCACAAGGGATGCGCACATTTAAACTTTAAGACATTGTCTAAATTAGCGTCACTTGATCTTGTCACTGGTCTACCTAAACTCAAATTCTCCAGAGACACTCTCTGTCGAGAATGCCAACTGGGCAAACAGACCAAACATAGCTTTAAGAGCAAATCAGTTAATTCAATAACTGCTCCTCTACAACTTCTTCATATGGACCTCTGTGTCCTATTTCTGTTTCGTCACTGGCTGGTGCGAGATATACCCTTGTGGTTATCGATGATTTCACCAGATACACATGGGTGATGTTCCTGAAATCAAAGGATCAAACTTTTGAGCATGTTGTAGATCTTTTCAACTGGATAAGCAACTCACAAGGACTGAGCATAAAGTGCATCAGGAGTGATCATGGTACAGAATTTGATTTTTCAGAAATGAGATCATATTGTTCTGAACAGGGCATACAACATGACTTCTCTGCGCCCAGAACTCCACAACAAAATGGGGTAGCTGAGCGCAAGAATCGTACCTTAGTTGAGGCTGGTAGATCTATTTTAGCAGGGGCAACGCTTCCTCTCGCCCATGGGTAAGCTGTGTCCCGCCCTGCTATGTTCATAACAGAACTCTAATAAATAAATCTACCATGAAAACACCCTATGAGATGTGGAGAGGACGAAAACCTTCAATTTCACATTTTAGAGCTTTTGGGTGTACTTGCTACATATTGATAAATGGCAAAGAGACCCGGAATAAATTTGAACCAAAATCTGATGATGGGATTTTTGTCGGGTACTCATTACATAGCAAGGCTTATCGGGTCTTCAATAGAAAACTTTTTAAAGTTGAAGAATCTATCCATGTGACTTTTGATGAAGCTAATCTTGATTGGTCAAAAGTTGCTTCTTCAAGTTCTAATGTGCAGGTCCTGGACAGGAACATCGATTATTCGAAGTTTATGAATGTTCCTGTTACACATTCTGACCAACCACGTGGCATCAGCGAGGCACAAAGAAATTATATGGATGATGCTACGGATGACTCGGACTCAGGACTACCATTAAGCTCCGGACATACTCCTACGGATACCCAAAATTCCCGAGCACCTTCAAGTCCGTCTGGACCAGTTAACACTGAAAGAAACAGTGTTGAAGAACTACCTAGTTCTACCGTACCTTCTAATACGGAAACATCTAGTCCGGACGAAGCTCAACCAGCAGATACACCTGAACCACCTAATTTGGCAGAGCTTCAAATTGTTCAAGATCATCCATCACATGCACAGAATTACAGATGGACCCGAAACCATCCCTCAGATCAAGTGATTGGTGATCCTACTGTTGGTGTAAGAACAAGAGCAGCCACCTCCAACATGAGTCTTTACTCGTGTTTTCTATCTCAAATAGAACTAAAGGTGGCAGATAAAGCTCTTCAGGATTCGAATTGGATAGAAGCCATGCAAGAAGAGCTGAATCAATTTAAGAGAAATAATGTGTGGACTTTAGTACCAAGGCCTAAGTCTCAGCAAGTCATTGGAGTTAAATGGGTGTTCCGGAACAAGCTTGATACGGATGGAATAGTAATCCGGAACAAAGCCAGACTGGTAGCCAAAGGATATCGTCAAGAAGAAAGAATAGACTATGATGAGACCTTTGCTCCAGTAGCAAGACTTGAGGCAATCCGAATGTTTCTGGCGTATGCTTCATATGAAAACTTCATAGTTTATCAAATGGACGTCAAGAGCACATTCCTGAATGGAGATCTTCAAGAGGAGGTTTACGTAGAACAACCTCCCAGTTTCATTGAACCTAATGCAGGACATCTAGTCTACAAACTTCGGAAAGCTTTATATGGTTTGAAGCAAGCTCCAAGAGCCTGGTACGACACACTGTCAGAATTCCTACTTGCTCACAACTTCCAAAAAGGGAAGATAGACACCACCTTATTTCTACGAAAAGAGAAAGGACACACTCTAATCGTACAGATATACGTGGATGATATCATTTTCGGATCAACGAATTCAAAGCTTTATGAAGAGTTTGCTAAGTTGATGACAGGCAAGTTTGAGATGAGCATGATGGGAGAACTGTCCTACTTCCTCGGAATAGAAGTTAAACAATTGAAGGAAGGAATCTTCATTAATCAAGCTAAGTACACTCGCGATCTTATTAAGAAGTTTGGTATGGAAGGTTCATCTCCCGTCAAAACTCCCATGCCTGTCAGTGCCAAGTTAGATCCTGATGTGGATGACATATCAGTAAATGTGACTGACTACAGAGGGATGATAGGATCCTTGTTGTATCTTACAGCAAGTCGCCCAGACATTATGTTTGCAACTTGCATTTGTGCACGATATCAGGCGAATCCCACGGAGTCACATATGCTTCATGTTAAACGGATATTAAGGTATCTCAAGGGAACGATGAATTTGGGACTCTAGTACCCAAAGGAGTCCAACTTTACCTTATCCGGATACTCTGATGCCGACTTCGCTGGATGTCGCATCGACAGGAAGAGCACAAGTGGTACGTGTCAGTTTCTTGGAAATAGATTAATTTCATGGTTCAGTAAGAAGCAAAATTCCGTATCAACCTCTATTGCTGAGGCGGAATATATAGCTGCTGGAAGTTCTTCGCGACAAACTACTCTAGATGCAAAGTCAACTTACTGACTACGGTTTCAACATGTCATCTATTCCACTCTACTGCGACAACACTAGTGCAATTGCTATCAGAAATAATCCTGTCATGTACCTTAAGACGAAGCATATTGAGCTCAGGTATCACTTCATACGCGACCATGTTCTCAAAAATCACATTTCCCTGGAACATGTTGCTACTGAAGATCAACTGGCAGACATACTTACAAAGCCCCTACCTGATGCAAGATTCTCTGAACTACTCATCCAATTAGGTATGCTTGACTTCTCTGCATAGTTTCACATTTAAATTACCCAACAGTATACTTACTATCAGAACATGCATTGTGCTTTTAGTGAAAGTAGAAGATACATACTAATTTTAATGCTGATCATACTTACTGATTAATGGCTTCATGCTTCTGATATTAATATCGACTTCATAATGGGAGGATGCTTGCGTTTCCCGACTGAAGTCGTTTAAGCAAACATGATTAAAGTTTATTTGATTAACCTCATTCTGGTTTCATGATCTTAATTTTCACTGATCACCAACATGACAAAAGCCTGTTCATTTAGATTACTCTATTAACATGTATAGTTGAAGAAATGAAATGGGTTAGCTTGGAATGCCTGGTGGATGAATACTCAATCGCAGTCTGATCAGCTTCTGAAGTATAGTTTCCAAAAAAGATAGACAGTGCTGAATTTCTATAAGCCGGAAAGGTCTACCGAGAGGATTGCACAATCTACGGGGGAGAAAATGCTTCCCCCCCCCCGTATATGTCTCATGACCTCTTTCCTGGCTGTCTATTTGAGGGGGAGCCTTTCATTGAGAGGATCAAATGATCTACGGGGGAGCTTAAGCTTCATTTATTACCTTAGTAATGACCCCCTAATATGTCTCAGATGCTCTCTCCTCTAAACTTTTACTTCCGGATCTGACTAGACATGCGGTTTTGGAACAGAATAGTGGCATGCTTGGATGTATTTTTTTTTCTTCAACCATGCATTTTAATCGGGTAATCAACAGCTTACTTTTGACATGTGCCCGCTTCCTCATTTTTCACTCATGAATCCTAATTTGGCAAAATCATATGATCTTTAATTAATCTTAGCTACGTCGTTCAGCAGGACGGTTTCGCTATGTTGACCTATATAAACTTGTGTATTTATTATCTGACATATGTCCTGATTCAGTCACATTGATCATTCTCTCATCTGTATATGTCTATTTCATTCTTTGTAATGCATGAGTTCTGCTTCTCTTTAGTTCGGATTATGTAGCTCTTCTCTGACTATTTTCTCCTATCCGTACTAATCCGTGCCTGTTCAGCTTTTGTATTTTTAGTTTATTTTTTTTAAGCTACAGGTTCAGTTTTTCTTTGCAACCTTATCGGTAAATCTAGTCCATAGTCTTGGATTTGAAGTGTTGTGGTACTTCTCTTCTCTTCGACTTATTGACAGCAAAGGAATCTACTTCTCTCTCCCCGCACTTTGTTACTACGGACATGGTCTACTTTTCATCCAGATACTCTTCACTCGACTATTGTTGATTCCGGATGATTGTCGGTTTATTCCTCCGGACTCCTAACACTGTCAAATTGTGATAATCCATGTCTTCTTTTATATCGCGTGCTTTTGAGGAGGAATCATGATGATTCATTAAATGCATATCTCGGGATGCACACACTTCTCCGGAAGGCGAACAGCTGTTACCCTTATTTGGTCATGCCGCCTCCACGTCATCTTTTAATTCGGAGGCGCATCGATATCAAGACTAATGACATCAGCCTGTCAAGCGGTTCACTGTTTCACTTGCCAAATTCCTAGACCCGCTGACATTTACAGACTCGGTCTTATATATTCTGGTCATTCCTGCAAAGCACGAGCGTTGCCCTTTTCAAATCCCTAAATCTATCGTTGCTCCTTCAATCCCCAAGACCTCACCTTTCCTCTCGCCCTTCAACTTTCATCTACGATGGCACCCAGAACCTCTCTTTCCGGCGTTAATCCCGGCCATCTGGTTGATTGGATCACTGTCTCCAACCCTCCAGACTGGTTTTCCGATATTCGCCCTCTTCTAGAAGCCTCTCACCTACTCGACCTGATCTCCAATCCTGTCGTTCTGCTTATAGACGACATTCTCGAGTTTTACCAACGGATTCGCTGTACCACCGACTCCATCATCTCCTATGTTCGCGATGAATCCATCCTCATTACCCCCGCCGTTCTCCGCGCTGCTCTCCATCTACCCCCCGGTGAACCACAGCGTCCCGCTGCTGATCCCATGGCAGCTTCTATGGGTTGCACCTACAAAGGCAAGGAATACAAGGTGAAGTCCTTCCAAGGTCGCTATCGCTGTATGGCGACCATCTTGAGTCGATGTTTCCTGGCTCGCACATCCGCCCTGGACTCCGTTCCGTACGACCTTCTTCTGGCCATGTACGGCGTTTTCGAAGGTCTTCCAATGGACTGGGGGACATTTTTGTTCCGACTACTGTAGACTGGACCCAAGAACCGTTCTTTCGGGCGCATACTCAGCATTGTCTTCCGGCATCTTCATCCGGACCATTTCGCCCGCTCTGATGCTGTTTCATTCCCTCCAGCTTATTACCTTCGCTATCTTACGCCTGATGGGAACATCACAGCCCGTCGTCCCTCTGCAGCTCTTCGCCCCCTCCCTGCCGTGGAACAACAAGGCAGTTCTGTTGGTGACCCCTCTGCCAGTCATGCCCCAGAGGTCAGCTCTGCTCACCGGTCCTCCCGGATTCGGTCCGTTGTTGCACCCTCCGTTTCTCGGGCTTCCCAGCACAGCGTCCGTGCCGATCCTTCCGAGGTTGTGGGGCCCTCTCAGCGCAGCGTCCCTAAAGCTGTTTCCTCAGCCCCTTCTGCTGCGGATGTCCCCACTCCCTCCACTTCTGCCATTGCTGCCGCGGTTGATACCGCTATTGCTGCCGTCACTGCTGATATCCCGGCATCTACGCCGGAAGCTCCTTTGCCTCCCCTACCTCAACCCCGAGATTATCTTGACCATCTCTCCGCCGACACCTTAACGGACCTATGGCTCCGTTTCAGCCTTGCCCACACTGCCTCCATTCCTGACACCGATCTCCGGGTGTTTTACACGCGCCATACCCAATCCCCGGAGACCATGATCATCTGGAACTTGGACCACGGCTTTCTTACGCCGGCCTCCATTCTAGATGTGCCGTTCCCTACCCCCTCCCGCCCAGTCCATGCCGCACGGAGTCCTTCCCCTGCTAAGGCTGGGCCCTTTTCTCCTGCTGCCGCGATTCCCGTGGTTGACCTATCTGGTCAAAGCGGGTCAGCTGCTCCGGATGCCTCTGATGCTTCGGATGCCCCTTCTGCTGCTGCTGCTGCTGATACTCCTGCGGACTCCTCTGCCTAGCGCCCTCCTGCTCCTGTTCATGTGGGGGAGTCCTCCAAAGCTTCGGAGTTGGTCCTTGGGCGTGCTTCTTTTGGCACGGACCACTCCGACGTTGTGCTCTCCGCCCAGCTGGACCGCCACGCTCAAGCTCATAACGCCCAAATATCCGCCATCGCCGCCAAGGTTGATGCACTTGGCGCCCAACTCCTCTCCGCTCTCACTGATTCCGCCACTTCCATGGAATATATGATGGATCTCGTCGCCTCGTCCGTCCATTCCTTGTCTACCTCGTTCGCGGACCTGGTGCACACGATGGCTCGCCCTCCCGTTGCTTCCCGGCGATCTGCCAAACCGGGGGAGAGAGTGTCATCTAATCCTTCTGCTCCTCCTGCACCACAACCATCCATTAGTGCTGAGAAGCGGCCTGCCTCTTCATTGCTTCAAGGATTTCAAATTCCCAAACGTAGCCGCTTCTCTCAGCCAAGCTCCTCGACTGCAGCCCCTCCTCCATCCTCTTCACCTGCAGCTGACACCTTCCTCCCATCATACGCGGCGTGTGTCCCTTCTGATGCGGATGGAAGCGTGCGTAAGGCAATGAAGTCCTATGCTGCGTCTTCTGCTGAGAGAAGATGTCTCTCTGACCTGTACCCTTTCTCCCCGGCCGACATTCAGACCCTTTGTTCAGAGAGAGGACTTTTTACAACAGAAGACATTGACAACTTCTCTAGGGCTGCTAAAATGGAGATGAGGCTGTTTCAATCTCTATACAAGGATGGGCACTTGTTTGAAGGCACTTATACTCTTCAAACCCAAGATCTTGGGCTCCACAAATCGCAGCAGTCAAGGCAGAGAGATTACCGAGGAATAGTTAGTGCTGAATGCATTCCGGAACTACAAGTTCCAAGGTTGTCTCTTAGGAATGTTTGTATAAATATTCATACTTGTACATTTGTGTGGGTGTGCGAACGAGCCTGAATTAACCCTGTGTATGCACAAAAGCTCAAAGATATAATCTAGGCTAGTGTGTGAATCCTTTTGTAAACAGAGTGTAAAAGAGTCTTGCTTCTATTTTGTTGTAATTATCTCTTGATAATAAAACAAAATACTTCCACTATCTGGTTATCTTCCGCAGTGATTCTATCACTTAACTAGATAAGTGTGGTGTCTTAAGAGATTAGAAAGAGTTTCGATAAGAGCCTATTCACCCCCCTCTAGGCTCCAAGGGACCATCACTATCAAAATCAAAACACTTGTGTCGTTGAGGACACTTTTTGTATATGGTTGGCTGAATGTGACAAATTTCACAGTAGTTATATATTTCCAACATAGAGTCTAATACACTATTCGAAATAAGGAATACACGATGAGGTCACGGATTCTATGAAAATTGATAAACCACATATTTGTTTTAATTACAAATCAAAAGACTTGTCTCTTTAAAGACACATGTTGTACATGTTGTGCTAAATGCGACGTACTCTATGGTAGTGATATATTTATACCAAAGAGCCTAATACACCCTTTCAAATAAGGAATACACGACGAGGTCAGAAATTCCATCGAAATGAATAAACCACATATTTGTTTAAATTACGAATTGAAAGACTTGTGTTTTTAAGGACACTTGTTGTACGTGGTTTGTTAAATGCGATGTGCTCCACGGTTGTGATATATTTCCTATATTAATTCTAATACACTCTTTGAAATAAGGTACACACGATGAAGTCACAAATTCTATCAAAATAGATAAACCACATATTTGTCTTAATTACAAATCAAAAGACTTGTGTGTTTAAGGACACTTGTTGTATGGGGTTCGCAGAATATGACCTACTCCATAGTAGTGATATATTTCTTACACTGAGTCTAATACACTCTTTGAAATAAGAAATATACGACGAGGTTACAAATTGTATCAAAATGGATAGCCACATATATGTTTTAATTATAAATCAAACGACTTGTGTCTTTAAGGACACTTGTTGTACGTGGTTCGCTCAATGCGACGTACTCTACCATAGTGATATATTTCATACATTGAGTCTAATACACTCTTCGAAATAAGGAATACACAGCGAGGTCACAAGTTTTATCAAAATGGAAAAACCGCATATTTATTTTAATTACAAATCAAAAGACTTATGTCTTTCATGACACTTGTTGTACGTGGTTCGCGAAATGCGATGTACTCCACGGAAGTGATACATTTCCTACACTGAGTCAAATACACTCTTTGAAATGAGGTACACATGACAAAGTTACAAATTCTATCAAAATGGATAAACCACATATTTATCTTAATTACAAATCAGAAGACTTGTGTCTTTAAGGACACTTATTGTACATGATTTGCTGAATGTAACAAACTCTACGGTAGTGATATATTTCCTACACTGAGGCAAATATACTCTTTGAAACAAGGAACACACGACGAAGTCACAAATTCTATCAAAATGGATAAACCACATATTTGTCTTAATTACAAATCAAAAGACTTGTGTCTTTAAGGATACTTGTTGTAGGTGCTTCGTTAAATGCGACGTACTCCACGGTAGTGATATATTTCATACATATCCAAATTCCCTTTTCGAAATAAGGAGTACATGACGAGGTCACAAATTCCATAAAAATGTATAAACCCCATATTTGTTTTAATTACGAATCAAAAGACTTGTGTCTTTAAGGACACTTATTATACGTGGTTCGCTGAATGCGACATACTCAATGGTAGTGATAAATTTCTTACAGAGAGACTAATACACTCTTTGAACTAAGGAACACATGATGAAGTCACAAATTCTATTAAAATGGATAAACTACATATTTGTGTTAATTAGAAATCAGAAGACTTGTGTCTTTAAGGACACTTGTTGTACGTGGTTCGCTTAATGCGACAAACTCCATAGTAGTGATATATTTCCTACACAGAGACTAACACAGTCTTCAAAATGAGGTCACAAAATCTATCAAGATGGATACACTACATATTTGTTTTAATTACAAATCAAAAGACTTGTATCGTTATGGGAACTTGTTGTATGTGGTTCGCCGAATGCGACATACTCCATGGTAGTGATATATTTCGTACAGAGAGTCTAATACACTCTTTGAAATAAGGAATACACGACGAGGTCACAAATTCTAGCAAAATGGATAACCACATATTTGTTTTAATTACAAGTCAAAAGACTTGTGTCTTTAAAGACACTTGTTGTACCTGATTCGCCAAATGAGACGTACTCGACGGTAGTGATATATTTCCTACATTGAGTCTAATACACTCTTTAAAACAAAGAATACAGGACAAGGTGATAAATTTTATCAAAATGGATAAACCAAATTTG
Source organism: Taxillus chinensis (assembly GCA_023512835.1). Classification (NCBI taxonomy): domain Eukaryota; kingdom Viridiplantae; phylum Streptophyta; class Magnoliopsida; order Santalales; family Loranthaceae; genus Taxillus; species Taxillus chinensis. The sequence goes on along the minus strand of CM042092.1, from coordinate 40,366,812 downwards.
TTTTAATTGCAGACCGGAAGACTTGTGTCTTTAAGGATACATATTGTGCGTGCATCGCTGGATGCGTCATACTCCACAGTAGTGATATATTTCCTACACAGAGCCAAATACACTCTTCGAAATACGGAATACGTGATGAGGTAACAAATTCTATCAAAATGGGTAAACTGCATATCTATCTTAATTACGTGGTTCACTGAATGCGACGTATCCCACGATAGTGATATGTTTCATACACTGAGTCCAATACGCTCTTTGAAATATGGAACTGATGGTCCCTTGGAGCCTAAAGGGGGGGGGGTGAATAGGCTCTTATTCAAACTCTTTCTTTTCTCTCAATACACAAAGACTTATCTAGTTTAAGTGATAGAATCACTGCGGAAGATAACCAGATAGTGGAAGTATTTTGTTTTATTATCACAAGGTGATTACAACAAAATAGAAGCAAACACTCTCTTACACTCTGTTTACAACAATGAACTCACACGCTAGCCAAGTTCCTATCCTTTTTTTTGTTTTCACTTGAGCTCACTTTTACATGAAGTATAAGTATGAATATTTATACAAAACATTCCTAAGAGACAACCTTGGAACTTGAAGTTCCGGAATGCGTTCCGCACTAACTATCCCTCGGTAATCTGTCTGCCTTGACTGCTGCGGATTGTGGAGCTCAAGATCTTGGATTTGAAGAGTATAAGTGTCTTTGTGAGTTCCGAGATACAATTAAGGTTGTGTCCACATATCCGGATGATCCACGTGTAAGATTCTTCTTGTTCTAAATGCATTCGTCTTACATCGGGACAGCACGAGCTGACAACTTTAAATGCGGTTTTGTTGGAGCAGTGTCTTCTTGGTCCGGTGTAATTTTCCTTACTCCGTAGTTAATGAAGCTCGGAACCTTACTCCGTGTCAGTGGTTGCTTACTCCGTATCTATTCGGTACTGGAATCCTTAGTCCGTGTCAGCGCTTCCTTACTCCGCATGTAAGTTCCTTACTCCGCATGTAGGTTCCTTACTCCGCATGTAAGTTCCTTACTCCGTATGTAAGTTCCTTACTCCGTGTGTAAGTTCCTTACTCCGTGTGTAAGTTCCTTACTCCGTATGTAAGTTCCTTACTCCGTATGTAAGTTCCTTACTCCGTGTGTAAGTTCCTTACTCCGTATGTAAGTTCCTTACTCCGTGTGTAAGTTCCTTACTCCGTATGTAAGTTCCTTACTCCGGGCGAGTCATAAGTTCGGATTCCTTACTCCGCATCTGGCTTCTTTACTCCGCATCTATTTTCCTTACTCCGCACTTATTTTCCTTACTCCGCACTTATCCTTTAAGTTCTTAGTCCGTAGGATTGTTCCTTATTCCGTATGTATTTGTTACTTGGTTATTTACCAAGTGTTTGACGACACTAACTCTTGTCCGGATCAGGATTATGTATCCTGTCCTTAGCTTTGCTCTCACGAGTGCATCTTTGGATTAGTGACATACCTCTGCAATGATCAAATAAACACAAAAGATCTCGGATCAAATTACATAAGGCTTTATCAGCATTATCCAAATTCTGGGTTTGATCCAACAATCTCCCCCAATTATGGATATGCCCAAACCCTTTGTAATCTGATCTGGTAAGCGATGCAAAAGAATATCATACAGAATACGCAACACAACCAATTTCATTAATCAGCAACTAAATACAAATCAGCCTTAATACAGATTTTTCACTAAGGTACATAAGGCTTACTATACTTGAAGATCATAGTTCTTGCCTTCTCTCTTAGCTCCATTGTCTGCTGCATCGTAAAGGTGGAGTGTTGGCTCCAATGTTTGTCCACGATTAAGAACGATTTGATGAAATGACAAACAAAGGCTCCATGCTATCTCCATCCCATTTGTTGTGGCACTTGCTTCTTGCCCCGGAATGTCGCCTTGAGTTTCTCAGTTGAACGCGGGGTGTGATACCCAACTCTTCATATAATCCGGCTTTCTTCACGGCTTCGGTTAGTCCGAGACACGGAGGTTCCCATTGATTCTTCCTAACGAAGTGCTCCACAACCTGATGAGAATCGATGAGAATCATCTGCTTGGACCGAATCATGAAGACAGACCATCATGAAGTGTGGCGACATGATCCGGTACGGAATGAGGATGGTTGAGAGAGTTTTCCATGGCTTGCTATCCTCAGCGGTTCCGTCAATGTAAGTCTGAATTAACTCCACACCTGGGAAGATAGCCCTCATTCCAACATGGCAGAACTTCAAACAAGTGCCCATCTTCGTAAAGAGATGGAAACGACCTCATCTCCATCTTAGCGACCCTCGAGAAGTTGTCAATGTCTTCCGTAGTAAAGAGTCCTTTCTCCGAACAAAGAGTCCGAATGTCGGCCGGAGAGAAAGGATACATTTCGAGAAAGACATCTTCTCTCGACAGAAGACGCACATAGGCTTTCATTGCCTTGCGCAGCTTCCATCCGCATCGGACAGGTCAAACTCCGCATAGGATGGGAGGAAGGTATCAAGCTGCGGATGAGGAGGATGGAGGAGGAGCTCGAGGTGCGAGAGAGGAGCTTGGTTGAGAGAAGCGGCTTCGTTTGGGAATTTGAACTCCCTGAAGCACTGAAGTGGCAGGCCGCTTCTCAGTCCGGGAAGATGGTTGTGGGGCAGGAGTAGACGGATCAGATGACACTTTCTCCCCCGGTTTGGTAGATCGCCGGGAAGCAACGGGAGGACGAGCCATCGTATGCGCCAGATCCGCGAAGGAAGTAGACAGTGAATGAACGGAGGTGGCGACAAGATCCATTTTCTGCTCAATGGAAGTAGAGGAGTCAGTGAGGGCGGAGAGGAGTTGGGCGCCGAGGGCATCAACTTTGGCAGCGATGGCGGAAATTTGGGCGCTTTGAGCGTGGGCATGGCGGTCCAGCTGAGCGGAAAGCACGGCATCGAGTGGACCGTGCCAAATGAGGCACGCCCAAGTGCTAACTCTGGAGCTTTGGAGGACTCCCCCCGCATGAACGGGGAGCAGGAGTGCGTTGGGCAGAGTAGTCCGCAGGAGTAGCAGCAGCAGCAGGAGCATCCGGAGCATCAGAGGCATCCGGAGCTTCGGAGGCATCCGGAGCAAGAGACCCGCTTTGACCAGACAAGTCAACCACAGGAATCGCGGCGGCAGGAGAAGAGGGTCCAGCCTTAGCAGTAGAAGGACTGCAGGTAGCAGGGACTGGGCCTGAGGGTGTAGGGAACGACACATCGGGAATGGCAGCCGGCGTAAGAAAGCCGTGGTCCAGATTCCAGATGATCATAGTCTCCGGGGATTGGGTATTACGGGTGTAAAACACCCGGAGATCGGTGTCAGGAATGGAAGAGGTATGGGCTAGGCCGAAACGGAGCCAGGAGGTCCGTTAAGGTGACGGCGGAGAGATGGTCAAGGTAATCTCGGGGTTGAGGTAGAGGAGGCAAGGGGGCTTCCGGAGAAGCAGCCGGGACATCGGCGGTGGCGACGGCAACGGCGGTATCAACCGCAGCAGCATAGCGGATGGAGAGGGAGTGGGGACATCAGCGGCGAGAGGGGGCGGAGGAAACGGCTTTAGACGCACCGCGCCGAGAGGGCCCCGCAACCTCGGACGGTTCAGCACGGACACTTGGCCGGGAGGCCCGTGAGTGGGAGGGCGCAGCAACGGACCGAATCCGAGAGGATCGGTGTGCGAACCGACCTCGTGGGCTTGGGCGTCGGAGGGGTCACCACCGGCCGCCTTGTTGTTCCGGGGCAGGGAGAACGCGGAGTGCTACATTGGGTCTGCGAGCAGTCATGCTCCCGTCCGGCGTAAGATGACGAAGGTAAAGAGCCGAGGGAAACGAGACACCATCAACTTGGGCGAAATGGTCCGGACGAAGATGCCGGAAGACCAGGCTGAGGATGCGCCCGAAGGAATGGTTTTTGTGACCATTTCGCAGCAAACGAAATAAGAACATCCCCCAATCCATTGGAAGACCTTCAAAGACGCCGTACATGGCCAGGTAGAAGATCGTACGGACCGAGTCCAGGGCGGATGTGCGAGCCAGTAGGCATCGACTTAGAATAGTCGCCATACATCGATAGCGACCCTGGAAGGATTTCACCTTGTATTCCTTTCCTTTGATCGTGCACCCCATAGAAGCCGCCATTGGTTCGGCATCCGGACGTTGTGGTTCACCAAGAGGAAGGTGAAGAGCGGCGCGGAGAACAGCCGGAGTGATGACGATGGATTCACCGCGGACATAAGAGGTTATGGAATCTTTGGTGCAGCGAATCCGTTGGTAATACTCAAGAATGTCATCGATAAGAAGATCGATGGGATTGGAGACCAGGTTGAGTATGTGCGAGGCTTCAAGAAGAGGGCGAAGCTGGAGAAACCAATCCGGAGGATCAGAAACAACATTCCAATCAACTAGATGGCCAGGAGTAACGCCGGAAAGAAAGATTCTGGGTGCCATTGCAGATTTGATGGGAAGGGAAAGAGGAAAGGTGAGGTCTTGACAGTAGAAGGAGCAACGAGAGAGTTAGGGATTTGAAATGAGCAATACTCGTGCGCCGCAGGAATGATCAGAACATATAAGACCGAGTCCGCAAATGTCAGCGGGTCTAGGAATGTGGGAGTTAGGTGGGGACCCGCGCGACATGCTGATGTCATTTGTCTGGATATCGAGGCGTCTCCGAATAAAACGATGTCGTGGAGACCGCATGACCAAGTAGAGATTACAGCTGGTTGCCATCCAGAGAAGTGTATGTGCAACCCGAGATAGGCATTTAATGAATCATCATTATTCCTCCTCAAAAGCATGCGACATATGAGTATACGTGGATTGTCACAATGGAACAAAGTCAGGAGTCCGGAGGAAAGAGCCGACACTCATCCGGAGTTAATAATATTCGTGAAAGAGTATCCGGATGAATAATAGACCTTGTCCGTCATAAACAGAGTTTGGTGAGAATGTAGAGTAGATTCCTTTGCAGTCAATAAGTCAAAGAGAAGAGAAGTACCACAACACTTCAAATCCGAGACTATGGACTGGATTTATCAATATGGTTGCAAAGAAAATCTGAACCTGTAGCTAAATAAAGATATACGGAAAATACAAAAGCTGAACAGGCAAGGATTAGTACGGATTAGAGAAGATAATCAGTGAGAAGCAACATAATCCGAACTACTAAGAAACAGAACTCATGCATGGCAAAGAATGTAGTAGACGTACGCAATGTGAAAGTGATCAATATTACTGAGTCAGGGCATATGTCAGATAGCAATACACAAGTTCATATAGGTCAACATAGCGAAACCGTCTTGCTGAACAGCGTAGCTAAGATTAATTAAAGATCATATGATTTGGCTTCATTAGGATTCATGAGTGTGAAATGATAAGGTGAACACATGTCAAAAGAATGCAGATGATTAGTCGATTAAAATGCATGGTTGAAGAAAGAAAATACATCCACACATGCCACTTTTCCGATTGAAAACAGCATGTCCAGTCAGATCCGGAAGTAACAGCGTAGAGGAGGGAGAATCCGAGACATATTAGGGGTTCATTGCTGCTCCCCCGTAGATCATTTAATCCTCTCAATGAAAAGCTCCCCCTCAGATAGACAGTCAGGGCAAAAGGTCATGAGACATATACGGGGGTATTACTGAATAAAATATAAAGCATTTTCTCCCCCGTAGATTGTGCAATCCTCTCGGTTGACCGTTCCAATTTGTAGTTCAGCACTGTCTATCTTATTAGAAAGCTATACTTCAGAAGCTGATCAGAATGCGTTTGTGTATTCATCCACCAGGCATTCCAAGCTAGCCCATTTCACTTCTTCAACTATGCACGTTAATAGAGTAATCTAAATGAACATGCTTTGGTTATGTGGTGATTAATGGATGTGAAGATCATAAATCCGACTGAGGTAAATCATATAATCTGTAATTATGTTAGCTTTAAACGACTTGATCGGGAAACGCAAGCATCCTCCCATAATGAGGTTGAGATTAATATCGAAGCATGAAACCGTTGAACGATAAGTATGATCAGCAATACAGCAGAGAGTTTTTACTACTTTCGGTAAACATACAATGCATGGTCTGTGAGTAAATATCTTGTTGTGTAATTCAAATGAGAAACTATGCGAGAAGTCGAGCATACCTAGTCGGAAGAGTAGTTCGGAAAACCTCGCATCAGGTAGGGGCTTTGTAAATATGTCTGCTAATTGATCTTCGGTGGCAACATGTTCCAGTGAAATATGGTTTTTGAGAACATGATCGCGTATGAAGTGATATCGGACCTCAATGTGCTTCGTCTTAGGATGCATGACAGGATTGTTGCTGATGGCAATTGCACTAGTGTTGTCACAAGTAAAGTGGAATAGAGGACATGGTGAATCCGTAGTCGGTAAGTTGACTTTGCATCCAAAGTAGCCTGTGCGCAGGCAACTTCCAGCAGCTATATATTCCGCCTCAGCAGTAGAGGTTGATACGGAATTCTGCTTCTTACTGAACCATGAGATCAGTCTATTTCCAAGAAACTGACACGTACCGCTTGTGCTTTTCCTGTCGATGCGACATCCAGCGAAGTCGGCATCAGAGTACCCGGATAAGGTGAAGTTGGACTCCTTTGGGTACGAGAGGCCCAAATTCATCGTCCCTTTGAGATACCTTAATATCCGTTTTACATGAAGCATATGTGACTCCTTGGGATTTGCCTGATATCGTGCACAAATGCAAGTTGCAAACATAATGTCCGGGCGACTTGCTGTAAGATAGAGCAAGGAGCCAATCATCCCTCTGTAGTCAGTCACATTTACTGATATGCCGTCCACATCCGGATCTAAGTTGGCACTGACAGGCATTGGAGTTTTGACGGGAGATGAACCTTCCATACCAAACTTCTTAATAAGATCGCGAGTGTACTTAGCCTGATTGATAAAGATTCCTTCCTTTAATTGTTTGACTTCAATTCCAAGGAAGTAGGACAGTTCTCCCATCATGCTCATTTCAAACTTGCCTGTCATCAACTTAGCAAACTCTTCACAAAGCTTCGGATTCGTTGATCCGAAAATGATATCGTCCACGTATATTTGTACGATCAGAGTGTGTCCTTTCTCTTGTCGTAGAAATAGGGTGGTGTCTATCTTCCCTTTTTGGAAGTTATGAGCAAGTAGGAATTCGACAGTGTGTCGTACCAGGCTCTTGGAGCTTGCTTCAAACCATATAGAGCTTTCAAGTTTGTAGACAAGATGTCCTGCCTTAGGTTCAATGAAGCCGGGAGGTTGTTCAACATACACCTCCTCTTGAAGGTCTCCATTCAGGAATGCGCTCTTGACGTCCATTTGATAAACTATGAAGTTTTCATATGAAGCATACGCCAAGAAACATTCGGATTGCCTCAAGTCTTGCGACCGGAGCAAAGGTTTCATCATAATCTATTCCTTCTTCTTAACGATATCCTTTGGCTACCATGGCTTTGTTCCGGATTACTATTCCATCCGTATCAAGCTTGTTCCGGAACACCCATTTAACGCCAATGACTTGTTGAGACTTAGGCCTTGGTACTAAGGTCCACACATTATTTCTCTTAAATTGATTCACTCTTCTTGCATGGCCTCTATCCAGTTTGAATCTTGAAGAGCTTCATCTACCACCTTTGGTTCTATTTGAGATAGAAAGCATGAGTAAAGACTCATGTTTGAGGTGGCTGCTCTTGTTCTTACACCAACAGTAGGATCACCAATCACTTGATCGAGGGATGGTTTCGGGTCCATCTATAATTCCGTGCGTGTGTTGGTTGATCTTGAACAATTTGAAGCTCTTCCAGTTGGGTGGATCGGTTGTATCGACTGGTTGAGCTTCGTCCGGAGTAGATGTTTCCGTATTTAGAGGTACGGATGAACTAGTTGGTTCTTCAACACTATTTCTTCCAGGTGTTAACTAGTCCGGACGGACTTGAAAGTGCTCCTGGAATTTTGTGTATCCGTAGGAGTTTGTCCGGAGCTAAATGGTAGTCCGGAGTCGAGTCATCCGTAGCATCATCCATAGAATTTCGTTGTGTTTTGCTGATGCCACGTGGTTGGTCAGGATACCGGTCGGGATGTGTAGCAGGAATATTCATAAACTTCGAGTAATCGACGTTCTTGTCCATGACCTGCATAGTGGAATTTGAAGGACCGACTTTTGACCAAACAAGATTAGTTTTATCAAAGGTTACATGGATAGATTCTTCAACTTTAAAAAGTTTTCTATTGAAGACCCGATAAGCCTTGCTATGAAGTGAGTACCCGACAAAAATCCCATCATCGATTTTGGTTCAAATTTATTCCGGGTCTCTTTGCCATTTATCAAGTATATAGCAAGTACACCCAAAGGCTCGAAATGTGAAATTGAAGGTTTTCGTCCTCTCCACATCTCATAGGGTGTTTTCATGGTAGATTTATTTATTAGAGTTCGTTCTGAACATAGCAGGCGATGGACACGGCTTGACCCATAGGCGAGAGGAAGCATTGCCCCTGCTAACATGGATCTACCAGCTTCAACTAAAGTTCGATTCTTGCGCTCGGCTACCCCATTTTGTTGTGGGGTTCTGGGGAGCAGAGAAGTCATCTTTGTATGCCCTGTTCTGAACAATATGATCTCATTTCGAAAAGTCAAATTCCGTACCATGATCACTCCTGATGCATTTAATGCTCGGTCCTTGTGAGTTGCTTATCCAGTTGAAGAGATCTACAAGATGTTCAAAAGTTTGATCCTTTGATTTCAGGAACATCACCCATGTGTATCTGGTGTAATCATCGATAACCACAAGAGTATATCTCCCCCGACTAGTGATGAAACAGATATAGGACCACATAGGTCCATATGAAGAAGTTGCAGAGAGAGCGATTATTGAGTTAACCGATTTGCTCTTAAAGCTGTGTTTGGTCTGTTTACCAAGTTGGCATTCTCGATAGAGAGTGTCTCTGGAGAACTTGAGTTTGGGTAGACCAGTGACAAGATCAAGTGACGCCAATTTAGACAAAGTCTTAAAATTTAAATGTGCGCATCGCTTGTGCCATAACCAACTATCTTCATCTGTTGCTTTCGTGAGGAAGCATACAGGTCGAAGAATTATTTCTTAAGACCACTTGAATATATGTCCCCATCTCTTGATCCGGATAACTTAACATCTCCTGGATAAGTTTTCTCTTCTTGTCAGGTGTTGGACAAAAAGGGAAACAATAAGTCCTTTGTCACATAGTTATCGACACTTAGCAAATTATGCTTTAAACCTTCGACTAGTGCAACTTTAGTGATTGATACACGGCCGTTAGTTAAAGTGCCATACCCGACGTCTTACCTTTCCTTGTTGTCGCCATATGAAACGGATGGACCTTGTTTATCATTAACTTCTACAAGCAGAGTCTGGTCACCCGTCATATGTCCGGAGCATCCACTATCAAGGATCCACTTGCTTTGATTGATCTTTAACTTCAAGTGATCCGGCAATTCATTCCTGTAAGGACCCGTACCTTGAGTTAGTCAGTTTTGCCTCCTGAGTAGAGTTTTTCTAGATTTTGACCTAGTAAATGGACTCCAATGAATTCACGTGCAAAAGGAAAGATGCTTAGAATGATGTCCTCTATATACCACAGAAGTTTCAGGCCAAATGGACATGTATGTGAGGTGCACGTGATATGGGTCCAATTCACGTGCAAGTGTAATTGTCTTCTAAATGATGCAAGGAGGCTAGGGGTGAAGTTTGAGAGCATTTGGAGTTCATATGGAGTTGCACGTGAATTGGGGAATTCACGTGCAAATTGGCGTGCAGGCATATTTTTGCATGGTTCCCTTGGTTTTGACATTCTAAGGAACTTTCTCCAAAGGACCATGTTGAAATTCTGAGTATTTTGGCCTATATGGGTGCGGAAAGGTGCTAACTTGTGTGATCAAAACTACGTCGTTTTGATCTTTGGGATTCACTTAATCAAAACTACGTCGTTTTGATGTTGTGTTGTCTATATAAGGAGGAGGAGTCCCTCTGTTTTAGGGTTAGGGTTTGTTGCTCCACCAGCCGTCGCAGAGAGAGAGAGAGAGAGGGAAGGAGAGCTCCTGGTTGCTGCCGGGCGTCTTGCGTGGGTGGTCGGTGACTCGTGGGTGGACGGCGTTCGACGTGGGATCGGGACTTTGCTGTGTTGTTGCGTTTTACTTGAGGTAGGGATTCTGTTCTTCCTAAATCCTCCTCTGTCCTAGGGTCCTAGGGCAGAATATTATATTATTTATATGTAAATTCATATAGGTGTGACCTCCTATATGAATGTTGGCCTTCAATGGCGATTTTGGTGTTTCTGGTGTTTGTGTGATGCATGAAAAGTGTTTGATAAAATGCCTGTACGACATGCCTGCTACATGATTGATGAAATGCCTGTGTGAACTTAGCTATGTGTATATGCCCATTAAGTGTTTGGTAATATATCCGTGTGACTGGACTTGTGGTTTAGTGTATGTATGTATGCTGGATGTTTGCTCTATGGCCTGAATGGTTGGGTTTGTACGCTTGTGAACGGGTGCTCACCAAGTGTTTGGTTGTATGCTTGTGTGACCATGTGTGTTGTGTGCTTGACTGTGGTACTTGGCCTGAAGAGGCGGTTAAATCACTTGGCCTGAAGAGGCGGTTAAATCACTTGTGGTTAAAGTGTTAGCCTGTGTGGCAGTGGAGGATTGTGAATTGTTGATGTGGTTGTTATTATGTTTGTTGAAAATTGTTGTAACACAACACTGCACTTGTACACATGGCATGTAGATGCTAGGAACATGGGATGGGTTGGGGAGACATGATCCCTCTTGACCGTGGTTGCTCACCCCTCCTCTTGTGTTTGTTTGTTTTCCAGGAACTTACAGGCGTTAGGTGGATACACCAAGGTGGAGGACCTTATTTACTTTACTGTTTATGTTATTTTTATGGGAACTGATGTAACCCCAATGGGGATGGATTAAAAAGAGGACTTTGTAATAAAGACTGACTTTGTTATTGGTTTGTGGATGGCTTTAATGGACCTTATTTTTCTTGAATGTATTGTGAAAGTTTTAAAATGCTAAATTCTTGATTTGTATCCTAACCCCTTTGCCCTCCGTGTGGGTAAAAGGGGAGTCACGTACCGGTTTCCTCGGGATGGAAATCCGGGGCGTGACAATATGGTATCAGAGCATGGTCTAGTTGGCCTAGGGTAGTGGGCGGACTTGGTTATCTTAAGTCCTTTGGAGGAGCCTGGAGGGACATGCCTGATCAACATGGTCCTCTTTGAGCCTCCAAGGTGTACTTAGGGTAGTCCAGTCTTGTGATAGGATTTGCATGCATTGGCATTAGGGCACTAGTTGCATTTGCTGTGAATGTATGCTAAACTGTGGATAAGATCACATGATTAAGTGAAATGTGCAACTCTGATTTGTTTGGCAATGTGTACTGAACTGTGAACTGTGAAATGTGATTTATGCAATGTATGTGTGTAATGTCATGTGTTGGTAAAATTGATAATGAGGTAGAGGTAGTCAACTTGTTAGTAGTCAAACGCGTTCTGACGTTTGTGCATCTTACTTCATGTAGTAAGAATGCCACCGAGGAGAGTGACACGTGCGTCCGGGCGATGGCCGATGAGTCATCTGCCCATGAGGGTCCGGGTGCGGGACCATCCGTTGGAGGGCATGCGTTGCTACCGGCACAGCTACAAGAAGGCATCCGGCTGGAGGTACGAGAGCTACGGGAGGGACTCCGGCAGGACGTTCGGGAGGAGGTGCGCCGTGAGATGGCAGCACGACGGTGGTGCCACCACCACCACCAGTAGGAGAGCTGCCTCGTGAGCGTGAGAGTTCGCTGGGTGGTGTACCGACCCGTGTAGAGGATGACGTGGTGACACGGTTCCGAAAGGAACAACCTCCGCGATTTAAGGGGGGGGAAGATCCTGTGCTAGCTGAGCAGTGGTTGCGGCAGATTGAGCATGTGTTCTCCTTTCTCCTGCCCAGGGAGGAGGATAAGGTGCGACTGGCAATTCGGCAGCCTGGAGGGGGACGCTTTGGAGTGGTGGACGAGTGTTGCGGGGGGCCGTGCGGTCGGCAACTCATGTTTTGGGAGGAGTTCTTGCAACTCTTCCAAGATGAGTTCTTCCCGGAATCGGTGAGATGGCGAAGGGGGAAGAATTTGGCAGCTTGAAGCAGGGATCCAAGACGGTACCTGAGTATGAGCGGGAGTTCCGGAGATTGAGTAGGTTTGCTCCTGAGACGGTGGTAAGGGAGGACCTGAAGGCCCACAAGTTCACCTTGGGTCTCAGGCCAGCCCTTAGGGAGAGGGTGGCGATTCTACGCTTGAGGACCTATGCCGAGGCCGTGGAGACGGCCCGTATAGCCGAGAGAGAACCGGATGATGGGAGGCAGGCCCATCGGGGGCGCCAGTTGCGAGTGGGCCCGATCGAGATGCAGGGTCCAAGAGGCTCAAGACGGAGGAGAAGGATAGCAGTTCTTTTCGCAATCGGGGTCGGACATCCGTGAACCCTGGGAGGTTCACCTTTGGCGGCGGAAGACAGGGTGGTCCATCCGGGGAGTCTACCGAGCGGATGCCACCGCTGTGGAGAGCAGGGTCGGGTCAAAGGGGAGTGCCCCAAGAAGGGCGGCGATGCAACAACCGTGGACGAGAGGGTCATTTGCGCCGGGTTTGCGGGAGTGGCAACAGGGGAACGGGGGCGCGGCATCCAGCGTGAGGAGTGATGCCAGTTTTCGTGCACCAGCAGAGAGACCAGCTCGTCAGTGGCCGGCTAGTCAGGCAGGATCGAATCAGACCCGACCTCAGGGGAGGCTGGAGCGGCGATGAGCCGAAGTCGGAGGCAACCTTGGCGGGAAGCGCCCAGTGAGTGAGCCGACCAGCGGCACGGGCCAAGGGAGGGTGTTTGCGCTGGAGGCGACGTACCAGGAGGAGGCTGAGTTACCACCCCCACCAGCTGAGGGTGGAGCAGGACCATCGGTGGTTAGAGGTACCCTCTTGATCTCCCGTACCTTAGCTTCTGTACTTTTCGATACGGGTGCATCGTGTTCGTTTGTTGCTGAGCTTGTGATAGATAGCTTGGGGTTAGCTTGTGTGGAGGCAGTGAAGCCCCTAGTTGTGGAGTCTCCGGTGGGAGGCATGATTGAGGTACGGTGAGTGTGTCGTGACTGTGTGTTAACCATAGGCGAGGTGGAGCTGAGTTTTGACTTGCATGTGATGCCTTTGAAGACGTTCGACCTGATCTTGGGTATGGATTGGCTTATGGCTTTCCAGGCCAAGATAGATTGTTATCGGCGGCGTGTGACCTTCGTGACACCTGCAGGGACCTCTTGCACCCTGCAGGGGGAGTGGGACTGTGAGGCGAGCCGGGCCGGGCCAGTGTTGGACCAGTGGGGTGCCATTACCCACAGGTTAGCAGCCCTGACCTTTCCTGAGGAGGGTAAGGTAGAAAAGAGGGTGTGGCCCGCTGTTGTGGACCAATTTCAGGATGTTTTTCCTGAGCAGTTGAGGAGTTTGCCACCTAAGAGGAGTGTGGAGTTCACCATTGAGTTGGTGCCGGGGACGGGTCCGATTTCCCAAGTAGCGTATCGTATGGGGCCAGCTGAGTTGAGGGAGCTTCAGAGGCAAATCGAGGAGTTGGTGGGTCAGGGGTATATCAGACCAAGTACCTCACCTTGGGGTGCTCCGGTGCTCTTTGCTAAGAAGGCTGATGGCACGCTTCGTCTCTGCATCGACTATAGGAAGCTGAATTCAGTGATTGTGAAGAACAAGTACCCGTTGCCTCGGATAGATGACCTGTTTGACCAATTGAGTGGGGCCCAGTGGTTTTCCAAGATAGATTTACGGTCGGGGTATCACCAGCTCAGGGTTAGGGAGGAGGACATCCCTAAGACGGCTTTTCGGTGCAGGTATGGGCATTATGAGTGGGTAGTGATGCCTTTCGGGCTCACTAATGCGCTAGCAGTATTCATGCATTTGATGAACCAAGTCTTTGCCCCATACTTAGACTCGTTCGTGGTGGTGTTTATCGACGATATCTTGGTGTATTCCAAGACCGAGAAGGAACATGTGGAGCACTTGGCAACAGTGTTGCAAACCTTGAGGGACCAGCGTTTGTTTGCTAAGTTTAGCAAGTGTGAGTTTTGGCTGCAGGAGGTTCACTTTCTTGGCCATGTGGTGTCAGCTGCGGGAGTTAGGGTGGACCCAGCCAAGATTGAGGCCGTGGCATCGTGGGCGAGGCCAACCAACGTTTTTGAGATCCGTAGTTTTCTTGGCTTGGCGGGGTACTATCGTCGTTTTGTAGAGGGGTTCTCCCGTTTGGCGGCTCCTATGACAGCGTTGACTCGGAAGGGCGTGAAGTTTGATTGGACTGACAAGTGTCAGCAGGCGTTTGAGACTCTCAAAACCCGTTTGACCACTGCACCTGTGTTGAGGTTGCCTAGGGAGGATATTCCATATGAGGTGTACTGTGATGCGTCCAGGGTTGGTTTGGGGTGTATGCTTATGCAGGAGCACAGTGTGGTAGCTTATGGGTCGAGGCAGTTGAAGCCTCATGAGCAGAATTATCCTACTCATGATCTGGAGTTAGCGGCTGTTATCTTCGCCCTGAAGAGTTGGCAGCACTACCTCTTGGGGGAAAAGTTTGTGGTGTTCTCAGATCACAAGAGCCTTCAGACATCTTTACTCGAAGGACTTGAATTTGAGGCAAAGGAGATGGGTGGAGTATTTGCAGACCTTTGACTTTACTCTTGCCTATACCCCGGGCAAGGGTAATGTTGTGGCTGATGCATTGAGCAGAAAAGGGAAAGCTGAGGTGGCCGTGAGAGAGTGGAAGCTGATGGAGCAATTGGCAATGTTGCAGCTTGTAATGACCCGTGTGTAACCCATGTGTAAGAAGTTAACCACAAACACCTTGGATGTTGGTGCACAAGTGTGAGGTAAGAGATGAGCCCAAGAGGGGACTTTTGGGAGGTGCATGTGACAAGTGGTAACGTACCTTTATGCCCTAGGAAGATGCTATGCGTACACAGGCGGTTTTAAGCTGTTTTGGCTGATCTTGGAGCTCACTTTTGATAGGGTAGATGGCCTCAAACAATTGGCATGCAAGAACAAAAGTTTCTTAGAATGAGGTCCTCTATCTACCACAGAAATTTCAGAGCATTTGGAGCTGAACGTGAATTCACCCATTTCACGTGCAAGCATATTTTTGCTCCTCAGGCCTCTACAAGATGCAAGGAGACTTGTGGTGAAGTTTGAGTGCATTTGGAGCTGCACGCCAATTGGGGAATTGGCGTGCAAATTGGCGTGCAGGCATATTTTTGCATGGTTCCCTTGGTTTTGTCATTCTAATGAACTTTCTCCAAAGAACCATGTTGAAATTCTAAGTATTTTGGCCTATATGGGTGCGGAAAGGTGCTAACTTGTGTGATCAAAACAACGTCGTTTTGATGCTGGGATTCACTTAATCAAAACTACGTCGTTTTGATGTTGTGTGGTCTATATAAGGAGGAGAAGCCCTCTGTTTTAGGTTTAGGGTTCTCTTCAGCTGCTGCAGCCGTCGTAGAGAGAGAGAGAGAGAGAGCTAGAGAGAGAGAAGGAAGGGGAGTTGCTGGTTGCTGCCGGAGCATCTTGCGTGGGGAGGACGGCGTTTAGCGCGGGAGCAAGGAAGATCTGTTTTAAGGTAGGGGTTCTGTTTCTTCCTAAACCCTCCTCTGTCCTAGGGTCCTAGGGCAGATTCTGGGCTGTATCTGTTTATATATTTATATGTAAATTCATATAGGTGTGATCTCCTATATGAATGTTGGCCTTCAATGGCGTGTTGTTTGGATATATGTATATATGCCTGCCAAGTGTTTGACATAATGCCTGTGAGGCTGTGCATGTTATGTGTTTGAGGTAATGCCTGTGAGGCTGTGCATGTTATGTGTTTGAGGTAATGCCTGTGAGGCTGTGCATGTTATGTGTTTGAGGTAATGCCTGTGAGGCTGTGCATGTTATGTGTTTGAGGTAATGCCTGTGAGGCCACGCACGTCCAGTGTGTTAGATTATGTCTGTGTGGCTGGGTTTATGAGCTTGTGGATATATGCATGCTAAGTGTTCGATGTTATTCCTGTGTGACTGAGCATACTAAGTGTTTGATGTTATGCCTGTATGGCCATGTGTGTTGCGTTTACTTGTACACCCGGTGGCTGTGGAAGCCCGGGACTGTTTTGTGGAACCCGGTGGTCGTGGAAGCCCGGGACTCGTTTTGTGGAACCCGGTGGGTGTGGAAGCCCGGGACTGTTCTTGTAACCCGGTGGTCGTGGAAGCCCGGGACTGTTATTGGAAACCCGGTGGTTGTGGAAGCCCGGGAGTGTTTATGTACCAGCCCGTGTATGATTGCATTTCTTTGTTATAGCCTGTAATTACATCTGGTGGAATAATTGTAACACGACAAACACTTGTACACAAGGCATGTAGATATTAGGTGCATGGGATGGGTTGGGGAGACATGATCCTCTTCGAAGTCGTGGTTGCTCACCCCTCCTACCATGTTGTTTTCTTTACAGGAACCTACAGGCGTTAGGTGGGAACACCAAGGTGGAAGACCATCTCCATTTTATTATTTATTTCAAGTAATGTAATTTTATGATTTATGTAACCCCAGGGTGGGAAATGTACTAAGGGATTGAATTGTAATAAGGAACATGGTTGTTTTGTGAACCTTTGATATGTGGAATTAAATAAAGATGTGGCTTGTTTGATTTATTGTAATTGTTAGACTTGTCTGTGGCATCCAGTAATCCAACCCCATTGCCCTCCGTGTGGGTGAATGGGGAGTCACGTACCGGTTTCCTCGGGTTGGAAATCCGGGGCGTGACAATATGGTATCAGAGCATGGTCTAGTTGGCCTAGGGTAGTGGGCGGACTTGGTTATCTTGAGTCCTTTGGAGGAGCCTGGAGGGACATGCCTGATCAACATGGTCCTCTTTGAGCCTCCAAGGTGTACTTGGGGTAGTCCAGTCTTGTGGTAGGATTTGCATGCATTGGCATTAGGGCACTAGTTGCATTTGGTTGTTGTATGTGAAGGTGTGGATACCTGTGAAAATTTTAATTGTGATAAAAGAAGAATATAAATAATGTGATAAGGTGAGAACGGTGCAACTCTGATTTTATTTGAAGTACCTTGAGCATGACTACAAGGAAAGGTCCTTGTTTAACTAAACTGTGTGCTTATGGAATGGATGCTTGTGCAATGTGGTTTAATAAAAACTGAAATGTGTGCAGTGTGTGTAATTGCATGGATAAAAGGTTTGAACATGATAAAATTTCAATTGTGCAACTCGAAATTTTGTGATGGTTCGAGCATGAAAACATGGAAAAGAATTTGTGGTATTGAAACCGAGTACTTGCGAACGTGAAGATTGTGAAATGTGAACTCGTTAATAAAATAAAATAATAATAATCAAGAAATAAATAAATAAATAAATACATTAAATTAAATATGTAATAATGTTGGTGTTCGTGAAGGATTGAGCATGTGTTAAGCCGATGGAGTGTAAATTTGTTTGGCATGGTGTGCAATAAACAAGGTTATGAGCAATGTGGTGGAGTGTAAATTTGTATAGTCTGTGAGATTTGTTTGGTAAATTTGTAAATTTGTGTGGTAATAATGCGTCTATAGCTTAAGCTGCTTAGTCGGTAGTGGTCTTGCGATTGTTGGGATCATTTAGTGTTAATCTGGAGCACTATCTTTTCGCTTAACCAATGTTTCTGGAAACTATAAGCCGTGCGACTATTGAGGTAACGAGAGGAGGCCGCGACCCAGGTTGGGCAAGTGAGAGAGAGCCGCAGGTGAAGGTGATAGACTAATCACAGCAGAGGTTGGCGTCTTGAGCTCGCTTATTCCAGGAGGTGAGGGATGCGATTCGACAACTGATCAGGAGCGAGGTACGCCGAGAGCTGTCAGCCCTCACACCCCCGTTTGAGTCCTGTTTCTCAAAAGATTGCGCTTGTTGTGGACAACCGGGGCACTGGAACAGAGAGTGTGCCAAGGAGCAGTACCGGTGTCGCCTCTGTGGAAAAGCAGGACGTCTTCGTACAGTCTGTTTTAGTAAGGCCGGGAGTGATGCTAGGGGACTGGCTCAGCGAGCTAGGGGTAAAGCTCAACGCCGAGTCCCGATTTGGAGGCGGGAGGACTACCTAGTGAGGCCAGTGGAAGAGCAAGACAGAAATTCACTGGTGGTATCGTGCCCCTTTTTGGTAGGTTGTCGGTTGAATCTCGTACTAGTTTATGTGAGGCTGGGTGGACCCTATCGTGTCCCGTTTGAGTTAGCATTTCGAATGGATGTGGGTGGTGACCTATTAGGAGATATATATTTATAACGCTGGAAGAATAATGCGTAACTAATAAATATATATATGGGTGTTGATTTTATAAGTGAGTGAGATTCAATTTTGGCACCTGTGGATAATCAAAGTAACCAAATCTTGTAGGCAACCTTTTTTTTCTAGTGGGAGGAAATTTAGACTGGCTAGCTAGTAGAGCTTGAGGTGTGAGGTGATGGCTTGTGAGTTATTGTGTGACACCCCCTTGGCAACCTTGATTAATAGAAATATGTTCTTCAGCGGATAGAGGTGTGTGTTGGAGTACTACTTAAAAGGGATATTCCTATGGTTACCTTTCTTTTCCAAGCGTTGTGGTTGAGGGGAAAACGCAGCTAGTATAGCCTGCTCTTAGAGTCTTTGAAGCGTTATCTTGTTGGCTAGAGTGGTCGTTGCAAGTTCTGGTTAATAACTATATGGGTGTTCTGGGTTCTCAGGTGGTCAAGCAGTGGCCATGTGTCATGTTTGTCGAGTGTGAAAGACCATGGGTGATGTTCTTAGAACATGTTGTGAAATGGGGATGCACACGTGTAAAATGTGAAGTGTTCTGGAGCTCAACTATCGGCTATGAGTGGGTTTTGAGGGTTATGCCCGGTGCATCAACTTGGTAAAAAGAGGTAAGCAAGTGAGATTTGGCAGGCCTTGTTCGGGCTATCTTTCTCTAAGGACTAAGGGTGTGCTTTTGCGTGGTAGGGCCATTCCTTCGGTTCGTATCTTGTGGGAGTAGGCTTAGAGGAGGAGAGAAGGTGTAAGGCTGGTACGTTCTGCTCGTCGTGTGTCTTGTGTTCCGTTGCTTGTGTTGCAAAGGTGCTGGAAATTTGGTATTGTGTTGTTGTATGTATTGCATTCGTGGTAAAGGTATACAACAGAGTTACTACATGTGGGTGTTGTGACATGTGCGTAGAGAAGGATGAGGTGTAGTGTATTAGAATATTAAATGTGGTGTGAGGATGAAGGAGAGTGTTCTAGGTGATGTTGTGTATGTTATACCTTGTCTAGTGCGATGGCCGGCTAAGCTAAATATTAAAGTGTTGTTGTCTTGGAAAAAGGTTGTTTGATGCCCGAGTTGAGTCGGTTGTGACATTTTTGCTTGGACGGGGTGTTAGTGCTACTCCTTGAGGAGAGATTTATGTCGGACAGATGTCACAAAGGTGTATGTTTTAGAGCGGTGGTGGTAGACGGATGACCTCCATCCGTACTCCTTGGAAACCTTTCATGTGCGGTATAACGGGGTAAGTGAGATGGTTCATGCCATCAAGGTGTTGGGGTGTTTGGGAGTAACGTGGAAGTCCCGAATCAGGAGTTTGCATTTCTTGTTTCTTATGCCTACCCGGAGGAATTGTAGTGACCACATTAAACCGAGGTTAAAGCCTGAGTATTTCTTGGCCCATTTGAGTGTTTCATTGGTGTGTAGGAATAGAACGTGATGGTTGGTATGGCGGAGATGGTGGGAGATTCCCTTGTGACTGTGAGTGGTGACACGAGAGGATTCCGTTGTTGTCATGTTGCAGGTAGGAGAGTTTTCCATGGTGGAGAGAACTATGTTGTTGGTACCTACCCATCGTCAAAGGATTCCTATCGCATGGAATGTCTGCTGATCGAGTAAGGCGTTATCACTTGGGTTGTAACGAAGCCTCAATTCGTGAAGGCTGTGTGGGACCTTGGTGGATCCCTATCCGACCGTAGTCGAGAGGTGTTATTTGTGTGGCGTCTGGTTCATGGGATTCTTTGGTAGATTCTCACCGTTGGTGACTGGTGTTAGCCCGATCGTAGTTTTTAGTCTTGCCGTGGTTGTGTCTGGTACTTGAATTTGTCATCCCTGGGCTCCATTGGGCATCATGTTGATCGTAACCGAATGGAAACTTCATCCTAGTATAGCTGTGTCCTGGATTGTCTCTGTGGCAAGCCATCATTGGTGCTGGTTGGGTTTTAATGTGGCTTGCTAGCAGATGTATTCTTCGGATCCCTAAGCCCGTTCTACGTTCGCGTGAGGGGATTCATTTGTGATCTTTGGTCGTCTTTGTGGTGATATCAAATGTGGCACCGTGATTGTGGTTTACATCATGCTCTTATCCCGTTTATTTGTTTTCATTGTGGCCTCCTAGTGCTAGCTGTAAGGGTGAGGTCTACATCTGGGGTGTCGCGGGTTACTGTTGGGGTACCGTTAATTGGGGAGTGTTGGTTCTATTATGACGCGCGTAGGCTAATGGTGTTGGCCTTGTTCGGTTGTTGGGGTCTTAGCGAATTTGTGGGAGGTTTCTCGACCTCACTATTGTCAGACTTGCTCCCATGCGTTGTCTTCTCGTGATGTTTACTACCTGCTTCCTCTTTTCAGGGACGAAAAGTCCAAAGGTGGGAAGGTTGTGAGGACACTCCCTGCGGATGAGTTTATAATGATGGTGAATGGGCAGTGGAACGTTAAACGTGTAGTAGTGTTTTGTTTGTGAGTTGTTCCTTGTGGTGGTGTTTATAATGTGAGTTGCTCTGTGACCTATGTGATCTGTTAAACGTGTTAGTGATGGGCATATATGTCTTATACTGTCGAGACATGTGAATACTTGTGACATGTGTTAGGTGAGGAGAACAATGGTTGTTTGTGAGATTCGAATATGTGTTTCCCTATCATGCTGTGTTGTATTGGGTCTGTGGGTACGTACCTTCATGTGTGTTATGGTGTGATATCTTCGGTCGCGGGTATGTGAATGGTTGTGGGCGATGTGCCTCAGCATGTGCATTTTGGAAGGTGTGTTGTCTTTTAGGGGCCGACATGTCCTGCAGCGGAGACATGGAATGTGAGTCCATGATGCGTGAGCAACACCCAGCGTTGTTCGAGGACGAACAACCTTAAGAGTGGGAGGTGGCTGTTGGTGGCTGTTGGCCAAGGATTGTGATGTGTTTTCTTGTATTAGTTGTGTATGATTTGGTGTATTGGTTTTGTCTTTTAGACATATGTTCTTCATTGTGATGTGTTTTGAGATGTGTATTTGCGACATGCGGATATGTGTTATATGCATTATTGTGAGGCATGTGGTTATGGATTATGGTGGTACCTTGTTATGTCTTTGTTATGTCTTTGTGCGCGGTGTATGACCCATTTGGGTGTTGTGGCTTGCCGGGTGGCAAATGGGTAGCTTGTGTTTGTTTTCCTCGTACGTCATTTCTTTTCGAGGACGAAAAGTTTTAAAGGGGAGAGGATGTAATGACCCGTGTGTAACCCATGTGTAAGAAGTTAACCACAAACACCTTGGATGTTGGTGCACAAGTGTGAGGTAAGAGATGAGCCCAAGAGGGGACTTTTGGGAGGTGCATGTGACAAGTGGTAACGTACCTTTATGCCCTAGGAAGATGCTATGCGTATACAGGCGGTTTTAAGCTGTTTTGGATGATCTTGGAGCTCACTTTTGATAGGGTAGATGGCCTCAAACAATTGGCGTGCAAGAACAAAAGTTTCTTAGAATGAGGTCCTCTATCTACCACAGAAATTTCAGAGCATTTGGAGCTGAACGTGAATTCACCCATTTCACGTGCAAGCATATTTTTGCTCCTCAGGCCTCTACAAGATGCAAGGAGACTTGTGGTGAAGTTTGAGTGCATTTGGAGCTGCACGCCAATTGGGGAATTGGCGTGCAAATTGGCGTGCAGGCATATTTTTGCATGGTTCCTTTGGTTTTGTCATTCTAATGAACTTTCTCCAAAGAACCATGTTGAAATTCTAAGTATTTTGGCCTATATGGGTGCGGAAAGGTGCTAACTTGTGTGATCAAAACTACGTCGTTTTGATGCTGGGATTCACTTAATCAAAACTACGTCGTTTTGATGTTGTGTGGTCTATATAAGGAGGAGAAGCCCTCTGTTTTAGGTTTAGGGTTCTCTTCAGTGCTTTGCCGTCGTAGAGAGAGAGAGAGAGAGAGCTAGAGAGAGAGAAGGAAGGGGAGTTGCTGGTTGCTGCCGGAGCATCTTGCGTGGGGAGGACGGCATTTAGCGCGGGAGCAAGGAAGATCTGTTTTAAGGTAGGGGTTCGTTCTTCCTAAACCCTCCTCTGTCCTAGGGTCCTAGGGCAGATTCTCGGGTCGTATCTGTTTATATATTTATATGTAAATTCATATAGGTGTGATCTCCTATATGAATGTTGGCCTTCAATGGCGTATTGTTTGGATATATGTATATATGCCTGCCAAGTGTTTGACATAATGCCTGTGAGGCTGTGCATGTTATGTGTTTGAGGTAATGCCTGTGAGGTCGTGCATGTTATGTGTTTGAGGTAATGCCTTGTGAGGTCGTGCATGTTATGTGTTTGAGGTAATGCGTGTGAGGCCGTGCATGTTATGTGTTTGAGGTAATGCTTGTGAGGCCACGCACGTCCGGTGTGTTAGATTATGTCTGTGTGGCTGGGTTTATGAGCTTGTGGATATATGCATGCTAAGTGTTCGATGTTATTCCTGTGTGACTGAGCATACTAAGTGTTTGATGTTATGCCTGTATGGCCATGTGTGTTGCGTGTTTACTTGTACACCCGGTGGCTGTGGAAGCCCGGGACTGTTTTGTGGAACCCGGTGGCTGTGGAAGCCCGGGACTGTTTTGTGGAACCCGGTGGCTGTGGAAGCCCGGGACTGTTCTTGTAACCCGGTGGCTGTGGAAGCCCGGGACTGTTATTGGAAACCCGGTGGCTGTGGAAGCCCGGGAGTGTTTATGTACCAGCCCGTGTATGATTGCATTTGCTGTTATAGCCTGTAATTACATCTGGTGGAATAATTGTAACACGACACAGCACTTGTACACAAGGCATGTAGATATTAAGTGCATGGGATGGGTTGGGGAGACATGATCCCTAACGAGTCGTGGTTGCTCACCCCTCCTACCATGTTGTTTTCTTTACAGGAACCTACAGGCGTTAGGTGGGAACACCAAGGTGGAAGACCATCTCCATTTTATTATTTATTTCAGTAATGTAATTTTATGATTTATGTAACCCCAGGGTGGGAAATGTACTAAGGGATTGAATTGTAATAAGGAACATGGTTGTTTTGTGAACCTTTGATATGTGGAATTAAATAAAGATGTGGCTTGTTTGATTTATTGTAATTGTTAGACTTGTCTGTGGCATCCAGTAATCCAACCCCATTGCCCTCCGTGTGGGTGAATGGGGAGTCACGTACCGGTTTCCTCGGGTTGGAAATCCGGGGCATGACACAGCTGCAGCCTGTTGTTCGTGATGGTGGGACAGTCCTGAGTCCTTTGGTGGTAGTGCCTGAGTTGTACCAGCGCGTCCGGGAGGAACAGCTCGGTGACTTTGAGTGCGAGGTTCTCCGTGCCCGTATTGAGGCTGGGGAGCTATCTGGGGACTGGACAGAGGGTCCTGAGCATGAGTTGTCATTTCAGGGGCGGTTGGTAGTAGCTTCTCCCCTCAGGGATGAAGTGCTGAAGGAGTTTCACCAGTCTAGAGTTGCTGTGCATCCAGGGGGTACGAAGATGTACCATGCGCTTCGCGGACATTTTTGGTGGCCTGGGATGAAACGCGATGTAGCTGCCTTTGTTTCGCGGTGCCTCACGTGTCAGCAGGTGAAGGCTGAGCATCAGCGGCCGGCGGGCATGTTACAGCCCTTGCCCATAGTGGAGTGGAAGTGGGACCATATAGCGATGGATTTTGTGATTGGTCTTCCACCCACCACTGGGAGGAAGGATATGATTTGGGTGATTGTGGATCGACTCACAAAGTCGGCTCATTTCCTGGCTGTTCGCGAGCGGGACTCTATTGGGACCTTGAGTCAGCTGTACATGAACGAGATTGTGAGACTGCATGGCGTACCCTCATCGGTTGTCTCAGACCGGGATTCGAGGTTCACTTCCCGTTTTTGGGCAGGTTTGCAGGAGGCTATGGGGACCAAGCTTCATTTGAGTACAGCCTTTCACCCTGAGACTGACGGCCAGACAGAGAGGACGAATCAGACGTTGGAGGACATGTTACGGGCCTGTGTGTTAGATTTCGGGGGTTCGTGGGCAACTCACCTTCCTTTGGTGGAGTTTGCCTACAACAACAGTTATCAGGCATCCATTGGGATGGCTCCTTTTGAGGCGTTGTATGGACGGCCGTGTCGATCCCCTTTGTGTTGGACCGAGGTGGGGGAGACAGCTCTCTTGGGACCGCAGTTGGTTCAAGAGGCTACTGAGAAGGTTAAGTTGATTCGTCAGCGTTTGTTGTCAGCTCAGAGTCGGCAGAAATCTTATGCGGATCAGCGACAACGACCTTTGGAGTTTTCTGTTGGTGATCATGTGTTCCTTCGTGTCTCTCCACGACGTGGTCATCGACGGTTTGGGCGAGGTTCCAAGTTATCTCCGCGGTTTATTGGTCCTTTTGCGATTCTGGATCGTGTAGGGCCTGTGGCCTACCGGTTAGCGTTACCACCGCGGCTGAGTCGAGTGCACAACGTGTTTCACGTGTCCCAGTTGCGAAAGTATCACCCTGACCCCACTCATGTGATTGATTGGGGGACGTTAGACATTGAGGATGACATGTCCGTCGTTGAGGCCCCTATCCGTATTCTAGATCGGCGAGAGAAGCTTTTGCGTGGTCGTGCTATTCCTTTGGTTCGCGTGCTGTGGCAGCACCGTGGCATTAAGGAGGAGACATGGGAACGTGCGTCCGTGATGCGTGAGCAGTACCCAGACTTGTTCGAGGACGAACAATCTTAAGCGTGGGCGGTGGCTGTTGGCCAAGAGTGTGATGTGTTTTGTGTTTTGTTGTATTAGTTGTGTACGATTTGGTGTATTTGTATTGTCTTTTAGACATGTGTTCATATTTGTGATGTGTTTTGAGATGTGTTTGTGACATGCGGATACGTGTTATATGCATTATTGTGGTTATGGATTATGGTGGTACTTTGTTATGTGCTGTTATGTTCTGTGTGCGGTGTATGACCCATTTGGGTGTGGTGGCTTGCCGGGTGGCAAAATGGGTAGCTTGTGGTTGTTCTCCTCGTATGTCATTTCTTTTCGAGGACGAAAAGTCTTAAGGGGGAGAGGATGTAACGGATGGACGGATGGACCTTGTTTATCATTAACTTCTACAAGCAGAGTCTGGTCACCCGTCATATGTCCGGAGCATCCACTATCAAGGATCCACTTGCTTTGATTGATCTTTAACTTCAAGTGATCCGGCAATTCATTCCTGTAAGGACCCGTACCTTGAGTTAGTCAGTTTTGCCTCCTGAGTAGAGTTTTTCTAGATTTTGACCTAGTAAATGGACTCCAATGAATTCACGTGCAAAAGGAAAGATGCTTAGAATGATGTCCTCTATATACCACAGAAGTTTCAGGCCAAATGGACATGTATGTGAGGTGCACGTGATATGGGTCCAATTCACGTGCAAGTGTAATTGTCTTCTAAATGATGCAAGGAGGCTAGGGGTGAAGTTTGAGAGCATTTGGAGTTCATATGGAGTTGCACGTGAATTGGGGAATTCACGTGCAAATTGGCGTGCAGGCATATTTTTGCATGGTTCCCTTGGTTTTGACATTCTAAGGAACTTTCTCCAAAGGACCATGTTGAAATTCTGAGTATTTTGGCCTATATGGGTGCGGAAAGGTGCTAACTTGTGTGATCAAAACTACATCGTTTTGATGCTGGGATTCACTTAATCAAAACTACGTCGTTTTGATGTTGTGTTGTCTATATAAGGAGGAGGAGTCCCTCTGTTTTAGGGTTAGGGTTTGTTGCTCCACCAGCCGTCGCAGAGAGAGAGAGAGAGAGGGAAGGAGAGCTCCTGGTTGCTGCCGGGCGTCTTGCGTGGGTGGTCGGTGACTCGTGGGTGGACGGCGTTCGACGTGGGATCGGGACTTTGCTGTGTTGTTGCGTTTTACTTGAGGTAGGGATTCTGTTCTTCCTAAATCCTCCTCTGTCCTAGGGTCCTAATGAGAATATTATATTATTTATATGTAAATTCATATAGGTGTGACCTCCTATATGAATGTTGGCCTTCAATGGCGATTTTGGTGTTTCGGTGTTTGTGTGATGCATGAAAAGTGTTTGATAAAATGCCCGTACGACATGCCTGCTACATGATTGATGAAATGCCTGTGTGAACTTAGCCGTGTGTATATGCCCATTAAGTGTTTGGTAATATGTCCGTGTGACTGGACTTGTGGTTTAGTGTATGTATGTATCTTGGATGTTTGCTCTATGGCCTGAATGGTTGGGTTTGTACGCTTGTGAACGGGTGCTCACCAAGTGTTTGGTTGTATGCTTGTGTGACCATGTGTGTTGTGTGCTTGATTGTGGTACTTGGCCTGAAGAGGCGGTTAAATCACTTGGCCTGAAGAGGCGGTTAAATCACTTGGCCTGAAGAGGCGGTTAAATCACTTGGCCTGAAGAGGCGGTTAAATCACTTGTGGTTAAAGTGTTAGCTTGTGTGGCGGTGGAGGATTGTGAATT
Organism: Taxillus chinensis; assembly: GCA_023512835.1. Lineage (NCBI taxonomy): Eukaryota > Viridiplantae > Streptophyta > Magnoliopsida > Santalales > Loranthaceae > Taxillus > Taxillus chinensis. The sequence goes on along the minus strand of CM042092.1, from coordinate 40,340,020 downwards.
GTTGATGTGGTTGTTATTATGTTTGTTGAAATTGTTGTAACACAACACTGCACTTGTACACATGGCATGTAGATGCTAGGAACATGGGATGGGTTGGGGAGACATGATCCCTACTGAGCTGTGGTTGCTCACCCCTCCTACTGTGTTTGTTTGTTTTCCAGGAACTTACAGGCGTTAGGTGGATACACCAAGGTGGAGGACCTTATTTACTTTACTGTTTATGTTATTTTTATGGGAACTGATGTAACCCCAATGGGGATGGATTAAAAAGAGGACTTTGTAATAAAGACTGACTTTGTTATTGGTTTGTGGATGGCTTTAATGGACTTTATTTTTCTTGAATGTATTGTGAAAGTTTTAAAATGCTAAATTCTTGATTTGTATCCTAACCCCTTTGCCCTCCATGTGGGTAAAAGGGGAGTCACGTACCGGTTTCCTCGGGTTGGAAATCCGGGGCGTGACAATTCCAGAGATGCTCCTGAAAGACAACAGTTTACACTTTTGGTGCCCAAACTTGTTTCGGGCGGTTAGAGTGAGCAGCAGTATTGTCAACATTTACGGATTTAATTTTGTTAGGACTCTTAGCTTTCCACGTTGACATTAACTTGTTAGTTTCGGTTGCTTCTTTTGTTTGGGTTTTCTTGGGAGAGACACTCCTTTTAGATTTAGATCTTGTTTTGCTCGAAGAACCCCTTTTATTAAACTGATCTTTATTTGATTGAAATTGATTACAAAGCCAGCTATCAGATAGACTCCAACATTCATAGTGATAATGACCCATTTCCTACGAGATGGAACAGACACTATAATGTGAAGTACAAACAGGGGATACAGGTCTCTTAGATTTTACGCTTTTTCTACTCGTTCCCTTGTGGCCTAATCCATTACGTTTGGGTGACGCGCTCTTGGCCCTAAATGCGTCAGCCTTAGCCTTGTCTTTCTTTTTGGGTGCTACGTTTTGGCTTTAATCGCAGCAGCCTTCCCTTCATCTTTAGTTACGGGTGCTACCGCTTCGGGAAGTGCAGAATGACCTCGGTTCCACGATCATATACTATGGTGCCACCTGAAATGAAACCATCCAACGGTTTAGATGTACTAACAGGATATAAGTTGGTTAGTTTAGGAGTGAAATCCGGAGGACACTCGGTAGCTTGAGCTATGGAGGTTGATGGTTCGGAACCTAGGCCAGGTTTGACTCGAATGTCGTCAGGGTCGACCCTAAAGGTAGAGGCTATTTCCCCTGATTTTAGCCACTTACGATTTATTTCCTTTTCCTGTTCCAATTCATTTTCGAGTCTTTTCACTATAACTTTTAGGCCTGAAAGATTGGTATTTAACAAATGATTTTCAGCTCTTAGATCATGATACCAAGCTTCCTTTCCTCTGAAGTCAGCGACGTCCTTTTCGAGTCTATTAATAGTAAATTCGAGACGTTTATTCTAACTTTCCATATCTTTGTACATTTGAGTAATTATTAGTCTCTCATTCTTTTCATGATCACATGCAATAGTAAGAGATTCTAATTTACTCAGGAGCTCAGAGATAGAAGGTACCTCAGCATTTGCCATGAGGCAGACGTTCGGCTTAATGGTCGGCTCATCATCCGAGGATTCCTCCTCTTCTTCCGAGCCACTCATGTATTTTGTCACGAGCGCCTTTCTCTTGCTCTTGCTGTTATCTGAGGTGGAGCGGCGAGGATTTACCTTGTCACTTTTCTCGGCCACCTTTGCTTTGGACCTTGCATTCCTTGGCCCAGTGACCAGTTTTCCCACAGTTGAAACATTCCTGGGAACTGGACTCCTGTCGCTCCTTCCGTTGGAACGATGATGATGAGCGTCTTCTGATCCCTTTTCTGCTTTTCCGTAGGAATCGCTCAAAGGATTTGACAAGAAGGGCTATCTCCTCTTCCTCGTCGAATCGAATTGTCGGATACGTCCGTATCATCATTCCTCAAGTATGTTTAGACATTCCGTAGCTTTGAGAGCTACCCCCTTTTCTTTTCGAGCTATTTTCTCATCTCGTCGAGTACTTAAACCCGACTTCGTGAGTCCGCAGCTCTCCATATAGTTCTTCAAGGGGAACATACCGCAGTTTTGTGTCGATTGCATCTGGAGTTGTTTGGAGTAGTAGCGATCCGGCAAGGAGCGAAAGAACTTGTCATTGATCCGGGATTGAGAGTAATGCTCATTGACGGTCTTCGGTTCAAGTATGATCTTGCCGAATCTCCGATAGATGCTTTCAAGTGATTCGCCCGGTTTATGATTAAAACTCTCAAAGTTACGTCTGAGAGTACAGATCACATTCTGCATCCGGGACTGACTCCCCTCATAGAGGATTGTCGGTTTGTCCCAAACGCTTTTCTTGTCGTGCAGCCCTGGACGCTCGTGGAAAGCCTCGGAATCCAAAGACGATGTAACATAAGCTAGAGCCTTTTCACTAGCGCACCGCCAGGCTCTTTCATCGTTGGTAAGTTCAAGATCGGTCTTTGGCCTCCTTACACCATGTTCTCCGATAGTCATCGGAATTGGAATCTCCTGATGAAGACATGGCCACATAAGATGATCATGGCAAACCATAAACATCTTCATGCGAGCTTTCCACCTGGGAGAAAAGCTCAGGTGTGAATTTGGGCGGTTTCGTTAAAGTAAACCCGGAACTCCGTGGTTGAGAAGCGCGGCGGCAGCAGCAGGTTGTGGTGGGTCGACATTTTCACCGCCGCTTCGATTCGGGATGGGCTCCCGTGCACCTCCGGAGTTAAGGCGAGTGTTGAATAGCATACCGCTTTCTTCGGCCATTTCGAGATTGAAAGAGTGGGATCTCTACTTAGAACAAAGTAGAACTTGCTCGATACCACTTGATGGTCCCTTGGAGCCTAAAGGGGGGGGGGGTGAATAGGCTCTTATTCAAACTCTTTCTTTTCTCTCAATACACAAAGACTTATCTAGTTTAAGTGATAGAATCACTGCGGAAGATAACCAGATAGTGGAAGTATTTTGTTTTATTATCACAAGGTGATTACAACAAAATAGAAGCAAACACTCTCTTACACTCTGTTTACAACAATGAACTCACACGCTAGCCAAGTTCCTATCCTTTTTTTGTTTTCACTTGAGCTCACTTTTACATGAAGTATAAGTATGAATATTTATACAAAACATTCCTAAGAGACAACCTTGGAACTTGAAGTTCCGGAATGCGTTCCGCACTAACTATCCCTCGTATCTGTCTGCCTTGACTGCTGCGGATTGTGGAGCTCAAGATCTTGGATTTGAAGAGTATAAGTGTCTTTGTGAGTTCCGAGATACAATTAAGGTTGTGTCCACATATCCGGATGATCCACGTGTAAGATTCTTCTTGTTCTAAATGCATTCGTCTTACATCGGGACAGCACGAGCTGACAACTTTAAATGCGGTTTTGTTGGAGCAGTGTCTTCTTGGTCCGGTGTAATTTTCCTTACTCCGTAGTTAATGAAGCTCGGAACCTTACTCCGTGTCAGTGGTTGCTTACTCCGTATCTATTCGGTACTGGAATCCTTAGTCCGTGTCAGCGCTTCCTTACTCCGCATGTAAGTTCCTTACTCCGCATGTAGGTTCCTTACTCCGCATGTAAGTTCCTTACTCCGTATGTAAGTTCCTTACTCCGTGTGTAAGTTCCTTACTCCGTGTGTAAGTTCCTTACTCCGTATGTAAGTTCCTTACTCCGTATGTAAGTTCCTTACTCCGGGCGAGTCATAAGTTCCTTACTCCGGGCGAGTCATAAGTTCGGATTCCTTACTCCGCATCTGGCTTCTTTACTCCGCATCTATTTTCCTTACTCCGCACTTATCCTTTAAGTTCTTAGTCCGTAGGATTGTTCCTTATTCCGTATGTATTTGTTACTTGGTTATTTACCAAGTGTTTGACGACACTAACTCTTGTCCGGATCAGGATTATGTATCCTGTCCTTAGCTTTGCTCTCACGAGTGCATCTTTGGATTAGTGACATACCTTCTGCAATGATCAAATAAACACAAAAGATCTCAGATCAAATTACATAAGGCTTTATCAGCATTATCCAAATTCTGGGTTTGATCCAACAGGAACACACGATGAAGTTGATAACGTGCATTTATGCCGTTATTTTATAGCCTATTTAGGGTGTTTAAGAGCATGTTTAAAGCCTGTTTAGTACCATATTTCATATATATTTGCTCTAACCCCTAGAAAGACACTACTTGTGCTATATATGTGTTTTGAGCTGTTTTGGGCAGGTTTTTAGATGATTTCTTCTCTAGTCATCAGCTAGACTTCTCTATCTCCTTAAGAGGGAGCTTGTGGCAACTTATGAGCTCAAAAGGAGGCATTTTGAAGGCTACAAGCGACAAGGCTGCAAGAGGTCTCTTCACACTATCAGTGCTGAACAAACGTTTTGATTTATTTGACCATGAAGATGGCCTTAACAATATCACGTGCAGAAGGGAAAGTTGCTCCAAATGATGCCCTCTACCTCCCATAAACATTTCAGAGCAAAAGGACAACAAAATATTTTGCACGTGATATTGGGATTTGTTTTTTTTTGACCTAGTAGGAGGCTTCATATGATATGACGTGCAGAACAAACATTGCTCCAAATGATGCCATCTACCTCTCATAAAAGTTTCAGAGCATTTGGAGGTGCACGTAATATGGCCATTGTCACGTGCAATATAACGTGTAACCATATTTTTGCACAGTGGCCTTTGTTTTGTTATGGTGATGACTTTTCCCTAAATACCCTTGTCTAAATTCTGCTTGGTTTGAGTGTTATTATGGTTAGAAGGAAGAATGGATGTCACTTACCAAAACTATGTCGTCTTGGTAGCGACAACAACTGGCATTAGGGCACACTTTATACAATACCTGCAGCCTTATAAGAGGAGGGATCTTGGAGGTAGCAAGGCATCAATTCTTGGAGGCTGAGACGCAGACAAAGGATAGAGAGAGACGTTCTTGGAGATAGAAGCAGCTGTTAAGTTTGACGGCAAGGGGTTGCTGGCAGAGAAGGAGAAGTGTTAGGGCTATCAATCATCTCTATTTCTCTCTCTCTCTACTGGTACTGTAATCATGTGTTATTCTGGGTTTATTGTGATTGTGAGAATGATTATGGGGTAAAATTTTATTTATAGGGGAGCAATGTAGCCCCCAAGGTCTTGTAATGTTCTGGATTATGGAATTTTGCTTGCTGTTATATGGGATTCTGGGTTTTTAATTAGTTCATCAATGTTTAAATTTAAGGTCTGATGTATGCATGATTAGACTATCTCAACCCCTGTCTAGGGTAGAATTTGATGAACTAGATTTGACATTACATGATGGACCAAATCTGTATCTATTGAATTGGTTGTTTTCCTTTGAACACTTTTATTCTCATGGACCAAATGGTTTAAAAGACTTAAACTTCCCTTTTCATGGACCAAGTGTTAGGGTAGTGGGTGATGACCATTATAAACTTGGAATTAATCAAATGTTTTTAAGCAAGTACCGTAACCAGAATATTATCAGGCATTGGGTGGTGAAATTGTGACCCTAGATCCTTTAATTCATTGCTATCTTCGAATTGCGTTACAATCTCAATAGCTTCTGCATTTTGCATGTTTAAGACTTATACTTTAATTTAAAAACTCAAAAATCAATTGTCCAGACATAAATTCAACTTGTTAGCTTAGTGCTTGCTGCTTAACAGCATTAGCTACCTCCCTGTGGGTTCGACAACCGGAGTCTTAATACTCCATTTTATTACTTGACCAGTGCACTTGCTGCAAAACCTATAGACACAATTTATTCAGGTCAGAAGTCACAAATTCTATCAAAATAGATAAATCGCATGTTTGTCTTAATTACAAATCAAAAGACTTGTGTCTTTAAGGATACATGTTGTACGTGGTTTGCTGAATGCGACGTACTCCGCGTTAGTGATATATTATCTACACAAAGCCTAATACACTCTTCAAAATAAAGAATTCACAACGAGGTCACAAATTCTGTAAAAATGTATAAACCACACATTTGTTTTAATTACAAATGAAAAGACTTATGTCTTTAAGGACACTTGTTGTACGTGGTTTGCTGAATGCGACGTACTCCACAGTTGTGATATATTTCCTATATTAAGTCTAATACACTCTTTGGAATAAGGTACACACGACGAAGGCAAAAATTCTATCAAAATGGATACAACACATATTAGTCTTTATTACGAATTTGTGTCTTTAAGGACACCTGTTATACGTGGTTCGCTGAATGCGACGTACTCCAATGTAGTGATATACTCGATGTGGTCATAAATTCTATCAAAATGGATAAACCACATATTTGTTTTAATTACAAATAAAAAAAGTTGTGTCTTTAAGGACGCTTGTTGTACAGGGTTCGCTGAATGCGGCATACACCACGATAGTGATATATTTCCTACAAAAACTCTAAAACACTCTTTGAAATTAGGACTACAAGACAAGGTCACAAATTCTATCAAAATGGATAAACCACATATTTGTTTTAGTTAGAAATCAAAAGACTTGTGTCTTTAAGGACACTTGTTGTACGTGGTTCGCTGAATACGACCTACTCCACGATAGTCATATATTTTATACACTAAGTCTAATACACTCTTCGAAATAAGGAATACATGACGAGGTCACAAATTCTGTCAAAATGTATAAACTGCATATTTGTTTTAGTTATAAATCAAAAGACTTGTGTCTTGAAGGACACATGTTGTACGTGGTTCGTTGAATGCGACGTACTCGACGGTAGTGATATATTGCCTCCACTAAGTCTAATACACTCTGTCATCACCCATTTTTGACTGGGCTCCTACTAGCTTTTGTGAAAGGATTTCATGCTGGTTCATTCAATTGATTCTAGAGTCATCCCTGCACAAGGCTCGCACAAATTGAGAAAGAAAAGAAAAACACAGAGTCTCCACTAACCAAATTAGAGGTGTGATTGGGCACCTAAAAAAGAAAGGTCTACGGTTCCAGGTAATTAGATTCAGGAGTCGGTTACGTGTGAGGAAGGAAGAAAAACTCTTGTAGCCCCACAACGCCCACAATTGGTACTTAGTCTTGATCTATGGGTGTTTTCTTGCATTATTCAAAAAGTGGTTATTGTGATTTGTTTAAATAACTTTAACAAATTGCACATTTCAAATAATTAATTGAAGGATCGAAAGATGAAAATTAATTATTACAACCCTAGAATGAGAATTGGGGCTTTGTGTGGCGTGAAAGTAGACCGCCATCCTAATGGGAAAATGTAATGACCCATGAGTGGGTGTTAGTCCCACATTGCTTGGTGACGAGAACAAAGTCCTCCTTATAGGAGGGGATGGATACCCCACCTCACAGGAACACGTTTTGGGCGAGGCCCAAAGACAAAACCGTGCGGAGCAGGCCATGAGGGCAAGGCCCAAGACTGGTTGGCCAAAGCAGACAAAATTCTTGTGACGGGTATGGGCTGGGCTATTCTCGGGTGGTATCAGAGCCAGACCCGGAGCGGTGTGCCATGGTCCCACGGGTACGTGGGCCTCCTAAGGGGGGTGGATTGTAATGACCCATGAGTGGGTGTTAGTCCCACATTGCTTGGTGAGGAGAACAAAGTCCTCCTTATAGGAGGGGATGGATACCTCACCTCACAGGAACGCGTTTTGGGCAAGGCCCAAAGACAAAACCGTGCGGGAGCGGCCATGAGGGCGAGGCCCAAGACTGGTTGGCCAAAGCGGACAAAATTCTTGTGACGCCAATTTGAACGTGAATTCCCCAATTCACGTGCAACTCCAAATACACTCCAAATGCGCTCAAACTTCACCCCTAGCCTCCTTGCATCATGTAGAAGACAACCACACTTGCACGTGAAATGGACCCATTTCACGTGCACCTCACATACACGTCCGTTTGGTCTGAAACTTCTGTGGTAGATAGAGGGCATCATTTTAAGCATCTTTCCTTTTGCACGTGAATTCATTGGAGTCCATTCACTAGGTCAAAATCTAGAAAAACTCTACTCAGAAGGCAAAAGTGACTAACTCAAGGTACGGGTCCTTACATCCTCTCCCCCTTAAGACTTTTCGTCCTCGAAAAGAAATGATATACGAGGAGAACAACCACAAGCTACCCATTTTGCCACCCGGCAAGCCACCACACCCAAATGGGTCATACACCGCACACAGAACATAACAGCACATAACAAAGTACCACCATAATCCATAACCACAATAATGCATATAACACGTATCCGCATGTCACAAACACATCTCAAAACACATCACAAATATGAACACATGTCTAAAAGACAATACAAATACACCAAATCGTACACACAACTAATACAAGAAAACACATCACTATCCCTTGGCGAACAGCCACCTCCCACTCTTAAGGTTGTTCGTCCTCGAACAACGCTGGGTGTTGCTCATGCATCATGGACTCACATTCCATGTCTCCTCTGCAGGACGTGTCGGCTTCTAAAAGACAACACACCTTCCAAAACGCACATGCTGATGCACATCGCCCACAACCATTCACATACCTGCGACTGAAGATATCACACTATAACACACATGAAGGCACGTACCCATAGACCCAATACAACACAGCATGATAAGGAAACACATATTTTAAACTCACAAACAATCCTTGTTCTCCTCACCTAACACATGTCACAAGTATTCACATGTCACGACGGTGTACAACATATATGCCCATCCCCAACACGTACGTTTAACAAATCACATAGGTCACAGACCAACTCATACCATAAACACCACTACAAGGAATAAGTCACAAACAAAACACTACTACACGTTTAACATTCCACTGCCCATTCGCCAACACCATACAAACTCATCCGCAGGGAGTTTCCTCACAACCTTCCCACCTTTGGACCTTTCGTCCCCGAAAAGAGAAATCAAGTAGTAAACATCACGAGAAGATCAAAGCAACACATAACACCCATGAGCACAACAAGAACTAGAGCTTGGCCAATTAGCGTGCTGACAACAACTCATGTAAGCAAGTCTGACAACAGTGAGGTTGAGAAACCTCCCACAGATTCATTAAGACCCCGACAACCGAACAAGGCCAACACCATAAGCCTATGCGTGGAGCATCCATTCGCTAGAATTCATATGATTGAATGAGAAGTCACTGCATCAATATAGCAGGGTACTCGGCATTAGACGCCTACTCGTCTCACAATAGGACCAACACTCCAACAATGACATCACTGAGATTTGATGTCAACGGACACCAACAATTTACAACACAGCCACACTCCATATGTAGACCTTACCCTAACAGCAAACACAAAGAGGTCACAAGGAAACACAAACAAACAACAGAAAAGCATTATGCAAACCACAATCGCATTTCCACACATGGAGATCACCCCAAGAAGACCATCATCACTGCTAAAACCGCCTCACTCTATAGCGATACACGCAACAACAGAACCCAACCAATGCCAAAGGAAACTCAAGATGACTTACAATCCAGGACACAACTACATCAGGATGAAGTTTGCCCTCCACCCATTCGGTCATAGTCAACAAGACGCCCATTGAAGTCCAAGGAGTAACTCAAAACAACAAATGTAGTACCATACTCAATCACGGCAAGACCAAAAAAAACTACTATTGGGCTAACACCAGTCACCAACGTTGAGAATCTACTAAAGAATCCCATGAACCAGAACGTCACCCAAATAACACCTCTCTGACTACGGTCAAATAGGGATCCACCAAGGTCCCACACAGCCTTCACTAACTGAGGCTTATGCTACAACCCAAGCAATAACGCCTTACTCAGTCGGCAGACATTCCATGCAATAGGAATCCTTTGACGCCAGGTAGTTGCCAACAATGTAGTTCTCTCCACCCTGGAAAACTCTCCTACCTGCAACATGACAATAACGGAATCCGCGGTGTCACCACTCACAGGTCACAAGGGAATCCTTAGCCTCCAGGACATACTCCACCTCATGGCCCACTAACCCCGCTATACCAACCGTCACGTTCTATCTCAACACACCAATAAAACACTCAACCGAACAGAAATACTCAGGCTCTAGCCTCGCCTAAATGTGATCACTGCCATTCCTCCGGGTAGGCACAGGAAACAAGACATGGAAATGCCTGATTCGGGACTTTCACGTAGCACCCAAACACACCAACACCTTGATAGCGTGAACCATCTCCCTTATCGCGTGATACTGTACATGAAAAGTTTTCAAGGAGGACATATGTAGGTCATTCACCTACCACTACCACTCTAATGCATACACCTTTTGATATCCGCCCGACATAAATCTCTCCCCAAGGAGTAGCACTAATACCCCGTCCTAGCAAAACTGTCACAACTGACTCAACTCAGGAAATCAAACAACTCTTTTTTTTCCAACTTACCAACATTTTAGTAACACCAGACAAGGAATAACATAAACAACATCACCTCTAACACTCTTCCTCATCCTCACACCACAGTTACTATACCAATACGCCATGCCTCATCCTTCTCTACGTATATGTGTCGCAACACCCACACGTAGTAACTCCGCTATATACCTTTACCACTTATGCAACACATATAACAAGACAATGCTACATTTTCTGCACATTCTCAACACATGCAACAAAACACAAGGCACCTGACGAGTAGAACGTACCAGTTTTAAACCTTCTCCTCTCCTTTAAACCCACTTCCCACAAGATACAGACCAAAGGAATGGCCCTACCATGCAAAAGCACACCCTTAGTCCCTAGAGAAATGTTTTCCAGATGTGGGTAAAAAGCCCGAATGAGGCTTGCCAAATCTCACTTGCTTACCTCTTGTTACCAATTGGATGCACCGGGCACCACCCTTGAAACCCACTCACAACCGATAGCTGAGCTCCAGAACAATTCACATTTTATACATGTGCATACCCATTTCACAACATATTCTAGGAACATTACTCAAGGTCTTTCACACACCACAAACATAACAAATGGCCAGTACTTGACCATCTGAGAACCCAGAACACTTATATAGTTACTAACCAAAACTTGGAACAACCACTCTAGCCAACAAGATAACACTTCAAGGACTCTAAGAGCAGGCTATACTAGTTGCGTTTTCCACCCTTAACCACAATGCTTGGAAAGGTAACCATAGGAATATCCCTTTCAAGTAGTACTCCAACACATACCTTTATCCATTTAAGAACATATCTCTATTATTCAAGGTTGCCAAGGAGGGGTCACACGTTACCCACAAGCCATCACCTCACGCCTCAAGCTTTACTAGTTAGCAAAAGGTAGCCTACAAGGTTTGATTACTTTAATTATCCACGGTTGTCAAAATTGAATACCACTCCCATATAAAACCAACACTCACATATTTATCAGTTACTTATTATCCTTCTAGTGTCATAAATATAAATGTTCATTTTTCTTATTATATTCTTATTATATATATATATATATATATATTTTGTTACAAGTCACCAACCACGTCTATTAACAATGCTAACTCAAACGATCTCCTAAGCTTCAACAAACGGCAAACTGTGGCTCGAGAGCCCTACCAACGAGAATACCCCTCTATTACAAGTGTCTTAATTTAATTGCTAGAAACTCAACAATCAAAGGTCCACCCATGCTCACCTAAGTCAGTACGAGACTCAACCAATCACTATCTTCTGGAGATGTCCTACTTTTCCACGGATGCAACACCGATATCGTCTCGCTACACTCTTTTCCAATGTCCCGATTGTCCACAGCAAGAACAACCCTTTAAGCAACTGGTCTCAAATTGATTTGTTGGGGGATTGACCCCCGTCTCGAAACTTGTGGCCATCTTCTGATTGCCCTCGTCTGCCTCTTGGGGTCCTTTCTGCTGATCTGGACAACAATGCTTCAGTTGATCTTCATCCGAGCTCCTCCAAATGATGTGGGTTAACCGCCCTCGGCGTGCCTCGCTCTTAATCAGTTATCGAATCTCATCCCTCCATTCTGGAATAATCAGGGTTAAAATGCCAATCTCTGCCATGTGAAGATCATTACTTACAGCCTGCAGCTCTGCCACTTGCCCAGCCTGGGTGGCGGGCTCTTCTGTCGTACAGGTCATAATTTTTCAGATGCTAGGTACACGAGGAGGTAGCGCTCCAGGTTAGCACTCAACGCTCTTAATACCATTACCAACTAGGCATTTGAATCTATAACTAATCTCAAAACACACATTATCACCACACAAATTCGCAGATTCACATTTCACAGACTATACAAGTTCACACCTTCACATTGCACATATCATTTATACTCAAGTGATTATCTCATCGTTTTGAACACCACATTGCTTATTCCACACAATACCATACAAAGGCACACACTTAAGCATTCACATATCTCACCTAGGCATCTTCAAAATATCAACAGTATTATCTCTATGTAGTTCGTTCACATTGCACAAGTCCACTAGTACACAAATTCCATACCACATATACTTTTTTTTTTGTAGTCATGCTTAAGTTGTCACAATATATCAGAGTTGCACAATTAATTTTTTTTTTATTTTTTTTATTTAAAACATTCACACAGTTATCCATACATTCATACATAAACAACAAATGCAACTAGTGCCCTAATGCCAATGTATGCAAATCCTACCACAAGACTGGACTACCCCAAGTACACCTTAGAGGCTCTAAGAGGACCATGTTGATCAGGCACATCCCTCCAGGCCCCTCCAAAGGACTCAAGATAACCAAGTCCGCCCACTACCCTAGGCCAACTAGACCATGCTCTGATACCATATTGTCACGCCCCGGATTTCCAACCTGAGGAGACCGGAACGTGACCTTCCCTTTACCCGAGTTTGGATAAAGGGGATAGAATACAACATGCTCACACAGGATACCATACACTTCACATTTTATATTTAGAGAGACAAAAATCATATTTTTTGTTAAGTCCAAACATACAAGAGTGCCCAAACATGCTTTTATTACATAAAACTCCTCATTACAATATCCTCCCACTGGGTTACAAAGCCCACACAAAAAACAAATAAACTCAAATAATAATAAACAAAGCCACAAAACAAAACTGCCTCCCCGAGAATAGCCCAGCCCAACCCGTCACAAGAATTTTGTCCGCTTTGGCCAACCCGTCTTGGGCCTCGCCCTCATGGCCTGCTCCGCACGGTTTTGTCTTTGGGCCTCGCCCAAAACGCGTTCTGTGAGGTGAGGTATCCATCCCCTCCTATAAGGAGGACTTTGTTCTCCTCACCAAGCAATGTGGGACTAACACCCACTCATGGGTCATTACAATCCACCCCCCTTAGGAGGCCCACGTCCCCGTGGGACCATGGCACACCGCTCCGGGGTCTGGCTCGATACCACCCGAGAATAGCCCAGCCCATACCCGTCACAAGAATTTTGTCCGCTTTGGCCAACCAGTCTTGGGCCTCGCCCTTATGGCCTGCTCCGCACGGTTTTGTCTTTGGGCCTCGCCCAAAACGCGTTCCTGTGAGGTGAGGTATCCATCCCCTCCTATAAGGAGGACTTTGTTCTCCTCACCAAGTAATGTGGGACTAACACCCACTCATGGGTCATTACAGAAAATTATTTGATTATTACATGATTTTAATGGGTTTGATTCTATCTCAATGTACCATGAAAGTAGGACGTTGTTAGTCTTAAATATGTCGTTATTCATACGAAAGTAGTTAACGATTGCAAAAGGATAAATTACCCTAAAGATAAAGAGAGAATTAATCTAATTATGTTTAATACAAGAATAGGAAATTGGGAATCGATGAAACCATGAACCCTGGGCATTTGTTCCATTCATTTCTCTCTATTTTAAATCAATTGTTTTCTGAATTTTAATTTAATTAATTTACTTTCTTTTATTTAATAATTAATTTATCAAAATCTTAAAATCAATTGCCTAGACAATTAGCGCGTGAGAATTTTAGGGATTCCTAACCCTTGTCCTTGCTTTGCGGTTTAGCGGTAGAAATATCGCTATCAAATTGGCGCCGTTGTCGGGGACAATGGTTTTGTTTAGGAAACTTAGGATTCAAACCATAGCAAATTAGACTAGGCACTTTTGTTTGTTTATTTATATATTCATTTATTTTATTTTTATTTTATAGATTTTTAATTCATATAGAATTTTTTTTCTTTTCATTATTATTTCATTTCATTTATTTTATTTTATTTTATTTGTTCTTCAAATTGTTCGGTATTGTGCTTGGGTTTTGTTTGTTTTTGATCTGTGTAGATTAGTTGATGACCCATTCAGGAGGCGATAATCTTGTTGTCTACGATTCTAAAATCGAACGAACTCTAAGAAGATTAAGGCAAATGCGCAGGGAAGAACCCATTGAACCCTTTCTTGTTCCCTTAGACAACACTTCCCTCGAAGAAGTTGCGAGTACTTTGCCACTAAAAATATCCATGTCTCCCTCAAGACCGGAAAGAATGGTTGACGATCGGGCAATGAAGGATTATTCTAGACCCACGGCAGCAGACATGGCTAAAGGGATAACAAGACCCGCGATTGCTGCCAACAATTTTGAATTAAAACCAGCAATGATTTCCATGGTGAGCCAGTCCCAGTTTGTTGGTTCATCAACGGAGGACCTCCAAATGCATCTCTGGGACTTCATCGATAAATGCACAATGTTTCAATATAATGGGGTTACCGAAGATGCGAAATTGATGCAGTTTTTCCCTTTTTCATTGGCTGGGAAGGCAAAGGTTTAGCTCCATGCTCTACCACCTACTATTACCACATGGGATCAGCTTTTGCAAGCCTTTTTTCGCCAAATATTATCTCATTGGGGAAGATTGTAGGAATCGGAAATCAGCTCACAATGTTTTTTCAGCCAAGAAGATGAACCATTATATGATGCATGGGAACGCTTCAAGGACTTATTGATATCATGTCCTCATCACGGTTTGGAAAAATGGTTCTTAATTCAATCCTTTTATCAAGGTTTGAATTATTCAAAGAAGAGGCATGGTGGATGCAGCAGCCAATGGGGCATTGGAGGAAAAACCCGTTGATGAAGGGTGGGATTTAATTGACAAAATAGCCGTGAACACATAGCAGTGGTTTATGTTAGATCTCAAAATTCAAGATTAAGCCTCATGTCAAAACATCAATAATCAAAATATAAGGCGAACCTCGATTCAGCCATGATCGTGGATGATCTAGCTTCGTGATTGATCTTCCAAGCCTTCACGTACTAGCAAGATCCTTGAGGTTATCAATCTAGAAGAACTAGCCCTCACTTACGTTTCTGTCGATGGGATGCAGAACGCGATGCGGTACGTGAGACTTGGGGACCCGACCACAATATAAATAAAAGTTAATTTTAATTAACTTTTATTATTATTTCTAATTAGACCCATCGACTAATAGAAATAAGAAAACGGTCTCGCATATTAGTACCCATATTTTTATTAGATGCATTTAAGTCCAATAAACCTTAAACCCTATTAATTCACTTTTAATTGGACTTATTAAAAATATGATAGCCCTGTTATCAATGTACAATAATACACATGTAGCCCATATAATTGTTAAAATCCAACAATCTCCCACTTGGGCTATATGTGTCACCTTATACTTGTACATTAATATATCTTTATGAGTACTCTTGAAAATTTGCTATCATAACCTTATGCATCTCGAAACAATCCGGTCCATCAATTATATTAATATAACGATCAAAGTAGCCTTCACTACAGTTAACATAGCTAAACCAATCAATGGTCACATATATTAATATAATTGAATGACAAGGATCCAATATGGATGTGCAGCATGGAAATTACATGCAAAATGAACAAACCATGTAATTCCAACGGTCCTACCTTATACCTTAGTGAGATCATTTAAGAGAGTTCAAAACAACATATACTGAAAACTTTATTGCTAAAATAACCAAAACACTAAAATTTTACAACACATGTGTTTTTACAATCAAATCGCACAAATATACAAACTCCCACTAAATATACGAGCAAGGGTATTTACAACACCCATACAAAATCCCACAAATATCGCACAAATATACAAACTCCTGAAGAGATACAACACCCATACGAGCAGTGTGCTCAATAAACAATTTGGGTGATAATCCTTTAGTTAGCGGATCCGCAATCATAAGGTTTGTACCAATGTGCACTATAGATATCTGTTTGTTTTGAACTCTTTCTTTTACAATCAAGAACTTGATGTCAATATGCCTTGACTTCGTCGAGCTCCTGTTGTTATTGGAATAGAAGACTGCTGACTTATTGTCACAAATAACCTGAGTGGCCTTTCTATGCCATCCACAATATGCAGCCCTGTGACAAAGTTCTTTAGCCATATTCCCAAATTAGATGCCTCATAGCATGCTATAAACTCCACTGCCATAGTGGAAGAAGCTATGAGTGACTGCTTGACACTCTTCCAAGATACTACCCCACTAGCAAGCAAGAAAATACAGCCTGATGTAGATTTCCTACTATCTCGGCATCCAGCAAAATCAGAATCAGAATAACCGATGATCTCCAACTGATCTGATTTCCTGTATGTGAGCATGTAATCCTTTGTTCTCTGTAAATAGCGAAAAACACGTTTGGCTGCTTTCCAGTGATCCAATCCTGGATTACTCAAATATTTCCCTGATATCCCAACAATGTACGCAATATTCAGACGTGTAAGGACCCGTACCTTGAGTTAGTCGGTTTGCCTCCGAGTAGAGTTTTTCTAGATTTTGACCTAGTAGTTGGACTCCAATGAATTCACGTGCAAAAGGAAAGATGCTTAGAATGATGTCCTCTATCTACCACGAAGTTTCAGACCAAATGGACATGTATGTGAGGTGCACGTGATATGGGTCCAATTCACGTGCAAGTGTAATTGTCTTCCAAATGATGCAAGGAGGCTAGGGTGAAGTTTGAGAGCATTTGGAGTTCATATGGAGTTGCACGTGAATTGGGAATTCACGTGCAAATTGCGTGCACCATATTTTTGCATGGTTCCCTTGGTTTTGACATTCTAAGGAACTTTCTCCAAAGGACCATGTTGAAATTCGAATATTTTGGTGTGTATGGATGTGGAAAGGTGGTAACTTGTGTGATCAAAACTACGTCGTTTTGATCCTGGGATTCACTTAATCAAAACTACGTCGTTTTGATGTGGATGGTGTCTATATAAGGAGGGCTTGAGTTTGAGTTTAGGGTTTGGTGTTCCTTTTGCTTTGCTCGCTGCTAGAGAGAGAGAGAGCTAGAGAGAGAGAGGGAAGGGGAGTTGCTGATGTGCCCAGGAGCATCTTGCGTGGGGAGGACACGTTTGGCGCGGGAGCAAGGAAGAGCCGCTTTAAGGTAGGGGTTCTGTTCTTCCTAAACCCTCCTCCGTCCTAGGGTCCTAGGGGCGATTGGTCGTATCTGTTTATATATATATATGTAAATTCATATAGGTGTGATCTCCTATATGAATGTTGGCCTTCAAGTGGCATTTTGGTGTGGTTTCGTGATCTATATGCTATATGTTTGATGAAAAGCCTGTGTGAATATAGTTATGTGTATATGCCTGCCAAGTGTTTGAAATTATGCTCGTGAGGCCGTGCATGTTATGTGTTTGTGGAAATGCCCTGTGTGGCCGGGTTTGTGAGCTTGTGGATATATGCATGCTAAGTGTTCGAGGTTATTCCTGTGTGACTAAGCATACTTAGTGTTTGATGTTATGCCCGTATGGCCATGTGTCTTTGCGTGTTTGCTTGTACACCCGGTGGCTGTGGAAGCCCGGGACTGTTTTGAGGAACCCGGTGTGTGGAAGCCTTGGGACGTTTTGTGGAACCCGGTGGCCGTGGGCCGGGACTGTTTTGTGGAACCCGGTGGCTGTGGAAGCCCGGGACTGTTCTTGAAACCCGGTGGTGTGGAAGCCTGGGAGTGTTTATGTACTTGCCCATGTATGATCGGTTTGTTATACCGTAACTATATTTGGTGGGATAATTGTATCACGACACAAGACTTGTACACAAGGCATGTAGATACCAGGTGCATGGGATGGGTTGGGAGACATGATCCCTATGAACTGTGGTTGCTCACCCCTCCTACCATGTTGTTTTCTTTTCAGGAACCTACGGCGTTAGGTGGGACCCCAAGGTGGAAGACCTTATTTATTTAATTTGTTTATGTTATTTTTATTATGAGAATCGATGTAACCCCAGCTGGGGAAAGGATTTTGTTGTAATAAACTGGATTGGATTGCTTTTAATGAATATTACTTTCTTGAATGTTGTGGATGTTTAAAATGTTAAATTCTTGTTTTGTATCCTACCCCTTTGCCTCCGTGTGGGTAAAGGGGAGTCACGCACCGGTTTCCTCGGTTGGAAATCCTGGGCGTGACAATATGGTATCGAGCATGGTCTAGTTGGCCTAGGGTAGTGGGCGGACTTGGTTATCTTGAGTCCTTTGGAGGAGCCTGGAGGGACATGCCTGATCAACATGGTCCTCTTTGAGCCTCCAAGGTGTACTTGGGGTAGTCCGGTCTTGTAGTAGGATTTGCATGCATTGGCATTAGGGCACTAGTTGCATTTGTCGTGAATGTATGCTAAACCGTGGATAAAATCATATGATTAAGTGAAATGTGCAACTCTGATTTGTTTGGCAATGTGTACGAATCGTGCAATGTGATTGATGCAATGTATGTGTGTAACATCACGTGATAGTGGAATTGATCAGTGGGGGTAGAGGTAGTGACGCGATAGATTATAAAATTGTTTTGACGTTGGCTTCTTACTTCGTGTAGTAAGAATGCCGCCGAGGAGAGTGACACGTGCGTCCGGGGCAGTGGGCCGATGAGTCATCCGCCCATGAGGGTCCGGGTGCGGGACCATCCGTTGGAGGGCATGCGTTGTTCCGGCACAGCTACAAGAAGGCATCCGGCTGGAGGTACGAGAGCTACGGGAGGGACTCCGGCAGACGTTCGGGAGGAGGTGCGCCGTGAGATGGCAAGACAGCGGGTGGTGCCACCACCACCACCACCGCACGAGAGCCGCCTCGTGAGCGTGAGAGTTCGCTGGGTGGTGTACCGACCCGTGCAGAGGATGACGTGGTGACACGGTTCCGAAAGGAACAACCTCCGCGATTTAAGGGGGGAGAAGATCCTGTGGTAGCCGAGCGGTGGTTGAGGCAGATTGAGCACGTGTTCTCCTTTCTCCCTGCCCTGGGAGGAGGATAAGGTGCGACCGGCAGTCGGCAGTGGAGGGGGACGCTTTGGAGTGGTGGACGAGTGTTGGGGAGCCGTGCGTGCAACTCATGTTTTGGGAGGAGTTCTTGCAACTCTTCCAAGATGAGTTCTTCCCGGAATCGTGAGATGGCAAAAGAGGGAAGAATTTGGCGGCTTGAAGAGGATCCAAGACGGTACCCGAATATGAGCGGGAGTTCCGGAGATTGAGTAGGTTTGCTCCCCGAGACCGTGGTAAGGGAGGACCTGAAGGCCCACAAGTTCACCTTGGGTCTCAGGCCAGCCTGGGGAGAGGGTGGCGATTCTACGCTGAAGACCTAGGCCGAGGCTGTGGAGACGGCCCGTATAGCCGAGAGGGAACTGGATTGATGGGAGGCAGGCCCATCGGGGGCGCCGGTTGCAGAGTGGGCCCGATCGAGATGCAGGGTCCAAGAGGCTCAGGACGGAGGAGAGGGATAGCGCTTCCTTCCGGCACAGGGGACAGACATTGGTGAACCCAGGGAGGTCTAGCTTTGGCGGTAGACGGGCGGTAAGGGGGTCTCCCCCGGTTGTTATCGCTCGTGGGGAGCAAGGCCACTTGAGGAAGGAGTGTCCAAAGAGGGACCGGAAATGCCATAGATGTGGACGAGAGGGCCATCCGAGCCGGGTTTGCCGGAGTGGCAACAGGGGAGTTGGAGGCATGACATCCAAGACAAGGAGTGATGCCTTTCGTGCTCCAGTGAGAGACCAGCTCCTCGTGGCCAAGCACCAGATCCAATCGGACCCGACCTCGGGGGAGGCCCGGAGCGGCACAGACCGAGGCCGGAGGCAACCTTAGCGGGAAGCGTCCAGTGAGTGAGCCGACAAGTGGCACGGGCCAAGGAAGGGTGTTTGCGCTAGAGGCGACGTACCAGAGGAGGCCGAGCTACCACCCCCACCAGCCGAGGGTGGAGCAGACCATCGGTGGTTAGAGGTACCCTCTTGATCTCCCGTACCTTAGCTCCCGTTCTTTCGATACGGGTGCATCATGTTCGTTTGTTGCCGAGCTTGTAGTTGACGGCTTGGGGTTGCTTTGTGTGGAGGCCGCGAGGCCCCTAGTTGTGGAGTCTCCTGGTGGGAGGCATGATAGAGGTACGACGAGTGTGTTGGACTGTGTGTTAACCATAGGAGAGGTGGAGCCGCGTTTGACTTGCATGTGATGCCTTTGAGGGCGTTTGACCCGATCTTGGGTATGGATTGGCTTATGGCTTTCCAAGCCAAGATAGATTGTTATCGGCGGCGTGTGTCCTTTGTGACACCCGCAGGGACCTCTTGCACCCTGCAGGGGGAGTGGGATTGTGAGGCGAGTCGGGCCGGGCCAGTGTTGGACCAGTGGGGTGCCATTACCCACGGTTGGCAGCCCCGACCTTTGCCGAGGAGGGTAAGGTGGAAAAGAGGGTGTGGCCCTGTTGTGGACCAATTTCAGGATGTTTTTCCCGGAGCGGTTGAGGAGTTTGCCACCTAAGAGGAGTGTGGAGTTCACCATTGAGTTGGTACCGGGGACAGGTCCGATTTCCCAAGTAGCGTATCGTATGGGGCCAGCCGAGCCGAGGGAGCTTCAGAGGCAAATTGAGGAGTTGGTGGGCCAGGGGTATATCGGACCAAGTACTCACCTTGGGGTGCTCCGGTGCTCTTTGCTAAGAAGGCCGATGGCACGCTCGTCTCTCGCATCGACTACGAAGCCAAATCGTGGATCGTGAAGAACAAGTACCCGTTGCCTCGGATAGATGACCTGTTTGACCAATTGAGTGGGGCCCAGTGGTTTTCCAAGATAGATTTACGGTCGGGGTATCACCAGCTCAGGGTTGGGGAGGAGGACATCCCTAAGACGGCTTTCGGTCGGTATGGGCATTATGAGTGGGTAGTGATGCCTTTCGGGCTCACTAATGCGCCAGCAGTGTTCATGCATTTGATGAACCAAGTCTTTGCCCCATACTTAGACTCGTTCGTGGTGGTGTTTATCGACGATATCTTGGTGTATTCCAAGACCGAGAAGGAACATGTGGAGCACTTGGCAACGGTGTTGCAAACCTTGAGGGACCAAACTGTTTTGCTAAGTTTAGCAAGTGTGAGTTTTGCTCGCAGGAGGTTCACTTTCTTGGCCATGTGGTGTCACTGAGGGAGTTAGGGGTGGACCCGACCAAGATTGAGGCCGTGGCATCGTGGGCAAGGCCAACCAACGTTTTTGAGATCCGTAGTTTTCTTGGCTTGGCGGGGTACTATCGTCGTTTTGTAGAGGGTTCTCCCGTTCAAGACCTATGACACGTGACTCGGAAGGGCGTGAAGTTTGAGTGGACGGACAAGTGCCAGCAGCGTTGAGACTCTAAAACCCGTTTGACCACCGCACCTGTGTTGAGGTTGCCTAGGAGGATATTCCATATGAGGTGTACTGTGATGCGTCCAGGGTTGGCTTGGGGGTGTGCTTATGCAAGGGCACAGTGTGGTAGCTTATGGGTCGAGGCAATTGAAGCCTCATGAGCAGAATTATCCTACTCATGACCTTGAGTTAGTCGCTGTCATCTTCGCCCTGAAGAGTTGGCAGCACTACCTCTGGGGGAAAAGTTTGTGGTGTTCTCGGATCACAAGAGCCTTCAAGACATCTTTACTCGAAGGACTTGAATTTGAGGCAAAGGAGATGGGTGGAGTATTTGCGGACCTTTGATTTTACTCTTGCCTATACCCGGGCAAGGGTAATGTTGTGGCCGATGCATTGAGCAGAAAAGGGAAAGCCGAGGTGGCCGTGAGAGAGTGGAAGCCGATGGAGCAGCTTGGCGACGTTGCAGCAACCGTTGTTCGTGATGGTGAGACACCTGCGTCCTTTGGTGGTAGTGCTCGAGTTGTACCAGGCGTCCGGGAGGAACAACGGTGACATTGAGTGTGAGGTTCTCCGTGCCCGTATTGAGGCCGGGGAGCTATCCTGGGGACCGGACAGAGGGTCCGGAGCATGAGTTGTCATTTCAGGGGCGGTTGGTAGTAGCTTTCCCTCGGGGATGAGGTGATGAGGGAGTTTCACCAATCTAGGGTTCTTGTGCATCCAGGGGGTACGAAGATGTACCATGCGCCTGGACATTTTTGGTGGCCTGGGATGAAACGCGATGTGGCCGCCTTTGTTTCGCGGTGCCTCACGTGTCGCCAGGTGAAGGCCGAGCATCGCGGCCGGCGGGCATGTTACGGCCCTTGCCCATAGCGGAGTGGAAGTGGGACCATATCGCGATGGACTTTGTGGATGGTCTTCCACCCACCACCGGGAGGAAGGACATGATTTGGGTGATTGTGGATCGACTCACAAAGTCGGCCCATTTTCTTGCTGTTCGCGAGCGGGACTCCATTGGGACTTTGAGTCACCATACATGAACGAGATTGTGAGACCGCATGGGGTACCATCATCGGTTGTCTCGACCGGGATTCGAGGTTCACTTCCCGTTTCGGGCCGGTTTGCAGAAGCTATGGGAACCAAGCTTCACTTGAGTACAGCCTTTCACCCTGAGACGGACGGGTCGACCGAGCGGACGAATCGGACCATGGAGGACATGTTACGGGCCTGTGTGTTAGATTTCGGGGGTTCGTGGGCAACTCACCTTCCTTTGGTGGAGTTTGCCTACAACAAAGCCTATCAGGCATCCATTGGGATGGCTCCTTTTGAGGCGTTGTACGGACGGCCGTGTCGATCACCCCGTGTTGGACCGAGGTAGGAGAGGCAGCCCTCTTGGGGCCACAGTTGGTTCAAGAGGCTACCGAGAAGGTCAAGTTGATTCGTCGGCGTTTGTTGTCGGCTCGAGTCGGCAGAAATCTTATGCGGATCAGCGGCGGCGACCTTTGGAGTTTTGTTGGTGATCATGTGTTCCTTCGTGTCTCTCCACGCCGTGGACATCGACGGTTTGGGCGAGGTTCCAAGCTATCTCCGCGGTTTATTGGCCCTTTTGAGATTCTGGATCGTGTAGGGCCCGTAGCCTACCGGTTAGCGTTACCACCGCGGCCGAGTCGAGTGCACAACGTGTTTCACGTGTCCCGATTGAGGAAGTATCACCCCGACCCCACTCACGTGATTGATTGGGGGACGTTGGACATTGAGGATGACATGTCCGTCATTGAGGCCCCTATTCGTATCCTCGATCGGCGAGAGAAGCTTTTGCGTGGTCGTGCTATTCCTTTGGTTCGCGTGTCGTGGCAGCACCGTGGCATTGAGGAGGAGACATGGGAACGGGAGTCCGTGATGCGGGGCCGGACTTGTTCGAGGACGAACAATCTTAAGCGTGGGAGGTGGCTGTTGGCCAGGGGATAGTGATGTTTCCTTGTGATGTGTTTTCTTGTATTAGTTGATGTATTTGTATTGTCTTTTAAAGACATGTGTTCTTATTTGTGATGTGCTTTGAAATGTGTATTCGTGCCATGTGGACATGTGTTCGTGCATTATTGTGGTTATGGATTATGGTGGTACTATTATGTCTTTGTTGTCTTGTGTGTGGTGTATGACCCATTTGGGTGTTGTGGCTTGCCGGGTGGCAAATGGGTAGTTTGTGGTTGTTTTCCTCGTATGTCATTTCTTTTCGAGGACGAAAAGTCTTAAGGGGGAGAGGATGTAAGGACCCGTACCTTGAGTTAGTCGGTTTGCCTCCTGAGTAGAGTTTTTCTAGATTTTGACCTAGTAGTTGGACTCCAATGAATTCACGTGCAAAAGGAAAGATGCTTAGAATGATGTCCTCTATCTACCACGAAGTTTCGGACCAAATGGACATGTATGTGAGGTGCACGTGATATGGGTCCAATTCACGTGCAAGTGTAATTGTCTTCCAAATGATGCAAGGAGGCTAGGGGTGAAGTTTGAGAGCATTTGGAGTTCATATGGAGTTGCACGTGAATTGGGAATTCACGTGCAAATTGGCGTGCAGCCATATTTTTGCATGGTTCCCTTGGTTTTGACATTCTAAGGAACTTTCTCCAAAGGACCATGTTGAAATCTGAATATTTTGGTGTGTATGGATGTGGAAAGGTGGTAACTTGTGTGATCAAAACTACGTCGTTTTGATCCTGGGATTCACTTAATCAAAACTACGTCGTTTTGATGTGGATGGTGTCTATATAAGGAGGGCTTGAGTTTGAGTTTAGGGTTTGGTGTTCCTCTTTGCTGCTGCTGCCTGAGAGAGAGAGAGAGCTAGAGAGAGAGAGGGAAGGGGAGTTGCTGATTGCTGCCGGAGCATCTTGCGTGGGGAGGACAGCGTTTGGCGCGGGAGCAAGGAAGAGCTGCTTTAAGGTAGGGGTTCTGTTCTTCCTAAACCCTCCTGTCGTCCTAGGGTCCTAGGGCATTCAGGTGCGTATCTGTTTATATATATATATGTAAATTCATATAGGTGTGATCTCCTATATGAATGTTGTCAGTGGCATTTTGGTGTGGTTCTGTGATCTATATGCTATATGTTTGATGAAAAGCCTGTGTGAATATAGTTATGTGTATATGCCTGCCAAGTGTTTGAAATTATGCTGTGAGGGTGCATGTTATGTGTTTGTGGGAAATGCCTGTGTGGTCGGGTTTGTGAGCTTGTGGATATATGCATGCTAAGTGTTCGAGGTTATTCCTGTGTGACTAAGCATACTTAGTGTTTGATGTTATGCCCGTATGGCCATGTGTGCTGCGTGTTTGCTTGTACACCCGGTGGGTGTGGAAGCCCGGGACCGTTTTGAGGAACCCGGTGGCCGTGGAAGCCCTGGGACTGTTTTGTGGAACCCGGTGGCCGTGGAAGCCCGGGACTGTTTTGTGGAACCCGGTGGCCGTGGAAGCCCGGGACTGTTCTTGAAACCCGGTGGCTGTGGAAGCCCGGGAGTGTTTATGTACTTGCCCATGTATGTGTGTTTGTTGTTATACCTGTAACTATATTTGGTGGGATAATTGTATCACGACACAAGACTTGTACACAAGGCATGTAGATACCAGGTGCATGGGATGGGTTGGGGAGACATGATCCCCCTCATGTGGTTGCTCACCCCTCCTACCATGTTGTTTTCTTTTTCAGGAACCTACAGGCGTTAGGTGGGACCCCAAGGTGGAAGACCTTATTTATTTAATTTGTTTATGTTATTTTTATTATGAGAATCGATGTAACCCAAAGGGGGAAAGGATTTTGTTGTAATAAATCGGATTGGATTGCTTTTAATGAATATTACTTTCTTGAATGTTGTGGATGTTTAAAATGTTAAATTCTTGTTTTGTATCCTACCCCTTTGCCCTCCGTGTGGGTAAAAAGGGAGTCACGTACCGGTTTCCTCGGGTTGGAAATCCGGGGCGTGACAAGACGCGTACAAACCTGTGCATACATTAGACTCCCTACTACTGAAACATACGGAATCTTCTGCATCTCTTGATTCTCAAAGTCATTTTTGGGGCATTGACTTAAAGTGAACTTATCTCCCTTAGATACAGGAGTATCACCTGGTTTACAATCCTGCATGCCAAATCTTTTAAGTACCTTTTCAATATAACCCTTTTGTGATAATCCAAGAATACCCCGAGAGTGATCCCGATGTATTTGGATTCCTAATACAAAAGAGGCATCACCAAGATCTTTCATCTCAAAATTCTGTGTCAGAAATCTCTTGGTTTCATGCAATATACTGATATCATTACTGGCTAACAATATGTCATCGACATATAAAACCAGGAAAATATGCTTGCTCCCACTGAACTTATGATATACACAATCATCCATCAAGTTCATCTCAAAACCAAAAGAGATGACAACTTGATGGAACTTGTGATACCATTAATGAGACGCCTGCTTGAGCCCATAGATAGATTTCTTTAATTTGCAAACCACTTGCTTTGGGTCTCCTGACACAAAGGTTTCTAGTTGCACCATATATATTGTTTCTTCAATGTCACCATTTAGAAACGCAGTCTTTACATCCATCTGATGTAACTCAAGATCAAAATATGCCACTAATGCCATTATAGTTCTGAAAGAGTCTTTCGTAGAAACCGGAAAGAAGGTCTCTTTATAATCAATGCCTTCCTTCTGTGTGAAGCCCTTAGCAACAAGATGCACCTTATATCTTTGTACATTGCCTCTTAAATCCTTCTTGGTTTGAAAAAAAAAATATTTACAACCAATAGGTTTCATACCTTCAGGCAAAGGAGTAAGATCTCATACGTCATTGTCCTTCGTAGATTTAATCTCTTCGCACATAGCATCAATCCACCGTTGAGAGTTTGAACTTTCCATAGCTTGACAGACAGTGATAGGATCATCTTCCACCAAGCCTATGTCATCTTCATGTTCTTAGAGAAAAACAATATAATCATCTAAAATTGCACTTCTCCTTTCTTTAGTGGATCTCCTTAATGGCATTATTTCTAGAGGTTGAAGAGTTTATTCTTCTGGAACAACTGTTTGATCAGGAGATATAATGACATTATCTAAGTCCGGAGTTGCTTCTTGAACAATGTCAGGTATAAGAATCTGATTCTGATCATTGCCAATAGCAATTGGAGGAAAATCTATGTCTTCCTCATCAAAGACAAAGTCATTTACTCTTTCTCCCCTTGCAAACTCGACATCTTCAAAGAACCTGCGATAAAAAAAACAAGTACCAACTTTTTTTTATTTTTATTTTTATTTTTGGAATCAAAACGAGACTAAACTTTCCATTTCCAAAAGAACAGGAATAACCAAATTTGTCGAGAACAGAAATGAAAATTAAATTCCACCTAAAAGACGGAACAACAAAAGTTTCTTTCAAATCCAAATAAGAACCAGTCTTTAGCAATAATCTAAATGTCTCAATTGCCTCAACTGTAACTGACTTGCCATCCCCAACATAGATGTATGTCTCACCATCACTTGGTTTTAGGAAGCTCAGGCAACCCTTTCTTTACACGCCAAGCGTGATAATTTGTACAATTCTTCTTAATATGTCTGACGACCACAGAAGAAACAAGTATTCCCATTTGGTGCCTTATGTTGTTTCTTTTGTGGAGGTTGAACTGCAATAGCCTTATCAGCTTTTCTTTTCTGATACCTTTTGTCTTTTGAGGTACTAGCAATATGAGCACTTTCTGTCTTATCCAGCTTCAATCGTTCCTCCTCTTGGACACGGTGAGAGATGAGCTCATTAAGAGACCAAGTCTCCTTTTGTGATTATAGCTCACTTTGAACCGATTAAACTGTACAACAGAGAGATATTAATACCAAATGCACTAACAACGCCTCGAAAGATCCAACTTGAGTGCTTTTAATTTTGAAGCTGTATGAGACATCTCCATAATATACTCCCTTATGTTTCCTTTCCCACTATATCTCATTGAGATCAGGACTCTAAGAAGTGTACTAGTCTCTGTCTTTTCACTTTTAGCAAACCTTTTCTCGAGATCCTGAAGAAAACCTTTAGCCGTGATGACCTCATCAGACATGGTGCCTCTGAAAGATTCTGGAATGGCACGTTTCATAATCATCAAACTGATACGGTTTGATCGTTCCCACCTTTCCATCTCCCTCTTTTCATCAAGGGTACTCTGAGCAGTGAGATTAGCTGGTTTATCAACCCGTAAAGAAAGATCCAAATCCATGACTCCAAGAACAATAAGAACATTCTCTTGCCATGTTTTGAAGTTCGTGCCATTCAACATGGGAATAGAATTAACACTAACGGAGACATTCGCAACAGAAGAGACAACTAATTCAGAGAACAAAACATGCTCACATAAGTCCTTAATCTAAATTCTTTAATAATACATTCAAATAATGGTAAAACCCCATCTCAAGATACCGGACACTCCATTAATATTTCATCTTTGGACAAATTATTAACTTGTAATTGGTATCTTGATATAGTAATTAAATACTGATAATAAAAGCATATCAAATAATAAATCTTCCTTTGGGCCGATTAATTATTAATATGTAAACCAAATAATTATCACACATTTATTACCATAGGTATGAATGTAATCATATTAGGCATAAGTCTTCCTTTGGGCCGACCAATACCCATATAATTACATTCACACAATAACCTTTTATATTTTAAAATTAATTAACTTTCCACAAGCGAGGTCACTTTGGTGACATGTTGCAAAAATTAATTTATCTTAAAATATATATACGCTAAACATACCAATATTTGAATTTACAATTATTTTACATAATAAGCCAATATTAAATACCATTTTGTCCTAAAAAAGTGCTTTTACCCTTTTGCATGCTTATAATTGATAATATACATATTATCTCTTTTCTCAATTTTGAGTAATTTAATTTTATTAAATTAAATTTTAGATAATATACGTATTGTACAATATGCTGCAACTTCAAGCACCAAAAACAATTTTGGACAAATCCATATTTAATATACCAAATCCAAAATTAAAACCTCATTAGTATTCCACAGAAATTTTACATATCCAACCATCAAATCAAAACTTAATCCATTTCAATTTTTTGATATAAAATCCAAATCAATCCATATCAATAAAATGGGTATACTAAAATTTCATTATTCTTGAACTAGGAAATATATGTAAATGACCATCACATACATGATTTTATATTTGATTATAAAATAAAACCCACGTAACCCAACCCAATTCAAAAAACTGATGAATTATCGGAGACACATATGATAGCAAAATCTGACAAATAGCATTTGTGCCTAGCATATATATATATATATATATATATATATATATATATATATGTACATGAGAATATCTAATTCAGTACAGTGACAATCGGTATATGCCCAGATAAATGGGATTGCAAGTTGGATATTTGGACGGATATCAGAACAAAACAGAACCATAAGAATTTCCACGCAAAAATCAGACCGATCAACATAAAAACAGAACCACAAAAATTAGATTTACAATCGGTACATATGCCCAGACCAAAACAAAACGTGTCAAATCAAATCACTCATAGTTGTGGCATTAATAGATTTCTAAACATTAGCATCAGCATCATACGAACCCTCAAATTATTTTCAGAATATGAAGAAATCAATACTGCATATCACACATTTTTATATATATATATATATATATATATATATATATATATAAAACGATCGATCAATACAATAAATTTATATATATGTACTACGATTACATGATTTGACCCAAAACCAAAAGCTAAGTAAGGGTCATTCGGGCCATTGAAATTAACGAAACGAAATGGGTCACATCAAATCAATTTACAATTAAATTCAATCTTATACTGAATTAAATTGGATAATTGTTTGATTTGATTAAAAAAAAATTCGGCAGGATCCATAAACATCAAAAACTGCATAAACGAATTATGATATCCGATAACAACATCCGATATTTGATATCCTCGAAAACCAAAATCGATGATTTGACAGGAGGTGGCTCTGATACCAATTGTTAGATCTCAAAATTCAAGATTAAGCCTCATGTCAAAACATCAATAATCAAAATATAAGGCGTGCACTGATTTGACCATGATCGTGGATGATCTAGTTCCTGTGATTGATCTTCCAAGCCTTCACGTACTAGCAAGATCCTTGAGGTTATCAATCTAGAAGAACTAGCCCTCACTTACGTTTCTGTTGATGGGATGCAGAACGCGATGCGGTACGTGAGACTTGGGGACCCGACCACAATATAAATAAAAGTTAATTTTAATTAACTTTTATTATTATTTCTAATTAGACCCATCAGCTAATAGAAATAAGAAAACGGTCTCTGCATATTAGTACCCATATTTTTATTAGATGCATTTAAGTCCAATAAACCTTAAACCCTATTAATTCACTTTTAATTGGACTTATTAAAAATATGATAGCCCTGCTATCAATGTACAATAATACACAAGTAGCCCATATAATTGTTAAAATCCAACAGTCTAGTGTAAGAATCTTGCCCAAAAATGGAGCTACAAAACCTAAAAAGCATGATGTTAATACTTTAGACCTCTTGGCTGCCTGGGTAGAAACTCTTAGAAAGAATATTGATTAAATGGGCAACACGGCACTGGAACAGGTTTTAGCCTGTGGCGTTTGCAGTGCTACGGACCATACGACAGGAACTTGCTATATTATTGGAGCTTCTCCTCCGTAGGAGACGGTCCGATATCTTTGGCACAAACTAGCAAAATCAGAATTTCTATAATCCTAATTGGAGGAACCATCCAAACCTCTCCTACCGAAGCCAAAATGTGTTAAATCCTACCCAAATAGCATCTCGTCCACCGGGTATTGCCCAACCATCATATTACCAACCCAATTTTCGTCCAGTCCATCAAACCCACAACAGCCTCAACAGTTTGGGCAACCACCACAACAACAAACTTAATCCTAATCCCAGTTATCTAAGCTGGAGAGCCTTGTGACTACTTTTGTTGCAGCGCAAGTGACACAAAATCAAGCTCTGACAGAATCATTCAAGCAAGTGAACTCATCCATTGAGACATTGGCTACACAAAATAAGTTGATAGAGAGTCAAGTGGCTTATTTGGCTCAACAACTGAACAAATTGATAACCACTTCTTCGAATGATATGCCGGGACAGCTACTCAACCCAAGAGAACACTGCAACATAATTACCTTGAGGAATAGGAAATAAGTTGAGGCACCCGTAAATGCTACAGGAAGAGAAGGAATAGATGCTGCCATAAAAGATGACCAGCCCACCAAGCCACCACAATCGGCAGCATCCGAGGACAATAGTGAGAAGCAGAAAGAGGATGAACCAACTCCTACTTCATCTTCCTATCAACCCCTAGTCCCATTTCCATAAAGGTTGGTGAATGCAAAGCAGGATCAGCGGTTTAAGAGATTTCTAGGGATATTGAAAAAACTCTATCTCAATATTCCTTTCTTCGAGGCCTTGGAGAATATGACCTCGTATAATAAATTCATTAAGGAAATTGTTTCTGGCAAGCGGAAATATGAGGAGCATGAGATTGTGACCTTAACCGAGGGATGTAGCGTAGTGCTTACAAACCTATCCCCTCAAAAGCTTAAGGATCCAGGTTGCTTTTTTATTCCATGCATGGTGGGTGAGCAATGCTTCCGTAAGGCCTTATGCGATTTGGGGGCCAACGTCAGTTTAATGCCACTTTCGGTTTATGAGTAGCTCGACCTTGGGCAGCTTGCTCCAACCTCCGTTAGTTTGCAGCTGGCTGATCATTCGGTAAACTATCTAGTTGGTATAGTGGAAGATGTTCCACTACGAGTGGGAAAGTTTTATATACCCACAGATTTTGTGATCTTAGAGATGGAGGAAAATGTTCGGATTCCGTTAATCCTAGGCAGACCTTTCCTTGCTTCAAACGGACTAAGTCAAACTAATGCGGAGTAAGAGTCTTGGTCTACAAGGTCGCATGAAGTAAAAGGTTTGACATGGAGTTAAAAAGTTAAGTCTTCCCCTCAAGCGAACTAAAGTAAAGAAGGCACGGAGTAAGGCATCCGAGTCTTTCATACATACGGAGTAAGGAAGTATTGATGCGGAATAAGGACCCGAGTCCTTATTCGCACGGAGTAAGGAAACTAGATGCGGAGTAAGGAATCCGGGCCACTCACTCATGCGGAGTAAGGATGCGCTAGTACGGAGTAAGCCATCCGATCCTTTAAACTCATACGGAGTAAGGAACTTACATACGGAGTAAGGAACTTACATGCGGAATAAGGAAGCGCTGATACGGAATAAGCACTCCGACCTTCTCATTCACACGGAGTAAGGAAGCGCTGACACGGACTAAGGATTCCAGTACCAAATAGATACAGAGTAAGCAACCACTGATAAGGAGTAAGGTTCCAAGCTTCATTAGCAACGGAGTAAGGAAAATTACACTGGACCAAGAAGATGCTACTTCAAACTACCGCATTTTAAGTTATCAGCTCGTGGTGTCCCGATGTAAGACAAACTCGTTGAGAACCTGAAGAATCTTACACGTGGATCACCCAGATATGTGGACACAACCTTAATTATATTTGGGAACTCACAAAGGCACTTATACTCTTCAAATCCAAGATCTTGAGCTCCACAAATCGCAGCAGTCAAGGCAGAGAGATTACCGAGGAATAGTTAGTGCTGAACGCATTCCGGAACTACAAGTTCCAAGGTTGTCTCTTAGGAATGTTTGTATAAATATTCATACTTGTACATTTGTGTGGGTGTGCAAACGAGCCTGAATTAACCCTGTGTATGCACAAAAGCTCAAAGATATAATCTAGGCTAGTGTGTGAATCCTTTTGTAAACAGAGTGTAAGAGAGTCTTGCTTCTATTTTGTTGTAATTATCTCTTGATAATAAAACAAAATACTTCCACTATCTGGTTATCTTCCGCAGTGATTCTATCACTTAACTAGATAAGTGTGGTGTCTTAAGAGATTAGAAAGAGTTTCGATAAGAGCCTATTCACCCCTCTCTAGGCTCCAAGGGACCATCACTATCAAAATGAAAACAATTGTGCCGTTGAGGACACTTTTTGTATATGGTTGGCTGAATGTGACAAATTTCACAGTAGTTATATATTTCCAACACAGAGTCTAATACACTATTCGAAATAAGGAATACACGATGAGGTCACGGATTCTATGAAAATTGATAAACCACATATTTGTTTTAATTACAAATCAAAAGACTTGTCACTTTAAAGACACATGTTGTACATGTTGTGCTAAATGCGACGTACTCTATGGTAGTGATATATTTCCACCATAGAGCCTAATACACCCTTTCAAATAAGGAATACACGATGAGGTCAAAAATTCCATCAAAATGAATAACCCACATATTTGTTTCAATTACGAATTGAAAGACTTGTGTTTTTAAGGACACTTGTTGTACGTGGTTTGTTAAATGCGATGTGCTCCACGGTTGTGATATATTTCCTATTAATTATAATACACTCTTTGAAATAAGGTACACACGATGAAGTCACAAATTCTATCAAAATAGATAAACCACGTATTTATCTTAATTACAAATCAAAAGACTTGTGTGTTTAAGGACACTTGTTGTATGGGGTTCGCAGAATATGACCTACTCCACAGTAGTGATATATTTCTTACACTGAGTCTAATACACTCTTTGAAATAAGAAATATATGACGAGGTTACAAATTGTATCAAAATGGATAGCCACATATATGTTTTAATTATAAATCAAACGACTTGTGTCTTTAAGGACACTTGTTGTACGTGGTTCGCTCAATGTGACGTACTCTACCATAGTGATATATTTCATACATTGAGTCTAATACACTCTTCGAAATAAGGAATACACGACAAGGTCACAAGTTTTATCAAAATGGAAAAACCGCATATTTATTCTAATTACAAATCAAAAGACTTGTGTCTTTCATGACACTTGTTAGACGTGGTTCGCAAAATGCGATGTACTCCACGGAAGTGATACATTTCCTACACTGAGTCAAATACACTCTTTCAAATGAGGTACACATGACAAAGTTACAAATTCTATCAAAATGGATAAACCACATATTTATCTTAATTACAAATCAGAAGACTTGTGTCTTTAAGGACACTTATTGTACGTGATTTCTTGAATGTAACAAACTCTACCGGTAGTGATATATTTCCTACACTGAGGCAAATATACTCTTTGAAATAAGGAACACACGATGAAGTCACAAATTCTATCAAAATGGATAAACCACATATTTGTCTTAATTACAAATCAAAAGACTTGTGTCTTTAAGGACACTTATTGTACGTGATTTGCTGAATGTAGCAAACTCTACGGTAGTGATATATTTCCTACACTGAGGCAAATATACTCTTTGAAATAAGGAACAAACGACGAAGTCACAAATTCTATCGAAATGGATAAATCACATATTTGTCTTAATTACAAATCAAAAGACTTGTGTCTTTAAGGATACTTGTTGTAGGTGCTTCGTTAAATGCGACGTACTCCACGGTAGTGATATATTTCCTACATATCCAAATTCACTCTTCGAAATAAGGAGTACATTACGAGGTCACAAATTCCATAAAAATGTATAAACCCCATATTTGTTTTAATTACGAATCAAAAGACTTGTGTCTTTAAAGACACTTGTGTACGTGATTCGCTAAATGAGACGTACTCGACGGTAGTGATATATTTCCTACATTGAGTCTAATACACTCTTTAAAACAAAGAATACAGGACAAGGTGATAAATTCTATCAAAATGGATAAACCAAATTTGTTTTAATTGCAAACCGGAAGACTTGTGTCTTTAAGGATACATATTGTACGTGCATCACTGAATGCGTCATACTCCACAGTAGTGATATATTTCCTACACAGATCCAAATACACTCTTCGAAATAAGGAATACACGATGAGGTAACAAATTCTATCAAAATGGGTAAACTGCATATCTATCTTAATTACAAATCAAAAGACTTGTGTCTTTCAGGACACTTGTTGTACGTGGTTCGCTGAATGCGATGTATCCCACGATAGTGATATGTTTCATACACTGAGTCCAATACGCTCTTTGAAATATGGAACACAGGACGAAGTTGATAACGTGGATTTATGCCGTTATTTTATAGCCTATTTAGGGTGTTTAAGAGCATGTTTAAAGCCTGTTTAGTACCATATTTCATATATATTTGCTCTAACCCCTAGAAAGACACTACTTGTGCTATATATATGTTTTGAGCTGTTTTGGGCAGGTTTTTAGATGATTTCTTCTCTAGTCATCAGCTAGACTTCTCTATCTCCTTAAGAGGGAGCTTGTGGCAACTTATGAACTCAAAAGGAGGCATTTTGAAGGCTACAAGCGACAAGGCTGCAAGAGGTCTCTTCACACTATCAGTGCTGAACAAACATTTTGATTTATTTGACCATGAAGATGGCCTTAACAATATCACGTGCAGAAGGGAAAGTTGCTCCAAATGATGCCCTCTACCTCCCATAAACATTTCAGAGCAAAAGGACAACAAAATATTTTGCACGTGATATTGGGATTTGTTTTTTTTTGACCTAGTAGGAGGCTTCATATGATATGATGTGCAGAACAAACATTGCTCCAAATGATGCCATCTACCTCTCACAAAAGTTTCAGAGCATTTGGAGGTGCACGTAATATGGCCATTGTCACGTGCAATATGACGTGCAGCCATATTTTTGCACAGTATATGACGTGCAGCCATATTTTTGCACAGTGGCCTTTGTTTTGTTATGGTGATGACTTTTCCCTAAAGACCCTTGTCTAAATTCTACTTGGTTTGAGTGTTATTAAGGTTAGAAGGAAGAATGGATGTCACTTACCAAAACTATGTCGTTTTGGTAGCAACAACACCTGGCATTAGGGCACACTTTATACAATACCTGCAGCCTTATAAGAGGAGGGATCTTGGAGGCAGCAATGCATCAATTCTTGGAGGCTAAGACGCAGACAAAGGATAGAGAGAGACGTTCTTGGAGATAGAAGCAGCTATTGAGTTTGACGGCAAGGGGTTGCTGGCAGAGAAGGAGAAGTGTTAGGGCTATCAATCATCTCTATTTCTCTCTCTCTCTCTCTACTAGTACTGTAATCATGTGTTATTCTGGGTTTATTGTGATTGTGAGAATGATTATGGGGTAAAACCTTATTTATAGGGGAGCAATGTAGCCCCCAAGGTCTTGTAATGTTCTGGATTATGGAATTTTGCTTGCTGCTATATGGAATTCTGGGTTTTTAATTAGTTCATCAATGTTTTAATTTAAGGTCTGTTGTATGCATGATGAGACTATCCTAACCCTTGTCTAGGGTAGAATTTGATGAACTAGATTTGACATTACATGATGGACCAAATCTGTATCTATTGAATTGGTTGTTTTCCTTTGAACACTTTTATTCTCATGGACCAAATGGTTTTAAAGACTTAAACTTCCCTTTTCATGGACCAAGTGTTAGGGTAGTGGGTGATGACCATTATAAACTTAGAATTAATCAAATGTTTTTAAGCAAGTACCATAACCAGAATATTATCAGGCATTGGGTGGTGAAATTGTGACCCTAGATCCTTTAATTCATTGTTATCTTCGAATTGCGTTACAATCTCAATAGCTTCTGTATTTTGCATGTTTAAGACTTATACTTTAATTTAAAAACTCAAAAATCAATTGTCCAGACATAAATTCAACTTGTTAGCTTAGTGCTTGCTGCTTAACAGCATTAGCTACCTCCTTGTGGGTTCGACAACTGGAGTCTTAATACTCCATTTTATTACCTGACCAGTGCACTTGCTGCAAAACCTATAAACACAATTTATTCAGGTCAGAAGTCACAAATTCTATCAAAATAGATAAATCGCATGTTTGTCTTAATTACAAATCAAAAGACTTTTGTCTTTAAGGATACATGTTGTACGTGGTTCGCTGAATGCGACGTACTCCGCGTTAGTGATATATTATCTACACAAAGCCTAATACACTCTTCAAAATAAAGAATTCACAACGAGGTCACAAATTCCGTAAAAATGTATAAACCACACATTTGTTTTAATTACAAATGAAAAGACTTATGTCTTTAAGGACACTTGTTGTACGTGGTTTGCTGAATGCGACGTACTCCACAGTTGTGATATATTTCCTATATTAAGTCTAATACACTCTTTGGAATAAGGTACACACGACGAAGGCAAAAATTCTATCAAAATGGATACAACACATATTAGTCTTTATTACGAATTTGTGTCTTTAAGGACACCTGTTATACGTGGTTAGTTGAATGCGACCTACTCCACCGTAGTGATATACTCGATGAGGTCATAAATTCTATCAAAATGGATAAACCACATATTTGTTTTAATTACAAATAAAAAAAGTTATCTTTAAGGACGCTTGTTGTACAGGGTTCGCTGAATGCGACATACACCACGATAGTGATATATTTCCTACAAAAACTCTAATACACTCTTCGAAATTAGGAATACAAGACAAGGTCACAAATTCTATCAAAATGGATAAACCACATATTTGTTTTAGTTAGAAATCAAAAGACTTGTGTCTTTAACGACACTTGTTGTACGTGGTTCGCTGAATACGACCTGCTCCACGATAGTGATATATTTTATACACTAAGTCTAATACACTCTTCGAAATAAGGAATACATGACGAGGTCACAAATTCTGTCAAAATGTATAAACCGCATATTTGTTTTAGTTATAAATCAAAAGACTTGTGTCTTGAAGGACACATGTTGTACGTGGTTCGTTGAATGCGACGTACTCGACGGTAGTGATATATTGCCTCCACTAAGTCTAATACACTCTGTCATCACCCATTTTTGACTGGGCTCCTACTAGCTTTTGTGAAAGGATTTCATGCTGGTTCATTCAATTGATTCTAGAGTCATCCCTGCACAAGGCTCGCACAAATTGAGAAAGAAAAGAAAAACACAGAGTCTCCACTAACCAAATTAGAGGTGTGATTGGGGACCTAAAAAAGAAAGGTCTACGGTTCCAGATAATTAGATTCAGGAGTCGGTTACGTGTGAGGAAGGAAGAAAAACTCTTGTAGCCCCACAACGCCCACAATTGGTACCTAGTCTTGATCTATGGGTGTTTTCTTGCATTATTCAAAAAGTGGTTATTGTGATTTGTTTAAATAACTTTAACAAATTGCACATTTCAAAAAATTAATTGAAGGATCGAAAGATGAAAATTAATTATTAGAACCCTGGAATGAGAATTGGGGCTTTGTGTGGCGTGAAAGTAAACCGCCATCCTAATGGGAAAATTATTTGATTATCACATGATTTTAATGGGTTTGATTCTATCTCAATGTACCACGAAAGTAGGACGTTGTTAGTCTCAAATATGTCGTTATTCGTATGAAAGTAGTTAACGATTGCAAAAGGATAAATTACCCTAAAGATAAAGATAGAATTAATCTAATTTTGTTTAATACAAGAATAGGAAATTGGGAATCGATGAAACCATGAACCCTAGGCATTTGTTCCATTGATTTCTCTATATTTTAAATCAATTGTTTTCTGAATTTTAATTTAATTAATTTACTTTCTTTTATTTAATAATTAATTTATCAAAATCTTAAAATCAATTGCCTAGACAATTAGCGCGTGAGAATTTTACGAATTCTTAACCCTTGTCCTTGCTTTGCGGTTTAGCGGTAGAAATATCGCTATCAAATTGGCGCCGTTGCCGGGGACAATGGTTTTGTTTAGGAAACTTAGGATTCAAACCATAGCAAATCGGACTAGGCACTTTTGTTTGTTTATTTATATATTCATTTATTTTATTTTTATTTTATAGATTTTTAATTCATATAGAATTTTTTTTCTTTTCATTATTATTTCATTTCATTTATTTTATTTTATTTTATTTGTTCTTCAAATTGTTCAGTATTGTGCTTGGGTTTTGTTTGTTTTTGATCTGTGTAGATTAGTTGATGACCTATTCAGGAGACGATAATCTTGTTGCCTACGATTCTAAAATCGAACGAACTCTAAGAAGATTAAGGCAAATGCGCAGGGAAGAACCCATTGAACCCTTTCTTGTTCCCTTAGACAACACTTCCCTCGAAGAAGTTGCGAGTACTTTGCCATTACAAATATCCATGTCTCCCTCAAGATCGGAAAGAATGGTTGATGATCGGGCAATGAAGGATTATTCTAGACCCACGGCAGCAGGCATGGCTACAGGGATAACAAGACCCGCGATTGCTGCCAACAATTTTGAATTAAAACCAGCAATGATTTCCATGGTGAGCCAGTCCCAGTTTGTTGGTTCATCAACGGAGGACCTCAAAATGCATCTCCGGGACTTCATCGATAAATGCACAATGTTTCAATATAATGGGGTTACCCAAGACGCGAAATTGATGCGATTTTTCCCTTTTTCATTGGCTGGGAAGGCAAAGGTTTAGCTCCATGCTCTACCACCTACTATTACCACATGGGATCAGCTTTTGCAAGCCTTTTTCGCCAAATATTATCTTCTGGGGAAGATTGTAGGAATCGGAAATCAGCTCACAATGTTTTTTCAGCCAGAAGATGAACCATTATATGATGCTTGGGAACGCTTCAAGGACTTATTGATATCATGTCCTCATCACGGTTTGGAAAAATGGTTCTTAATTTAATCCTTTTATCAAGGTTTGAATTATTCAGCAAGAGGCATGGTGGATGCAGCAGCCAATGGGGCATTGGTGAAAAAACCCGTTGATGAAGGGTGGGCTTTAATTGACAAAATAGCCGTGAACACATAGCAGTGGTCTAGTGTATGAGTCTTGCCCGAAAATGGAGCTACAGAACCTAAAAAGCGTGATGTTAATACTTTAGACCTCTTGGTTGCCCGGGTAGAAACTCTTACAAAGAATATTGATCAAATGGGCAACACGGCACTGGAACAGGTTTTAGCCTGTGGCGTTTGCAGTGCAACGGACCATACGACAGGAACTTGCTATATTATTGGAGCTTCTCCTCCATAGGAGACGGTAGAGTATGCTGGCACAAACTAGCAAAATTAGATTTTCTATAATCCTAATTGGAGGAACCATCCAAACCTCTCCTACCGAAGCCAAAATGTGTTAAATCCTACCCAAATAGCATCTCGTCCACCGGGTATTGCCCAACCATCATATTACCAACCCAATTTTCGTCCAGTCCATCAAACCCACATAAGCCTCAACAGTTTGGGCAACCACCACAACAACAGCCAGAATCCTAATCCCAGTTATCTAAGCTGGAGAGCCTTGTGACTACTTTTGTTGCAGCGCAAGTGACACAAAATCAAGCTCTGACAGAATCATTCAAGCAAGTGAACTCATCCATTGAGACATTGGCTA
This sequence comes from Taxillus chinensis, assembly GCA_023512835.1. Lineage (NCBI taxonomy): Eukaryota > Viridiplantae > Streptophyta > Magnoliopsida > Santalales > Loranthaceae > Taxillus > Taxillus chinensis. The sequence continues at coordinate 40,299,989 of CM042092.1, read as the reverse complement.
CACAAAATAAGTTGATAGAGAGTCAAGTGGCTTATTTGGCTCAACAACTGAACAAATTGATAACCACTTCTTCGAATGATATGCCAGGACAGCCACTCAACCCAATAGAACACTGCAACATAATTACTTTGAGGAATAGGAAATAAGTTGAGGCACCCGTAAATGCTACAGGAAGAGAAGGAATAGATGCTGCCATAAAAGATGACCAGACCACCAAGCCACCACAAACGGCAGCATCCGAGGACAATAGTGAGAAGCAGAAAGAGGATGAACCGACTCCTACTTCATCTTCCTATCAACCCCTAGTCCCATTTCCATAAAGGTTGGTGAATGCAAAGCAGGATCAGCGGTTTAAGAGATTTCTAGGGATGTTGAAAAAACTCTATCTCAATATTCCTTTCCTCGAGGCCTTAGAGAATATGCCCTCGTATAATAAATTCATTAAGGAAATTGTTTCTAGCAAGCGAAAATATGAGGAGCATGAGATTGTGACCTTAACCGAGGGATGTAGCGTAGTGCTTACAAACCTATCCCCTCAAAAGCTTAAGGATCCAGGTTGCTTTTCTATTCCATGCATGGTGGGTGAGCAATGCTTCCGTAAGGCCTTATGCGATTTGGGGGCCAACGTCAGTTTAATGCCACTTTCGGTTTATGAGTAGCTCGACCTTGGGCAGCTTGCTCCAACCTCCGTTACTTTGCAGCTGGCTGATCATTCGGTAAACTATCTAGTTGGTATAGTGGAAGATGTTCCACTACGAGTGGGAAAGTTTTATATACCCACAGATTTTGTGATCTTAGAGATGGAGGAAAATGCTCGGATTCCGTTAATCCTAGACAGACCTTTCCTTGCCTCAAACGGACTAAGTCAAACTGATGCGGAGTAAGAGTCTTGGTCTATAAGGTCGCATGAAGTAAAAGGTTTCACATGGAGTTAAAAAGTTAAGTCTTCCCCTCAAGCGAACTAAAGTAAAGAAGGCACGGAGTAAGGCATCCGAGTCTTTCATACATACGGAGTAAGGAAGTATTGATGCGGAAGAAGGACCCAAGTCTTTATTCACACGGAGTAAGGAAACTAGATGTGGAGTAAGGAATCCGGGCCACTCACTCATGCGGAGAAAGGATGCGCTAGTACGGAGTAAGCCATCCGATCCTTTAAACTCATACGGAGTAAGGAACTTACATACGGAGTAAGGAACTTACATGTGGAATAAGGAAACGCTGATACGGAATAAGCACTCCGACCTTCTCATTCACACGGAGTAAGGAAGCGCTGACACGGACTAAGGATTCCAGTACCAAATAGATACGGAGTATGCAACCACTGACAAGGAGTAAGGTTCCGAGCTTCATTAGCAACGGAGTAAGGAAAATTACACCGAACCAAGAAGATGCTACTTCAAACTACCGCATTTTAAGTTATCAGCTCGTGGTGTCCCGATGTAAGACAAACTCGTTGAGAACCTGAAGAATCTTACACGTGGATCACCCGGATATGTGGACACAACCTTAATTATATTTGGGAACTCACAAAGGCACTTATACTCTTCAAACCCAAGATCTTGAGCTCCACAAATCGTAGCAATCAAGGCAGAGAGATTACCAAGGAATAGTTAGTGCTGAACGCATTCCAGAACTACAAGTTCCAAGGTTGTCTCTTAGGAATGTTTGTATAAATATTCATACTTGTACATTTGTGTGGGTGTGCGAACGAGCCTGAATTAACCCTGTGTATGCACAAAAGCTCAAAGATATAATCTAGGCTAGTGTGTGAATCCTTTTGTAAACAGAGTGTAAGAGAGTCTTGCTTCTATTTTGTTGTAATTATCTCTTGATAATAAAACAAAATACTTCCACTATCTGGTTATCTTCCATGAGTTGATTCTATCACTTAACTAGATAAGTGTGGTGTCTTAAGAGATTAGAAAGAGTTTCGATAAGAGCCTATTCACCCCCCTCTAGGCTCCAAGGGACCATCACTATCAAAATCAAAACACTTGTGTCGTTGAGGACACTTTTTGTATATGGTTGGCTGAATGTGACAAATTTCACAGTAGTTATATATTTCCAACACAGAGTCTAATACACTATTCGAAATAAGGAATACATGATAAGGTCACGGATTCTATGAAAATTGATAAACCACATATTTGTTTTAATTACAAATCAAAAGACTTGTCTCTTTAAAGACACATGTTGTACATGTTGTGCTAAATGCGACGTACTCTATGGTAGTGATATATTTCCACCAAAGAGCCTAATACACCCTTTCAAATAAGGAATACACGACGAGGTCAGAAATTCCATCGAAATGAAAAACCCACATATTTGTTTAAATTACAAATTGAAAGACTTGTGTTTTTAAGGACACTTGTACGTGGTTTGTTAAATGCGATGTGCTCCACGGTTGTGATATATTTCCTATATTAATTCTAATACACTCTTTCAAATAAGGTACACACGATGAAGTCACAAATTCTATCAAAATAGATAAACCACATATTTGTCTTAATTACAAATCAAAAGACTTGTGTGTTTAAGGACACTTGTTGTATGGGGTTCGCAGAATATGACCTACTCCACAGTAGTGATATATTTCTTACACTGAGTCTAATACACTCTTTGAAATAAGAAATATACGACGAGGTTACAAATTGTATCAAAATGGATAGCCACATATATGTTTTAATTATAAATCAAACGACTTGTGTCTTTAAGGACACTTGTTGTACGTGGTTCGCTCAATGCGACGTACTCTACCATAGTGATATATTTCATACATTGAGTCTAATACACTCTTCGAAATAAGGAATACATGACGAGGTCACAAGTTTTATCAGAATGGAAAAACCGCATATTTATTTTAATTACAAGTCAAAAGACTTGTGTCTTTCATGACACTTGTTGTACGTGGTTCGCGAAATGCGATGTACTCCACAGAAGTGATACATTTCCTACACTGAGTCAAATACACTCTTTGAAATGAGGTACACATGACAAAGTTACAAATTCTATCAAAATGGATAAACCACATATTTATCTTAATTACAAATCAGAAGACTTGTGTCTTTAAGGACACTTATTGTACGTGATTTGCTGAATGTAGCAAACTCTACGGTAGTGATATATTTCCTACACTGAGGCAAATATACTCTTTGAAATAAGGAACAAACGACGAAGTCACAAATTCTATCAAAATGGATAAATCACATATTTGTCTTAATTACAAATCAAAAGACTTGTGTCTTTAAGGATACTTGTTGTAGGTGCTTCGTTAAATGCGACGTACTCCACGGTAGTGATATATTTCCTACATATCCAAATTCACTCTTCGAAATAAGGAGTACATGACGAGGTCACAAATTCCGTAAAAATGTATAAACCCCATATTTGTTTTAATTACGAATCAAAAGACTTGTGTCTTTAAGGACACTTATTATACGTGGTTCGCTGAATGCAACATACTTAATGGTAGTGATAAATTTCCTACAGAGAGACTAATACACTCTTTGAACTAAGGAACACATGACGAAGTCACAAATTCTATTAAAATGGATAAACTACATATTTGTGTTAATTACAAATCAGAAGACTTGTGTCTTTAAGGACACTTGTTGTACGTGGTTCGCTTAATGCGACAAACTCCATAGTAGTGATATATTTCCTACACAGAGACTAACACAATCTTCAAAATGAGGTCACAAAATCTATCAAGATGGATACACTACATATTTGTTTTAATTACAAATCAAAAGACTTGTATCATTATGGGAACTTGTTGTATGTGGTTTGCCGAATGCGACATACTCCATGGTAGTGATATATTTCGTACAAAGAGTCTAATATACTCTTTGAAATAAGGAATACACGACGAGGTCACAAATTCTAGCAAAATGGATAACCACATATTTGTTTTAATTACAAGTCAAAAGACTTGTGTCTTTAAAGACACTTGTGTATGTGATTCGCTAAATGAGACGTACTCGACGGTAGTGATATATTTCCTACGTTGAGTCTAATACACTCTTTAAAACAAAGAATACAGGACAAGGTGATAAATTCTATCAAAATGGATAAACCAAATTTGTTTTAATTGCAAACCGGAAGACTTGTGTCTTTAAGGATACATATTGTACGTGCATCACTGAATGCGTCATACTCCACAGTAGTGATATATTTCCTACACAGATCCAAATACACTCTTCGAAATAAGGAATACACGATGAGGTAACAAATTCTATCAAAATGGGTAAACTGCATATCTATCTTAATTACAAATCAAAAGACTTGTGTCTTTCAGGACACTTGTTGTACGTGGTTCGCTGAATGCGATGTATCCCACGATAGTGATATGTTTCATACACTGAGTCCAATACGCTCTTTGAAATATGGAACACAGGACGAAGTTGATAACGTGGATTTATGCCGTTATTTTATAGCCTATTTAGGGTGTTTAAGAGCATGTTTAAAGCCTGTTTAGTACCATATTTCATATATATTTGCTCTAACCCCTAGAAAGACACTACTTGTGCTATATATATGTTTTGAGCTGTTTTGGGCAGGTTTTTAGATGATTTCTTCTCTAGTCATCAGCTAGACTTCTCTATCTCCTTAAGAGGGAGCTTGTGGCAACTTATGAACTCAAAAGGAGGCATTTTGAAGGCTACAAGCGACAAGGCTGCAAGAGGTCTCTTCACACTATCAGTGCTGAACAAACATTTTGATTTATTTGACCATGAAGATGGCCTTAACAATATCACGTGCAGAAGGGAAAGTTGCTCCAAATGATGCCCTCTACCTCCCATAAACATTTCAGAGCAAAAGGACAACAAAATATTTTGCACGTGATATTGGGATTTGTTTTTTTTGACCTAGTAGGAGGCTTCATATCATATGATGTGCAGAACAAACATTGCTCCAAATGATGCCATCTACCTCTCATAAAAGTTTCAGAGCATTTGGAGGTGCACGTAATATGGCCATTGTCACGTGCAATATGACGTGCAGCCATATTTTTGCACAGTGGCCTTTGTTTTGTTATGGTGATGACTTTTCCCTAAAGACCCTTGTCTAAATTCTACTTGGTTTGAGTGTTATTAAGGTTAGAAGGAAGAATGGATGTCACTTACCAAAACTATGTCGTTTTGGTAGCGACAACAGCTGGCATTAGGGCACACTTTATACAATACCTGCAGCCTTATAAGAGGAGAAATCTTGGAGGTAGCAAGGCATCAATTCTTGGAGGCTGAGACGCAGACAAAGCATAGAGAGAGACGTTCTTGGAGATAGAAGCAGCTGTTGAGTTTGACGGCAAGGGGTTGCTGGCAGAGAAGGAGAAGTGTTAGGGCTATCAATTATCTCTATTTCTCTCTCTCTCTCTCGAAATCTTGTAATCATGTGTTATTCTGGGTTTATTGTGATTGTGAGAATGATTATGGGGTAAAACCTTATTTATAGGGGAGCAATGTAGCCCCAAGGTCTTGTAATGTTCTGGATTATGGAATTTTGCTTGCTGTTATATGGGATTCCGGGTTTTTAATTAGTTCATCAATGTTTTAATTTAAGGTCTGATGTATGCATGATTAGACTATCTCAATCCTTGTCTAGGGTAGAATTTGATGAACTAGATTTGACATTACATGATGGACCAAATCTGTATCTATTGAATTGGTTGTTTTCCTTTGAACACTTTTATTCTCATGGACCAAATGGTTTAAAAGACTTAAACTTCCCTTTTCATGGACCAAGTGTTAGGGTAGTGGGTGATGACCATAATAAACTTGGAATTAATCAAATGTTTTTAAGCAAGTACCATAACCAGAATATTATCAGGCATTGGGTGGTGAAATTGTGACCCTAGATCCTTTAATTCATTGCTATCTTCGAATTGCGTTACAATCTCAATAGCTTCTGCATTTTGCATGTTTAAGACTTATACTTTAATTTAAAAACTCAAAAATCAATTGTCCAGACATAAATTCAACTTGTTAGCTTAGTGCTTGCTGCTTAACAGCATTAGCTACCTCCTTGTGGGTTCGACAACCGGAGTCTTAATACTCCATTTTATTACTTGACCAGTGCACTTGCTGCAAAACCTATAGACACAATTTATTCAGGTCAGAAGTCACAAATTCTATCAAAATAGATAAATCGTATGTTTGTCTTAATTACAAATCAAAAGACTTGTGTCTTTAAGGATACATGTTGTACGTGGTTCGCTGAATGTGACGTACTCCGCGTTAGTGATATATTATCTACACAAAGCCTAATACACTCTTCAAAATAAAGAATTCACAACGAGGTCACAAATTCCGTAAAAATGTATAAACCACACATTTGTTTTAATTACAAATCAAAAGACTTGTGTCTTTAACGACACTTGTTGTACGTGGTTCGCTGAATGCGACGTATCCCACGATAGTGATATGTTTCATACACTGAGTCCAATACGCTCTTTGAAATATGGAACACACGATGAAGTTGATAACGTGCATTTATGCCATTATTTTATAGCCTATTTAGGGTGTTTAAGAGCATGTTTAAAGCCTGTTTAGTACCATATTTCATATATATTTGCTCTAACCCCTAGAAAGACACTACTTGTGCTATATATGTGTTTTGAGCTGTTTTGGGCAGGTTTTTAGATGATTTCTTCTCTAGTCATCAGCTAGACTTCTCTATCTCCTTAAGAGGGAGCTTGTGGCAACTTATGAACTCAAAAGGAGGCATTTTGAAGGCTACAAGCGACAAGGCTGCAAGAGGTCTCTTCACACTATCAGTGCTGAACAAACATTTTGATTTATTTGACCATGAAGATGGCCTTAACAATATCACGTGCAGAAGGGAAAGTTGCTCCAAATGATGCCCTCTACCTCCCATAAACATTTCAGAGCAAAAGGACAACAAAATATTTTGCACGTGATATTGGGATTTGTTTTTTTTTGACCTAGTAGGAGGCTTCATATGATATGATGTGCAGAACAAACATTGCTCCAAATGATGCCATCTACCTCTCATAAAAGTTTCAGAGCATTTGGAGGTGCACGTAATATGGCCATTGTCACGTGCAATATGACGTGCAACCATATTTTTGCACAGTGGCCTTTGTTTTGTTATGGTGATGACTTTTCCCTAAAGACCCTTGTCTAAATTCTGCTTGGTTTGAGTGTTATTAAGGTTAGAAGGAAGAATGGATGTCACTTACCAAAACTATGTCGTTTTGGTAGCGACAACAGCTGGCATTAGGGCACACTTTATACAATACCTGCAGCCTTATAAGAGGAGGGATCTTGGAGGCAGCGAGGCATCAATTCTTGGAGGCTGAGACGCAGACAAAGGATAGAGAGAGACGATCTTGGAGATAGAAGCAGCTGTTGAGTTTGACGGCAAGGGGTTGCTGGCAGAGAAGGAGAAGTGTTAGGGCTATCAATCATCTCTATTTCTCTCTCTCTCTCTACTGGTACTGTAATCATGTGTTATTCTGGGTTTATTGTGATTGTGAGAATGATTATGGGGTAAAACCTTATTTATAGGGGAGCAATGTAGCCCCAAGGTCTTGTAATGTTCTGGATTATGGAATTTTGCTTGCTGTTATATGGGATTCCGGGTTTTTAATTAGTTCATCAATGTTTTAATTTAAGGTCTGATGTATGCATGATTAGACTATCTCAACCCTTGTCTAGGGTAGAATTTGATGAACTAGATTTGACATTACATGATGGACCAAATCTGTATCTATTGAATTGGTTGTTTTCCTTTGAACACTTTTATTCTCATGGACCAAATGGTTTAAAAGACTTAAACTTCCCTTTTCATGGACCAAGTGTTAGGGTAGTGGGTGATGACCATAATAAACTTGGAATTAATCAAATGTTTTTAAGCAAGTACCATAACCAGAATATTATCAGGCATTGGGTGGTGAAATTGTGACCCTAGATCCTTTAATTCATTGTTATCTTCGAATTGCGTTACAATCTCAATAGCTTCTGTATTTTGCATGTTTAAGACTTATACTTTAATTTAAAAACTCAAAAATCAATTGTCCAGACATAAATTCAACTTGTTAGCTTAGTGCTTGCTGCTTAACAGCATTAGCTACCTCCCTGTGGGTTCGACAACCGGAGTCTTAATACTCCATTTTATTACTTGACCAGTGCACTTGCTGCAAAACCTATAGACACAATTTATTCAGGTCAGAAGTCCCAAATTCTATCAAAATAGATAAATCGCATGTTTGTCTTAATTACAAATCAAAAGACTTATGTCTTTAAGGATACATGTTGTATGTGGTTCGCTGAATGCGACGTACTCCGCGTTAGTGATATATTATCTACACAAAGCCTAATACACTCTTCAAAATAAAGAATTCACAACGAGGTCACAAATTCCGTAAAAATGTATAAACCACACATTTGTTTTAATTACAAATGAAAAGACTTATGTCTTTAAGGACACTTGTTGTACGTGGTTCGCTGAATGCGATGTACTCCACAGTTGTGATATATTTCCTATATTAAGTCTAATACACTCTTTGGAATAAGGTACACACGACGAAGGCAAAAATTCTATCAAAATGGATACAACACATATTAGTCTTTATTACGAATTTGTGTCTTTAAGGACACCTGTTATACGTGGTTCGCTGAATGCGACGTACTCCATTGTAGTGATATACTCGATGAGGTCATAAATTCTATCAAAATGGATAAACCACATATTTGTTTTAATTACAAATAAAAAAAGTTGTGTCTTTAAGGACGCTTGTTGTACAGGGTTCGCTGAATGCGGCATACACCACGATAGTGATATATTTCCTACAAAAACTCTAAAACACTCTTTGAAATTAGGACTACAAGACATGGTCACAAATTCTATCAAAATGGATAAACCACATATTTGTTTTAGTTAGAAATCAAAAGACTTGTGTCTTTAAGGACACTTGTTGTACGTGGTTCGCTGAATACGACCTACTCCACGATAGTGATATATTTTATACACTAAGTCTAATACACTCTTCGAAATAAGGAATACATGACGAGGTCACAAATTCTGTCAAAATGTATAAACTGCATATTTGTTTTAGTTATAAATCAAAAGACTTGTGTCTTGAAGGACACATGTTGTACGTGGTTCGTTGAATGCGACGTACTCGACGGTAGTGATATATTGCCTCCACTAAGTCTAATACACTCTGTCATCACCCATTTTTGACTGGGCTCCTACTAGCTTCTGTGAAAGGATTTCATGCTGGTTCATTCAATTGATTCTAGAGTCATCCCTGCACAAGGCTCGCACAAATTGAGAAAGAAAAGAAAAACACAGAGTCTCCACTAACCAAATTAGAGGTGTGATTGGGCACCTAAAAGAGAAAGGTGTACGATTCCAGGTAATTAGATTCAGGAGTCGGTTACGTGTGAGGAAGGAAGAAAAACTATTGTAGCCCCACAACGCCCACAATTGGTACCTAGTCTTGATCTATAGGTGTTTTCTTGCATTATTCAAAAAGTGGTTATTGTGATTTGTTTAAATAACTTTAACAATTACACATTTCAAATAATTAATTGAAGGATCGAAAGATGAAAATTAATTATTACAACCCTGGAATGAGAATTGGGGCTTTGTGTGGCGTGAAAGTAGACCGCCATCCTAATGGGAAAATTATTTGATTATCACATGATTTTAATGGGTTTGATTCTATCTCAATGTACCACGAAAGTTGGACGTTGTTAGTCTCAAATATGTCGTTATTCGTACGAAAGTAGTTAATGATTGCAAAAGGATAAATTACCCTAAAGATAAAGAGAGAATTAATCTAATTATGTTTAATACAAGAATAGGAAATTGGGAATCGATGAAACCATGAACCCTAGGCATTTGTTCCATTGATTTCTCTATATTTTAAATCAATTGTTTTCTGAATTTTAATTTAATCAATTTACTTTCTTTTATTTAATAATTAATTTATCAAAATCTTAAAATCAATTGCCTAGACAATTAGCGCGTGAGAATTTTAGGAATTCCTAATCCTTGTGCTTGCTTTGCGGTTTAGCGGTAGAAATATCGCTATCAAATTGGTGCCGTTGCTGGGGACAATGGTTTTGTTTAGGAAACTTAGGATTCAAACCATAGCAAATTAAACTAGGCACTTTTGTTTGTTTATTTATATATTCATTTATTTTATTTTTATTTTATAGATTTTTAATTCATATAGAATTTTTTTCTTTTCATTATTATTTCATTTCATTTATTTTATTTTATTTTATTTGTTCTTCAAATTGTTAAGTATTGTGCTTGGGTTTTGTTTGTTTTTGATCTGTGTAGATTAGTTGATGACCCATTCAGGAGACGATAATCTTGTTGCCTACGATTCTAAAATCGAACGAACTCTAAGAAGATTAAGGCAAATGCGCAGGGAAGAACCCATTGAACCCTTTCTTGTTCCCTTAGACAAAACTTCCCTCGAAGAAGTTGCGAGTACTTTGCCATTACAAATATCCATGTCTCCCTCAAGATCGGAAAGAATGGTTGATGATCGGGCAATGAAGGATTATTCTAGACCCACGGCAGTGGGCATGGCTACAGGGATAACAAGACCCGCGATTGCTGCCAACAATTTTGAATTAAAACCAGCAATGATTTCCATGGTGAGCCAGTCCCAGTTTGTTGGTTCATCAACGGAGGACCTCAAAATGCATCTCCGGGACTTCATCGATAAATGCACAATGTTTCAATATAATGGGGTTACCGAAGACGCGAAATTGATGCGATTTTTCCCTTTTTCATTGGCTGGGAAGGCAAAGGTTTAGCTCCATGCTCTACCACCTACTATTACCACATGGGATCAGCTTTTGCAAGCCTTTTTCGCCAAATATTATCTGCTGGGGAAGATTGTAGGAATCGGAAATCAGCTCACAATGTTTTTTCAGCCAGAAGTTGAACCATTATATGATGCTTGGGAACGCTTCAAGGACTTATTGATATCATGTCCTCATCACGGTTTGGAAAAATGGTTCTTAATTCAATCCTTTTATCAAGGTTTGAATTATTCAGCAAGAGGCATGGTGGATGCAGCAGCCAATGGGGCATTGGCGGAAAAACCCATTGATGAAGGGTGGGATTTAATTGACAAAATAGCCGTGAACACATAGCAGTGGTCTACTGTACGAGTCTTGCCCAAAAATGGAGCTACAGAACCTAAAAAGCATGATGTTAATACTTTAAACCTCTTGGCTGCCCGGGTAGAAACTCTTACAAAGAATATTGATCAAATGGGGAACACGGCACTGGAACAGGTTTTAGGCTGTGGAGTTTGCAGTGCAACGGACCATACGATAGGAACTTGCTATATTATTGGAGCTTCTCCTCCGTAGGAGACGGTAGAGTATGCTGGCACAAACTAGCAAAATCAGAATTTCTATAATCCTAATTGGAGGAACCATCCAAACCTCTCTTACCGAAGCCAAAATGTGTTAAATCCTACCCAAATAGCATCTTATCCACCGGGTATTGCCCAACCATCATATTAGCAACCCAATTTTCGTCCAGTCCATCAAACCCACAGCAGCCTCAACAGTTTGGGCAACCACCACAACAACAGCCAGAATCCTAATCCCAGTTATCTAAGCTGGAGAGCCTTGTGACTACTTTTGTTGCAGCGCAAGTGACACAAAATCAAGCTCTGACAGAATCATTCAAGCAAGTGAACTCATCCATTGAGACATTGGCTACACAAAATAAGTTGATAGAGAGTCAAGTGGCTTAATTGGTTCAACAACTGAACAAATTGATAACCACTTCTTCGAATGATATGCCGGGACAGCCACTCAACCCAAGAGAACACTGCAACATAATTACCTTGAGGAATAGGAAATAAGTTGAGGGACCCGTAAATGCTACAGGAAGAGAAGGAATAGATGCTGCCATAAAAGATGACCAGCCCACCAAGCCACCACAACCGGCAGCATCCGAGGACAATAGTGAGAGCAGAAAGAGGATGAACCAACTCCTACTTCATCTTCCTATCAACCCCTAGTCCCATTTCCATAAAGGTTGGTGAATGCAAAGCAGGATCAGCGGTTTAAGAGATTTCTAGGGATATTGAAAAAACTCTATCTCAATATTCCTTTCCTTGAGGCCTTGGAGAATATGCCCTTGTATAATAAATTCATTAAGGAAATTGTTTCTAGCAAGCGGAAATATGAGGAGCATGAGATTGTGACCTTAACCGAGGGATATAGCGTAGTGCTTACAAACTTATCCCCTCAAAAGCTTAAGGATCCAGGTTGCTTTTCTATTCCATGCATGGTGGGTGAGCAATGCTTCCGTAAGGCCTTATGCGATTTGGGGGCCAACGTCAGTTTAATGCCACTTTCGGTTTATGAGTAGCTCGACCTTGGGCAGCTTGCTCCAACCTCCGTTACTTTGCAGCTGGCTGATCATTCGGTAAAGTATCTAGTTGGTATAGTGGAAGATGTTCCACTACGAGTGGGAAAGTTTTATATACCCACAGATTTTGTGATCTTAGAGATGGAGGAAAATGCTCGGATTCCGTTAATCCTAGGCAGACCTTTCCTTGCCACAACTGGGGTCATTATCGATTGTTGGAAGGGTGAACTCACCTTACATATCGGTGATGAGAAAATTGAGTTTAACCTTTCCGAAGCTATGAGTAAACTGTCCTTACATGAGGAGTGTTACCACCTCGGTCTTTTGGAAAATTTATTGGAGGAAGAACGAACTGCACTACACTTCGAGGACCCATTGCTAGAGTGCCTGATTTTTGACGAGAGTCCTAACTCCTCCGATGGAGTAGTTGCAGAAGTTGCTAAAGAACTTGATGTCAATCCACCATTGCCACGAAGAGAAATTCATATCCATCCTCTCCAGGATAAACCATTGGAAATGGCAGCCAACAGAGGCAAGGATTTGGAGCTTAAGCCACTTCCACCACATTTGAGGATGGTATGTCCTAAACGTCACAAACAATCCAACAACCGATTCACCTCTGCTGCGACTGAGGCAGCTTATCAGGACTTGCTTTGTATGTCTATAATTGCTGAACAGTCCTTACAACCTATTGATGTGGTGTCTATGAGTGACCTACTTCATGCTCTCGGATGGGACACATTTGCCTATACTTCGATGGAGGCTGTTGTTCACCTTGTTTGCGAATTCTACGTGAACAAAGTTAATCAACACACACTGCCCGATGGTTCCTTTGAAGTCATGGTTCACAATGTCCAGTGGTGGTCTCTGTCGATCGTCTTAATTCCATTTATGATCTATCGATGATCTTAGAGGCCGATTTACAGGCTAGCCATGCTACTTCCACCACGCTTTCTGATATTCTTTCTTATATTGCTGCCCCTTGGGCCCAGTGGACTGTTACCTCCTCCATAGTACCAACGCATCTCTCCTGGCATTATCTACATCAAGAGAACCGGGCATGGCAGGCTCTCATCTCTACCCGCATTCTGCCTACATCCCACTTGAGTGATATGTCGCTTCGGCTTACCCGGCTTCTTTATGACATTCTTCAGCAGTATCCCATACTTGTCGCCTCTTGTATCCCCAGCGAGTTACAGGCCACAGATCATGCTAGTTCTTCCCTTATTTTTCCAGCCATCTTTACTTGCTTATGTTTGGATTCGGGTATCTCTGTTGACTCTGAAAAGGAATTCCTTTTCGTGCCGCCACCACTCTCTGATGGTAGGATATGACTATTCGGTGATCCTACTGATCGACCTTCTATTGGACGATCATCTACTGGTCCTAGTTTTAGTTCATGGCCAAACCGTCCTCCAGGTTTTTTGTTCAATATGGCCATTTTAGAGCAGGGTTTTGCTGATCTTTGACTTTGTCAGCAGTGTCTCAGGGACGGGCAGGCCCATCTACTGTCTCATGTTGATCATTTTTCCGATCCACCAGTGCTTCTTTGGCAGATCTGTCCTACCAAATGCGCTAGCAACATCGTCAAAATCATCGCGTTCAACTACACACTTCCTGCTATCTTGAGTACTTTGCTTGGTTGGGTGACCCTCTTGATAGTCCTTTCCCTGCTATTTCCCCTTCTGATGACGACAGTTTGAGCGATGATGCTCCTTCTTCCCCCATTGTTTAGCCTCTCGTTTACATTTTCTTTCCTTTCTTTTTCTTTCCCCCCCTCCCTGTCCCTGTTCTTTTCCTGTTTTTATACTTGTGAGGATACTGTGCTATCCTGTGTGGGGGAGGTTGTGTATTTTGTTATGTATCTTGCATGACCCTTATGACTACCCTTGGAGAGGTTATTTGTTTTTCTTCTTTATGCATGCATATACGTTATGGGTTGTTGTGTAATATGGGTTTTGATTGGATAGTCTTCTGATTTGCCCATCGTTTCCCCTTATGTATGGAATGATGTTTTTCATTTGTTTAAGCTAACACTTAGGAAATGTTATACATCGTTAAATGGTAAATGCTTTACTTTTGCTTCGAGCTGTATGTTTAAGAGCGATACAATTATCCATGTTTCCTCCTTTATTATTGTGTATCCTCTTGGTCGATGAGCTTTGGAAAGTGTATTGTATGTCGTACTATGGTGATTGGTATTGGTCCGCATGGTATGGGTTGGAGTCATATTGTCACTTTACAAGGTACTACTTCTCTGATGCTCTATTAGTTTTGTTGCTCATAAGTTTGATGTTCCTATTTCTTCTAGAAAGCCATTTATCTATCGAAAAAAAGAAAAAGAAAGCCAGACACAAGAGAGACAAAAGATCTATAAAGCAAAGATAGTGTTTTTGCCAATGAAATGGTTTGATCACCCACTCTGTTGGTTTTCCATATTAATATCTCTCTTGTCTCTTCACTCTCATTTTGTTGAAGATATTCTCTCTATTCTCTCTAAAAAAAATCCCAACAAAATAAAGAAAGTACAATAAAAAAAGACAATTTGCATTCTTGTAGAAAGAGTCACAACTATCGACGGATGAGTCTTGTTTCAATTAGAGAGCATCATTTTTGTTGTTACCTTTTCGAATGGCATGTGGCAAAGGCCGATTGGGTTAGTGGTTTGTTTGGTTGTGTCGCTAAAGTGAGGGACTGTGTGCACTTCCTAACGGTCTAAAGACCCTTGGTGGAATAGAGTGTTGACGGATGTGAGATGAGATTACTTGAGTGAGGCAGCCTTGTCTTTCCCACTGTGAGGGCTGCAAGTTCTTCTTGCTTTTACCTTTTTAACTTTGCGTGGTTGCTTCACTATTTATTGGCAATGATGACATATGTTTAATTGACCTAGTGTGGGGGAAGTGTAGTTGGTAATTTGGGGGCAATCTTATTAAACTTATTTCTGCTTTCTTCCCCTCAATGTATGGTGCTTGCGTAATTAGGATCAACATGTTCTCATTTGTGTTTTTGTTTTCTTATTTTACAACCATTTGTGTGTGATTGTGTGTTTATTCTAGTCATTGCTCGGGGACGAGCAAGAGGCACGTGTGGGGGAATTTAATGAGAACATTATATATATATATATATATATATATATATATATATATATATATATATCCTCTTTTACCCATTTTTGATAGCAAATTCTAATATAATTAGATGCCATTTGTAAAAATATATGTTGTTTTGCTTCCTTTTTGTGTGTTTCGTGTGTTTATATGTTTTCATCAGTTCTGGCCCAAACAAAGTTGGAAAAGGGCAAACCTGGCATCAAATAATGTTGGACAGCTAAAAAGCACTTTACACAGGCCACGGCGACACAGTGCCTGACCATGGCAAGCGTCTTTTACTGTTCACGATGAAGTTTTTGCCATGGCCGCAAAATTAATGGCCCCCGACCTTCATAAACATTCAGAATCTCATCGCCGTGGCCACAGCTTTTAGTGGCCGTGGCCCTTGACGGTTTCTTATTTATTTCTTGTTAATATTCTACCATTTTTGGCAATGCATTTGCCATTAAAAGGACCAGTTCAGTCCGTGGTTTGACATCAGAAAACTCAGAAAAGACAATCTAAAAACATTTTAGAGAGAAAGGAAGGTGGAAAGAAGGGTGAAAATAGAAAAGATGGTCAATTTCTTGAAGATCAAAGAGAGGGTATTGGCAATTCGCGTGTGACGACTGTGTTTTATCTCCTATGCCCGTAAATTTGTAAGGAATTTTCTCTTTAATTTGTATGAAATTCTCAGCCATGTGTGGCTAATCTTTTTGTCTAGGGGATTAAGAGTAGCCCAATCCCAATTGAATATTCTTTGCAATGATATTGTGATTGGAAAATTATTCTCTCTAATTCTTTATCTCTTTCTGGCATGAAAATATTATTGTGATTTGTTTAAATAACTTTAACAAATTGCACATATCAAATAATTAATTGAAGGATCAAAAGATGAAAATTAATTATTAGAACCCCGGAATGAGAATTGGGGCTTTGTGTCGCACGAAAGTAGACCGCCATCCCAATGGGAAAATTGTTTGATTATCACATGATTTTAATGGGTTTGATTCTATCTCAATGTACCACGAAAGTAGGACGTTGCTAGACTCAAATACGTCGTTATTCTTATGAA
Source organism: Taxillus chinensis (assembly GCA_023512835.1). NCBI lineage: Eukaryota > Viridiplantae > Streptophyta > Magnoliopsida > Santalales > Loranthaceae > Taxillus > Taxillus chinensis. The sequence continues at coordinate 40,283,444 of CM042092.1, read as the reverse complement.
AGTAGTTAACGATTGCAAAAGGATAAATCACCCTAAAGATAAAGAGAGAATTAATCCAATTATGTTTAATGCAAGAATAGGAAATTGGGAATCGGTGAAACCATGAACCCTGGGCATTTGTTCCATTGACTTCTCTCTATTTTAAATCAATTGTTTTCTGAATTTTAATTTAATTAATTTACTTTCTTTTATTTAATAATTAATTTATCAAAATTTTAAAATCAATTGCCAAGACAATTAGCGCGTGAGAATTTTAGAGATTCCTAACCCTTGTCCTTATGGGAGCAGTCATTGGCTACACTACATTGACGCTATTGCTTTGCAGTTTAGTGGTAGAAATATCGCTATCAGGGCCTTGTTTCAATTTTTCTAGAAAATGTGTTCTATTGATTGTCCTTTTTTATTTTTGAAGAAAAAAGGAATGAGAGTTAACTTCAAAACATTTGAGAAAAGAAGTTTTAATAGTTTAAATATGAATAAATTAAAGGAAAGAACCTATGTGGTTTTACGGCCGAGCTTCAAATTCCTTCTTCAAAAAGTTTTCCTGAAAATACAAAGGTTAGAAAGAAAAATGTAGCTTCCCTTCCTTGCTTTAGGCCTTTAGTCTCCACAATTTTAGTATGCTTCCTCCTTGGTTTAGAATATCCCCTTTAGCCGCTTGAAGACAAGAGCAATTTTGGATGCCTTTTTCCTTTGAAAATAAATATCTCTCTCTTCTGATAATTCCTCTATGATACGTCCAGCAAGCTCTTTTTTTTTTTTTTTTTTTTTTTTGCCTGATAAAAATTATCCCTCTATTTATAATCTAGTCTAGCAAGCTCTTTTTTTTTTTGTCTCATAAAAATGATGCCTCCATTTCTGCCTCTTGGGGCAGTCTATTTATAGGGATCCCAGGGGAGACAGCCCGCGTCTCGGTATTAATTGGATGCCTTACAGTCCCCATAAGTCAACTACGGTGTTCCAATGAATTAATGACTTCGAAAATAGGATTCTCGGTTCCAAGTATTAATTAGAAGCAATTTACAATAATTCCCAATTTTCATGCTTTGAAAAAGGAGTCCCAGGACATTTTAATTTAATATTCAGAGACTCCTCAATTCTCACGAAAAGGGAGTTGCAAGACACTAGTAGCATTTAATGTACTTGAAAAGGGGTTTTTCTGGATTTTTTCGAATTTTCAGATTTTTGTGTTTCCTAAAAAATTCCAGGTGTGGGCTCAATCGCTAGTTAGCGACTTTATTTGGGCTTCTATGGGTCTCTTGTACTCACTTGCTGTTTAAGGAGAGTGTATTTGTATATATATTGGACGAAGGAGAAGCAAAACTGCCAATGTGGGACAAACATGCATATGAAGAACCAAGACTCATGGAAAATAAAGCAGATTTCTGGGGTAACTTCAAAAATTTATAACTTTATCCACAGAGCTCGGATTGAGGCCAAATTGGTCGTGTTTTGGTCAAAATTCTATTATCTATCTTCTGAAATTGGATTTACTCAAAAAGGATCAGTAATTTAGGAGAAAAGTAGGAAACACCGCTCAAAGATACATGACATAGTGAGCATTCTGGGGTCAGATTCGAAAATTCATAGTTAATTACATAGAACTCAGATTATCCTCAAACCAGTTGGAGATGAAAGATAAAGATGTTATCTAACCAATTCAATTGACTTTGTTCAATTCCAACAAGTATTAAGGAATTTATTGGCAAAATAGTGTGTTGCGCACTGGCCGTCCCACCCAAATTCGTCCAAAAATAGATACTTTTGTCATAACCTTTTCATTTCTTCTTGGAATTAAGTGTGGTCAAGTGCGTTGTTTTCCCAATTTCATCCTCTATCACTTAGTGCTCGCCTTGGGGCATTTAAAGGTCTCCCAAAGTGGTCATTTGTCTTGTGGTCCTACGCCGAGTACGATTGTGATCTTATGCGGTCAAGATGGGGTCCAACTTACTCTTTGAAATAAAGAATGAACGACGAGGTCACAAACTCTGTCAAAATGGATAAAGCACATATTTGTTTTAATTAAAAATCAAAAGACTTGTGTCTTTAAGGATACATGTTGTACGTGCTTCGCGGAATGCGACGTACTCCATGGTAGTGATATAATTCCTACAAAAAGCCTAATACACTCTTCGAAATTAGGAATACACGACGAAGTCACAAATTCCATAAAAATATAAAAGCCCATATTTGTTTTAATTATGAATCAAAAGACTTTTTACGCGGCTCGCTGAATGCAACATACTCCACGATAGTGATATATTTCATACTCTTTGAAATAAGGAATACACGACAAAGTCACAAATTCTATCAAAATGGATAAACCATATATTTGTCTTAATTACAAATACGAAGACCTATGTCTTTAAGTACACTTGTTGTACGTGGTTCGCTGAATTTGACGTACTCCATGGTAGTGATATGTTTCCTACATAAAGTCTAATACCCACTTCGAAATAAGGAATATATGATGAGGTCACAAATTCCATGAAAATGTATAAACCACATATTTGTTTTATTTACGAATCAAAAGACTTGTGTCTTTAAGGACACTTGCTATACGTGGTTCGCTGAATGCGACGTACTCCACGGTAGTGATATATTTCCTAAACTGAGTCTAATACACACTTTGAAATAAGGAATACACGACGAAGTCACAAATTCTACCAAAATGGATAGACCACATATTTGTCTTAATTAGAAATCAAAAGTTTTGTGTCTTTAAGGACACTTGTTGTATGGGGTTCGCTAAATGTGACGTACTCCATGGTAGTGACATATTTGCTATACTGAGTCAAATACGCTCTTTGAAACAAGGAACACACGATGAAGTCACAAATTCTAACAAAATCGATAGACCAGATATTTGTGTTAATTACAAATCAAAAGACTTGTGTCTTTAAGGACACTTGTTTTACGTGGTTCGTGGAATGCACCGTACTCCACGATAGTGATATATTTCTGACACTAAGTCTAATACGCTTTTTGAAATAAGGAATACACAATGAGGTCACAAATTCTATCAAAATTGATAACCACATATTTGTTTTAATTACAATTAAAAGACTTGTGTCCTTAAGGACACTTGTTGCACATGGTTTCTGAATGCGACGTACTCCATGATAGTGATATATTTTATACACTAAGTCTAACACACTCTTTGAAATAAGGAATATACGACGAAGTCACAAATTCCATCAAAATGGATAAACCACATATTTGTCTAAATTACAAATCACAAGACTTGTGTCTTTCAGGACACTTGTTGTATGGGGTTTGCTGAATGGGACGTACTCCACAGTAGTGATATATTTCCTCTAATGTGTCTAATACACTGTTCGAAATAAGGAATACACGTCGAGGTCTCAAATTCCATTAAAATGAATAAACCACATATTTGTTTAAATTATGAATGAAAAGACTTGTGTCTTTAAGGACACTTGTTGTACGTGGTTCTCTGAATACGACAAACTCCACAGTTGTGATATATTTCCTATACTAAGTCTAATACACTCTTTGAAGTAAGGAATACATGACAAAGTCACAAATTCCATCAAAATGAATAAACCACATATTTGTTTAAATTACGAATCAAAAGACTTGTGTCTTTAAGGACACTTGTTGTATGTGGTTCGCTAAATGGGACGCACTCCGCGGTTTTGATATATTTCCTATACTAAGTCTAATACACACTTTGAAATAAGGAATACACAACGAAGTCCCAAATTCTATCAAAATTGATAAACGACATATTTGTCTTAATTACAAATTCTATACTCGTCGGGTTTGTAGAATGCGACGTACTCCACGGTGGTGATATATTTCCTACATTGTGTCTAACACACTCTTCGAAATACATAATACACGTTGAGGTCTCAAATTCCATCAAAACGAATGAACCACATATTCGTTTAAATTACGAATCAAAAGACTTGTGTCTTTAAGGACACTTGTTGTACGTGGTTCGCTACACGGTTGTGATATATTTCTTATACTAACTCAAATACACTCTTCGAAATAAGGAATACCCGACGAGGTCATGAATTATATCAAAATGGATAAACCCCATATTTGTTTTAATTACAAATCAAAACAATTGTGTGTTTAAGGACACATGCTATACGTGCTTCACTGAATGCGATGTACTCCACGATAGTGATATATTTCCACCAAAGAGCCTAATACACTCTTTGAAATAAGGAATACACGACGATGTCACAAATTCTATCAAAATGTTTGACCACGTATTTGTATTAATTACAAAATAGAAGGCATGTGTCTTTAAGGACACTTATTGTACGTGGTTCGCTAAACGCGATAAACTCCACAGTAGTGATATATTTCCTACACAGAGTCTAATACACTCTTCGAAATAAGGAATACATGACAAGGTCACCAAATCTATCAAAATGGATAAACCACATATTTGTTTTAATTACAAATAAAAACACTTGTGTCTTTAAGGACACTTGTTGTACAGGGTTCACAGAATGCGACGTACTCCATAGTAGTGATATATTTCGTACATAAAGTCTAATACACTCTTCGAAACAAGGAATACATAATGAGGTCACAAAATCTATAAAAATGGATAAACCACATATTTGTTTCAATTACAAATCAAAAGACTTGCGTCTTTAAGGACACTTGTTGTATAGGCTACGTAGAATGCAACGTACTCCACGGTACTGATATATTTCCTACACAGTCTAATACACTCTTCAAAATAAGGAACACATGATGAGGTCACAAAATCTATTGAAATGGATAAACCACATATTTGTTTTAATTACAAATCAAAAGACTTGTGTCTTTAAGGACTTTTCGTACTCTATCGTTGAGATAAATTTCCTACAGAGAGTCTAATACACTCTTCGAAATAAGTAATACAAGACAAGGTGACAAATTCTATCAAAATGGATAAACCACATATTTGTTTTAATTAAAAATCAAAAGACTCGTGTCTTTAAGGGCACTTGTTGTACAGGGTTCGCAGAATACGAAGAACTCCACGGTAGTGATATAATTCGTACACAAAACCTAATACACTCTTCGAAATAAGGAATACATGACAAGGTCACCAAATCTATCAAAATGGATAAACCACATATTTGTTTTAATTACAAATCAAAAGACTTGCGTCTTTAAGGACACTTGTTGTATAGGCTTCGCAGAATGCAACGTACTCCATGGTAGTGATATATTTCCTACACAGAGTCTAATACACTCTTCGAAATAAGGAACACTTGACGAGGTCACAAAATCTATCAAAATGGATAAATCACATATTTGTTTTAATTACAAATTAAAAGACTTGTGTCTTTAAGTACACTTGTTGTACAGGGTTCGCAGAATGCGACGTACTCTACGGTGGTGATATATTTCCTACACAACGTCTAATACACTTTTTGAAATAAGGAATATAGGACAAGGTTACGAAACTATCAAAATGGATAAATCACATATTTGTTTTAATTTCAAATTAAAAGACTCGTGTCTTTAAGTACACTTGTTGTACGTGGTTCGCTGAATGCGGCGTACTTCATAGTAGTTATAAATTTCCTATAGATACTACAAAAAAAAATGGGCTATTGAGACTAAATTAGGGATGAATTATTATTTGTCTCAAATTAGAGACAGAATTTACCGTCTCAAAACATCACAAAATTACTAAATTTGAAAACCGTCCCAAATAAAAAAACAAATTTAATTTCTTAAATACATTAAATTTTGCCTTTTAATTTATGTTTCATCCCAAAAGGCAGGTGGGAATATTTTCCGTCCCAAAACGATGTGGGCGGGAGTAATTTCGGACAGAAATTTTTCATCCTCTCCCTTCTCTCTCAATCTCACAATGTTCCCTCTTCCCCTTCATGCAACCATAGAAGGTCTGTTGCTCCCTCTTGCTTTTCACACAGAAAGGACCATCAATCCATTCCCAGTCTGCGGCAACAATCAGCGTCCAATCCCTTTTCATCTTAACAAGCGTTCAATCCCTGGATAGGTTTGGCCTGCACGAAATCCCATGCACTGCAGGTATTTCCATTACTCCCTCTGCTTTGATACTATATTTTGTAGGATATCATTAATCAGGCGCTGGCACTGCTGCTCTGTATAGATAGTACAGAGGCGGGCACCGCTGCTCACGGAATATAATACACACTAGCACAAATATTCCTACTTGCGAACTACGGCGCAAGTTTTTTCCCCCCTGCCATAGACATGATTATAATATACAACATTATCATTCTCTACAAACCTCACGTATATCTTCTTATGAAGGCAGCAACTTCTTGAGTGCAGCCTTCTGGAAATTTGATGTTGAACTTGATTCTGAGGTTGCCTCTCTTTGAAGGGTCCTTGGGAATGGGCATCCCTTCCCTAGGCACAACCTCCTCATAGGTTGGATGGATCACATTAGTGATGGGGACAGTAAGGAATAGTGTCCACCATCTCGTTCCCTTTCTTTGCAAATGTGATCTTTGTGCCTTTCTTCCAGCCGGCCTTAATGTCAATGGTTAGGACCTCCTCCACTGGAATTGTCTTCCTGCAACATTCCAAGCCATAAAAATTAGAGGGTGCACAAGTGCACATACACCCGCCCGTTAGCCATGCTTTGTTGCACGACTCTAGGATCACACTACTCACCCGCTTGTGTCCGCAATCTCCCTTGAGATCTTCATCTTCTTTGTGGTTCCTTTCTAGAGTTCTTCCAGGCTGCAGGGAAGTGAGCTCTCAATAGGAGGCACTTTCTGAGGTGCCTGGCTCATTGGCCTGTTGTCACCAAATGAACTCAACATATCTTCCCCGAACATCCTGCCGGGAAACATAGACCCACCCCTCATTCCAGCGCCTCCAAAGGGGGTGGAAGAGCCAAAGAACTCTGCAAAGATGTCATTGGCATTCCTGGGATTGAACCTGAACACTGTCGAACCATCACCTGTCTGGAAGAAGGAAGGACCACCAGTACTGCCCGCACCTGGGGGCACTTGGCCTTCAAGCCCTTCTTCACCATACTGATCATAAATTGCTCTTTTTTGTGAATCACTTAGAACCTAAAATGAATTGAAGCATCATAAGACATTCCAATATACGCATCTAGTATTTCTTGTGGATAACTGAGTGACAGACCCAAAGTTTTGTTACATCAACAGCAGCACTTACTATAAGCCATATATGGCGCGTTAAGGGTGAACTAAAAAGAAATACCAATTTATAAATAAACAAAACAAAACTCAACCAGATGTTGCCTTGCCTTTAGTTAGTGGATAAGGTTATAATAGAAAAATGAATGTCGTAGGTTAAAAATATAGCTTCAATCAATGGAAGCTAGGTAAGTATATGCCATATTTTTTTACCCTCCCTTCCTTGTAATTATTTACCTGTACGTTTACCATTTTTTTAAAAAGAAGCAAGTGCTTTACATTTACAGTCAAAGATATTTTTGGAAAATCTACGTACCTTGCTTTGAAAAGCAAATTTAAGTCACTGCGATCCAACTGCATTCCAAGACCAAGAACCTTGTTGTTAATCCTGAGGTATATAGCTTCATCAGGTTGTACGCGGAGAACAAGCTCGTTGGTAGCCTTGTCCAAATCTGTTCCAAAGTTTCGTTTGTACAAATTACCTGGGACACGCCTAAACTGAACTCAGATTTCTGCTTTGTATTTCATTAAATATCACACACTATACAAGTCATTCGATATACAAGAATATTATAAAGCTACATAAAGTGGGGGGAAAAAATTGTTGCATTGATGGAAAGAAAGAAAAAAGACCTAACTTACCGCCTAGTGTGGAGTGCTTTGCCTGCTTTGATCAGGAAAGGGACGCCATCCCACCTGGCATTGTTGATAAAGAGAGCAGCAACCACAAATGTTGGGGTGAGACTGCCCTTCGGCACTGTCGGGTCATCTTTGTATGCCGGATACGATTTATCGCCCTTGCTGTGGCCCTTATATTGGCCTACAATCACATCTTCAAGCTGCATTGGCCTCATTGACCTTAAAACCTTCACCTGATCCAAAGGCCGTGTCATAGAATATTTTTCTCCATAGCAGCAGAGGTGTGGTGTGGTGAAAAAGATTTAGAATTGCTACATTCTGATAAAAATGTTTTGGAATCCAATATAAGTATTTTATTTGTTTTGGTTCATATAATTAATCTCATTTTATTGGGTGTTCCGAATAACTCGGAATTATAGGAAAAATAATACAGGAAAAATAAATTTTGGACTCTCACACATGAATGTTGGCTAATTATATCTATTATGATAAGATGTTGGATGATAACATGAATATTGTATTTTATAGTTATAATTTTGTCATACCTTCTGTCATGGATAGAAGTTGGATCAATCTTATGCGATGGACTTCAGAGTATAAATATGGAGTTAATAACTTCCTCGATTATGCATTTGTAAATGCATCTACAAATGGAAAGATATATTGTCCATGTAAGTGATGTTGTAATAATATTTTGGGTGAACAAGACTTTGTGGAAGAGCATTTAATCATTAATGGAATGTCTCCTGGCTATATGAATCTTAGATGGGTTTATCACGGGGAAAAAGAAAAGTCTAATTCTATGTCAAGAGATATGTCTGCTATAAAAGGGGATGGTGATGAAGAATTTGATGATATACAAGGGATGTTGCATGAAGCATTTGGGTTCCCATATGTTGAAGGAGGGACTGAGGATGACAATGATATCATTGATGTGCCAAATCCTGATGCAGCTAAATTTTACAATTTAGTAAAAGATGCTAACGAAGAATTATAACATAGATGCAAGAAATACACTGTTCTTTCTTTCGTTATTCATTTGTATCAATTGAAATGTCTACATGGATTCAGTGACAAGGGGTTTACTGCATTGCTCGATTTCTTAAAGGATGTCTTTCCAGATATTAATGAAACAATGCCAAAATCATTCTCTCGTACTAAAAAAATGATACAGGACCTAGGCCTTGGGTACTCTAAGATTGATGCATGCCCTAATGATTGCATGTTATATCGGAAAGATTCACTTAATGATACTATGTGCTCCATATGCAATACTTCGAGGTGGAAGACCATTGACAATGGTGTGGACTCTGGATCTACTAAAGATAAGAAAACACCTGCTAAGGTTTTGTATCACTTCCCCTTGATGCCACGGTTGCAGAGATTATTTATGTCTAATAAGACTGCTGGTTTGATGAGATGGCATGCAGATCAGCGTACTAATGATGGAGTATTGAGGCATCCAGCTGATTCTGAGGCTTGGAAAACCCTAGTCAAAAGTTTCCCTGGGTTTAGTGTGAAGACTCGCAATGTCAGACTTGGACTAGCAACTGATGGCTTCAATCCATTTGGTTTAATGTCCCTTTCCCATAGCACGTGGCCAGTGGTACTTATGCCATACAATTTACCTCCATGGGTGTGCATGAAGCAACCTAACTTTTTCATGTCATTGCTTATTCCTGGCCCTATGGCACCTGGAAATGACATTAACGTATATTTGCAGCCATTAATTGATGACTTGAACAGCTTGTGGGTTGATGGGATTTGTACTTATGATGCTTCCCTTAAACAAAATTTCACTATGCGTGCAGCATTACTTTAGACAATTAATGACTTCCCTGCATATGCTAACTTATCTGGGTGGAGCACTAAAGGGTATTTGGCTTGTCCTCATTGTAATGTGGATGTGGATAAAAAATACTTATATGGTAGTCATAAATGTTGTTATATGGGCCACTGTAGATTTTTAGACCCTGATCGCAGCTTTCGTAGTGAGACATTCACATTCAATGGTATGACTGAGATGAGCCCCCCCCTCCCAATGTCATTGACTGGTGCTCAAATGTTGGATCAGATGCATGACATCAACAACACATTTGGGAAACTGATTAAACATGGAGATAATCGAGAGGATGGTTGGCAAAAGAGACGCATATTCTTCACATTGCCTTATTGGGAGCATTTATTAATAAGGCATAACTTGGATGTGATGCACATTGAGAAAAATATTTGTGAGAGCTTGGTTGGTACTTTATTGGATATTCCTTATCATACAAAGGATTCATTGAAGGCACGTGAAGACTTAAAAGAGTTACGAATTAGGACAGATATGCTTCCTTACATGAACCCTAAGACGAATAAGCAATGTTACAAAGCTACTATTTATATAATGGACAAGAAAGCAAAAGACATTTTTTTGTAACGTCTTAGGGAATGTTAAATTGCCTGATGGTTATGGAGCAAACATTTCACGATGTGTCAACCTTGGTAAGCGAACTATCACTGGGATGAAGAGCCATGACTATCACATTTTAATGCAGCAACTACTTCCACTTGCAGTGAGAAAGGCATTGCCATATGATGTGGCCCGTGTATTGATAGAGCTTAGCAATATCTTTCGTGAGTTGTGCTCAAAGATTGGTACAATTGAGTCTTTTATGGACCTTGAGCGTCGGATTCCTATAACACTTTGTGAACTGGAAAAGATATTCCTACCAGCATTTTTTTTATATAATGATTCATTTAGCAATCCATCTACCTAGCGAAACAAGGATTGCTCGGCCAGTGCAATATCGTTGGATGTACCCAATTGAGAGGTTTGTGAATCCCTTACTTTCTAATTTATGAATTTTATGTATAACCACTTAGTATTGACTTCCAAAAATTGCTCAATACTCTATCCTATATAGGTACTTACACACATTGAAAGCATATGTGCGGAATAAGAGTCGGCCGGAGGGCTCTATTGCACAAGGGTACCTTGTTGAAGAATGTCTAACCTTTTGCACAAGGTATTTGCATGATGTAGAGAGAAAGAGTACTCGTATCCCAAGGAACTACGAACCTAGTTCCACTGAACCTAAAGAAGGGCTATCTATTTTCTCAAGGTCAGGTCGTCCACTGGGAAAAGTAGATATTGTTTTATTATCACATAAAGATCGAGAAGCGATGCATTCTTATCTCCTATTCAATTGCCCTAAAATTGCCCCTTTTATAGAGTAAGTCAACTTTGAAATTTGAATTGGTCATGCATCTTACACTATACCAAAAAGTTAGCATATATAGATATGTATTAAATGTATGCTTTGGACTGTAGAGAACACTATAAACTAATTGAGGCTCAAAGTCCTAATGAAGGAGAAATGATCATTAAGTGAAGGCATAGTGCGGAGTTTCCAAACTAGTTGAAGGAGAAAGTAAGTAATATTACATATGTATTTTATTTAATTCTATTTCTATAACATGCCAAATATTGGTTGTTATAGTCATTTTAATTGTCTAACATAATTATAAACTGCTTAACTAGGTTAACCGTTCGTATATCGAAGGTGGCGATTCTATTCGTTCTGATATATATTGGTTGGCAAGGGGACCCATGCATACTATTAAAAAGTATAAGAGGTTTGTCATAAATGGGTTTTCGATTTCGTGTCTTAGATGTTGACAAAAATAAAAAGACTCAAAATAGTGGAGTTATTCTTACGGCGAAAACTGCAAACAACGATGAGTGCATGTACTATGGCCTCCTAATTGATATTATTGAAGTTGGCTACCATGAATCCAGGAAGGTTGTACTGTTTAAATGTATTTGGGTGCATGACAATGGGAGTGCTGTAAAGAAGGATAAATTTGGAATCACAATTGTCAACTCTAAGCGGTTTGTAGCTACCGATGAACCTTACATTATTGCAGCTCAAGCATTGCAAGTATTCTACATTGATGACCCAGTAGCAAAAGATTGGGAGGTTGCTATTAAAAATTTGCCCAGGATTACTTCAACTTGACTAGCGTGGAAGGGTCTGTTGATGATATGTGATAAGTGTTCATTGAATAAGTGGACAATACGGCAGACTGATCTTCAAATGTGGGAAACCTAAGCAGTATTTATGTCATTTTATATTTTGGAATTTTGTATAACCGAATTAGTATGTATTTTCTGATGTTTATATGTAAAATCATGTTCAGTACTGCCATGCCCATGTAAAATTCATGTTCAGTCTGAATTATGTATAACCGTATTGAAGGCACATGAAGACTTTATATGTAAGAATTTTCTGATCTTTGATTTATTATATTTTTCTTAAAAAAAACACCATTGTGAATTTTAAAATTCTGGGCAGTACTGCCATGCCCAGAATTTGGTCCATCATCCATGCCCAGAATTTTGGGCAATACTGCCATGCCCAGACTTGCTCAATTTTGTACTGCCATATATGTTCATATGCTCTGGTTTATGCAGTGTGATATATTGCTGAAGCTAGTTGATGGGATTTTTTAAGCTTATAAATTAAGCTTAAAAATATGTATTCTGGGCAGTACTGCACATAATTAGGTTATTTCAGACCATTGGATACGTCAATAGACCATGGGTAGAACCAAACGGAGCGCAAACAGAACACATGTGTACACCATTGTGAATTTTAAAATTATGGGCAGTACTGCCATACACCATTGGAAACGAAAAATTTCCAGCTTGCATCCCCTCTTCTTTCCCAGTGGAGAAGTCAATTTTCCAGCTTGCATCCCCCCGTCAGCAATATTTTTTTGTTTCCTTTTGTAGATTTATCCTCTGAAATCGTCTCCTGTTGGACTGAAATCCCCCCGTCAGCAAGATGTGGTACCACATATGGGGTCTGTTAAGCACTTAAACTTGGGCCTTCCATAAAAGCACTAATATTGCTGCCTTCAGGGTCTGGAATTGGCAAATGATAGCCCCCTCTCGCATGATAAAAAGCTGAGAGCCAACATTCTGTGCCATATCTCTGAGATTTTCAACCAATAATGTAGGTTCGTATTAAGCAGCTGCTTCTAATAATGCAAGTCCGTACTAAGCAACTACTTCTAATAATGCAGGTTCGTAAGAATTAATTTTGCAGAATTAAGCTGCTTCTAATAATGCAGGTTCGTAAGAATTAATTCTGTTGAATTAAGCTGCTTCTAATAATGCAGGTTCGTAATAATTAATTCTGCAGAATTAGAAATCAATTTAAATCCTAGGATTTGGGTACAAAAGCCCCTTCCTTGTGAAGCAGAATTTGAAATCAAGAAATAGAAGCAAGTCGTTTTTTTTTCCTAGGCAAGTCTAATTTTTTTTTTTCAATTGCAACTATATCCTGTTATGGGTTTATTTGATTAAGCTTATAAATTTATATTTATGTCATTTTGCAGCTTACGTGTCTGTTTTCAATATGCGAACTCGGCGTACTCTACAAGCTGAAACCCGACCAAGCATTCCACCTAATAATGCACCTACCGATATTCCAACACCAACTGTATGTACAAACATAGATACATCAACATCAGGTATAGAAGCTTGGTATAATTAATAAACTAAATTACTTTTATGTCCTAATTAATTGGTATTGTTTAACGTTGATTATAAACTATGAGGGAACTGTTAGACGAAGAGGGAGAAGTTTGAGAAGGATGTTAAACAAGGAGGGAGGAAAGCTGAAAATTTGTATGAATGAATTTGGACAAGCTGACAATCCTAATACATAGGGGGATTGTAAGTAATGGTAGCATAATCCCATTGGACGCAATGAAATGGAAGGATGTGTTGGAGGTGGATAAACAGATCGCATTAGATAAGATAGGTGTATGAAATATACATTTTTATTGCTCAATTTCTTTTAAATTCCTTGTTTAATTGGCGAAATATGCTATAATATTTGCTTTGCTTCTTGTATGCAGTCCCGCTTTGAGTTTGATAATCGTCCACAAGCAGAGAAATGGTTGAGGGCAAAGATTAATGAACGTTGGAAATCTACAAAGAATAGGCTTAAAATAGCTTGACATATGCATGACATGGACATAGTTGCATAGTACGAGCATCGACCTTCTAACATTGATGGGGACCAATGGAAGCGATTGGTTGACTATTGGAGGAGTGATGATGGCAATGTATGTAATATAGAAATTTTGCCCATATTTCATTTATCATTCGGCAGATTTATTGGCTTTTTTTAGTATGATTTATTGGATTAAAATTTTGCTTTGGGCTCATTTAATATGTTTAATTTTACATATTAACTAATACATATGTATGAATCTAATTGAAACAATCACATTTAAAAAAACACAACAAAACGAGCACGTGACTGCAGTATTTATGCGGGGGCTTTTATTCGAATGGTATGCGCATATTTATGGGACAATTAAACCAGAGTATATATAAATTTAGGCGCCCACTAACACATACATGGACAACGATGAGCTTTACTGGCATCGTTTTTGGGAGAAAAAGATAAAACTAAGCCATTTAAGGGCAAGAAAACATAGCTGGAAAAACAAAACTGCCAACATGCATATTCAAACACCCAACGAATTTGCATATGCAAAATTCGTCCCATTCTAAGAGGTGGATAAAATGAATTTTGTATATGCAAAATTTGTCCCATTCTAAAAGCTGTTTAAATCCAACCATTTGATAGGAAATACTGACGGGCCCTTCTATTGGAAACACCCAACACAGACTAAAACAGAACAGGGCTAAATGGGAACTCAAAAAGGCATGCTGTAAGAAGTTATTTCCACTACACTTTTTAATGCGACTGGTTAATCAGCCAAGACTTCAGAAAGTTGCCATCATCACTATGTTTGAGAATTTGACTTTTTAGTTGGATGTGGGGGTTAAAGTCCAGAATAGGTAACTTTGTTGCAGGGATAAATGAATGTAATTACATTAAGTTGATTGCACTGATAACGAACTTTAAAATAGGTCCAAAAAAAAAAACTTAAATGGGACAGAAGTTCTCCACCCTTGCCGCGCACCTAGGTGATCACATACGGACAAGATTGAATGTAAGGGATCTGTTGCAATAGTTGAGCGATTCCTCCTACCTGACCCAAAAAAAAATTACTTTGATGATCCACTTATGTCCCAAAAACATGTCTATGAATAGGTGGATTTAAATTTTGCTTTGGGCTAATTTAATATGTTTAGATTTACATATTAATTAAGTAATACTTATATGTATGAATGTAATTAAATTATGCTAGAGACTTTCAAAATGTACTACTTACTTTATTTTTTGACTAATTTGTAATGTGCAGATAAAAAGTCAGAAGAATCATGATAATCGCCTCAAAGTGAAAATGTATCATCATGTGGGCAGAAAGTCTTATGCTCAAAAAATGAAGGAAATGGTAAAGTTTTGTTTATTTATTTTTTTCTAATTCAGGTAGTATTTTTTCTAATTCAATTATTGTTTATAAAGGATAACTTTGAAATCTATACTTATGATTTTGTAGACAAATGCCCGTAATGGCGTTCCACCTTCGAAGTTAGAATTTTTTTTGGAGACACACACTCCAAAGAATAGTTCGCAACTAGATGATCATTGTCAGGGACTAATGGTAAGTTAATTAATCATTTTCTTGAGCTATTTTAATTGAGTGGTATTTGAAAATATGTTTTGGGAATTTATTTTCTTCCCCCTTAATTACTGTATAACATGATGAATAATGCAGTCAGATATGGAAGTACAAGTAAGTATGATGCCAGACGGGACACCAGAGGCCATTGCCGGAGATAAGGCGTTACTCGAAGTGATGGGAAATGCAAAACGTGGATGCATACCTCTTGTGGGATTGATTCCTCCAGGGACCATAGTTCGTCGGCAATATGAGACTGTGGCCTCTGAGGCATTGGCTAGAGCTGAATTGGCTGAGAAGGAAACTGCTCGAATTGAGGAGAAACATGGTCAAGAGATGATGCTCATGAAGGAACAGATGGCTTAAATGATGTGAGTACAACAAGAACAAGCTAGTATGATTACTGCATTGGTTAGTACACCGGCCTCGATTACAGAGTTGCTAGCTTGGGGTTTATCTCAGCCTCCTTTTCATAGCAACCATCAATCTTCTGATTCAGATGAGACCTTGGCACCAAAATTCATTTCCAACCATATAATTAATGAATTTTCTATGGATACATATCATTTTGTGGATTTGATTTGATTTTATATTGATACATATCATTTTGTGGATTTGATTTTATTTTATATGGATACATATCATTTTGTGGATTTGATTTTATATGGATACATCATTTTGTCGATTTTATTTTGTATGGATATATCAATTTCATTTGATGGAAAGAAGAACTTTGGGACAAAAAATTAAAATGGTCACAAATGATATTTATGGGTGGATAAAAAATTATACCAAATAATATTAGGGATGGAATTAAAAATGTCTCAGACGATATTTAGGGACGGATAAAAACGCTTCCCAAATGATATTTAAAGACGGATAAAAAAGCATCCCAAATGATATTTAGGGACGGATAAAAAAGCGTCTCAAATGATATTTAGGGACGGATAAAAAAGCGTCCCAAATAATATTTAGGGACGGAT
Organism: Taxillus chinensis; assembly: GCA_023512835.1. Taxonomy (NCBI): domain Eukaryota; kingdom Viridiplantae; phylum Streptophyta; class Magnoliopsida; order Santalales; family Loranthaceae; genus Taxillus; species Taxillus chinensis. The sequence continues at coordinate 40,267,081 of CM042092.1, read as the reverse complement.
AAAAAAGCGTCTCAAATGATCTTTAGGGATGGATATATACCGTCACAAAATGAGTTATAAACCGAATTTACTTTGTGACCAATAAAACCGTTGCAACATTTAGGGACGGAAAATACCGTTGTAAATAAGTTGCGACGGACTAAACCGTCCCAAATTTTATTAAATATAATTAATTAACTAAATAAATGTTGGGACGATTTTAAGTCATCGCAAAAAATATTTAAGACGGAAAGATATATACCGTCCCACAAATTCCATTTGGGATGGTAGCAATTGAGACGGCTTTGCGACGACTTAAAACCCTCCTAAATACTAATTTGGGACGAAATTATGTCAATATTAGGGACGGTTTTAAGTCCATCTCAATAGCTATTTTTTTTTTATAGTGAGAGCATCTAATACACTCTTCGTAATAAGGAATAGAAGACGAGGTCACAAATTCTATCAAAATGGATAACCACATATTTATTTTAATTACAAATCAAAAGACTTGTGTCTTTAAGGACACAAGTTGTACGTGCTTCGCTGAATGCGACGTACTCCACGGTAGTGATATATTTCCGCCAAAAAGCCTAACACAGTCTTCGAAATAAGGAATACATGACGAGGTCGCAAATTCCATCAGAATAAATAAACCACATATTCGTTTAAATTACGGATCAAAAGACTTGTGTCTTTAAGGACACTCGTTGTTCGTGGTTCACTGAATGTGACGTACTCCACGATAGTGATATATTTTATACACTGAGTCTAACACACTCTTTGAAAGAAGGAATATACGACGAAGTCACAAATTCCATCAAAATGGATAAACCACATATTTGTCTTAATTACAAATCAGAAGACTTGTGTCTTTCAGAACACTAGTAGTACGGGGTTTGCTGAATGCAATGTACTCCATGGTAGTGATATATTTCCTATACTGTGTCTAATACACCGTTCAAAATAAGGAATACACGTTGAGGTCTCAAATTCCAATAAAATGAATAAACCACATATTTGTTTAAATTACGAATCAAAAGACTTGTGTCTTTAAGGACACTTGTTGTACGTGGTTCTCTGAATGCGACATACTCCACAATTGTGATATATTTCCTATACTAAGTCTAACACACTCTTTGAAGTTAGGAATACATGACAAAGTCACAAATTCCATCAAAATGAATAAACCACCACATATTCGTTTAAATTACGAATCAAAAGACTTGTGTCTTTAAGGACACTTGTTGTACGTGGTTCACTGAATGCGGCGAACTCCACCATTGTGATATATTTCTTATATTAAGTCTAATACACTCTATTGTTCCCACAAGGTTGAGTTGTCATTGTTGTCAACATGCTATAGGAAACGGAATCCGCAAGCTCGAAGGTCTAGGTCGAAGATCTGTACTTGGTTGGATAACTTCGTAGAGTGATCTCTTAGAGTGAGCACGTAGAGGGAGTCTACCTATGTACGTTCTGACTCCAAGGTCGTAGATCAGAAGACTCGAAGGTCGTAGATCAAAAGAGTCGAAGGTCGAAGCCTCGTAGAGGTACAGGGTCGACGCCTCGAAGGGACACAGGGTCGTTGGGTCGTAGACTCAAGGTGCAGACAGATGCAAAGCCACATCTCGCAGATTCGAAGCTAAGACTCGTAGAGTGGTAGCTCGTAGGGTCGTAGACTGAACCTCGCAGGGTCATAAGACTTGTTGCACAGACCCGGAAGTATCTACTAGCCAATGCAAAATGCAATTGTCCGACTTGAAGCCTCGTAGAGCTTAAAAACTCGTAGCACTGATTTTCACCTAGCTTCGAAGCTACAGAGTAGAAGTATTGGGAGATGAATGCCCTTGGTTCGAAGACTCAGACTCGAAGAATCGAAGAGGAAGACTCGTAGACTCGTAGAAAGGCTACGAGGCAATATCTCGAGGTTGTGGCTTGTGAAAGGAAAAGAGCGTGCTACGAAGGAGTGAAACGCGTGGACGCTCACTGTTTCAGTAAGTCGTTACCCGGGCAGTGGTTTTAAGTACACTAAGTACTGCAAAACACATGGACGTCATCCGAGAGGGGTTTAACTTGTTTCTACGGTGATGATCACAGGCTGAAACATGCTTAACCCTAGTTGGAGGGTTTCAGACTTTGGTCGGCCTATAAAAAGCAAGGAATGTGCCTGATGTAAAAAAAGAGAGCGCCGAATAATATTCTTTGTGCAGTGAAGAAACGTATCTGCAGAGATACAAGAGGCGACGTAGAGTAGTTTATACAACCAGAGAGAGGGAGATTGAAAGAAAGATAACAGTGAGTTCATCCATCTTTCTTCCTCATACATTTGGTGAACAGATCGTGAGTCCGGCAAAGGAGTGATTGAAGGTCGAGCATAGCAAACGGTCATCAATGCAGGAGCAGATTGCACAGACAGATTTTTTACAGTGAGTAAAGTCTAGAGCAATACTATTTTTATATTTGCATTGAAAAGAAGAGAGAGTTGATCCTATTTGTAAAAAGGGCTAAACCCTACTGTACTATAAGATATTTAGTGGATTGGACTTGGTGTAGGAACACCCTCACCACCGTGGAGCGATCACATTGATCAAAACACGTATATTGCGTGTCTCTGTCTTTTCTTTCTCATATATGCTTGCTTGTGACTGATATTGTATGAGACATTAAAATATCATCCAAACGAAGACCACATCTATTAGAGCAAACTCTCCAAAGTATCCTACTCATAAAACTTAAGGAAAAGTTTTATAGTATACAGATTCATCCCCCTCTCTGTATACAAACCCTTATTTAAAGATAAATGTGCTTGGAACTTGGAAATATCAATTGGTATCAGAGCTAAGTTCTCATTGGAGGCAAATCTATCACTCTATGGAGAAGTGATCTCACAGCTTGATAAGTTAGTGTTGTTTGAGATCTATGGCTTAACAGCTTAGTGACCAAGCAACAGTTTTTAAATAGTGATTCCAATCAACGGACTGAGTACCAGCTCCAACTACGCTAAGAGAGTGTCTATCTTTGATGGCACAAATTATAAGATATGGAGAGCGAGGATGGAGACTGTGTTTATGTCCATGGGTATGGACGTTGAGCGGGTAATCAGAGATGGATATATAGAACCAGCCAACGATAGAGAACCCACAGAAGCTGAAAGAAGAACCTATGAGCTAAACGGCAGAGCTCTGAGTGTCATTACATCAGCACTCACAGACTCTGAATATGCAAAGGTGATGGACTACAGGGTTGCGAAGGATTTATGGGATAGACTCGAAAGTGTCTATCAAGGTGATGGCCGACTAAAGGAAACTAGGCTGCAACTGTATACTCAGAGATTCGAAGCTCTCAAGATGGAGGAGCAAGAGAGTATATAGGAGTTCTTCGTACGATTAACAGAAATTGTCAATGACATGCGAAGTCATGGCAAAAATAAAAATAAATTTTCCATAGTAAAAAAGGTATTGAGAGTTCTACCCAAAAGATTCATTCCATGGGTGGAAGTTTTGGAAAACAGCAGAGACCTAGAGACAATGTCATTGCAGGAGTTGCAATGCAGTCTGACTGCATTCGAGATGAAGCTGCACTCTTATGAAGAGCCATCTACATCTACATCCCAGCCCACAGCCAAGGAATCAAAAGAAGTAGCCTTCAAGGCTATGAGACAATTAAAATTAAAGAAGGAAGTTGAGTCCTCAGACGAACAAGAGGACAGTGACAATGAAGATGGTGAAGATGAGGTGGTAGCCTACTTCACCAGAAAATTCAGAAAGAGTGGAGTAGGAAAGCAAGCTTGAGGAAAAGGGAAAGGAGGGCTTTCCCTCAGATGTTTTAAATGTGAAAAGTGCCGCACTTTCCATCTCAATGCAAAGTGAAAGCTAATGACTCGGATGATGAAGCCTCGGATGAAGAAGATACAAAGTGGAAGAAGTCATCATACCGAAGAAGCTATTCCACAAGAAGACCAGCAGCTCCACAAAAGAAGAAGGGCTCACACAAGAACTACATGAGCCGGATTACTGAATCTAATGATGAAGAGGAATGTTCATCAGATTGTGCCTTTGTCGCCAAGATAGAGGTAGACAATGGCAGCACTGCCTCTGAAGAGGATGAGGCAGTATAAGAAGAAGTAGATCTGGAGGAGGAGCTAGAGCTTGCTACTGAGGAGATCCGCAAGAGAGGTTGTAGGATAAAGCAGCTCAAGGGAGAGCTCAAGCTGGCCAAGGGAGAGCTTGGTGAAATCAGAGGTGAGAAGGATAGGGTGTTGGTGGACTCCAAGGCGTTCTGCGTGGAGATTGTCAATCTAAAGCTCAAGTTAGAGGAGCAGATCAAGATTTGTGATGACATCACCACAAAACTTACCATCAGAGACACCACAATCCAACTGCTTGAAGAAGAACTGGTAGGCCTTCAACAGAAGATCTCAAAAGACGGAACCAGTCAAGCCTCAACCACTGGCAACTCCCAGATCAGATCACTCATCACAGCACCAGACGCTTAGAAGAACAGGGCGACACCGCATGTTACGAGAATGGCTGTCAATTCAGATAATCCTACGAAGGTAGTAAATCCTTTTTCCCATAACAATCCACTGGATGAAATGGAGAGAGTGAATGACGTGATCCTGAGCAACATGAAAGGGAAGGGTGGCGTAAATGATGAGAAGATAGAGAGACATCCGAAGGAGTCCAAGCTCAATGGAGTGACCAAATGCATTCAGAAATCTGAGCATTCCAAGAATGTGAAGAAATCTAATGCAAATGTCCTTTCTTCAAGTGTTCGGGTGCCCCTCAAGAAAGAAGGTAAACCTGTGAAACCAACCATCAAGGCCAGGCTGTCAGAAACAAGGTCATGAAGAAACTTCATGCTGGTGGAAGCCAAAGCCCATTACCACAGGCAACAAGTTTGCTGTACTTTCGGACTTGGATGTTTGTGATAATTGCGGGAGTGAACGACACAGTGCAAGAAGAGTACTTATTCTTGAGTAGAATAAGAAAAAGGATACTGTGAAAGTTCAAGAGAAAAGGAAAGTGATAGCATCTCAGAAGACTATGAAGCCTACATCTCAGGGGGAGTACTTCAAGTCTAAAGTAAAACAGGGAGAGCGCTTCATGTCTAAAGTAAAACAAGTCTACATGGCTAAAGGGAAAGAAGTGGCTCATATTGCTGAGATTGCATTGAAAGTAGACATGAAGGACAGACAGTGGATCCTTGATAGTGGCTGCTCAGGTCACATGACTGGTAACCTGAAGAAACTGTCAGATGTAAACAAAGACAAATCTGGCAAAGTGAGATTTGGCAATGATAGCTCTCTGAAGATCAAGGGGCTAGGCTCTGCCAAATGGGGTAAGGACAAACTGAAGGATGTGTTGCATGTTGAAGGATTGAAGTATAATCTCACATCCGTTAGTCAGCTGTGTGATGCAGGTCATGAAGTGACCTTTACTAAAACTGGTTGTCAAGTAAAGAGAGAAAATGACAACACAGTAGCAGCTAGAAGAAGGATAGATGGGGACTTGTATGTAATTGATGAAAGCAAGACCCATAGCTGTCATATGATGAAGGTAGAAGAAAATGAACTCTGACATAGAAAACTGGGACATCTGAATTAGAAGAACATGAGAAGACTTGTGAACTGCAAGGCTATTAGGGATATCCCAGACATGAAAAGAGAAAGAGAGCATGTCTGCTCAGCATGCCTACATAGAAAACAAGTCAGATTTCATTATAAAGTAAAAGAGTACAGTTTTGAAGCAGCTCTAGACATTGTGCATACAGACCTATGTGGACCAATGAGAAACAAGGGAATCAATGGTGAAAGATATTTCATCTTGTTTGTGGATGACTTCACCAGAAGAACTTGTATTATGTATCTAAAGCACAAGACAGAAGCTTTGGAGTGCTTCAAGAAGTATAGAATAATGGCTGAAAATGACTGTGGTCGAAAGATTAAGATATTGAGATCTGATCAGGGTACTGAGTTTACAAATGAAGCTTTTGAAAGATATCTGAAAAACATGGGATTCAGCATCAATTATCAACAGCAAGGACTCCACATCAAAATGGAGTTGTTGAAAGGAAAAATAAGGCTATCATTGAAATGGGCAGAACTCTTCTGCTGGAAGCTAATCTTCATGCAAGGTTTTGGACAGAGGCAACAAGAACAGCAGTACATCTTATGAATAGAGTAACATTAAGACCAAGAACAGACTGCACACCCTATGAATTATGGTGTGGGAAGAAGTCAACAGCCAAATACTTTAGAATATTTGGAAGTCCTTGCTTCGTAAAGATAAAGGAGCAAGGAAGAGGAAACTTTCATGCCAGATTTGAGGAAGGAACATTCGTTGGATACTCATATCAGACAAAGGGATATAGAGTCTTTCTTCCAAGACTTGGAAAAGTTATAACTTCAAGTGAAGTTAAAGTGGATGAAAATTGGAAGAATGAGGTAATCGAGGATGAGAATCTAGATTTTGAAGTAGAAGAACCTCAGATGGAAGAAGAGATTGAGCATGAAAAGGAAAAGAAAGATGAGGACACAGACTCAGAGAAGTCTGATGAAGAAGAGAAAGAAGAGTCTAACCCTGGAGAAAATTCAAGCAAAAAGACCAGGAGGACATGGTCCAGTGTGCATGACAAGGATCAGATCCTTGGTGATCCCCAAGCAGGTGTAACTACCAGAAGAAAGTTTACAAGGGCTACTGCCCTGCTCTCTCAGATAAAGCCCAAAACAGTTGGAGAAGCAGTAGAGGATGAAGCTTGGGTCACAGCAATGGATGATGAGCTGGACCAAATTAAAAAGAACAAGACATGGGAGCTGGTTCCTAGACCAAAGAGTAAAAATGTCATCAAAACAAAGTGGGTGTTCAGAAATAAATTGAATGAAGATGGCACGGTTATTAGGAACAAGGCTAGACTTGTATGCAAAGGATACTCTCAGATTGAGGGTACAAATGTTGATGAAACATTTGCACCAGTAGCAAGGTTAGAAACGATTAGGATGTTTCTTGCATTGGCAGCATACAAGAGGTTCAAAGTCTATCAAATGGATGTGAAGTCTGCATTTTTGAATGGATAGCTGAAAGAGGAAGTTTATATTGAGCAACCAGATGGAGTACAGATTGCTGATGATGAGACACATGTATGTAGGTTAAAGAAAGCCTTGTATGGCCTGAAGCAGGCTCCTAGGGCATGGTATAGCCAACTGGATAGGTATCTACAGAAAATGAACTTCAGTAGAGGAATAGTGGATCATAATTTATATATACTGAATTCAGATAGAGTTCAGCTGGCTACCATAGTTTATGTAGATGACATCATATTCGGAGGCAGTCACTCAGGGCTATGTGAAAAATTTGCACAGAAAATAAGTGATGAATTTGGAATGTCTCTCATAGGTGAGTTAACATACTTCTTGGCATTACCAATTAGGTAAACTACTGAAGGAATCTTTATATCACAGCATAAGTATGCCGTAGAACTGTTACAGAAGTATGGGATGAATGATAGCAGGCCTGTTAGAACACCAATGCTTATAGGCTGCAAATTACACAAAGATCAGGAAGGCATGAGTGTAAATCAAAAAGAGTATCGAGGTATGATTGGAAGCCTCCTATACATTACAGCCTCCCAACCTGATCTCATGCAAGCTGTGTGTCAAGCAAGTCGATATCAAGTCGATCCGAAGGAGTCTCACTTGCTGGCAGTCAAGAGAATCCTTAGATACCTAAATGGTACATTAGAGATGGGGTTATGGTATCCCTCTAAGGATTTAATTGAGTTACAGGCTTACACTGATGCAGACTGGGCTGGAAACATAGATGGTAGACGATTTACCAGTGGCTGCAGTTTTTATCTGGGCTCCAAGTGTGTTGCATGGTTGAGCCATAAATAGAACAGTGTGTCCTGCAGCACAGCCGAAGCTGAATATGTGGCGTCACATGCTGCATGTACTCAAGTGGTATTGATGAATACTCAACTGCCAGACTTGGGAGTGAATGTGGAGTTACCTGTTAACATTTGGTGTGACAACCAGAGTGCAATCAGTATTAGCAGGAATCCCGTTCAGCATTCAAAGACCAGGCATATCGACTACCGATACCACTACATCAAAGAACAAGTGGAAGAGGGAACTGTACAATTGGTGTCTGTTCCCACACAGGAACAAACTGTAGATATTCTCACCAAACCTCTTTCCATTGAGCTGTTTGATAGACACCGAAGCGGGCTGTCTGTACAACTACCTCCTCACGCGTAAGGCGTCCATAGGGTTCCCCCCTCTTTCTTTGCAACTGGTTGGTAAAGGGGGAGAAGAGAAGAGAGAACTATGTCCAGGGGGAGCACACAGTGGCAGAGTTTAGGGGGCGTGATTTGAAAGGTTTGCGCATTATGTATGTTGCCAACAATTCCAAGGGGGAGATTGTCGTTCCCACGAGGTTGAGTTGTCATTGTTGTCAACATGCTGCAGGATATGGAATCCGCAAGCTCGAAGGTCTAGGTCGAAGATCCATACTTGGTTGGATAACTTCGTAGAGTGATCTCTTAGAGTGAGCTCATAGAGGGAGTCTACCTATGTACGTTCTGACTCGAAGGTCGTAGATCAGAAGACTCGAAGGTCGCAGATCAAAAGACTCAATGGTCAAAGCCTCGTATAGGTACAAGGTAGAAGCCTCGAAGGGACACAAGGTCATATGGTCGTAGACTCAAGGTGCAGACAGATGCAGAGCCGCGTCTCACAGATTCAAAGCTAAGACTCGTAGAGTCGTAGCTCGTAGGGTCGTAGACTGAAGCTCGCAGGGTCGTAAGACCTATTGCACAGACCCAGAAGTATCTACTAGCCAAGGCAAAATGCAGTTGTCCGACTCGAAGCCTCGTAGATCTTAAAAACTCGTAGCACTGATTCTGACCTAGCTTCGAAGCTGTTGGATCAAACCCAGAATTTGGATAATGCTGATAAAGCCTTATGTAATTTGATCTGAGATCTTTTGTGTTTATTTGATCATTGCAGAAGGTATGTCACTAATCCAAAGATGCACTCGTGAGAGCAAAGCTAAGGACAGGATACATAATCCTGATCCGGACAAGAGTTAGTGTCGTCAAACACTTGGTAAATAACCAAGTAACAAATACATACGGAATAAGGAACAATCCTACGGACTAAGAACTTAAAGGATAAGTGCGGAGTAAGGAAAATAGATGCGGAGTAAAGAAACCAGATGCGGAGTAAGGAATCCGGACTTATTACTCGCCCGGAGTAAGGAACTTACATGCGGAGTAAGGAACTTACATGCGGAGTAAGGAACCTACATGCGGAGTAAGGAACTTACATGCGGAGTAAGGAACTTACATACGGAGTAAGGAACTTACATGCGGAGTAAGGAACTTACATACGGAGTAAGGAACTTACATGTGGAGTAAGGAACTGTAAGGACCCGTACCTTGAGTTAGTCAGTTTTGCCTCCTGAGTAGAGTTTTTCTAGATTTTGACCTAGTAAATGGACTCCAATGAATTCACGTGCAAAAGGAAAGATGCTTAGAATGGTGTCCTCTATCTACCACAGAGGTTTCAGGCCAAATGGACATGTATGTGAGGTGCACGTGATATGGGTCCAATTCACGTGCAAGTGTAATTGTCTTCTAAATGATGCAAGGAAGCTAGGGGTGAAGTTTGAGAGCATTTGGAGTCCATATGGAGGTGCACGTGAATTGGGAATTCACGTGCAAATTGGCGTGCAGGCTTATTTTTGCATGGTTCCCTTGGTTTTGACATTCTAAGGAACTTCCTCCAAAGGACCATGTTGAAATTCTGAGTATTTTGGCCTATAGGGGTGCGAAAAGGTGATAACTTGTGTGATCAAAACTACGTCGTTTTGATCCTGGGATTCACTTAATCAAAACTACGTCGTTTTGATGTTGTGTTGTCTATATAAGGAGGAGAAGCCCTCTGTTTTAGGTTTAGGGTTTGTTGCTTCACCAGCCGTCGCAGAGAGAGAGAGAGAGAGAGAGGGAAGGAGAGCTCCTGGTTCTTTGCCGGGCGTCTTGCGTGGGTGGTCGGTGCTTCGTGGGTGGACGGCGTTCGGGTTGGGATCAGACCGTTGCTGTGTTGTTGCGTTTTCCTTGAGGTAGGGGTTCTGTTCTTCCTAAGTCCTTCTCTGTCCTAGGGTTCCAGGGCAGATTTCAGGTTATAACTGTTATATATAAGTATGTAATCCATATAGGTGTGATCTCCTATATGGATGTTGGCCTTCAGTGGCATGTTGGTGTGATTCTGTGGATTACATGCTATGTGTTTGATGAAATGCCTGTGTGAATATAGCTGTATGTATATGCCCATTACGTGCTTGATACTATGCCTGTGTGGCTGGACTTGTGATTTAGTGTATGTATATATCTTTGGGTGTGTGTTCCTTTCCTGAGTGGTTGGGTTTGTGCACTTGTGAGCGGGTGCACACCAAGTGTTTGGTTTTATGTTTGTGCGACTGTGGTATAAGTTGTGTGCCTGACTGTGGAATCTGGCCTGAAGAGGCTGTTAAACTACTTTGCCTGAGAGGCGGTTAAACCAGTGGCCTGAAGAGGCGGTTAAATAACTTGGCCTGAAGAGGCGGTTAAATCACTTGTGTTTTGTGTGATGGATAATTGTGACTACTGATGTGGTTTGATATTGTTTGTTGAGATTGTTGTAACACGTCACTACACTTGTGCACATGCATGTAGCCGCTAGGAGCATGGGAAGGGTTGGGGAGACTTGATCCCTACCGAGCCGTGGTTGCTCACCCCTCCTACTGTGTTTGCTTGTTTTCCAGGGACTTACAGGCGTTAGGTGGATACACCAAGGTGGAAGACCTTATCCATTTTACTCTCTTCCATTTATGTTGTTTTCTTTTATGGGAACTGATGTAACCCCAGTGGGGATGGGATTGGAAAGAATTCTGTTGTAATAAACTGGTTTGGATTATTTTTATGAACATTACTTTCTTGAATGTGTTGTGGATGTTTGAAATGTAAAATTCTTGGTTTGTATCCTAACCCCTTTGCCCTCCGTGTGGGAAAAAGGGGAGTCACGTGCCGGTTTCCTCGGGTTGGAAATCCGGGCGTGACAATATGGTATCGAGCATGGTCTAGTTGGCCTAGGGTAGTGGGCGGACTTGGTTATCTTGAGTCCTTTGGAGGAGCCTGGAGGGACATGCCTGATCAACATGGTCCCCTTTGAGCCTCCAAGGTGTACTTAGGGTAGTCCAGTCTTGTGGTAGGATTTGCATGCATTGGCATTAGGGCACTAGTTGCATTTGCTGTGAATGTATCTTTGAATCGTGGATAAGATCACATGATCAAGTGAAATGTGCAACTCGATTTGTTTGGCAATGTGTACTTGAATCGTGAACTGTGAAATGTGATTGATGCAATGTATGTGTGTAATGTCATTTGTTGGTAAAATTGATAATGAGGTAGAGGTAGTCAACTTGTTAGTAGTCAAACGCGTTCTGACGTTTGTGCATCTTACTTCATGTAGTAAGAATGCCACCGAGGAGAGTGACACGTGCGTCCGGGGCAGTGGCTGATGAGTCATCTGCCCATGAGGGTCCGGGAGCGGGACCATCCGTTGGAGGGCATGCGTTATTCACGGCACAGCTACAAGAAGGCATCCGGCTGGAGGTACGAGAGCTACGGGAGGGACTCCGGCAGGACGTTCGGGAGGAGGTGCGCCGTGAGATGGCAAGACAACCGGTGGTGCCACCACCACCACCACCGGTAGGAGAGCTGCCTCGTGAGCGTGAGAGTTCGCTGGGTGGTGTACCGACCCGTGCAGAGGATGATGTGGTGACACGGTTCCGAAAGGAACAACCTCCGCGATTTAAGGGGGGGAAGATCCTGTGGTAGCTGAGCAGTGGTTGAGGCAGATTGAGCATGTGTTCTCCTTTCTCCTGCCCCGGGAGGAGGATAAGGTGCGACTGGCAATTCGGCAACTGGAGGGGGACGCTTTGGAGTGGTGGACGAGTGTTGCGGGGAGCCGTGCGGTGCAACTCATGTTTTGGGAGGAGTTCTTGCAACTCTTCCAAGATGAGTTCTTCCCGGAATCAGTGAGATGGCAGAAGAGGGAAGAATTTGGCAGCCTGAAGCCGGGATCCAAGACGGTACCTGAGTATGAGCGGGAGTTCCGGAGATTGAGTAGGTTTGCTCCTGAGACGGTGGTAAGGGAGGACCTGAAGGCCCACAAGTTCACCTTGGGTCTCAGGCCAGCCCTTAGGGAGAGGGTGGCGATTCTACGCTTGAGGACCTATGCTGAGGCCGTGGAGACGGCCCGTATAGGCGAGAGAGACTGGATGATGGGAGGCAGGCCCATCAGGGGCGCGATTGCAGATTGGGCCTGATCGAGATGCAGGGTCCAAGAGGCTCAAGACGGAGGAGAGGGATAGCAGTTCTTTTCGCAGTCGGGGTCAGACATCTGTGAACCCTGGGAGGTTCACCTTTGGCGGCGGAAGACAGGGTGGTCCGTCTGGGAGTCTACCTAGGCGGATGCCTTCGTTGTGGAGAGCAGGGTCACTTCAAAGGGGAGTGCCCCAAGAAGGACTGGCGATGCAACAACTGTGGACGAGAGGGTCATTTGCGCCGGGTTTGCAGGAGTGGCAATAGGGGAACAGGGGGCGCGGCGTCCAGCGTGAGGAGTGATGCTAGCTTCCGTGCACCAGTTGAGAGACCAGCTCGTCAGTGGCAGGCCAGCCAGGCAGGATCTAGTCAGACCCGACCCCAGGGGAGGCCGGAACGGCAGCAGACCGAGGCTGGAGGCAACCTTAGCGGGAAGCGTCCAGTGAGTGAGCCGACCAGTGGCACGGGCCAAGGGAGGGTGTTTGCGCTGGAGGCGACATACCAGGAGGAGGCTGAGCTACCACCCCCACCAGCTGAGGGTGGAGCAGGACCATCGGTGGTTAGAGGTACCCTCTTGATCTCCCGTACCTTAGCTTCGTACTTTTCGATACGGGTGCATCGTGTTCGTTTGTTCGTCGAGCTTGTAATAGACGGCTTGGGGTTAGCTTTGTGTGGAGGCCGCGAGGCCCCTAGTTGTGGAGTCTCCGGTAGGAGGCATGATTGAGGTACGGCGAGTGTGTCGTGATCGTGTGTTAACCATAGGCGAGGTGGAGCCGAGTTTTGACTTGCATGTGATGCCTTTGAGGACGTTCGACCTGATCTTGGGTATGGATTGGCTTATGGCTTTCCAGGCCAAGATAGATTGTTATCGGCGGCGTGTGACCTTCGTGACACCTGCAGGGGACCTCTTGCACCCTGCAGGGGGAGTGGGATTGTGAGGCGAGTCGGGCCGGGCCGTGTTGGACCAGTGGGGTGCCATTACCCACAGGTTAGCAGCCCTGACCTTTTGCCGAGGAGGGTAAGGTGGAAAGGAGGGTGTGGCCTCTTGTTGTGGACCAATTTCAGGATGTTTTTCCTGAGCGGTTGAGGAGTTTGCCACCTAAGAGGAGTGTGGAGTTCACCATTGAGTTGGTGCCGGGGACGGGTCCGATTTCCCAAGTAGCGTATCGTATGGGGCCGGTGAGTTGAGGGAGCTTCGGAGGCAAATTGAGGAGTTGGTGGGTCAGGGGTATATCGGACCGAGTACCTCACCTTGGGGTGCTCCGGTGCTCTTTGCTAAGAAAGGCCGATGGCACGCTTCGTCTCTGCATCGACTACAGGAAGCTGGTCGGTGATCGTGAAGAACAAGTACCCGTTGCCTCGGATAGATGACCTGTTTGAGCAATTGAGTGGGGCTCGGTGGTTTTCCAAGATAGATTTACGGTTGGGGTATCACCGGCTCGGGGTTGGGGAGGAGGACATCCCTAAGACGGCTTTTCGGTGCAGGTATGGGCATTATGAGTGGGTAGTGATGCCTTTCGGGCTCACTAATGCGCCGGCAGTGTTCATGCATTTGATGAACCAAGTCTTTGCCCCATACTTAGACTCGTTCGTGGTGGTGTTTATCGATGATATCTTGGTGTATTCCAAGACCGAGAGGGAGCATGTGGAGCACTTGGCAACAGTGTTGCAAACCTTGAGGGACCAGCGACTGTTTGCTAAGTTTAGCAAGTGTGAGTTTTGGCTGCAGGAGGTTCACTTTCTTGGCCATGTGGTGTCAGCTGAGGGAGTTAGGGTGGACCCAGCCAAGATTGAGGCCGTGGCATCGTGGGCGAGGCCAACCAACGTTTTTGAGATCCGTAGTTTTCTTGGTTTGGCGGGGTACTATCGTCGTTTTGTAGAGGGGTTCTCCCGTTTGGCGGCTCCTATGACGGCGTTGACTAGGAAAGGAGTGAAATTTGAGTGGACGGACAAGTGCCAGCAGGCGTTTGAGACTCTCAAAACCCGTTTGACCACTGCACCGGTGTTGAGGTTACCTCGGGAGGATATTCCATATGAAGTGTACTGTGATGCATCCAGGGTTGGTTTGGGGTGTGTGCTTATGCGGGAGCACGGTGTGGTAGCTTATGGGTCAAGGCAACTGAAGCCTCATGAGCAGAATTATCCTACTCATGACCTTGAGTTAGTCCGTTGTCATCTTCGCCCTGAAGAGTTGGCAGCACTACCTCTTGGGGGAAAAGTTTGTGGTGTTCTCGGATCACAAGAGCCTTGATACATCTTTACTCGAAGGACTTGAATTTGAGGCAAAGGAGATGGGTGGAGTATTTGCGGACCTTTGATTTTACTCTTGCCTATACCCCGGGCAAGGGTAATGTTGTGGCCGATGCATTGAGCGAGAAAAGGGAAAGCTGAGGTGGCCGTGAGGGAGTGGAAGGCGATGGAGCGGTTGGCGATGTTGCGGTGCGGCACTGTTGCTCATGATGGTGGGACACAGTCCCGAGTCCTTTGGTGGTTGTGCCTGAGTTGTACCAGCGCGTCCGGGGAGGGACACTGGGTGACATTGAGTGTGAGGTTCTCCGTGCCCGTATTGAGGCCGGGGAGCTATCCGGGGACTGGACGGAGGGTCCCGAGCATGAGTTGTCATTTCGGGGCGGTTGGTAGTAGCTTCTTCCCTCGGGGATGAGGTGCCGAGGGAGTTTCACCGGCCTAGAGTTCTTGTGCATCCAGGGGGGTACGAAGATGTACCATGCGCTTCGGGGACATTTTTGGTGGCCAGGGATGAAACGCGATGTAGCTGCCTTTGTTTCGCGGTGCCTCACGTGTCAGCAGGTGAAGGCCGAGCATCGGCGGCCGGCGGGCATGTTACGGCCCTTGCCCATAGCGGAGTGGAAGTGGGACCATATAGCGATGGATTTTGTGACCGGTCTTCCACCCACAACTGGGAGGAAGGATATGATTTGGGTGATTGTGGATCGACTCACAAAGTCGGCCCATTTCCTTGCTGTTCGCGAGCGGGACTCTCGTTGGGACCTTGAGTCAAGTGTACATGAACGAGATTGTGAGACTGCATGGCGTACCATCATCGGTTGTCTCAGACCGGGATTCGAGGTTCACTTCCCATTTCTGGGCAGGTTTGCAGGAGGCTATGGGGACCAAGCTTCACCTGAGTACAGCCTTTCACCCTGAGACTGACGGTCAGACTGAGCGGACGAATCAGACTTTGGAGGACATGTTACGGGCCTGTGTGTTAGATTTTGGGGGTTCGTGGGCAACTCACCTTCCTTTGGTGGAGTTTGCCTACAACAACAGTTATCAGGCATCCATTGGGATGGCTCCTTTTGAGGCGTTGTATGGACGGCCGTGTTGATCCCCTTTGTGTTGGACCGAGGTGGGGGAGACGGCTCTCTTGGGACCGCAGTTGGTTCAAGAGGCTACTGAGAAGGTCAAGTTGATTCGTCGGCGTTTGTTGGCAGCTCAGAGTCGGCAGAAATCTTATGCGGATCAGCGACGGCGACCTTTAGAGTTTTCTGTTGGTGATCATGTGTTCCTTCGTGTCTCTCCACAACGTGGTCATCGACGGTTTGGGCGAGGTTCCAAGCTATCTCCGCGGTTTATTGGTCCTTTTGAGATTCTGGATCGTGTAGGGCCTGTGGCCTACCGGTTAGCGTTACCACCGCGGCTGAGTCGAGTGCACAACGTGTTTCACGTGTCCCAGTTGCGAAAGTATCACCCTGACCCCACTCATGTGATTGATTCGGGGACGTTAGACATTGAGGATGACATGTCCGTCGTTGAGGCCCCTATCCGTATTCTAGATCGGCGCGAGAAGCTTTTGCGTGGTCGTGCTATTCCTTTGGTTCGCGTGCTGTGGCAGCACCGTGGCATTGAGGAGGAGACATGGGAACATGAGTCCGTGATGCGTGAGCAAGACTCCCAGACTTGTTCGCGGACGAACAATCTTAAGCGTGGGAGGTGGCTGTTGGCCAAGGGATGGATAGTGATGTTTTCTTGTGATGTGTTTTCTTGTATTAGTTGGTGTATTTGTATTGTCTTTTAAAGACATGTGTTATGTGCATTATTGTGGTTATGGATTATGGTGGTACTGTTATGTGCCGTTGTGCTGTGCGTGGTGTATGACCCATTTGGGTGTTGTGGCTCGCCGTGTGGCAAATGGGTAGCTTGTGTTTGTTTTCCTCTTATGTCATTTCTTTTCGAGGACGAAAAGTCTTAAGGGGGAGAGGATGTAAGGACCCGTACCTTGAGTTAGTCAGTTTTGCCTCCTGAGTAGAGTTTTTCTAGATTTTGACCTAGTAAATGGACTCCAATGAATTCACGTGCAAAAGGAAAGATGCTTAGAATGGTGTCCTCTATCTACCACAGAGGTTTCAGGCCAAATGGACATGTATGTGAGGTGCACGTGATATGGGTCCAATTCACGTGCAAGTGTAATTGTCTTCTAAATGATGCAAGGAAGCTAGGGGTGAAGTTTGAGAGCATTTGGAGTCCATATGGAGGTGCACGTGAATTGGGAATTCACGTGCAAATTGGCGTGCAGGCTTATTTTTGCATGGTTCCCTTGGTTTTGACATTCTAAGGAACTTCCTCCAAAGGACCATGTTGAAATTCTGAGTATTTTGGCCTATAGGGGTGCGAAAAGGTGCTAACTTGTGTGATCAAAACTACGTCGTTTTGATCCTGGGATTCACTTAATCAAAACTACGTCGTTTTGATGTTGTGTTGTCTATATAAGGAGGAGAAGCCCTCTGTTTTAGGTTTAGGGTTTGTTGCTTCACCAGCCGTCGCAGAGAGAGAGAGAGAGAGAGAGGGAAGGAGAGCTCCTGGTTGCTGTCGGGCGTCTTGCGTGGGGTGGTCGGTGCTTCGTGGGTGGACGGCGTTCGGGTTGGGATCAGACCGTTGCTGTGTTGTTGCGTTTTCCTTGAGGTAGGGGTTCTGTTCTTCCTAAGTCCTTCTCTGTCCTAGGGTTCCAGGGCAGATTTCAGGTTATAACTGTTATATATAAGTATGTAATCCATATAGGTGTGATCTCCTATATGGATGTTGGCCTTCAGTGGCATGTTGGTGTGATTCTGTGGATTACATGCTATGTGTTCGATGAAATGCCTGTGTGAATATAGCTGTATGTATATGCCCATTACGTGCTTGATACTATGCCTGTGTGGCTGGACTTGTGATTTAGTGTATGTATGTATCTTGGGTGTGTGTTCTTGTTGCCTGAGTGGTTGGGTTTGTGCACTTGTGAGCGGGTGCACACCAAGTGTTTGGTTTTATGTTTGTGCGACTGTGGTGTAAGTTGTGTGCCTGACTGTGGAATCTGGCCTGAAGAGGCGGTTAAACTACTTTGCCTGAGAGGCGGTTAAACCAGTGGCCTGAAGAGGCGGTTAAATAACTTGGCCTGAAGAGGCGGTTAAATCACTTGTGTTTTGTGTGATGGATAATTGTGACTACTGATGTGGTTTGATATTGTTTGTTGAGATTGTTGTAACACGTCACTACACCTGTGCACATGCATGTAGCCGCTAGGAGCATGGGAAGGGTTGGGGAGACTTGATCCCTACTGAGCTGTGGTTGCTCACCCCTCCTACTGTGTTTGCTTGTTTTCCAGGGACTTACAGGCGTTAGGTGGATACACCAAGGTGGAAGACCTTATCCATTTTACTCTCTTCCATTTATGTTGTTTTCTTTTATGGGAACTGATGTAACCCCAGTGGGGATGGGATTGGAAAGAATTCTGTTGTAATAAACTGGTTTGGATTATTTTTATGAACATTACTTTCTTGAATGTGTTGTGGATGTTTGAAATGTAAAATTCTTGGTTTGTATCCTAACCCCTTTGCCCTCCGTGTGGGAAAAAGGGGAGTCACGTGCCGGTTTCCTCGGGTTGGAAATCCGGGGCGTGACAGGAACTTACATGCGGAGTAAGGAACTTACATACGGAGTAAGGAACTTACATGCGGAGTAAGGAACCTACATGCGGAGTAAGGAACTTACATGCGGAGTAAGGAAGCGCTGACACGGACTAAGGATTCCAGTACTGAATAGATACGGAGTAAGCAACCACTGACACGGAGTAAGGAAAATTACACCGGACCAAGAAGACACTGCTCCAACAAAACCGCATTTAAAGTTATCAGCTCGTGCTGTCCCGATGTAAGACGAATGCATTTAGAACAAGAAGAATCTTACACGTGGATCATCCGGATATGTGGACACAACCTTAATTGTATCTCGGAACTCACAAAGACACTTATACTCTTCAAATCCAAGATCTTGAGCTCCACAATCCGCAGCAGTCAAGGCAGACAGATTACCGAGGGATAGTTAGTGCGGAACGCATTCCGGAACTTCAAGTTCCAAGGTTGTCTCTTAGGAATGTTTTGTATAAATATTCATACTTATACTTCATGTAAAAAAGTGCTTAGGCGGGCAAAAAAAATAGAAAAGGAACTTGGCTAGTGTGTGAGTTCATTGTTGTAAACAGAGTATAAGAGAGTGTTTGCTTCTATTTTGTTGTAATCACCTTGTGATAATAAAACAAAATACTTCCACTATCTGGTTATCTTCCGCAGTGATTCTATCACTTAAACTAGATAAGTCTTTGTGTCTTGAGAGAAAAGAAAGAGTTCGAATAAGAGCCTATTCACCCCCCCCCCCTTTAGGCTCCAAGGGACCATCAAGTGGTATCGAGCAAGTTCTACTTCGTTCTAAGTAGAGATCCCACTCTTTCAATCTCGAAATGGCCGAAGAAAGCGGATGCTATTCAACACTCGCCTTAACTCCGGAGGTGCACAGGAGCCCATCCCGAATCGAAGCAGCGGTGAAAATGTCGACCCACCACAACCTGCTGCTGCCGCCGCTTCTCAACCACGGAGTTCGGGTTTACTCTAACGAAACCGCCCAAATTCACACCTGAGCTTTTCTCCCAGGTGGAAAGCTCGCATGAAGATGTTTATGGTTTGCCATGATCATCTTATGTGGCCATGTCTTCATCAGGAGATTCCAATTCCGGTGACTATCGGAGAACATGGAGTAAGGAGGCCAAAGACCGATCTTGAACTTACCAACGATGAAAGAGCCTGGCGGTGCGCTAGTGAAAAGGCTCTAGCTTATGTTACATCGTCTTTGGATTCCGAGGCTTTCACAGACGTCCAGGGCTGCACGACAACAAAAGCTGTTTGGGACAAACCGACAATCCTCTATGAGGGGAGTCGGTCCCCAGATGCAGAATGTGATCTATACTCTCAGACAGAACTTTGAGAGTTTTAATCATAAACCGGGCGAATCACTTGAAAGCATCTATCGGAGATTCGGCAAGCTCATACTTGAACCGAAGATCGTCAATGAGCATTACTCTCAATCCCAGATCAATGACAAGTTCTTTCGCTCCTTGCCGGATCGCTACTACTCCAAACAACTCCGGATGCAATCGGGACAAAAGCGGCAGTATGTTCCCCTTGAAGAACTATATGGAGAGCCGCGGACTCACGAAGTCAGGTTTAAGTACTCGACGAGAGATGAGAAAATAGCTCGGAAAGAAAAGGGGGTAGCTCTCAAAGCTACTGGAATGTCTAAACATACCGAGGAATGATGATACGGACGTATCCGACAATTCGATTTCGACGAGGAGGAGGAGATAGCCCTTCTTGTCAAATCCTTTGAGCGATTCCTACGGAAAAGCGAAAAGGGATCGAAGACGCTCATCATCATCGTTCCAACGGAAGGAGCGACCGGAGTCCAGTTCCCGGGAATGTTTCAACTGTGGGAAAACCGGTCACTGGGCCAAGGAATGCAGATCCAAAGCAAAGGTGGCCGAGAAAAGTGACAAGGTAAATCCTCGCCGCTCCACCTCGGATAACAGCAAAAGCAAGAGAAAGGCGCTCGTGACAAAATACATGAGTGGCTCGGAAGAAGAGGAGGAATCCTCGGATGATGAGCCGACCATTAAGCCGAACGTCCGCCTCATGGCAAATGCCGAGGTACCTTCTATCTTCGAGCTCCTGAGTAAATTAGAATCTCTTACTATTGCATGTGATCATGAATAGAATGAGAGACTAATAATTACTCAAATGTACAAAGATATGGAAAGTCGGAATAAACGTCTCGAATTTACTATTAATAGACTCGAAAAGGACGTCGCCGACTTCAGGAGGAAAGGAAGCTTGGTATCATGATCTAAGAGCTGAAAATCATTTGTTAAATACCAATCTCTCAGGCCTAAAAGTTATAGTGAAAAGACTCGAAAATGAACTGGAACAGGAAAAGGAAATAAATCGTAAGTGGCTAAAATCCGGGGAAATAGCCTCTACCTTTAGGACTGACCCTGACGACATTCGAGTCAAACCTGGCCTAGGTTCTGAACCATCAACCTCCATAGCTCAAGCTACTAAGTGTCCTCCGGATTTCACTCCTAAACTAACCAACTTATATCCTGTTAGTACATCTAAACCGTTGGATGGTTTCATTTCAGGTGGCACCATAGTATATGAACTGTGGACATGAGGTCACATCGCACTTCCCGAAGCAAGTAGCACCCGTAACTAAAGATGAAGGGAAGGCTGCTGCAGTTAAAGCCAAAACCGTAGCACCCAAAAAGAAAGACAAGGCTAAGGCTAACGCATTTAGGGCCAAGAGCGCGTCACCCAAACGTAATGGATTAGGCCACGGGGACAGAGTAGAAAAAACGTAAAATCTAAGAGACCTGTATCCCCTGTTTGTACTTCACATTATAGTGTCTGTTCCATCCGTAGGGAAATGGGTCATTATCACTATGAATGTTGGAGTCTATCGATAGCTGGCTTTGTAATCAATTTCAATCAAATAAAGATCAGTTTAATAAAAGGGGTTCTTCGAGCAAAACAAGATCTAAATCTAAAAGGAGTGTCTCTCCCAAGAAAACCCAAACAAAAGAAGCGGCCGAAACTAACAAGTTAATGTCAACGTGGAAAGCTAAGAGTCCTAACAAAATCAAATCCGTAAATGTTGACAATATCTGCTCACTCTAACCGCCCGAAACAAGTTTGGGCACCAAAAGTGTAACCGTTGTCTTTCAGGAGCATCTCTGGAATGAATTGCCGGATCACTTGAAGTTAAAGATCAATCAAAGCAAGTGGATCCTTGATAGTGGATGCTCCTGGACATATGACGGGTGACCAGACTCGCTTGTAGAAGTTAATGATAAACAAGGTCCATCCGTTTCATATGGCGACAACAACAAAAGGTAAGACTGTCGGGTATGGCACTTTAACTAACGGCTGTGTATCAATCACTAAAGTTGCACTAGTCAAAGGTTTAAAGCATAATTTGCTAAGTGTCGGTAAACTATGTGACAAAGGATTTCTTGTTTCCTTTTTGTCCAACACCTGACAAGAAGAGAAAACTTATCCAGGAGATGTTAAGTTATCCGGATCAAGAGATGGGGACATATACTCAGTGGTCTTAAGAAATAATTCTTTCGACCCGTATGCTTCCTCACGAAAGCAACAGATGAAGATAGTTGGTTATGGCACAAGCGATGCGCACATTTAAATTTTAAGACTTTGTCTAAATTGGCGTCACTTGATCTTGTCACCTGGTCTACCCAAACTCAAGTTCTCCAGGAGACACTCTCTGTCGAGAATGCCAACTTGGTAAACAGACCAAACACAGCTTTAAGAGCAAATCAGTTAACTCAATAACTGCTCCTCTGCAACTTCTTCATATGGACCTATGTGGTCCTATATCTGTTTCATCACTAGCTGGTGCGAGATATACTCTTGTGGTTATCGATGATTACACCAGATACACATGGGTGATGTTCCTGAAATCAAAGGATCAAACTTTTGAACGTCTTGTAGATCTCTTCAACTGGATAAGCAACTCACAAGGACTGAGCATTAAATGCATCAGGAGTGATTATGGTACAGAATTTGACTTTTTAGAAATGAGATCATATTGTTCAGAACAGGGCATACAGCATGACTTCTCTGCTCCCAGAACCCCACAACAAAATGGGGTAGCTGAGCGCAAGAATCGAACTTTAGTTGAAGCTGGTAGATCCATGTTAGCAGGGGCAACGCTTCCTCTTAGTCTATGGGCTGAAGCTGTGTCCACTGCCTGCTATGTTCAGAACAGAACTCTAATAAATAAATCTACCATGAAAACACCCTATGAGATGTGGAGAGGACGAAAACCTTCAATTTCACATTTCAGAGCCTTTGGGTGTACTTGCTATATACTGATAAATGGCAAAGAGACCCGGAATAAATTTGAACCAAAATCTGATGATGGGATCTTTGTCGGGTACTCACTTCATAGCAAAGCTTATCGGGTCTTCAATAGAAAACTTTTTAAAGTTGAAGAATCTATCCATGTGACCTTTGATGAAGCTAACCTCGTTTGGTCAAAAGTCGGTCCTTCAAATTCCAATATGCAGGTCATGGACAGCAACGTCGATTACTCGAAGTTTATGAATATTCCTGTTACACATCCTGACTGGTATTCTGACCAACCACGTGGCATCAGCGAAACACAACGAAATTCTATGGATGATGCTACGGATGACTCTGACTCCGGACTACCATTTAGCTCCGGACAAACTCCTACGGATACACAAAATTCTGGAGCACCTTCAAGTCCGTCCGGACTAGTTAACACTGGAAGAAACAGTGTTGAAGAACCAACTAGTTCATCCGTACCTCTAAATACGGAAACATCTACTCCGGACGAAGCTCAACCAGTCGATACAACTGAACCACCCAACTGGAAGAGCTTCAAATTGTTCAAGATCAACCAACACGCGCACAGAATTATAGATGGACCCGAAACCATCCCTCAGATCAAGTGATTGGTGATCCTACTGTTGGTGTAAGAACAAGAGCAGCCACCTCAAACATGAGTCTTTACTCATGCTTTCTATCTCAAGTAGAACCAAAGGTGGTAGATGAAGCTCTTCAAGATTCAAACTGGATAGAAGCCATGCAAGAAGAGTGAATCAATTTAAGAGAAATAATGTGTGGACCTTAGTACCAAGGCCTAAGTCTCAGCAAGTCATTGGCGTTAAATGGGTGTTCCGGAACAAGCTTGATACGGATGGAATAGTAATCCGGAACAAAGCCGGACTGGTAGCCAAAGGATATCGTCAAGAAGAAGGAATAGATTATGATGAAACCTTTGCTCCGGTCGCAAGACTTGAGGCAATCCGAATGTTTCTGGCGTATGCTTCATATGAAAACTTCATAGTTTATCAAATGGACGTCAAGAGCGCATTCCTGAATGGAGACCTTCAAGAGGAGGTGTATGTTGAACAACCTCCGGCTTCATTGAACCAAAGGCAGGACATCTTGTCTACAAACTTCGAAAGCTCTATATGGTTTGAAGCAAGCTCCAAGAGCCTGGTACGACACACTCGTCGAATTCCTACTTGCTCATAACTTCCAAAAAGGGAAGATAGACACCACCCTATTTCTATGACAAGAGAAAGGACACACTTTGATCGTACAAATATACGTGGACGATATCATTTTCGGATCAACGAATCCGAAGCTTTGTGAAGAGTTTGCTAAGTTGATGACAGGCAAGTTTGAAATGAGCATGATGGGAGAACCGTCCTACTTCCTTGGAATTGAAGTCAAACAATTAAAGGAAGGAATCTTTATTAATCAGGCTAAGTACACTCGCGAACTTATTAAGAAGTTTGGTATGGAAGGTTCATCTCCCGTCAAAACTCCCATGCTTTCGGTGCCAAGTTAGATCCGGATGTGGACGGCATATCAGTAAATGTGACTCGACTACGAGAGGGATGATCGGATCCTTGCTCTATCTTACGACAAGTCGCCCGGACATTATGTTTGCAACTTGCATTTGTGCACGATATCAGGCAAATCCCAAGGAGTCACATATGCTTCATGTAAAACGGATATTAAGGTATCTCAAAGGGACGATGAATTTGGGACTCTGGTACCCAAAGGAGTCCAACTTCACCTTATCCGGGTACTCGATGCCGACTTACTGGATGTCGCATCGACAGGAAAAGCACAAGCGGTACGTGTCGGTTTCTTAGAAATAGATTGATCTCATGGTTCAAGTAAGAAGCAGAATTCCGTATCAACTTCTACTGGTGAGGCGGAATATATAGCTCTTGGAAGTTGCTGCGCACGCCTACTTTGGATGCAAAGTCAACTTACTGACTACGGATTCACCATGTCCTCTATTCCACTTTACTGTGACAACACTAGTGCAATTGCCATCAGCAACAATCCTGTCATGCATCCTAAGACGAAGCACATTGAGGTCCGGTATCACTTCATACGCGATCATGTTCTCAAAAACCATATTTCACTGGAACATGTTGCCACTGAAGATCAATTAGCAGACATATTTACAAAGCCTCTACCTGATGCGAGGTTTTCTGAACTACTCTTCCGATTAGGTATGCTCGACTTCTCTACATAGTTTCTCATTTGAGTTACCCAACAGTATATTTACTCACAGACCATGCATTGTATGTTTACTGAAAGTAGTAGAAACTCTCTGCCTGTATTGCTGATCATACTTACCGTTCAACGGTTCCATGTTTCTGATATTAATCTCAACCTCATAATGGGAGGATGCTTGCGTTTCCCGACTGAAGTCATTTAAAGCTAACATAATTACAGTTTATATGATTTACCTCAGTCGGATTCATGATCTTCACATCCATTAATCACCACATGACCAAAGCATGTTCATTTAGATTACTCTATTAACGTGCATAGTTGAAGAAGTGAAATGGGCTACCTTGGAATGCCTGGTGGATGAATACACAAACGCATTCTGATCAGCTTCTATAGTATAGTTTTCTAATAAGATAGACAGTGCTGAACTACAAATTGGAACAGTCAACCGAGAGGATTGCACAATCTACGGGGGAGAAAATGCTTTATATTTTATTCAGTAATACCCCCCGTATATGTCTCATGACCTTTTTCCTTGACTGTCTATCTGAGGGGGAGCTTTTCATTGAGAGGATTAAATGATCTACAGGGGAGCAGCAATGAACCCCTAATATGTCTCGGATTCTCCCTCCTCTACGCTGTTACTGGGATCTGACTGGACATGCTGTTTTAAATCGGAAAAGTGGCATGTGTGGATGTATTTTCTTTCTTCAACCATGTATTTTAATCGACTAATCATCTGCATTCTTTTGACATGTGTTCACCTTATCATTTCACACTCATGAATCATAATGAAGCCAAATCATATGATCTTTAATTAATCTTAGCTACGCTGTTCAGCAAGACGGTTTCGCTATGTTGACCTATATGAACCTGTGTATTGCTATCTGACATATGCCCTGACTCAGTAATATTGATCACTTTCACATTGCGTACGTCTACTACATTCCTTGCCATGCATGAGTTCTGTTTCTTATTAGTTCGGATTATGTTGTTTTTCACTGATTATCTTCTCCAATCCGTACTAATCCTTGCCTGTTCACTTTTGTATTTTCCGTATATCTTTATTTAGCTACAGGTTCAGATTTTCTTTGCAACCATATTGATAAATCCAGTCCATAGTCTCGGATTTGAAGTGTTGTGGTACTTCTCTTCTCTTCGACTTATTGACCGCAAAGGGATCTACTCTACATTCTCACCAAACTCTGTTTATGACGGACGAGGTCTATTATTCATCCGGATACCCTTTCACGAATATTATTAACTCCGGATGAGTGTCGGCTCTTTCCTCCGGACTCCTGACTTTGTTCAATTGTGACAATCCACGTATACTCTTATGTCGCATGCTTTTGAGGAGGAATAATGATGATTCATTAAATGCCTATCTCGGGTTGCACACACACTTCTCTGGATGGCAACCAGTTGTAATCTCTACTTGGTCATGCGGTCTCCACGACATCGTTTTATTCGGAGACGCCTCGATATCCGGACAAATGACATCAGCATGTCGCGTGGGTCCCCACCTCACTCCCACATTCCTAGACCCGCTGACATTTGCGGACTCGGTCTTATATGTTCTGATCATTCCTGCGAAGCACGAGTATTGCTCATTTCAAATCCCTAACCCTCTCGTTGCTCCTTCGACTGTCAAGACCTCACCTTTCCTCTTCTCCTTCCCATCAAATCTGTAATGGCACCCAGAATCTTTCTTTCCGGCGTTACTCCTGGCCATCTAGTTGATTGGAATGCTGTTTCTGATCCTCCGGATTGGTTTCTCCAGCTTCGCCCTCTTCTTGAAGCCTCGCACATACTCAACCTGGTCTCCAATCCCATCGATCTTCTTATCGATGACATTCTTGAGTATTACCAACGGATTCGCTGCACCAAAGATTCCATAACCTCTTATGTCCGCGGTGAATCCATCGTCATCACTCCGGATGTACTCCGCGCTGCTCTCCACCTTCCTCTTGGTGAACCACAGCGTCCGGATGCCGATCCGATGGCGGCTTCTATGGGGTGCACGAACAAAGGGAAGGAATACAAGGTGAAATCCTTCCAGGGTCGCTATCGATGTATGGCGACTATTCTAAGTCGATGCCTACTGGCTCGCACATCAGCCCTGGACTCAATTCCGTACGATCTTCTACTGGCCATGTACGGCGTCTTTGAAGGTCTTCCAATGGATTGGGGGATGTTCTTATTTCGTTTGCTACAGAATGGTCACAAAAACCATTCCTTCGGGCGCATCCTCAGCATTGTCTTCCGGCATCTTCGTCCAGACCATTTCGCCCGAGTTGATGCTGTCTCGTTTCCCTCGGCTCTTTACCTTCGTCACCTTACGCCGGACGGGAACATGACCGCTCGCCGACCCACTGTAGCTCTCCGCGCTCTCCTCGCCCCGGAACAACAAGGCGGCTGCGTTGGTGACCCCTCCGACAGCCAAGCCCACGAGGTCGGTTCGCACACCGATCCTCCCGGATTCGGTCCGTTGCTGCGCCCTCCCACTCACGGGCCTCCCAGCCAAGCATCCGTGCTGAACCGTCCGAGGTTGCGGGGCCCTCTCAGCGCAGTGCGTCTAAAGTTGTTTCCTCAGCCCCCTCTGCTGCTGCTGTCCCCACTCCCTCCACATCCGCTATAGCCGCTGCGGTTGATACCGTTGTTGTTGCCGCTACCGCTGATGTCCCGGCCGCTTCTCCGGAAGCCCCCTTGCCTCCTCTACCTCAACCCCGAGATTACCTTGACCATCTCTCCGCCGTCACCTTAACGGACCTCGGCTCCGTTTCAGCCTAGCCCACACCTCTTCCATTCCCGACACCGATCTCCGGGTGTTTTACACCCGCAATACCCAATCCCCGGAGACTATGATCATCCGGAATCTGGACCACGGCTTTCTTACGCCGGCCGCCATTCCCGATGTGTCGTTCCCTACACCCTCCGGCCCGGTCCCTGCTACCCGAAGTCCCCTACCGCTAAGGCTGGACCCTCTTCTCCCTGCCGCCGCGATTCCCGTGGTTGACTTGTCCGGTCAAAGCGGGTCTCTTGCTCCGGATGCCTCCAATGCTCCGGATGCCTCCGAAGCTCTGGATGCCTCGATGCTCCGGATGCTCCTCTGCTGCCGCTACTCCTGCGGACTCCCTCGCCCACCGCACTCCTGCTCCTGTTCATGCGGGGGAGTCCTCCAAAGCTCCAGAGTTCGCACTTAGGCGTGCCTCTTTTGGCACGGTCCACTCCGATGCTGTGCTTTCCGCTCAGCTGGACCGCCATGCCCACGCTCAAAGCGCCCAAATTTCCGCCATCGCTGCCAAAGTTGATGCCCTCGGCGCCCAACTACTCTCCGCCCTTACTGACTCCTCCACTTCCATTGAGCAGAAAATGGATCTTGTCGCCACCTCCGTTCATTCACTATCTACTTCCTTCGCGGATCTGGCGCATACGATGGCTCGTCCTCCCGTTGCTTCCCGGCGATCTGCCAAACCGGGGGAGAAAGTGTCATCTGATCCGTCTACTCTTTCTGCCCCACAACCATCTTCCCGGACTGAGAAGCGGCCTGCCACTTCAGTGCTTCAGGGAGTTCAAATTCCCAAACGAAGCCGCTTCTCTCAACCAAGCTCCTCTACTGCACCTCGAGCTCGTCCTCCATCCTCCTCATCCGCAGCTGATACCTTCCTCCCATCCTATGCGGAGTTTGACCCGTCCCGATGCGGATGGAAGCTTGCGCAAGGCAATGAAATCCTATCTTTGCGTCTTCGTGAGAGAAGATGTCTTTCGAAATGTATCCTTTCTCTCCGGCCGACATTCAGACTCTTTGTTCGGAGAAAGGACTCTTTACTACAGAAGACATTGACAACTTCTCGAGAGCTGCTGAGATGGAGATGAGGCTGTTTCCATCTCTTTACGAAGATGGGCACTTGTTTGAAGTTCTGCCATGTTGGAATGAGGGCTATCTTCCCAGTGTGGAGTTAATTCAGACTTACATTGACGGAACTGCTGAGGATAGCAAGCCATGGAAAACTCTCTCAACCATCCTCATTCCGTACCGGATCATGTCGCCACACTTCATGATGGCTGTCTTCATGATTCAGTCCAAGCAGATAATTCTCATTGATTCTCATCAGGTTGTGGAGCACTTCGTTAGGAAGAATCAATGGGAACCTCGTGTCTCGGACTAACCGAAGCCGTGAAGAAAGCCGGACTATATGAAGAGTTGGGTATCACACCCCCTGCGTTCGACCGAGAAACTCAAGGCGACATTCCGGGGCAAGAAGCAAGTGCCACAACAGCGGATGGAGATAGCTGCGGAGCCTTTGTTTGTCATTTCATCAAATCGTTCTTAATGTGGACAAACATTGGAGCCAACACTCCACCTTTAAGATGCAAAGAAACAATGGAGCTAAGAGAGAAGGCAAGAACTATGATCTTCAAGTATAGTAAGCCTTATGTACCTTAGTGAAAAATCTGTATTAAGGCTGATTTGTATTTAGTTGCTGATTAATGAAATTGGTTGTGTTGCGTATTCTGTATGATATTCTTTTGCATCGCTTACCAGATCAGATTACAAAGGGTTTGGGCATATCCATAATTGGGGGAGATTGTTGGATCAAACCCAGAATTTGGATAATGCTGATAAAGCCTTATGTAATTTGATCTGAGATCTTTTGTGTTTATTTGATCATTGCAGAAGGTATGTCACTAATCCAAAGATGCACTCGTGAGAGCAAAGCTAAGGACAGGATACATAATCCTGATCCGGACAAGAGTTAGTGTCGTCAAACATTTGGTAAATAACCAAGTAACAAATACATACGGAATAAGGAACAATCCTACGGACTAAGAACTTAAAGGATAAGTGCGGAGTAAGGAAAATAGATGCGGAGTAAAGAAACCAGATGCGGAGTAAGGAATCCGGACTTATTACTCGCCCGGAGTAAGGAACTTACATGCGGAGTAAGGAACTTACATGCGGAGTAAGGAACCTACATGCGGAGTAAGGAACTTACATGCGGAGTAAGGAACTTACATACGGAGTAAGGAACTTACATGCGGAGTAAGGAACTTACATACGGAGTAAGGAACTTACATGCGGAGTAAGGAACTTACATACGGAGTAAGGAACTTACATGCGGAGTAAGGAACCTACATGCGGAGTAAGGAACTTACATGCGGAGTAAGGAAGCGCTGACACGGACTAAGGATTCCAAGATCGAATAGATACGGAGTAAGCAACCACTGACACGGAGTAACGTTCCGAGCTTCATTAACTACGGAGTAAGGAAAATTACACCGGACCAAGAAGACACTGCTCCAACAAAACCGCATTTAAAGTTATCAGCTCGTGCTGTCCCGATGTAAGACGAATGCATTTAGAACAAGAAGAATCTTACACGTGGATCATCCGGATATGTGGACACAACCTTAATTGTATCTCGGAACTCACAAAGACACTTATACTCTTCAAATCCAAGATCTTGAGCTCCACAATCCGCAGCAGTCAAGGCAGACAGATTACCGAGGGATAGTTAGTGCGGAACGCATTCCGGAACTTCAAGTTCCAAGGTTGTCTCTTAGGAATGTTTTGTATAAATATTCATACTTATACTTCATGTAAAAAAGTGCTTAGGCGGGCAAAAAAAATAGAAAAGGAACTTGGCTAGTGTGTGAGTTCATTGTTGTAAACAGAGTGTAAGAGAGTGTTTGCTTCTATTTTGTTGTAATCACCTTGTGATAATAAAACAAAATACTTCCACTATCTGGTTATCTTCCACAGTGATTCTATCACTTAAACTAGATAAGTCTTTGTGTCTTGAGAGAAAAGAAAGAGTTCGAATAAGAGCCTATTCACCCCCCCCCCCCTTTAGGCTCCAAGGGACCATCAGAAGCCAGGGAGTAGAAGTATTAGAAGATGAATGCCCTTGGTTCGAAGACTTAGACTCGAAGAATCGAAGAGGAAAACTCGTAGACTCGTAGAAAGGCTACGAGGCAATATCTCGAGGCTGTGGCTTGTGAAAGGAACGGAGCGCGCTACGAAGGAGTGAAACGCGTGGACGCTCACCGTTTCAGTAAGTCGTTACCCGGGCATTGGTTTTAAGTACACTAAGTACTGCAAAACACATGGACGTCATCCGAGAGGGGTTTAACTTGTTTCTACGGTGATGATCACAGGATGAAACATGCTTAACTCTAGTTGGAGGGTTTCAGACTTTGGTCGGCCTATAAAAAGCAAGGAATGTGCCTGATGTAAAAAAAAGAGAGCGCCGAATAATATTCTTTGTGCAGTGAAGAAACGTATCTGCAGAGATACAAGAGGCGACGTAGAGTAGTTTATACAACCAGAGAGAGGGAGATTGAAAGAAAGATAACAGTGAGTTCATCCATCTTTCTTTCTCATACATTTGGTGAACAGATCGTGAGTTTGGCAAAGGAGTGATTGAAGGTCGAGCATAGCAAATGGTCATTGTTGCACCCCATTTTGTCCGGGTTGGACATAGCATTCATTTTTCGCTTTATACTTTTTTTTCTATTCATTACTCACTTTGTACAGCTAAATAAAGAGATGTGACCGTCAATTTGAAGTGTATTTCAATGACTTCTTCAAAAGGGGCTTCAAATGCCTAAGAGCCAGTCCTAGGTGATAGAGAATCAAATTTGAGGATCAACGCCTTCGACCACGCTCAAATCCAAGGTCAAACGAAGAAGTTATGGTCAAAACGTATTCGATGACTGCTAACGGCGATGAACTAGCGGCCAACATTCAAAGCAATACTCAAGATCTGGTCACGAACCTCATTTTCTTAATCCTCTCATCATTCTGAGAATTTTGACGTACATATTGCATATATTCGCTCACAAAGCTTATTTTCGAAAAAAAAAATTCGGTAATAAAGCGGTTCAGGGACGCGCAGTACAATTTTGGCACAAAAATAAACTCATTTTTCAAGAAAAACAGATACGGGGTCGCTCGTTATGACGTCCCGAGTCCAAAAATTATTTTTTTCACATTTTATGAAAAATTGAGTTACTCTGCCGATCCCAAAAACCCAAAACGTCAGTTAAAAACTGTAAAATGGAACCATAAAAATTTCTTTTTCTTTTTTCTTTTCTTTTCCTGCCTACTCTTGGCCACGTGTCAGTGCTTCATTGGCTTGATAATAATAAAACAAAACAAAATCAAAATAAAACAAAAAAAATAATAATAAACCAACAACCACACATGCCCTATCTCTTCATCTTCCCCGTCCTCTCCCCCCCCCCCCCCCCCCCTCTCGTCGTCTTCCTCACTCCACACCACACCAGCCGCGACCACCATGCCAGGCCACCACTCCCATGCCCAGCCAACCTCCTCCAAACCTTCTCCATGCCTGCCCATGTCTTCCCGAGCCAAATCACCCTACTCGAGCCAGATGATCAGCCACGCCGAAGCTATCTCCAAATCCCATTCTAGCCACTCCGATTCAAACCTAAAACCCTAAATCCCATTACCTATAAAAACCCCAAGGTCGATCAATCATAGGGAGGCTCTCACGAAACAAAAAGAAAAAAAAACCTAATTACAAACCTTCATCGCCTTATACCTCCACTTCTCCAGAGAGTCTCCCGGACGGAAAACAAACCTTCGGCCGTCGTCCTTGCTTCCCTCGTCCAATCATGCCCTGAGCAGCTGCCCTTGCTGACATCGCCGCCACTTTTTCCCCTCCCCGACACCAGCGGATCCCGTTTAGCCACGACACGCGCAAGCCCCTGCTACCGCCGCCACCTCATACCATCGGCCACCATCGTTTCACCCTCCTCCTACATGGTCCTCTTCACCACGGCGCTGCCATACCCCCAGTGGGTGCCGACCTAGTAGCAGCATAGCTAGTGGCCCCTGCCATCAACACCAGTCGCCCCTACAACAGATCTAACCAGGACCGACCCGCAGTCCTCCTTTCCTCGACGACACCGCCAATCATGCCCAGAGCCCTCGCTCCCTGCCGGTACTGCCTTCGACCATGAAGCTCCTCTCGCCGCAGCCTTGACCAAACCGCACATCCCACGAGGCCTTCACCACCCTGCACCCTTCAATTCTATCGTCGACCAGCGCCCAAAGAAACCAGAAGAGGTCGGTCGAGTTCGTGAGGCTAAAGAGCAAGCAAAGAAGGATCAAAGGAGGTATTCCAGTTCTTGGATCAATGGAGGAAGTTGTGTTTGCGTATTGTTTTGATTCGTTTGTCTACGTTTTATTTTTGTTTCGATTTTGCTCTATTACTACTGATTATTTGTTGTGACCTTTGGTTGACCTTGTTCCTGCTATTATTTTGTTCTGGGTATAAAATACATGCTCCTGGTTTTGTTTTGTTCTTCCCCCAATGTTTTGGTAACAATCAGTTTTGTTTTATTCTTGCATGATCATAACTCTGTCTCTATTCCAACGTTTTCTCTGGGATTGTTAACTTGATTTTGATTATGGGTTTTTCAAGTTTGTTTTGCGATTACATTAGTACCTATGATCTGTTTCTGATATCCACGTGCTTGTCAAAGTTAGTATGTTGATGCCTGTGCTTTCCAAGTTTGTTTTGTTCCCTGTTTTCTACATTCCATTGGGTTTTCTTTTTAATGTGTTGTTTCTTTTCTACTGGATTTGGTTCCGCCATGGTATATGATTTTGGCCACACTGGCCCGTTTTGAAACTATGTATAAGTTCTGTTTTGGGTGTTGAGTCTGTCTCACGTTTTGCTGCCATGTTGATGCTTTTTCCACACTGCTCTATGCTTGTTAATGCCTGATAGATGTTGCACTGTTCACATTTTGCTCGTTACATTTAGTAACATGTTTTGGGACAGTGGTTATTTTATTTTTCCTCTTACCTTTATTTTGCATGAAGATTGTAATATTTGTTTTGTTTTTTTTTCCTAATGACTTTGTTTAATTTTTTTTCTTTCTTTTTTTCTTTTTTTCCCTGGATTACATTAGAATTACACTTCGAGATGTATAAAGGTCCTTTGTGACTTTTCTTTGTGTATCATGTAAATAACTATCAAAATAGTGGAAAAAGAGAGAGAGAGAGAGAGAGAGAGAGAGAGTTGCTCTTTTTGTGGATGACATAATCACACACAATACACTTTTGCTTATTTTCATTTATTTATTGTTTTCAACTTTCAAAAAAAAAACCTTTCTTAAATTAAAAATGATTTCTAAACAAAAAAATTTCTCAAATAAAACTATTAAAAAAATCAAAATAAAAGGAAATCATTTTCTAAAACAAAAAAAACAAAAAAACAAAAACAAAATAAAACATTAGGATATCCCTTAGAGGCTTAGGTTAATTTTGATTTAATTTTAATTTTAACAAACGATTTAGCAAAATAAAAAGGATAGATCTTTAGGTCATATGAAATTTAATATCAACTTAGGCTAGTTAAACTTAGGCAACAAGTAAAACAAACTAGAAACCTCCATCTTCCTAAGATAGGTACCGAAAGGGTGTTACGGGGGTGCTAATCCTTCCCTGCGCGTAATCAAACTCCCGAACTCAGCTTTGGCAATGTAGATCATTTTGGGTGACCAACTGCACCCCAAAAACAGTTGGTGGCGACTCTATTCTTTTTCATCACCATTCGGGTGAAGGGTGGGAGAATCGCATCCCCAAAAGCGGGTTTCCCCTCGGACGAAATTCGGTGATGACAGTCATCAATGCAGGAGCAGATTACACAGATAGATTTTTAGAGTGAGTAAAGTCTAGAGCAATACTGTTTTTGTATTTGCATTGAAAAGAAGAGAGAGTTGATCCTATTTGAAAAAAGGGCTAGACCCTACTGTACTACAAGATATATAGTGGATTGGACTTGGTGTAGGAACACCCTCACCACCGTGGAGTAGATCACATTGATCGAACCACATATATTGCGTGTCTCTGTCTTTTCTTTCTCATACATGCTTACTTGTGACTGATATTGCTTGAGACATTAAAATATCATCCAAACGAAGACCACATCTATTAGAGCAAACTCTCCAAAATATCCTACTCATAAAACTTAAGGAAAAGTTTTATAGTATATAGATTCACACCCCCTCTCCAAAGTATCCTACTCATAGATTCACACCCTTTCAAATAAGAAATATACGACGGGGTCAAGAATTATATCAAAATGGATAGCCACATATTTGTTTTAATTATAAATCAAAAGACTTGTGTCTTTAAGGACACTTGTTGTACGTGGTTCGCTCAATGTGACGTAGTCTATCATAGTGATATATTTCATACATTGAGTCTAATACACTCTTCAAAATAAGGAATACACGATGAGGTCACAAGTTCTATGAAAATGGAAAAACCACATATTTATTTTAATTACAAATCAAAAGACTTGTGTCTTTCATGACACTTGTTGTACGTGGTTCACAGAATGCGACGTACTCCACTGAAGTGATATATTTCCTACACTGAGTCAAATAACTCTTTGAAATGAGGTACACATGACGAAGTTACAAATTCTATCAAAATGGATAAACCACATATTTATCTTAATCACAAATCAGAAGACTTGTGTTTTTAAGGATACTTACTGTATGTGGTTTGCTACACGTGACAAACTCCACGGTATTGATATATTTCATACACAGAGTCTAATATACTCTTCGAAATAAAGAATACACGATGAGGTCACAAAATCTATAAAAATGGATAAGCCACATATTTGTTTTAATTACAAATCAAAAGACTTGTGTCTTTAAGGACACTTGTTGTACGTGGTTTGCTGAATGCGACTTACTCCATGATAGTGATAAATTTCCTGCAGAGAGTCTTATACACTCCTCAAAATAAGGAATACAAGACCAGGTCACAAATTCTATCAAAATGGATAAACCACATATTTGTTTTAATTAAAAATCAAAAGACTTGTGTCTTTAAGGATACTTGTAGTACAGGGTTCGCAGAATGCGACGTACTCCACGGTAGTGATATATTACCTACATAGAGTCTAATACACTCTTTGAAATAAGGAATATAGGACGAGGTTATAAATTCTATCAAAATGGATAAACCACGTACTTGTTTTCATTACAAATCAAAAGACTTGTGTCTTTACGGACACTTGTTGTACGTGGTTCGCTGAATGCGATGTACCCCATGGTATAGAGAGTCTAATACACTCTTCGAAATAAGGAATACACGACGAAGTCGCAAATCTTATCAAAATGGATAACCACATATTTGTTTTAATTACAAATCAAAGACTTGTGTCTTTAAGGACACTTGTTATTCGTAATTCACTGAATGAGACGCACTCGACACTAGTGATATGTTTCCTACACTGAATCTAGTACACTTTGAAATAAAGAATACATGGCGAGGTGACAAATTGTATCAAAATGGATAAACCACATACTTGTTTTAATTACAAATCAAAAGACTCATGTCTTTAAGGACACTTGTTGTACTGGGTTCGCAGAATACGAAGAACTCCACGGTAGTGATATATTTCGTACACAGAGCCTAATACACTCTTTGAAATAAGGAATACATGACAAAATCACCATTTCTATCAAAATGGATAAACCACATATTTATTTTAATTACAAATCAAAAGACTTGTATCTTTAAGGACACTTGTTGTACAGGGTTCCCAGAATGTGACGTACTCCACGGTAGTGATATATTTCCTACACAGAGTCTAATACACTCTTCGAAATAAGGAAGACTCGACGAGGTCACAAAATCTGTCAAAATTGATAAATCACATTTTTGTTTTAATTACAAATCAAAAAACTTGTGTCTTTAAGGACACTTGTTGTACGTGGTTCACTTAATGTAGCGTATTTCATGGTAGTTATAAATTTCCTATAGAGCATCTAATACACTCTTTGAAATAAGGAATAGAAGACGAGGTCACAAATTCTATCAAAATGGATAACCACATATTTATTTTAATTACAAATCGAAAGACTTGTGTCTTTAAGGACACATGCTGTACATGCTTCGTTGAATGCGACGTACTCCACGGTAGTGATATATTTCTACCAAAAAGCCTAACACAGTCTTTGAAATAAGAAATACATGACGAGGTCACAAATTCCATCAAAATAAATAAACCACATATTTGTTTAAATTACAAATCAAAAGACTTGTGTCTTTAAGGACACTCATTGTTCGTGGTTCACTGAATGCGACGTACTCCACAATAGTGATATATTTTATACACTGAGTCTAACACACTCTTTGAAGGAAGGAATATACGACAAAGTTACAAATTCCATCAAAATGGATAAACCACATATTTGTCTTAATTACAAATCAGAAGACTTGTGTCTTTCAGAACACTAGTTGTACAGGTTTTGCTGAATGCAATGTACTCCACGGTGTTGGACCCCATTTTTTCCGGGTTGGACATACTAACCCCATTTGATGTATATACCTTTTTGCCTACGCCATATACCTTGGTCAACATGTTCATAGAGATTCCCTGCAATTTGCACAAGATGGATGCATTGACACGAACCGGGAAGCCCAAAATGGATAAGCATTGCTACAAGTCCCTGAAGTACCCTCAATACCAATACCAGGGGATAGATGAGGAAATGTAGAGAATAACGCACTTGACTGAGCTCAATTCTGATTTAAAACAAAGAAGTTATGGCTATGACAATTTTCATTGAAAAAAGTCAAACTTGCCAAAAAACGATCATTGCCGCTAGTCAAACTGCCCGGAAAAGTGACTATGTGAAATTCTCCAAGATATTTATTTAGGCAAATACAGGTCTTCCCAAACAATCTCCCAAAGTTCACCCATTTTGGTATTTTTGGTGGGGGTAAAATGGTAATTAAAAAAAAACGTGACTCGTAGCCTCGAAGTGTCGGCAGGTCGAAGCTTCGAGGACTCGAAGCCTCGAAGCCTGTAAGCCTGCCGACACTCCGACCTACCGACGCTTCGACCCGTTGACCGTTGACCTTCAACACATCGACCTTCGACCTGAATAAATTGTGTCTATAGGTTTTGCAGCAAGTGCACTGGTCAAGTAATAAAATAGAGTATTAAGACTCTGGTTGTCGAACCCATAGGGAGGTAGCTAATGCTGTTACGCAGCAAGCACTAAGCTAACAAGTTGAATTTATATCTGGACAATTGATTTTTGAGTTTTAAATTGAAGTATAAGTCTTAAACATGCAAAATGCAGAAACTATTGAGATTGTAACGCAATTCGAAGATAGCAATGAATTAAAGGATCTAGGGTCACAATTTCACCACCCAATGCCTGATAATACTCTGGTTATGGGACTTGCTTAAAAACATTTAATTAATTCCAAGTTTATAACGGTCATCACCCACTGCCCTAACACTTGGTCTATGAAAAGGGAAGTTTAAGTCTTTTAAACCATTTGGCCCATGAGAATAAAAGTGTTCAAAGGAAACAACCAATTCAACAAATATAGATTTGGTCCATCATGTATTGTCAAATCTAGTTCATCAAATTGCACCCTAGACAAGGGCTAAGATAGTCTAACCATGCATACATCAGACTTTGATTTAAAACATTAATGAACTAATTAAAAACCCAGAATTTCATATAACAGCAAGCAAAGTTCCATAATCCAGAACATT
The DNA here is from genome assembly GCA_023512835.1 of Taxillus chinensis. Lineage (NCBI taxonomy): Eukaryota > Viridiplantae > Streptophyta > Magnoliopsida > Santalales > Loranthaceae > Taxillus > Taxillus chinensis. Next base: position 40,228,758 of record CM042092.1, on the reverse strand, counting down.
ACAAGACCTAGGGGGCTACATTGCTCCCCTAGAAATAAGGTTTTACCCCATAATCAAGTTTACAAACCCAGAAAGTTCAGAATAACACATGATTACAGTAACAGTAGAGAGAGAGAGGAATAGAGATGAATAATAGCCCCAATACTTCTCCTTCTCTGCTAGCAACCCCTTGCCGTCAAACTCAAGCGCTGCTTCTAACTCCAAGAACATCTCTCTCTATCCTCTGTCTGCGTTTCAGCCTCCAATAATTGATACTGCTGCCTCCAAGATCTCCGTTTTTATAGGGCTGTAGGTGTTGTATAAAGTGTGCCCTAATGCTAGCTGTTGTCGCTACCAAAACGATGTAGTTTTGGTAAGTGACCCTTATTCTTCATTCAAACCTTAAAAACACCTTAAACAAAGCAGAATTGGATCAAGCTCCAGAAGAGAAAAATCATCAGCATAACAAAACGAAGGTGACTGTGCAAAAATAATCTTGCCCGTGACAAAGGTCATTGTCACGGGCACCTCCATTTGCTCTGAAACTTCACCCAAGACTTTATCACATCATATCAAAGCTTTCCATGCAAAAATATCCTTGCCCGTGACAAAGGTCATTGTCATGGGCTCCTCCAAATGGTCTAAAAGTTTTATGAGAGATAGACGACATCATTTGGAGCAACTTTTGTTCTGCACGTGAGATCATTTGAAGCCTCCTGCTAGGTCAAAAAAATCAAATCCCAATATCACGTGCAAAATATTTTGTTGTCCTTTTGCTCTCAAAATTTTTATGGGACGTAAAGGGCATCATTTGAAGCAACTTTCCCTTCTGCACATGATATTGTTAAGGCCATCTTCATGGTCAAATAAATCAAAATGTTTGTTCAGCACTGATAGTGGCAAGAGACCTCTTGCAGCCTTATCGCTTGTAGCCTTCAAAATGCCTCCTTTTGAGCTCATAAGTTGCCACAAGCTCCCTCTTTAGGAGATAAAGTAGTCTAGCTGATGACTAGCGAAGAAATCATCTAAAAACCTGCCCAAAACAGCTCAAAAACACATATACAGCACAAATAGTGTCTTTCTTGGGGTTAGAGCAAATATATATGAAATATGGTACTAAAAAGGCTCTAAACATGCTCTTTGACACCTTAAATAGACTATAAAATAACGGCATAAATGCACGTTATCAAATACACCACACTTGAACCATTGCTTGTCCTTAAGCAAAAACACAATCAGGCAAAAAGAAAACAAACACTCATTCAAACATGAAGAAAAATAAAATAACAAACAAAAGAGTCATGTTTCCTAAGTATGCAACCTTATCATGCTGAAATGGGCATTTCAGTAAGAAAAACGAATTATAATTTAGCTCATTCATGTTCATACTCTAAGTCCAACAACGATGCAGTCTCATTACTGAAAGTCAGATATCAATAAGCATTCCTTGCTAAAATAGAACTTAGCTACCATTAAAGTCCTCACCAAGGTCAGAACTGCCTCACTCAGATATAATTTTTCTTCTCTCTCATGCTCAAGCCCAAGATCAATACCTAACAAAAATAGGGGTAGAAAAACTCCTCACTACATTCTCCATTAGCTATTGCTTAAGTTCTTTCCAAGCATACATGGGAGTTCCAAACCGTGCTCATCAACAAAAACACACACTCTATTCTACTTACTGATAAACACTTGGAGCACACCCATGTCCAAATTGTGGATGGAAGATAGAGATTTTAAAGTGTAGAGTGTCACTTATCAAAACTACATCATTTTGATAGATAGGTTAGGGTACACACCTCAAGGCCCATCCAACCTCTATAAATAAAGGCTCCACGCCCCATGCTATGTAACCTAGACCCCCCTACACGTTTTTAGAGGGAGAGAGAGGCTTCACGACTTGGAGGCTGCTCCTTGACCTAGGAGAGCAGCCGTCGCAGCCGTCGCAGTCAACCGTCGTGGATTTTGGAGCCTGGATTTGAAGCCTTGTTGTGCGCGTGGATTAGAAGAAGATGTTTAGCTTTACTGCTATGGTTTTTCTTGTAATCATGCGTGAGTAGTTCTTATAATCTAGGGGAGCAATGTTGTAAGGACCCGTACCTTGAGTTAGTCAGTTTTGCCTCCTGAGTAGAGTTTTTCTAGATTTTGACCTAGTAAATGGACTCCAATGAATTCACGTGCAAAAGGAAAGATGCTTAGAATGGTGTCCTCTATCTACCACAGAAGTTTCAGGCCAAATGGACATGTATGTGAGGTGCACGTGATATGGGTCCAATTCACGTGCAAGTGTGGTTGTCTTCTAAATGATGCAAGGAGGCTAGGGGTGAAGTTTGAGAGCATTTGGAGTGCATATGGAGTTGCACGTGAATTGGGGAATTCACGTGCAAATTGGCGTGCAGGCATATTTTTGCATGGTTCCCTTGGTTTTGACATTCTAAGGAACTTTCTCCAAAGGACCATATTGAAATTCTGAGTATTTTGGCCTATATGGGTGCGGAAAGGTGCTAACTTGTGTGATCAAAACTACATCGTTTTGATCCTGGGTTTCACTTAATCAAAACTACGTCGTTTTGATAGTGGGAGGCCTATATAAGGATGAGGAGACTCCTTGTTCTAGGGTTAGGGGGTTTTTCAGCCACTGCAGCCGTCGTGGGAGAGAGAGAGCTAGAGAGAAGGAAAGGGGGAGAACCGCCGGTTCTTTCAGGAGCATCTTGCGTGGGGAGGACGGCATCTAACGCGGGAGCAAGGAGGATCTTCTTTAAGGTAGGGGTTCTGTTTTCTTATACCTGATCCGGGGTTAGGCCCTGTGGTGAATTACCCGTTGGATATTGTCCTTGTTATCATACTGTTTATATGTAAATTCATATAGGTGTGATCTCCTATATGAATGTTGGCCTTCAATGGCGTGTTGTTTGGATATGTATATATGCCTGCCAAGTGTTTGACATTATGCCTGTGCGGCTGTGCATGTTATGTGTTTGAGGTAATGCCTGTGAGGCTGTGCATGTTATGTGTTTGAGGTAATGCCTGTGAGGCTGTGTATGATATGTGTTTGAGGTAATGCTTGTGAGGCCACGCACGTCAAGTGTGTTAGACTATGTCTGTGTAGTTGGGTTTATGAGCTTGTGGATATATGCATGCTAAGTGTTCGATGTTATTCCTGTGAGACTAAGCATACTAAGTGTTTGATGTTATGCCTGTATGGCCATGTGTGCTGCGTGTTTGCTTGTACACCCGGTGGTTGTGGAAGCCCGGGACTGTTTTGTGGAACCCGGTGGCTGTGGAAGCCCGGGATTGTTTTGTGGAACCCGGTGGCTGTGGAAGCCCGGGACTGTTTTGTGGAACCCGGTGGCTGTGGAAGCCCGGGACTGTTCTTGAAACCCGGTGGCTGTGGAAGCCCGGGAGTGTTTATGTACCAGCCCATGTATGATTGTGTTTGCTGTAACAGCCGGTAACTATATCTGATGGAATAATTGTATCACGACACAGCACTTGTACACAAGGCATGTAGATATTAGGTGCATGGGATGGGTTGGGGAGACATGATCCCTACTGAGCTGTGGTTGCTCACCCCTCCTACCATGTTGTTTTCTTTACAGGAACCTACAGGCGTTAGGTGGGACCCCAAGGTGGAAGACCTTATTTACTTTACTGTTTATGTTATTTTTATGGGAACTGATGTAACCCCAATGGGGATGGATTGAAAAGAGGACTTTGTAATAAAGACTGATTTGGTTTGTGGACTGCTTTGATGGACTTTATTTTTCTTGAATGTGTTGTGAATGTTTAAAATGTTAAATTCTTGGTTTGTATCCTAACCCCTTTGCCCTCCGTGTGGGTAAAAGGGGAGTCACGTACCGGTTTCCTCGGGTTGGAAATCCGGGGCGTGACAAATGTAGCCCCCTTATTGCTTTGTTGTGTTTATGAATATTGGGTTTGGATGATTGAGTTTTGCATGTTTTATGAATCTATTCTTAATTTCTATCTTTGGATGTACACCTTGGTATTCTTAGCCCTAGTCTGGGGCGGATTGAGATTCAGAACTTATTTGTAATTGGTGTGATCATTATCCTTTTGCAAGTATGATTTATTGGCTTTGCATGTTTGTGTGTTTAGATGACCATTCTGGCATACAACTCTTAAAAGGACCTCAATGACCATTTGTTGTCCTTATCTTATGTTTAGCATGTTTTCAATCAGACAACCCTAATACCATGAACTAGTAGAGATAACATAGGGAGGTGAAATTGTGACCCTAGATGCCTTAATCCTTGATTCTAAATCCAACGTTTTTAGTTATTTCAATTGCAATTCTGTTTTCAGTAAAGTAATTTTAAAACACAATTTTGTTTGCCGAGACATTGTTTTAAGCAAGATTAATTTGGTGATTTGAGTTAAAGCTAGATAACTTGGTAATCTCGTAGGATCGACCCCTTTCTTGTCGCTTATTCTATTTAGCATTAGTTAAGGGAATTAATATTTTGAGAAGGGATTTAAACGACAGTAGCTTAACCCTCACTTGGGTTTCGCTCACGAAATACCCGTTCGTCAAATTGGCACCGTTGCCGGGGATTCAATGGTTAACTAGTTTGTAAAATCAACATTGAGTGAAATTATTTGAATTCTGATCTTGGTGTTTTATTTTGTCTTTTATTTTATCTTATTTTGTGTTCTTTATTTGTTTATTTTGCATTGTTCGGAGCTGTTGGGTGTGTTCTTGTTGTTTTATAGGAACATACACCAAGTGTTTGAGGAATTCCTAGTTGTGCATGCCAAGACAGGAGTTTATCTCATTTAATCGAGAACCTGAAAGATTGTTCAGAGCTCGTCGTAGAACAGCTAGGGAAGCAGCACGTGAGGTTGAAGAAGCATTGCAAGGCTTAGAGCATTCAGTAGGTGAATTGATGGCAGATTTAAGGCCTGATGGTGGTGCACCGCAAGGAGGGGCCAATTACAATGGCCAATATCCAGAAGAAGAGGGTAATAGGTTTATGCCCGTAACCTTCTTAGATTATGCGAGGCCAATGATGTCGGACCATTATTCGGGATTCGGCATACTAGAGTCCAAGCAAATAGCTTCGATGGCCGGCGTTGATCAACATGGTGAGCAACAACGCGTTTGGAGGAACAGCCGTGGATGATCCACACCAGCATTTGATGAGGTTCTACCAAATGTGCGACACCATAAAGATCAACAATGTATCAGAGGAGGCAATAAAGCTAAGGCTTTTCCCTTTCTCTTTAAGGGATAGAGCTCTTGGCTGGTTCAACAGTCTGCCAGCAGGTTCAATCAACACTTGGGAGGAGATGCAGACCAAGTTCATGTCAAAGTACTTCCCTCCTTCCAAGGTGATCCGGCTCGAGGGGAGATTAGCAGATTCAGGCAAGATGAGATGGAGACTCTTCATGAAGCTTGGGAGCCTTTCAAAGACTTAGTGAGAAGATGCCCTGATCATGGAAGACCCCAGTGGATTCAAATTGAATCTTTCTACACAGGTCTTCGGTCCCACTCACAAGACAAGGTGAATGCGTTCCTGGAGGATGCTTGATGAATCTAGAGCTTGACGCAAGACGGAGCTCTTGGAGAGGCTGTCATTAGCTGATTGGCAGTGGTCTAATGTGCATACTTCAAAGCCAAGGGAGAAGATAGCTTCAGTTGATAATTCTTCCAATGATATGCAAGCACGATTCAAGCTTTAGTGAAAGGCATGGAAGTATTGGCTCTTAAAGTTGAAGGATCACAACAAGCTTTACCAGTAGCGAGCAGGGCTGGAGTGGAGCTGAAGAAGCAAATTATGTTAGAGGAAAAGGCTTGTATCAGAAGCAGCAATTTTATCCTCAACAACAACAACAAGGTTACAACCAGAACCAGCAGTAGTCTCAACCATTTCAGAAAAACCAGAACCGAGGGGGAGATACCTCATTTCAGTGCAAATATGTGCCCCCAGGGATAAAGCAGAATCCGTATACTACGGATAATTATTTACACCCACCTCCAGGATTCGAGCAGAAACAGCCTCAGCCTCAACAGCAAAGAGGAAGGGTATATCAGAATGTGAATGAGCCAACCAAAAGAGAGGATAATTTGGAGGAAAGGGTAGTCACCATGGAATCTTCAATGAAGAATATAGAAAAGTGCTTGTGAGTTTGGCCCGAATGTAAATCAAGGAGTCTCAGCTAAATCTTTTCCAAGTGATACTGAGGTGAACCCCAAGGAGGGCTGCAAGGCTATTACTCTAAGAAGCGGGAAGGCACTAAAAGAAGCTGAAGAGCCTAAGAAGAAGGCAATTCCAGAAGAACAGAGCAGAACCTTGTTAGCTAATGACCAAGGAAAATCAGATAAAGCTAAAGAAAGAGTGCAAGAAAAGAAGGACCAGCAGCTGAGTCAAGACAGAATAGCTGAAGAACAGAGGCAAGAGCTTAGGCCTACTATGCCATTTCCTCAGAGGCTGAGGAACCAGAGGGTTGAAGAAGAGCATGAGTGCTTTCTGAGTTTGTTCAAGAGGCTTGAAATTAACATTCCATTTGTGGAAATCTTGGAGCAGATGCCTAGGTACAGAAAGTACATCAAAGATTTTGTGAAGAAGAAGAGGAAATATGGGGATCATGAGATGGTGGTAGTCACTAACGAGGTGAGCAGTGTTGTTCAACAGAGTTTGCCCATCAAGCATAAAGATCCGGGCAGTTTTAATCTCCCTTGTGTGATTGGCAATGCACCTGGCAAAGAACAGCCCTATGTGATTTAGGGGCTAGCATCAATTTGATCTCCTTTGCTTTGTACAAGCAGTTTGGGCTTAAGGGCATGAAGCCCACTTCCATATCATTGCAGTTTGCTGACCGGTCTACTGGAAGGCCTGAAGGGATAATTGAAGACGTGTTAGTCAAAGTGGGCTCCTTCATATTTCCAGCGGACTTTGTAGTTTTGGAGATGGAAGAAGACAGAGGAGTTCAGCTACTCCTTGGAAGACCATTTCTCAGAACGGGTTGTGCATTGATTGATGTTGCTCAAGGGCAGCTAACTCTGAGAATTAATGAGGAGACCTTAGTCTTCCACATGGGGAAGGCTTTGCAAGGTCAAGAGGAGGAGGACTGCCTTTGGGTTGAAGACCTTGAGGAATTGGTTGAAGACTACTTGGCAGAAGAAATTACCACCACCAATAATGGAGCCCTTCAGCTTATAGAAGCTCAACAAGATGAAGATATGTACTTGACAGTTGAGGAAGATGAGCAAACTACAAACTCTCTGGAGCAATCTGAGGAGGAGAAAGAAGATGACGTGCCTCCAGCTCCAGAACTGAAAGAGCTGCCTGGACACCTAAGGTACGAATTTCTAGACTCTAGAAATCAATTCCCTGTCATTGTTGCTTCTAATTTGAATGATGTGGAGTGCACTCAATTTCTAGAAGTCCTTAGGAAACACGAAAAGGCCCTAGGATGGAACATTGAAGACATTAGGGGTATTAGTCCCAGGGATTTGCATGCATAAAATTTTGATGAATGATGATTTTAAACCCATCTTTGAAAGACAAAGAAGATTAAACCCTGCCATGAAAGAAGTTGTTAGAAAAGAAATTTTAAAATGGAAAATGCGGGTATAATTTATGCTATCTCCGATAGTGAGTGGGTGAGTCCATTGCATGTTGTGCCCAAGAAAGGGGGCATGACCGTGATTAAAAATGAGAAAAATGAATTGATCCCATCTCGCACGCACTGTGACGGGGTGGAGAGTGTGTGTTGACTATAGAAAGCTGAACAAGGCTACTAGGAAGGATCATTTTCCTCTTCCTTTCATTGACCAAATGTTGGATAGGTTAGCCAGGCTATAGTCACTACCGCTTTTTAGATGGCTATTCCGGGTATAATCAGATCATGGTTAAGCCCGAGGACCAAGAAAAGACCACCTTCACGTGCCCTTTTGGCACTTTTGCATTTAGGAGAATGCCATTTGGGCTTTGTAATGCCCCTGCCACCTTTCAAAGGTGTATGATGGCCATTTTTCAGGGTTTAGTTGAGGAGATCATGGAGGTCTTCATGGATGACTTTTTGGTGTTTGGTTCCTCCTACCAACAATGCTTGAAAAATCTAGATGTGGTCTTAGAGAGATGTGAGGAGAAGGAACTAGTCCTAAATTGGGAGAAATGCCATTTCATGGTAACTGAGGGGATAGTTCTAGGGCACAAGGTGTCTGCACATGGTTTGGAGGTAGACAAGGCAAAAATCTCCACTATTGAGACTCTGCCACCTCCAACCAATGAAGAAGGAGTGAGAAGTTTCCCTGGCCATGTTGGCTTTTATAGGAGATTCATTAAGGACTTCTCAAAAATTGCAAAACCCATGAGTAGGTTGTTAGAAAAAGACACAAGCTTTGAGTTTAATGCAGATTGCTTAGAAGCTTTCAACATCCTCAAGGGTAAGTTAGTCATCGCACCTATTATAGTCACACTTGACTGGGCTCGGCCTTTTGAGCTAATGTGTGATGCGAGTGATTATCTTTGTGGGGGTAGTCTTAGGGCAAAGGCGAGAAAAAGTATTTAGGGTCATTTACTATGCTAGTAAGACCTTAGATGATGCTCACCGTAACTATACCACCACCGAGAAAGAGTTGCTAGCCGTGGTTTATGGTTGCAACAAGTTTAGACCCTACCTTTTTGGGTCTAAAGTCATTGTTTATACCGATCATGCCGCATTGAAATATTTGTTTGCCAAAAAAGAAGCTAAGCCACGCTTGATTAGGTGGGTTCTCCTCTTACAGAATTTGACCTTGAAATTAGAGACAAAGGGATCCCTAAATTCGTGGATGATCACCTCTCCCGTGTGGAGAATGCATCTAAGTCTCTACCCATTATAGATGACTTTCCTAATGAGAAGTTGTTTGAGGTGCATTATCTTCCTTGGTTTGCTGACATAGCAAATTATTTAGCCACTGGGTTCATACCCAAGCAGTTAGACTACCACCAGAGAAAGAAATTGTTAGTGGATGCTAAGAAATTCATTTGGGAAGACCCAATTCTTTATAGGAGTGGTCTGACCAAATCATTAGAAAGCGTGTCCTTGAGGAGGAGGTAGATGACATAATACATCATTGTCATGCATCACATTATGGGGGCCACTTTGGGGTGCAAAGAACTGTGGCTAAAATCATGCAGTGTAGCTTTTATTGGCCTCACATGGTGAATGACACCTATGTCCACATCAAAAAGTGTGATAGATGTCAAAGGGTAGGTAGTCTGTCTAGGAAAAATGAGATGCCCTTAACTGGAATCCTTCCAGTTGAAATTTTTGACATTTGGGGCATTGACTTCATGGGGCCATTCCCCAATTCTGATGGGTATTCATACATTTTGCTATCTGTGGATTATGTGTCTAAGTGAGTTGAAGCTATTCCTACTAGAGTGAATGATGCTAGGGTTGTGACTCACTTCCTTACTAGGAACATCTTTAGCCGTTTTGGGACACCAAAGGCTATAATCAGTGATGAGGGTAGTCATTTCTGCAACAAATTGTTTGACAAATTATTGAACAAGTATTGTGTCACTCATAGGAAGTCTTTAGCTTACCACCCACAAGCTAATGGACAAGGGAAGTGTCCAATAGAGAGATTAACGTCATTTTAGAGAAAACTGTTGGAGCCAATAGGAAAGATTGGTCTCAAAGGCTTGATGAAGCCTTATGGGCATATAGGACAGCTTACAAAACTCCCATTGGGATGTCACCTTACCGTATTCTATATGGTAAGGCATGTCACTTGCCTGTGGAACTAGAACACAAGGCTCATTGGGCCTTGAAGAAGTTAAATTTTAACCCACAAGAGACCAAGGAGCTTAGGATGAGTCAATTAATTGAGTTAGATGAGCTTAGGCTGGATGCCTATGATAGTGTTAAATTTTACAAAGAAAGAACTAAGAAATGGCGTGATATGCGACTCAACAATGAACCTTTAACCTTAGGGCAGAAAGTTCTTCTATTTAACACAAGGTTGAGGTTATTTCCTGGAAAATTAAGGTCCAAGTGGATGGGAACTTTTGTGATAGTTGATAAGAAGCCATATGGGAGCTTTGAGCTCCAAGCTGTAGATGGCAAGAAATTTTGGGTGAATGGCAACAGACTGAAACCATACTTTGATTCAACTCAGAGGGAGATAGTTGATTCCCTCTCTTTCACCATTGCATGATCATAACTGAAAGTCTAGCTACAGACTTTCAATAAAGCGCTGGTTAGGAGGCAACCCAATGTTTATTGCTATGTTTTATTTTATGTTATTTTCTTTTATTTATTTTATTCAATAAATTTGTTTGCAAGCTAACCATTGTGCAGGAGACTTTGTTCCTTTCTTAACTAACCATTTGCAGGATGAGCAAATTATTGGGTCCTGAACTTGTGGATTGTTTTTAAAGTCAAAGTCAAGGAGGAAGGAGCAAGTGAAGCCCAAAAGTGCTTGAAGATGGGCTCAAACAATTCACATGCAAGACTTAAAGATGGTCCATAATGCACAAGCAACTCAGTGGAGAAATTTGGGCCAGTTTGGGCCTGAACGTGAATTTGCACGTGAATTGCCCAATTCACGTGGACCTCCTTTTGAGCTGTAACTTTCTGGAATGTTAGATGAAGACCATGTGAATCACGTTTACTCTTGCACGCGAATTGCTAGCTGTCATATGAAGGCTCAAAAATGCAAACTACTGATTTTAGCCCTCCTAGAAGCTTCAAACAATTCACGTGCAGAAGGGACTATTGCTTGCCAGCTCAAGGGGGACCCACCACCAAAGTTTGGGACGATTCTGACCTACATGCCAATTTAACCAATTCACGTGCAAGGGCTATTTTGGTCAGAACACTTCGAAAATTTAGGGGCACGTGTATCACGCCAATTGGAGCATCTTTCCTTCTGCACGCTATATAAAGAGAGGCCATCTTCAAAGGCTTCCACACCAAAATCACTCCAGATCTGAGTATTAGAGAAACTCTGCTCTTTTGCTCTCTTACTCTCGTTGCTCTTTGCTCTTTATTCTCATTCCAAAGATGGTGCGCACAAGGAGGACTGGCCAGGAGGAGGTGCACTCACCTAGTGCTGATAGCCAACCTGAGGAGGAGATACTCTTGGGGCATGCTCTTGATATGCAGGCTTTGGAGGCTTCAGAGCTGGGCTGGGTTAAAGAGGTGGCTCTTAAAATTCAAAATCTGGGATTACAAAGGTTAGTATCTGCCCAGCCAGCCTATTCCTACTCGCCCTACAAGAATTTTATGCATCCGTCTCTGTGAGTGAGGATGAACCGATAGGGGGTTCAGTGCAAGGGGTTTATGTCGAATTACCCTTGAAATTATTAGACATTGCTTTAACCTCCCCGCACCCGGTGATAGCTTTCCTCGCCTAAGCCTAGGAGAATTTGGTACTGCATGCAACTATGCTAGAAAATTTCAAAGTCGAAGGCAGTATACCAAGAATGGTTTTGTTGGAAGATTTAGATGCCTAGCCTACCTGGTAGGGAAATGTTTATTGATTTAGACCAGTGGGATAGATAGTGTGCCTAAGCCACACCTGGAGTTCACGTATAGCATTGATCATATGCTAAATGTGGATTGGGCCACTACCATTTTTAAATGGTGGAAGAAAAACTCATCAAAGCAGATAAATGGCAGACTTTTGTGTTTGATATTTCAAAGCATGCCTGCTTTGCATTTTTCCTCCATGGATAGCATCACTTTTCCTTCTCACTGGGTGTTAAGAGTATTGCATCGTCGAAGGGGGTTTGGGGATCAAGCACAGGAGGTCATTGGGCAACCAATGTTCCTCCTCCATCACGACCCGCCAAGGCACAGTGTTCATGTGGAGCGATCCACTGACTTTGCAAGGGAGACCTCTCCTCATTTGGATCAAAGGAAGCAGACTCTATACAGACTCACTGCCATGTACATGCAGTTCAATGTACACAAAGAAGATATTTTCAATTTCTTTCAAGGCATTCGTGGGCAGGTGGTGAGCGAAGTGGAGGTCATCAATTGGGCAGTCACTAATGGGCACATCACTAGTGCCCAATTTGAAGAATTAATGGCCCTCATCTCTGGAGACCAACAAGCTACTTCACAACCTAGAACTAGAGCATGGGAGGCCCCAGACATAGCTGCTCATACATCTCCTAGAGCATGGGAAGCCCCAGAAGCTCCAGCTGCTGCATCTACCGAAGCTTGGAGGCAAGAAACACAGCAGCTCAGGGAGGCAAATGCCAGAACCCAGCGCAAGGTGGAAGCCCTGAGGAAGGACAACAACGAAGTCAAAGGCCTCCTAGGCAAAATCTGGAAGGCCTTGAGCAAGAGGAAAGCATCAAAACGTTCTCCTATAGTAGAGATATCTGATGAAGAACCCTCTCCATCCCCTGAAGTTTCTTATCCAGCCCAGGCGGATCCACCTCAACCAGAATCTTCAGCTGGGCCATCCTACTATCACCCAGAGGAGGCAGAGCCAGCAACAGGGTATTCACCCTTCCAGCCTCAAGAGGAGACAGCCGGCCAGAAGGGTATTCACCCTTCCACCTTTTTACCGATCCTGCATATTCTCAGGCTCTTGTTCCTGTTATACTTCCTCTCTCTTGGAGTACATACATGCCTGCTGAACCTGAAGACCTTCTTGGCCCTCCTATCCATTTAATCGTTAATCCAGCTTTATCATCCGACGAGAGCCAAGCAGCATTTGAAGAGTTCATCAATTCCACGGTTCAGAGGGCTCGCTTTATACGGGATAATGATATCTTCACCCCTTTTGGCCTAAAGAGGATCTCAGAGAATGAATATCTCTACTCCGAAGAGATAAACCTCTTCTGCAGGACCATGCGCTATGTAGTGGAGGTTGAGCCTCATAACTACCCCTTAGCTCAGTTCACTTCCATCATGCTGTGCGAGATATTCAATCAACCCTTGTCCGACGAGGTGTGGCGCCAACGCATCAATGGTGAGAATGAAGGGCACCGCCCTTGGCATTGTATGCATGAGGTGCTGATTCCGGTGCACATTGACTGCCACTATGTATTGGTCCGTTTGAATCTGGATATAGGACATGCCGTGCTATATGATCCAAGCCAAGGCGAAGGGTTTGCCAGACGGAAAAGACAATTAGTGCATGGGTTCATCAAACGAATCAAAGTGGCGATGATCAAAGAAGGCTTGTTGGCGGACAAGCTCCCTTTTATTCACTACAACAAAATGCAAATTCCCCAACAACCTGACCAATTCAGCTGTGGGATCTTTGATTGCTACTACATGATGGCTATTCTGCAAGGGAAGGAAACTTGGGAAGTGCGCGGCGAGACGTCGGTTGACTTTGTGGCTCAGGTGCGACGAATGGTGGCCAATGTCATCTATTATTACAGTGTGCCAAACTAGGGGTAAGTGTTTTTCCTACTCCCTATTTTATGCCATGAGGACATAGCATATTTTAAGTGTGGTGTATGGGGAGTGACTTGAGCCACTTGCTTGTCTTTTATGTTGTAATTGCATGTTTTATTTATAATTTTATCTTAGATAGTTTGTTAGTAATTTATTTTAACAAAAAAAAAATCTATTTTTAGTTGCATGATTGTTTGAGCTGTTTGCTTGAATGATTTGCTTGTGGAGGCATGGATATTAAGTATGCAATTTTGGCTTAAAATTTAATTTTTTTATGCCACATTAGTATCATGTTGTGATAAGGATTTTAAGTAGTTAAAATGTGCTCTAATTTAGTTTGATCATGTCTTTATCTTTTGAATGATATCACCATGTTTTTGGAGCTGAGTTTTGAATATTAGTTAAACATGAAATGCTATGATAGACCTAAGTAACCCTTAAAGTTGAGTAAAAAAGAAATGAAAAATGAGAACAGCTTCTTTTAGCTTTTGAGTGCCATTTTAGGGTATGGGTAATAATTGCTACTCTTCTTGCATTCAACATTGGTTATTTAATGGTAGGAGTCAAGTAAGCATGTGATTACTTATTAGTGCTCAGTGTTTGGTGTGTGGAGTTAGGATGCAAGACCTTTAAGTCACTTTGACTTCCTATGTATCCTAATTTTTGTTTGTTGTGTTGTAAATATAAAAGGCTGTGATATATAATGTGAAAAAGCCATCACTTAATTGGGAAATGGGATGTGAGACATCAATGAATTTCCATCTCTCCTTATGTAGCAAAATGGCAAGGGGTATGCATTAGAAAAATCAGTCTTATTTATGTGTTATGTGAGTAAAAAAAAAGAGTGAATAATCCATCAAGGGAGAGCATAAAATGCAACCTTGTAAGGTTATTACTAAAAAAAAAAGAAAAGAAAAGAAAAGAAAAGAAAAGAAAAGAGGGATTCAAAATAAAAGCCACATTGGCTTGATGTTCATATGAGTAATTAGTTAGTTTGGTAGCCACATTGGCTGAGTTTTGTTTATTTGAGAGTGTTGAGCTCAATTCTTTGGCTCATGTTTTGTTTATTCAGTTAGTAGACTAGAGTGTGAGTTCAAATAAAGTAGAATAGAGGGTGTGTTTTCTTTGATGAGCACAATAGGGAACTCTCATGATTGCTTGGCAAGTACTTAATCAATAGCTAATGTCGAGTGTAGAGATAGAGTTTTCCATCCATTGTTCATTGATAGGTATTGGGCTTGAGAATTATTATATTTGAGTGAGGCTGCTTATCCTTGGTAAGAACTTAAAGGGAAACTAGGGGCTATTTTATCATGGATTGCTTGCTCATATCTGAAATTTAAGTGGTGATATTGCATGGTTGTTAGACTAGGGATATGGACATGAATGAGCTAAGCTATGACTCATTTTGATGCTTAAATTCCCATTTCATCATGATAGAGTTGCATGCTTAGGAAACCATGATTCTCCTTGATTGTTATTTTATTTTTCTTCCGTTTGACTGCGTGTTTATTTTATTTTTGCATGCTTGTATGTTTTTGCTTGAGGACAAGCAGTGGTTCAAGTGTGGTGTATTTGATAACGTGCATTTTATGCCGTTATTCTAGTGTTTATTTAGGATGTTTAAGAGCATGATTAGAGCCTTATTGCTTCATATATCATATATATTTGCTCTAACCCCTAGGAAGATGCTATTTGCAAATACATGCGTTTTTAAGTCGTTTTGGTAGATTTTGGAGCTCACTTTTAATATAGTAGATGGCCTCAAACAATTGGCGTGCAAGAACAAAAGTTGCTTACAATGATGTCCTCTACCTACCACAGAAATTTCAGAGCATTTGGAGCTGCACGTGAATTCACCCATTTCACGTGCAAGCATATTTTTGCTTCTCAGGCCTCTACAGGATACAAGGAAGCTTGGGGAGAAGTTTGAGCTGATTTGGAGCTGTACGTGAATTCACCATATCACGTGCAAATTGATGTGCAGAGATACTTTTGGACCGATCCTATCGTTTTTCCATGCTGATCATTTGTTCCTGAAGGCCCATGTCCAAATTGTGGATAGAAGATAGAGATTTTATAAAGTGTGGAGTGTCACTTATCAAAACTACGTCATTTTGATAGATGGGCTAGGGTACACACCTCAAGGCCCATCCAACCTCTATAAATAGAGGCTCCACGCCCCATGCTATGTAACCTAAACCCCCCCCTACACGTTTTTAGAGGGAGAGAGAGGCTTCACGACTTGGAGGATGCTCCTTGACCTAGGAGAGCAGCCATCGCACTGCCGTAGATCAACCGTCGCGGATTTTGGAGCCTGGATTTGAAGCCTTGTTGCGCGCGTGGATTAGAAGAAGATGTTTAGCTTTACTGCTATGGTTTTGCTTGTAATCATGCGTGAGTAGTTCTTATAATCTAGGGGAGCAATGTAGCCCCCTTATTGCTTTCTTGTGTTTATGAATATTGGGTTTGGATGATCGAGTTTTGCATGTTTTATGAATCTGTTCTTAATTTCTATCTTTGGATGTACGCCTTGGTATTCTTAGCTCTAGTCTGGGGCGGATTAAGATTCATAACTTATTTGTAATTGGTGTGATCATTATCCTTTTGCAAGTATGATTTATTAGCTTTGCATGTTTGTGTGTTTAGATGACCATTCTGACATACAACTCTTAAAAGGACCTCAATGACCATTTGTTGTCCTTGGCTTATGTTTAGCATGTTTTCAATCAGACAACCCTAATACCATGAACAGTAGAGATAACATAGGGAGGTGAAATTGTGACCCTAGATGCCTTAATCCTTGATTCTAAATCCAATGTTTTTAGTTATTTCAATTGCAATTCTGTTTTCAGTAAAGTAATTTTAAAACACAATTTTGTTTGCCAAGACATTGTTTTAAGCAAGATTAATTTGGTGATTTGAGTTAAAGCTAGATAACTTGGTAATCTCTGTGGGATCGACCCCTTTCTTGTCGCTATTCTATTTAGCATTAGTTAAGGGAATTAATATTTTGAGAAGGGATTTAAATGACAGTAGCTTAACCCTCACTTGGGTTTCGCTCACAAAATACCCGTTCGTCACTTTTATTCTGGCAAACACTTTTTTTTTTCACACTTCTTTTTAGTAATAACCTTACAAGGTTGCATTTTATGCTCTCCCTTGATGGATTATTCACTTTTTTTTACTCACCTTTTATTTATTTTTTTTATTTGTCTTTTTCTTTCCTGGAAGGAGAGAAAAATGTATCTCAATCCCTTTATTACATGACACAAAAGGCTTTTTGGCCTCTTTATTACAATGACAACAACACCAAGCACTGAGCACAAATAAGTAGTCATTATGCATGCTTAACTCCTACCATTAAATGACTAATGTTGAATGCAAAGAGGAGCAAAGCAAACTATTACCCATACCCAAAAATGTCACTCAAGGGCTAGAAAGAGGCTGCCGATCTCGGTTTTTTTTTTTTTGTATTTTCTTTTTCCCTCAACTTTAAAGGCCACTAAGGTTTATCATAATATGTCATGCTCATTTAATATTCAAATGCCAGCTCCACTAACATGGTGATCTCATTCACAAGGTACAGACATGAATAAACCAAAGCATAATACACTTTAATTACTTAAATTAAAATTCAGCCAAAAGTGCATACTTTATTATCCATGGCTCTCCACATACAAAACACACATTCAAACACGAAAACAATTTACGCAACCATAAGGACAAGTAAATGGCGCAAGCCACCCCCACACCACACTTAAGAAATTGCTATGTCCTTAGAGCATGGGATAAGGGAAAGGAAGACACTTACCTTTGAGTGGGTAAGTTGTAAAAGAAGATAACATGGGCCACCATACGCCTAAGGCATGCTACAAATTCAGCGAGATGTTTCCCCTATAAGCGCCCAGGTATCCTAATGGTTCAAGTTGTAACAAATGACATTCAACATAGTGAAGCCCAAGACCTCACACCCGCATTCACACCAACTACTTTAAATAGAACACCCCCTACAAAAGAAATGGTAAAACAAGTAATCTAAATATAAAAAAGCAAAAATAAAAAAAATGTAAAACTGAAAGGATACACCATGGTTTGCCTCCCATGAAGCGCTTAGTTAAGGTCTTTAGCTTGACCGTCCCCTCTGTCAAGTTGTGTTCAGAGTGAAATGATCAACCTCCTTAACATGGTCCTGAATGTAGTTTGGCTTCACACGCTGACCATTTACTTTCAATATTTGTCCAGAGGTTGATTGAAGTTCAACGCTTCTATATGGGAAAACCTTTATAACAAGATAAGGCCCCATCCACTTAGATCGCGCTTCCCAGGGAAGAGTTTAATTCTAGAATTAAACAGGAAGCACCTTCGCCTTGGTTCAACGGTAGAGGGGCTGATCTTCTTATCATGTCCGAGCTTAGACCTCTCCTTGTATAGCTTAGCACTCTCATAGGCATTGAAATGAAATTCCTCCAACTCATTTAGTTGGTGTAATCGCAATTCAGCTGCAACGGTTGGATCCATGTTCAGCTTTTTAACTTCCCAAAAAGCCTTGTGTTCCAATTCAACAGGCAAGTGGCAGGCCTTTCCATACAATAGATGATAGGGAGACATTCCAATGGGCATTTTGAATGTTGTGCGGTAAGCCCACAATGCCTCATCGAGCTTTAGAGACCAATCTTTTCGGTTGCCTCCCACTGTCTTCTCCAAAATTTGCTTGATCTCACGGTTTGAGACTTCAGCTTGGCCGTTTGCTTGTGGATGATAGGCTAAAGTACGCCTATGTTGAACTCCATATTTGTTTAAGAGCTTTGCAAAAAGCTTATTGCAGAAGTGACTCCCTTCATCACTGATAATTGCTCTAGGTGTTCCAAACCTGCTGAATATGTTGCGGCAAAGGAACTTGGTTACCACCTAAGCGTCATTCTTCCTAGTGGGTATAGCTTCAACCCACTTTGAGGGGTAATCAACAGCTAGAAGGATGTAGGAAAACCCATCTGATGGTGGGAAAGGTCCCATGAAGTCGATTCCCCATATATCAAAAAGTTCTTCTGGCATAATTCCAGTTTGGGGCATCTCTTGCTTCCTTGTAATCCCTCCTATTCTTTGACATTGATCACATGACTTAACAAAGGTGTATGTGTCCTTGAACATGGTTGGCCAGTAAAACCCACTTTGTAGGATCTTTCCCACCATTCTTTGCACTCCTAAATGGCCAGCATAGTCAGATGAATGACAATGCCTCAGTATGCTATCCACTTCCTCTTCTGGCACACATTTTCTCGATGATCTAATCAAGACATTGCCTGTAGAGGATAGGCTCATCCTAAATATATCTTCTTGCATTAAAGAGGAACCTCTTCTTTTCCTGATAAGTGAACTCGGTAGGTACGTAGTTGCATGCATGGTAGTTCACTATATCAGCAAACCATGGCGTCTTTGCTTCGCCTACAAAGAGCCGCTTATCGGGAAGGTGTCGAAATAGTAATACCTTTAGTGCTACCTTCCCCTAGCTCTAGCCTTGATAAATGGTCTGCCACGTGTTGGAAGTCCCCTTCAAGTCTTTAATCTCCAGGTCAAACTCTTGGAGTAACAAAACCCATCTGATCAACCTGGGTTTAGCATCCTTCTTGCTGAACAGGTATCTCAAGGCAGTGTGGTCAGTGTAGACAATTACCTTAGTTCCCAATAAATACGACCGAAATTTATCGTAAACACCACATCGAGTAATTCCTTCTCTGTAGTAGTATAATTGAGCTGGGCCTCATTGAGTGTGCGACTGGCATAATATATTGCCCTGAAAACCTTGTCCCGCGCCCAAGCACCACTCCGACAAAGAAAGTCGCTGGCATCACACATTAGTTCAAAAGGTTGGCTCCAACTGGAGCCACAATTATTGGTCTTGAGATTAATCTCTCTTTCAGCTCAGTGAAATCATGTAGGCACTCCTCAGAAAAAATGAAAGTTGTGTCCTTTTCCAATAGCATGCTAAGGGGCTTTGCCACTTTAGAAAAATCTCTAATGAAGCGTTGGTAAAACCCAGCATGCCCCAAGAAGCTTCGGACACCCTTCACATTCAGCGGCGGAGGTAAACTTTCAATAGTAGAGATTTTTGCTCTATCTACCTCCAGCCCAGCAGCAGAAACTTTATGGCCGAGGACGATCCCCTCTTTGACCATAAAATGACACTTTTCCCGATTCAACACTAGGTCTTTTTCCTCACAACGGATTAGTACCATTTCCAAGTTCTTTAAATATGTGGAGAAGGAAGATCCAAAAATAGAAAAGTCATCCATAAATACTTCCATTATATCCTCCACTAATCCCTGGAAGATCGCCATCATACACCTCGAAATGTAACGGTGCATTACATAATCTGAATGGCATCCTTTTGAAGGCAAACGTGCCAAATGGGCACGTGAACGTTATCTTCTCTTGATCCTCCTGGCGCCACAACAATCTGATTGTAGCCTGAATAGCCATCGAGGAAACAGTAGTAAGGGTAGCCTGCTAACCGGTCCAGCATTTGATCAATGAAGGGTAGTGGGAAGTGGTCCTTGCGAGTTTCCGTGTTTAATTTGCGGTAGTCAATACAAACATGCCACCCTGTCACGGTCCGGGAAGGAATGAGCTCATTTTTCTCATTTCTTATAACGGTCATACCTCCCTTCTTTGGAACCACATGCACTGGACTCACCCATGGGCTGTTGGAGATAGCAAAGATAATACCAGCTTTTCTCCACTTGAGAATTTCTTTGCCTACAACCTCTTTCATCGCAGGATTAAGTCTGCGCTGTCGTTCAACAGTGGGCGTGTGAGTCTCCTCCATCAAAATTTTATGCATGCAAATTGCTGGACTGATCCCTTTAATATCATCAATAGTCCATCCCAAAGCCTTCTTATGACTTATGAGTACCCTCAACAGTTGCTGGCTTTCTTCAGCAGCTAGTGATGCAGCAACTATTACTGGTTACCTTCCTGTTTAATCTAAAAACTCATATTTTAGATGTTAAGGGAGTTGTTTCAATTCTGGAAGTTGTTCTTTGAGCGTAGAAGGTTCTTCGGATGTTGAAGGTTGCTCCTCAACTTGCTTAACCTCACCTTCCAGCTTCTTCTTCCGTGCTTAGTTCAAACAAATTCAACTTGTCATGGGTTCGTGGTTAAGGCTCTTGGTGACTATGTTCTCTTCAAAGTATTCTTCCATGAAGTTTGCTATGTCATCCACCCAAAAGCAGCTTGAATAGTCATCCCGCCTTCTCATTGATTTCTCCATATTAAATACCATGGCCTCTTCATCCACACGAAGAGTTAGCTCTCCTTAACTCACATCAATGAGTGCAAGGCCTATTCTCAGAAATGGCCTGCCCAAAATGAGCTGCACTCCTCTATCCTCTCGCCATATCTAGCACTACAAAGTCTGCGGGGAAAATGAACTTATCCATTTTCACTAACACATCTTCTATAATCCCCTCTGGCTTCCCAATGGATCTATCAACAAAGCTGCAGGAAATGGATGTGGGCTTCATCCCTTTCAGGCCTAATCTTCTGTATATTGACTTTGGCATTAAATTTATACTTGCCCCCAAATCGCAAAGAGCTTGCTCCAAGTGTGAGCTCCTGATCGTGCAGGACAATGTGAAGCTACCTGGATCCTTAAGCTTCGGTGGTAGCTTGTGCTGCACCATAGCACTAATCTCATTGGTCAGTGCAACCGTCTTGCAATCTTTATAGCGTCTCTTGTTGGACAACAAGTCTTTTAGGAATTTGACATACTTGGGCATCTGCTCTAAAGCTTCAACGAAGGGAATGTTCACTTCCAACTTCTTGAACATCTCCAAAAATTTGCAGAACTGAGCGTCCATCTTTTGCTTCCTTAGCCTTTGAGGATAAGGCATAGGAGGCTGATAAAGTGCTGGCTTTACATTTTTAGGCTGACTAGCTGCCACCTTTTCCTTCTCTTGCTGCCCAGCACTGCTCTCTACCCTTTCTTCTTCGTTATCCTTTGTTGATTCTGCCACAGTACTATTTTCTCCAACGTCAATTGAGCTTTCCTCCCTTTCTTTAGGCTGAAGCTCTTTCCCACTTCTGAGCATAATAGCCTTACAATGCTCTCTTGGGTTAACTTCAGTGTTGCTTGGGAAACTATTTGGTGAAGAGGGTTTCACTGCATTTGCTAGCTGACCTATTTGTTGTTCTATATTCTTCATAGATGTTCTTAGGTCTTGAACAGAGGTGGTAAGGGATTCAATTTGTGTTTCTCCTCTGCTCAACCGGTCAGTTGCCTGCTTAGCAAATTGGTAGAAAAAATTCCTCATTTCTTCATCTTTAGCTTTCTCTTTGTCCTCCTCCTTCTGCTGTGGCGGTCTTTGAAATCCTGGAGGGAGTTGATTAGTAGGTTAAGATCCTTCACCATAGTGTGGCACTCCATAGGTTTAAGTTTTGTTCTGCCTCTGCCACATATATGGTTGTTGAGCACTTCCCTGCCCTTGCTGATTCTGATAATTATTTGAGGAGCCAGAATTCTGATATTGGAGATGATAACCACCTTTGTTTCCGATATACAAGGCATCCTCCTGAGCTGGGTCTGATGTGCCATCTCCTCTAGTACTTTGCACTGCTCTCCCTTCCATCCGTATGAGACATGACCGACATTTGTTCGACCAAGATGTTCATCTTTTTGGTTAACTCATCAAGCTGGTTTAAGTTAGAAACCGCACTCTGGACTCACGATTTGGAATGTGTTTTTCTGTCAGTGGACCATTGGCAATTTGACATTGCCATCCTCTCAAGCAACTCCACTGCATTAGCCGGTTCCATCATCATGAAGGCGCCACCAGCTGCTGCATCAACCACGTTTCGGATTGAAGGTTGCAGGGCCATGAAGAAAAACTCTACATGCAGCCATTCTGGTCTTCTATGGTTAGGACAACGCCTAACTAAGTCCTTAAACCTCTCCCATGCTTCATAGAGAGATTCATCCAGTGTGCTGGCTGAATTGGCTAATTTGGCTCCTCAGGTGCATCACCCTTGTAGCTGGGAAGTATTTGGAAAGAAATTTCTCCACCATTTGATCCCAGGTAGTAATGCTCCCTGTTGGTAATGACTGGAACCATCCCAGTGCTCTATCCCGCAACGAAAAGGGAAAGAGTCACAGCTTTATCGCGTCATCTGTTACACCATTGATTTTGATGGTGTCGCATATTTGCAAGAATCTCACTAAATGATTGTGAGGATCATCCAACACTGATCCTCGGAATGCTTCTTGCCCAACCATCTGCAGCAGTGCAGGCTTCAGCTCAAAGTTATTTGCTTGGACAGGCACCCTTCTAATGCCTGAGTACTCATCTGACAGTACAGGTCTAGCATAATCCATGAAGGTCCTAGGCTGATAACCTCCTTGGCCATTGTGTCCCTGATCTTCTCTTGCTCTATTTTCAGCCATGATTTCTTCATAGAAGGTATTTAAGCCTTCCAACTGCTATTCAGCTGCAGCTAACACCCTATGAGCCCTTCGCTGCTCTCGCAACGTTTGTTCAATTTCAGGATCGTATGGCAATAATTCACCCCTGGTGTGACGCATACACAGATGAATTTTCTCAAACACCTATGGTGCACCCCTGAAAAATAGCAAAAACAGAGAAATACCAGGTAACACCGCACTAGAAAAATAAAAGAAATTGAAAATCTAGATCACAAATAAACTTAAGCACCTAATGTCACCTAATCCTAACAACGTTTGGCTTGCCTCCCCGGCAACGGCGCCAAAAACTTGACCTGAATAAATTGTGTCTATAGGTTTTGCAGCAAGTGCACTGGTCAAGTAATAAAATGGAGTATTAAGACTCCGGTTGTCGAACTCAAGGAGGTAGCTAATGCTGTTACGCAGCAAGCACTAAGCTAACAAGTTGAATTTATGTCTGGACAATTGATTTTTGAGTAAAAACATTCAATTAATTCCAAGTGTATAATGGTCATCACCCACTGCCCTAACACTTGGTCCATGAAAAGGGAAGTTTAAGTCTTTTAAACCATTTGGCCCATGAGAATAAAAGTGTTCAAAGGAAACAACCAATTCAACAAATACAGATTTGGTCCATCATGTATTGTCAAATCTAGTTCATCAAATTCCACCCTAGACAAGGGCTAAGATAGTCTAACCATGCATACATCAGACTTTGCATTAAAACATTAATGAACTAATTAAAAACCCAAAATTTCATATAATGACAAGCAAAGTTCCATAATCCAGAACATTACAAGACCTTGGGGGCTACATTGCTCCCCTAGAAAATATGGTTTTACGCCATAATCAAGTTTACAAACCCAGGAAAGTTCGGAATAACACATGATTCAAGATTACGTAGAGAGAGAGGAATAGAGATGATTAACAGCCCCAATACTTTTCCTTCTCTTGGCAAGAACCCCTTGCCGTCAAACTCAAGTGTTGTTTCTAACTCCAAGAACATCTCTCTCTATCCTCTGGCTGCGTCTCAGCCTCCAATAATTGATCTTGCTGCCTCCAAGATCTCCCTTTTTATAGGGCTACAGGTGTTGTATAAAGTGTGTCCTAATGCCATTTGTTGTCGCTACCAAAACGACGTAGTTTTGGTAAGTGACCCTTATTCTTCATTCAAACCTTAAAAACACCTTAAACAAAGCAGAATTGGATCAAGCTCCAGAAGAGAAAAATCATCAAGCATAACAAAACGAAGGTGACCGTGCAAAAAATAATCTTGCCCGTGACAAAGGTCATTGTCACGGGCACCTCCATTTGCTCGAAACTTCACCCAAGACTTTATCACATTATATCAAAGCTTTCCATGCAAAAATATTCTTGCCCGTGACAAAGGTCATTGTCACGGGCTCCTCCAAATGGTCTGAAAGTTTTATGAGAGATAGATGACATCATTTGGAGCAACATTTGTTCTACACGTGAGATCATCCAAGTGTCCTACTAGGTCAAAAAAAATCAAATCCCAATATCACGTGCAAAATATTTTGTTGTCCTTTTGCTCTGAAATTTTTATGGGACGTAAAGGGCATCATTTGAAGTAACTTTCCCTTCTGCACGGGATATTGTTAAGGCCATCTTCATGGTCAAATAAATCAAAACGTTTATTCAAAGATCGATAGTGTGAAGAGACCTCTTGCGGCCTTGTCACTTGTAGCCTTCAAAATGCCTCCTTTTGAGCTTATAAGTTGCCACAAGCTCCCTTTTTAGGAGATAGAGTAGTCTAGCTGATGACTAGAGAAGAAATCATCCAAAAACCTGCCCAAAACAGCTTAAAAACACATATACAACACAAGTAGTGTCTTTCTTGGGGTTAGAGCAAATATATATGAAATATGGTACTAAAAAGGCTCTAAACATGCTCTTTGGCACCCTAAATAGGCTATAAAATAACGGCATAAATGCACCTTATCGACCTTCGACCCACCAACCTTCGACCCGTTGACCGTTGACCTTCGACCCGCCAACACTTCGACCTGGTGACCGTTGACCTTCGACCCGCCGACACTTCGACCTGTTGATCTTTGACCTTCGACCCTGCCGACACTTCAACCCTTTGACCCATTGACCTTCGTTGTTTGGCTTCTTTCGCTGGCTCTCTCGTTGGCATTCTCACCTGGCTACTCACGGGACACGTTTGTTATGAGTTGGCCATCCTGGACAGTGTTTTTTAACGCTTGTCGGTCACAGTGCTAAATGAAAAATTAGAAAAGGACAATCACGAGCCGCACAAGTCGTTGTTCCCTCCAACAAAAGGCAGAATCCGAAAATAAAAAATACCGCATCAATAATACAGCATTAAATGCCGTAATTAATGCAATCCAGCCAATTCTTTAAATGTAGTCTTCTATCCACGCGAAAAAAAGGTTCTGCAGAGAGGGAAAAAAGAGTTCAGCCCCTTAAAAGAAAAAAAGAAGAGAGAGATTCACGCCCATAAAAAAGAGAGATTTTGCACAGAAAAAAAAGGAGGAGATTCCAAAAAAAAAAAAAAGAGAGAGCTGCTTTGTCATCTTCACGCCAAACTCCCTAATCCCAAAAGAGGAACACCCAGATTTTCACCCAACACTCTCCCCCGTCCCAAAAATCAAAAATCGCCCATCCTTTCCAACTCCTCTTTCCCTCTTTCTCGTTCCAGCTCTTTTTTTTCCCAGAAAACGAAAAACACAAAAACAACTTCAGTTATGACCCTTCTTTTTCCTTACGTTTCCCTCACAAAAACAAAAACACAAAAAAACAATTCCTTGTCATTTCCCTATTCCTTACACCTACTCCCCTCATTTCCAGCCACAAAAAATCTTAATCCTAAAAAGATAGATCATCCCCCTTTCCCACGTTTTCTACCCAAAACCAAGAAAACAATTTTCATCTTCTCTCATCTCCACTGCAATCTCCAAATCAAAATCCCAACTGATTTTTGCCATTTGCGCTATTGGAACTTGGTGATTTGGTAATTCGACAGTAACCGTCGGTGCCGACAAGGATCCAAGCGTAAGTTTGGGTGGAAGCCCCAAAGTCGGTTCTATATTTATTACCTTTTTTACTTATGTATATTCATATTTGATGTAATATGTTTTCCTGTATTTTGTTTTGCTATGTTGTACGTTTCTTATAGTATTTATTTTATTAGTTTGTTCTTTTTTGAAGTTGTAGGTATATGTTGTATATGTTGTAATTGTAATAGGTGAAGAATAAAAAAAAAGACAAAAAGGAGAGATATGAGAAAGAAAAAGAAAAAGAAGAGAAAAGAAAGAGGGTGGTTTTGTGCTTTATGTTATTTTTGTATGTTACAACCACACAATCCACGTTTTATTTTGATATACATGTCTTTTGATATGACAATTATAAAAACAAAAACAAAAAAACAACAAAATGTTTTCCACAAAATGTTTTCCAAAACGTTTTCAATAAAAAGTTTTCAAAATGTGTTCAAAAATGTCTCCTTGAAAAACAAACAAACAAGAAAACAAAAAAAACAAAAACAAAACAAAACAAAAATAAAACGTTTTTTTAACAAAACACAAAACACAAAAAACAAAAAAAATGCTTTCTAACCCAAAAACCAAAAAAAAAGGGAAAGTAAAAAAAACATATTTCCATTTTTTAGGACTTCAATTTCCAAAATAAAACCAAAAACCAAAACAAACCCCTAGGATCTCATTCTCACTTCAAACAAAAAAAAGCAAAACTTTTAGGATTCCCTTTAGAAATTTAGGGTAAATCCATTTTAACCACGACTTCAATAAATAACTTAGCTAAATAAAAATCATAGACCTTTTAGGAAATCTAACTTGATCGTGGTAGTGCAAATAAAATAGAAAACCTCCTCCTCCGAAAATAGATACCGAAAGGGCGCCGTAGGGGTGCTAATTCTTCCCTACACGTAACCAACTCCCGAACCCTTCTCTCGATAACGTAGGACCAAACCTTTAAACCACTCAAAGTAGAGGGTATCCAACTGTACCCCAAAAACGGTTGGTGGAGACTCTAAATTTGTCACCATTGGTTTAGTTTAAGCTCACCCCAAACGGGCCCGGACGAAAACTAGTGATGACACACGGTAGTGATATATTTCCTATACCGTGTCTAATACATCGTACAAAATAAGGAATACACGTCGAGGTTTCAAATTCCATTAAAATGAATAAACCACATATTTGTTTTAGTTACAAATAAAAAGACTTGTGTCTTTAAGGAGACTTGTTGTACGTAGTTCGTTGAATGCGACTTACTCTATGATAGTGATAAATTTCCTGCAGAGAGTCTTGTACAATCCTCGAAATAAGGAATACAAAACCAGGTCACAAATTCTATCAAAATGGATAAAACACGTATTTGTTTTAATTACAAATCAAAAGACTTGTGTCTTTAAGGACATTTGTTGTACAGGGTTCGCAGAATGC
Organism: Taxillus chinensis; assembly: GCA_023512835.1. Lineage (NCBI taxonomy): Eukaryota > Viridiplantae > Streptophyta > Magnoliopsida > Santalales > Loranthaceae > Taxillus > Taxillus chinensis. Next base: position 40,201,494 of record CM042092.1, on the reverse strand, counting down.
GTCATACTCCACAAATGAGTGATATAATTCCTACCAGAATCTAATACACTCTTCGAAATAAGGAATAAAGGGCGAGGTTGTAAAATCTATCAAAATGGATAAACCACATATTTGTTTTCATTACAAATCAAAAGACTTGTGTCTTTACGAACACTTGTTGTCCGTCGTACGCTGAATGCGATGTACCCCATGGTATAGAGAGTCTAATACACTCTTCAAAATAAAGAATACACGCCGAAGTCACAAATTCTATCGAAATGGATAAACATCATATTTATCTTAATTACAAATCAGAAGACTTGTGTCTTTAAGGATACTTATTGTACGTGGTTCGCTACACGTGACAAACTCCACAGTATTGATATATTTCCTACACAAAGTCTAATACACTCTTCAAAATAAGGAATACACGACGAGGTCACAAAATCTATGAAAATGGCTAAGCCACATATTTGTTTTAATTACAAATAAAAAGTCTTGTGTCTTTAAGGACACTTGTTGCACGTGGTTCGCTGAATGCGACTTACTCCATGATAGTGATAAATTTCCAGCCGAGAGTCTTATACACTCCTCGAAATAAGGAATACAAGACCAAGTCACAAATTCTATCAAAATGGATAAACCACATATTTGTTTTAATTACAAATCAAAAGACTTGTGTCTTTAAGGACACTTGTTGTACAGGGTTCGCAGAATGCGACGTACTCCACAGTAGTGATATATTTCCTACACAGTGTCTAATACACTCTTCGAAATAAGGAATAAAGGACGAGGTTGTAAAATCTATCAAAATGGATAAACCACATATTTGTTTTCATTACAAATCAAAAGACTTGTGTCTTTACGGACACTTGTTGTACGTGGTGTTGGACCCCATTTTGTCCGGGTTGGACATACATATTCATTTTCAGCTTTATATTATTATCCTTGGTCCACGATATTCCACGATTCTATGCAGGCCTCGGACTCCTCACTCAAGCTTGAGGTTCTTTTAAGGCTCGTCCTTTTAAGACCCCCCTCCAAGAAATCCCATGGTGTACGAAGCCCTCTACGAGAGGAAGTTTGGGAACCAACGAATAAGATAGGTCTAGCAATAGAAGCCCATCAGGGGCATGGACCCACATCTTTGTTTGCTCATTTTATGCCATGCTAACCTTTGTTTTGTAGGATAGTCCTTAAGTCATCCTTGCACAAATGATTTGCCTTACTACTGGTTTATTCTTTTATATAATCGCCTTACTATTACCTTATATATTGTTTTACTTATCTCATACAACTGTTCATAATTTTATGCTAACTCTAGAATATAACATCACTTTGTTACTTTCCATGTTTATTTCTTGAGTTTAACATCCAACATGGGTTCACATAGGACACATGTTCTGTTCCATTCCATCCCACACACGGTCTTGGGTCACATAGACCATCTTAGTACTAGGTATCCATTCATTCCCCACTTAACATGCAACATTCTTCCACATCGGTCCATACTCCAGAGGTACCTAAGAGGTGCACCCTCCGTCATACATTTATAGCTCTATAATAATTTGCACTCATGCATTACATCACGTAGATATGTAGATCCCTGCATACATGCTACTCACACACATATTCATGCATACATACATGTTAATATAGGTACATAGAAATCTGCCTTCATGCATTGCAACACTTATAGACAGGTAGATCCATGCATACGTACATGTCAAAAATATAAAACAAAAAAAACAAGAAAAAGATAAAAAAAAGGAGCTTACCACAATCCACTTCTATTCCAGCCAAGATTGCACATCGATACAACCTCGGATCCCGACGAAAGAACAACTACCCACTTCAATGGCAGAACAAACCGAAAACAGATTTGCTAGTCTTGGAGCAAGGCCAACAAGAGTTGCAAAGTCAAATAAAGGCCATGATGGAAATGTTGACCAAGATGGCAGCGGACAAAGACAGGGGTCCCGATGAGATGACCACCGACCAGTCCCCAAGGTAAGCACAAGAGGCAAGACGCCTCCCAATTTCATACCAGTGCCCCCGCAGGGGTTCAATCCATCCAGCATGAACCCCACGCCTTCTCATCAAGTCCAATTTACCTCACCTACTCCAAGCAACGTGGCCGAAGCCACGGGGCTCCAAATGCCTCAAAAGGGTGATCATCCTTGTCAATGAAGAAAGCTGGAGGAAAGACTCAAAGCGATCGAAGGAACATAAGTTTATGGGATGATTAGTCCCCAAGATTTGTGCCTAGTGCCCGGAATTATTTTGCCACCAAAATTCAAGGTGCCCGACTCGAAAAGTTTAATAGATCTCAATGCCCAAGAACACACCTTACTATGTCTTGTCGAAAGATGGCTGCCCATGCTAATGATGATAAGCTCCTCATGCCCCGTTTCCAAGAGAGCTCGACTGGGGCACCACTTCGATGGTACATTCAGTTGGAGGGAAACCATATCAAGAGTTGGAGAGACCTCGCAACAGCTTTCCTCACACAATACAAACATGTCACGGACTTAGAGATGGACCAGGTTGGCGTTGCTAGCCTTGGAAAAAGGGGCTACTAAAAGCTTTAAAGTCTATGCTAGAAGATGGAGGGAGGCGACTACGGAAGTTCAACCCCGCTAACCGAAAGGGAGTTGACCACAATGTTTATCAAAACTTTGAAAGGAGTATACTATGAAAAGCTGATAGGTAACGTATCCAGTAGCTTCTCGATTTAGTGGCTTCGGGGGAACGTATTGAAGACGGTGTAAAGGAAGGGAAACTTCATGGAGATACATCAGGATGCATCTAAAAGGTCCTCACAATCAGGGAAAAAGAAGGAAGCAGATGTCCAGTCAATTTGGCAAAGCACTCCTATGTATCAAGGCAACTTTGAGACATACCCAGGTATATATCCTACACTTGGACAAAGAGGGGCAACTGTTGGACCCCATTTTGTCCGGGTTGGACATACATATTCATTTTCAACTTTATATTATTAACTTTGTATGGAAAAAAGAAAGGGGTGTAACCGTTAATTTAAAGGATGTGACATTAATTATTAAAAAAAACGAAACAACAAAAAAGCAAAAAATCAGAAAATTTGAAAAAAAAATGTGAATAGTACTCAGGGTACTGTTCAAGAATAGTGCCTGGATATTATTCATGAACAATCCCCGATACTATTCCTGAACAGTACCCCGCACCCCTTATTTGACTTTCAATAATAATACTAATAATAATAAATAAATAAAAATTGAAGTCCCACATTGAAAGTTTTGCAAAAAACTTCCTCCCCATGACTCCTATATAAAGGGGTCCTCTCCCCCTTCCAAAACACACCAAAAAAACCATTCAATACACAACTCTAAAAAAAGAGAGTAGAGTGTACAATTAACTGCGGTTCTAAAAAGAACTGCGGTTATAGTCAAATTAATCTTTTCCTTTCTTTTGCAGAAAAAGGAAGCATTCGGGAGAAGGGCATCCTTGGTCCACGATATTCCAGGTTTTTATTTCTTTCTTTCTTTAGTTTTAATTATTATTTTGTTTAGTAAATTAGTAGTTAGTTTTAAATTAAATTTAGCATAATTAGTATAATTTTAATTAGTTAAATTTAAGCATATTTAGTTAGTTAGTTTTTTAGCATAATTAGGTAGTTAAATTTAGTATAATTAGTTTAATTAAATTAGCATAGTTAGTTTTTTAATATTTAATTAGCATAATTTAATTAGCATAAATAATCCGATGTAGTTGTATATATATTTATTTAATTTCCATTAAAAACAGATCACACAAAAAATAAAATAAAATAAAGAAAAACAAAACAAGTTATTTGCGACCCGGCCATTGGTTTTTGATGTCTTACTCTCCAAGCCAGGTGTTGCCGCCACCAGAATCGACGATTGTTAGAACTTTGTCGAAGCTAATGTCGATCTTATATTTACAATCGGTCCTATTGTTGTAGCTTGCTACATATGTATTTTTTATTTTTATTTTTTTGGGGTTTGTTGGTGGTTTTATGATTTTCATGGAGTTGTAATATGTAATTAAAAAATAGGGAAGAGACCAACAAAAAAAGGAAAAGAAAAAGAAAAAAAAAAAGAGAGTGGTGTTGTTTTGTATATTATATATCACAATCACGCACGTCACATTTATTTTTCAATTCTTTAAAAAAACAAAAAACAAAAAAAATGTTTTCAACCAAACAAAAAATTGAACCAAAAACCAAAAAGTGGAAAAAGCATACTTCCATTGTTTAGGACTTCAATTTCCAAAACAAAGCAAAACCTTAGGATTTCATTTTCCACTTCAAATAAAAAGCAAAACAAAACTTTTAGGATTTCCTTTAAAAATTTAGGGTAAATCAATTTTAACTATAACCTTGACAAATAACTTAGCTAAATAAAAAACGTAGATTTTCTAGGAAAACCATAGTGCCCCAACCCAATCACGACAGCGAAAACAAATAGAAACCTCCTCCTCCTAAGATAGGTACCGAAAGGGCGTTGTAGGGGTGCTAATCCTTCCTTACACGTAACCAACCCTTGAACCCTTATTTGGTAACGTAGACCACACACACCGTAGGTGACCAATCGCACCCCAAAAACGGTTGGTGGCGACTCCGTACAATCTCATCATTCGGTTGCGGCCCGGACGAAAATCGGTGATGACACGTGGTTCGCCGAATGCGACGTACCCCATGGTATAGAGAGTCTAATACACTCTTCAAAATAAAGAATACACGCCGAAGTCATAAATTCTATCAAAATGGATAAACCACATATATATCTTAATTACAAATAAGAAGACTTGTGTCTTTAAGGATACTTATTGTACGTGGTTCACTAGACGTGACAAACTCCACGGTATTGATATATTTCCTACACGTAGTCTAATACACTCTTCGAAATAAGGAATACACAATGGGGTCACAAAATCTATGAAAATGCATAAGCCACATATTTGTTTTAATTACAAATAAAAAGACTTGTGTCTTTAAGGACACTTGTTGTACGTAGTTAGCTGAATGCGACTTACTCCATGATAGTGATAAATTTCCTGCAAAGAGTCTTATACACTCTTTGAAATAAGGAATTCAAGACCAAGTCACAAATTCTATCAAAATGGATAAACCACAGATTTTTTTTAATTACAAATCAAAAGACTTGTGTCTTTAAGGACACTTGTTGTAGAGGGTTCGCAGAATGCGACGTACTCCACGGTAGTGATATATTTCCTACACAGAGTCTAATACACTCTTCGAGATAAGCAATAAAGGACAAGGTTGTAAAATCTATCAAAATGGATAAACCACATATTTGTTTTCATTACAAATCAAAAGACTTGTGTCTTTACGGACACTTGTTGTACGTGGTTCGTTGAATGCGACGTACCCTATGGTATAGAGAGTCTAATACACTCTTCAAAATAAAGAATACACGCCGAAGTCACAAATTATATCAAAATGGATAAACCACATATTTATCTTAATTACAAATCAGAAGACTTGTCTTTAAGGATACTTATTGTACGTGGTTCGCTACACGTGACAAACTCCACGGTATTGATATATTTCCTACACAAAGTCTAATACACTCTTCAAAATAAGGAATACACAATGAGGTCACAAAATCTATGAAAATTGATACACCACATATTTGTTTTAATTACAAATAAAAAGACTTGTGTCTTTAAGGACACTTGTTGTACGTGGTTTGCCGAATGCGACTTACTCCATGATAGTGATAAATTTCCGTAAAGAGTCTCATACACTCCTCGAAATAAGGAATACAAGACCAAGTCACAAATTCTATCAAAATGGATAAACCACATATTTGTTTTCATTACAAATCAAAAGACTTGTGTCTTTAAGGACACTTGTTGTACAGGGTTCGCAGAATGTGACGTACTCCACATTAGTGATATATTTCCTACACAGAGTCTAATACACTCTTCTAAATAAGGAATAAAGGATGAGGTTGTAAAATCTATCAAAATGGATAAACCACATATTTGTTTTCATTACAAATCAAAAGACTTGCGTCTTTAAGACACTTGTTGTATGTGGTTCCCTGAATGCAACGTACCCCATGGTATAGAGAATCTAATACACTCTTCGAAATAAGGAATACACGCCGAAGTCACAAATTCTATAAAAATGGATAACCACATATTTGCTTTAATTACAAATCAAAGACTTGTGTCTTTAAGGACACTTGTTGTTTGTAGTTCACTGAATGAGACGCACTCGATGCTAGTGATATATTTCCGACACTGAGTCTAGTACACTCCTCGAAATGAAGAATACACAGTGAGGTGACAAATTCTATCAAAATGGATAAACCACATACTTGTTTTCATTACAAATCAAAAGACTCGTGTCTTTAAGGACACTTGTTTTACAGGGTTCACAGAGTACGAAGAACTCCACGGTAGACATATGTTTCGTTCACGAGCCTAATACACTCTTCGAAATAAGGAATACATGACAAGCTCACCATTTCTATCAAAATGGATAAACCACATATTTACTTTAATTACAAATCAAAAGACTTGTATCTTTAAGGACACTTGTTGTACAAGGTTCGCAGAATGCGACGTACTCCACGGTAGTGATATATTTCCTACACAGAGTCTAATACACTCTTCGAACTAAGGAACACTTGATGAGATCACAAAATCTATCAAAATAGATAAATCACATATTTGTTTTAATTACAAATCAAAAGGCTTGTGTTTTTAAGGACACTTGTTGTACGTGGTTCGCTGAATGCGGTGTACTTCATGGCAGTTATAAATTTCCTATAAAGCATCTAATACACTCTTTGAAATAAGGAATAGAAGACGAGGTCACAAATTCTATCAAAATGGATAACCACATATTTATTTTAATTACAAATCAAAAGACTTGTGTCTTTAAGGACACATGTTGTACGTGCTTCGCTGAATGCGACGTAGTCCACGGTAGTGATATATTTCCACCAAAAAGCCTAACACAGCCTTCGAAATAAGGAATACACGACGAGGTCACAAATTCCATCAAAATAAATAAACCACATATTTGTTTAAATTACGAATCAAAAGACTTGTGTCTTTAAGGACACTCATTGTTCGTGGTTCACTCGAATGCGACATACTCCATGATAGTGATATGTTTTGTACACTTGAGTCTAACACACTGTTTGAAAGAAGGAATATATGACAAAGTCACAAGTTCCATCAAAATGGATAAACCACATATTTGTCTTAATTACAAATGAGAAGACTTGTGTCTTTCGGAACACTAGTTGTACGGGGTTTCTTGAATGCAATGTACTCCACGGTAGTGATCTATTTCCTATACCGTGTCTAATACACCGTTCAAAATAAGGAATAGACGTCACGGTCTCAAATTCCATTAAAATGAATAAACCACATATTTGTTTAAATTACGAATCAAAAGACTTGTGTCTTTAAGTACACTTGTTGTACGTGGTTTGTCGAATACGACGTACTCCACCGTTGTGATATATTTCCTATACTAAGTCTAGTACACTCTTTGGAATAAGGTACACACGACAAAGTCACAAAATCTATCAAAATAGATGAACCGCATATTTGTCTTAATTACAAATCAAAAGACTTGTGTGTTTAAGGACACTTGTTGTATGGGGTTCGCAGAATACGTCCTACTCCACGGTAGTGATATATTTCTTACACAAAGTCTAATACACCCTTTGAAATAAGAAATATACGACGAGGTCACAAATTATATCAGAATGGATAGCCACATATTTGTTTTAACTATAAATCAAAAGACTTGTGTCTTTAAAGACACTTGTTGTACGTGGTTTGCCGAATGGGACGTAGTCTACCATAGTGATATATTTCATACATTGAGTCTAATACACTCTTCGAAATAAGGAATACACGATGAGGTCACAAGTTCTATCAAAATGGAAAAACCACATATTTATTTTAATTACAAATCAAAAGACTTGTGTCTTTCATGACACTTATTGAACGTGGTTCACGAAATGCGACGTACTCCACGAGAGTGATATATTTCCTACACCGAGTCAAATACACTCTTTGAAATGAGGTACACATGACGAAGTTACAAATTCTATGAAAATGGATAAACCACATATTTATCTAATTACAAATCGAAGACTTGTGTTTTTAAGGATACTTATTGTATGGGGTTCGCTACACGTGACAAACTCCACGATATTGATATATTTCCTACACAAAGTCTAATATACTCTTTGAAATTAGGAATACACGATGAGGTCACAAAATCTATCAAAATGGATAAGCCTCATATTTGTTTTAATTACAAATCAAAAGACTTGCGTCTTTAAGGACACTTGTTGTACGTGGTTCGTCGAATACGATGTACTCCACCATAGTGATATATTTCCTACATAGAGTCTAATACACTCTTTGAAATAAGGAATATAGGACGAGGTTATAAAATCTATCAAAGTGGATAAACCACATATTTGTTTTCATTACAAATCAAAACACTTGTATCCTTATGGACACTTGTTGTACGTGGTTCGCCGAATGCGACGTACCCCATGGTATAGAGAGTCTAATACACTCTTCGAAATAAGGAATACATGTCGAAGTCACAAATTCTATCAAAATGGATAACCACATATTGGTTTTAAGTACAAATCAAAGACTTGTGTTTTTAAGGACACTTGTTGTTTATAGTTCATTGAATGAGACGCACTCGACGCTAGTGATATATTTCTTACACCGAGTCTAGTACACTCTTCGAAATAAAGAATACACGGCGAGGTGACAAATTCTATCAAAATGGATAAACCACATACTTGTTTTAATTACAAATCAAAAGACTCGTGTCTTTAAGGACACATGTTGTACAGGGTTCGCAGAATACGAAGAACTCCACCGGTAGTGATATATTTCGTACACGAGCCTAATACATTCTTCGAAATAAGGAATACATGACAAGCTCACCATTTCTATCAAAATGGATAAACCACATATTTATTTTAATTGCGAATCAAAAGACTTGTATCTTTAAGGACACTTGTTGTACAAGGTTCACAAAATGCGACGTACTCCACGGTAGTGATATATTTCCTACCACGAGTCTAATACACTCTTCGAAATAAGGAAGACTTGACGAGGTCACAAAATCTATCAAAATTGATAAATCACATATTTGTTTTAACTACAAATCAAAAGACTTGTGTCTTTAAGGACACTCGTTGTTCATGGTTCACCGAATGCGACGTACTCCACGATAGTGATATATTTTATACACTGAGTCTAACACACTCTTTGAAAGAAGGAATATACGAGAAAGTCATAAATTCCATCAAGAGGGATAAACCACATATTTGTCTTAATTACAAACGAGAAGACTTGTGTCTTTCGTAACACTAGTTGTACGGGGTTTGCTGAATGCAATGTACTCCATGTATTCGTGTAAATTATGAATCAAAAGACTTGTCTTTAATGTCACGGGGTCAGCCTTTATAGCAGCTTAACCCATGCGGCACCTAGTTCCCACTCATACGAAGGAACGCTAGGTCAACCTAACTCGTCGCATTTGGATCGGAACCCATCGATCCGTTGTAAAGCAATAGTGTATGGAAGCGCTTAGCGGAAGAACGATTTAAACGAAGGCAACAAATGATTGTATTGATTGCTTGAAAGCTTTACAACATCACTCCACTACATATAGATGTTAACACTTTTCCCGGCTATGTCACCAGGAGACATCATATATGATCGAAATCTAAAATCTCTACAACTTACTCTATAAGCTAAGTACAACACTTTACAAGGGGGAAATACCCCAAAATAGCCTAAGTGTGCTAGGATAAGCCTCGGTCCGTGACATTCTCCCCCACACGATTTCGCAACATCCTCGTTGCGTCTTCGGCTTCGAGCCCTCGAGCTCAAACCGCCTCGATGTAGCATTCGACTCCTTCACGGTACTCTTCAATATCCTTGGAGAATTGCCCCAGATCCTCTTCCTTCTCCTAGCTTGCCTCTTTAACCGGCTTGTTCTTCCATTGGACGTAGTACTCTACCCGGCTTGGATCTACGCCTCTTCTTGGCACGACTCTACGAGAATGGATTTTCTCTATCTCTTTGTTGTAGGTCTTGCTTGTTGATGCTATTGGTGTCCGCACCAACCGTTGTCCGCTCGTATCTTGCAAGTCTTCGTGGTAAGGCTTGAGCAAACTAACGTGGAACACCTGGATGCCTTTGTAAGCTAGTCGGGAGGTCCAGGTTGTATGAGACCTTCCCAACCTTAAGTACTTTGAAAGGCCTCTCATATCGGCGCACCAAACCCTTATGCAATTGTCTAAGTGCTTTGGTTTGGCGTGGAAGGAGTTTGAGCATCACCATGTCTCCTTCTTGAAATTCTAAGGGCCTCCTTTGTTGATCCGCCCACTTCTTCATCTTCTTCGCCGCTTTGTGCAAGTATGCCCTGGCCGATGTCGCTGTTCATGCCATCCTTTTGCAAACTTGAACGCTACGGGGCTCTTTCCAATGTACCCCCAAGTGATGGAAGTGGGCGTCAATGGTTGATGCCTAGTGGCGAGTTCGAACGGACTCTCGTTTGTAAATTCGCTCTTCTGCAAGTTACATGAGAATTGGGCTATGTCCAGCAACTTGGCCCAATCTCTTTGATTGGCACTCACATAGTGCCTCAAATACAGCTCCAGTAAGCCATTGACACGTTCTGTTTAGCTGTCTGTTTGTGGGTGGAAACTTGTTGAAAAGTTTAAGTCCGAATCCATTATCTGGAACAGCTCGGTCCAAAACCGCCCAATGAACCGTGAGTCCCGATCACTCACGATTGTCTTTGGAATGCCCAAGTACTTCACCACATACTTAAAGAATAGCCGGGCTGTGTCGTCTGCCGTGCAGTCCTTCGGAGCTAGAATGAAAACTTCATACTTAGAGAATCGGTCGACCACCACAATGATCATACTGTATCCTTCGGATCTTGGGAGACAAACAATGAAGTCCATCGAAACACTTTCCCAAGGTCTTTCCGGAGTAGGCAAAGGTTCTAACAGTCCCGCCGATTGCCGATTCTCTATCTTGTCTTGTTGGCACACAAGAAAAGTCCTCACGTACACTTGAACGTCCTCGTAAAGTTGATGCCGTAGTAGCTTCTTTCCACCAACGCCAAGGTACGATCGACTCAGGGATGGCCAGCCCACCGCGAGTCGTGACATTGTTTGAGGATGTCTCTCCTCAAACTTCCCCACTTAGGAACGTACACCCGTTCTCCTCGAGTATGGAACAAGTTATCCCTTAGCCAAAATCGTCTCGTCTTTCCTGCCTTGACGCATTACACCAAGGACTTGGCTAATGGATCGTGCTCTATTCCTTCCTTCAGTTTGTCCACTAGGGGGGAATTGTGGTTGGCTAATGGCTGCAAGTTCCGCCTTCCGACTTAGTGCATCGGCCACCACATTATTTGTGCCCGGTTTGTACTCAAGCACAAAGTCAAATTCCGCTAGGAGTCCTTGCCACCGTGCTTGCTTTGGAGTTAAGTTCCTTTGAGTTAGGAAATAACTCGTAGCAATATTGTCCGTCTTCACCACGAACTTGGACCCTAGCAAGTAATGCCTCCACACCCGAAGGCAATGCATAATAGCCGTCATCTCCTTTTCATGCACCGCGTACCTCCATTCGGTGCCATTGAGTTTTCGGCTTTCATATGCTACAGGATGCCCCTCCTGCATTAGAACTCCACCGATGGCAAAGTCTGAAGCATCCGTGTGAACTTCATAAGGCTTTGTATGGTCCGGCAGTGCCATCACCTGGTCCGTTTGTCACGGCTTGCTTCAACTTCTCGAATGCCTCTCGGCAAGCATTATCCCACACCCAAGTCTTGTTCTTCTTTAATAGTTCCGTCAAGGGTGCGGCAATATGGGAATAGCCGCGGATGAATCCTCTATAGTAGTTAACCAAGCCAAGGAAGGAACGCATCTCCTGGGACTTTCTTGGGCGTCTCCCATTCCTTGATGGCTAACACTTTCTTGTTGTCCATCTTTAGTTTGCCGTCGCCAATGATGTGACCCAAGAAGGGCACCTCCTTCTTCGCAAAGTCACATTTCTCCTTCTTCACAAAGAGTTGGTTCTCCCTTAAGATTTGGAAAACCCGCCGTAAGTGTGCCTTGTGTTCCTCCAACGTTTTGCTATAGACGACAATGTCATCAAAGTACACTACGACGAATCTGTCCAAGTATGGTTGGAAGATCCGATTAATCAACGTACAAAATGTGGCGGGCGTTTGTGAGGCCAAAGGGCATCACCAAGAACTTGTAAGAGCCATATCTTGTGACGCACACCGTCTTTGCCTCATCACCTTCGGCTATCCGCACTTGCCGATATCCTGACCGCAAGTCTAGCTTTGAGAACCATCTCGCAGTGCCAAGTTGATCAAATAGGTCGGATATGAGTGGGATGGGGTAGCTGTTCTTCACTGTTATCTTGTTTAGCGCCCTATAGTCAATGCATAGCCACATCGACCCATCGTGCTTCTTTTGGAACAACACCGGTGCTCCAAATGGCGCTTTGGATGGCCGAATGATCCTGGCATCCAACAAGTCTTTCAATTGTCTCCCAGGTTCCTCCAACTCCGGTGGTGCCATCCGATAGGGCACTGCGAGCAGGCCTTGCACCGGCCTCTAGCTCGATCCTATGGTCCACCTCTTGCTTCGGTGGAAGTTGTTTGGGGAGTTCGGGTGGCATAACGTCCCCAAACTCTTCAAGGACCATCTTCGGTTCGGTTGGGGGCTCCTCCCCAACACTTGGGCATTCTTCCTTCACCATGGCAATGAAGGTTGGCTCCTGTCGCCTGGCTCCTTTGGACGGTTGAAGCGCCGAAAGAGACTTCACCTTGATTTCTTCCTCCCTCATTACCTTCACCATGCACGTCTTCCCTTCGTCCATGATGCACATTGTATTGGTGCTAGGAATCGGAATTACCCGAACCTGGTCAATGAACTCCATCCCCAACACCATGGGATAGTCGTCCATTGACACCACGGAGAGATTCACCTTGCCTCTCCACTCGCCAATACTTAGCTCGACGCCTCGAGCCATGCCATGGATTGGACCGGCACTGGAGTTCACCGCCTTTAGCCAGCCCTTCTCTTCCTTGTAGACTATCCCCACCTACGAGCTTCTTCGACCTTGATAAAGTTGTTGGTTGCACCCGTGTCCACCAAGGCCTTAGTTTCAAGGTTGTTGGCCTTAGCGAGCACGTATATGCGACCCTTCCGTCGTCCGGACAATGGCACCTCCACCTTCGCCTTGATCGCATTGAGGAGTTGCAAGGAACCAAGTCTTGGATCCCTCGCATCCCTTCCTTCGTCTTCATTGATCATCGCTGAGAGCTTGGAGCGCTTCGGGCACTCAAATGCCTTGTGAGGGCCTTCACAAAGGAAACAGGAGATCCTTGGCTTCTCCCCAGTCCTTGGAACTATTCACGAAATGTTTTGGGCGAAAGTCCTTAGATGGTTGGAAGGGTCTCCCTTTTCCTTCACTTCGGTTGTCTCCCCCCACATTTCTCCTTGTGGAACTTGTTCGCCTTGGAAGTCGATGAAGAACTAGTGGTCTTCTCTGGCTTCTTGTATTCGATGAGTGATTCGGCCACCGCCATGGCCGACGCCTGTCCCGCACATTTCTCCGTCGCAGCTCCAACTTCGCCCATTGTTGCAATCCGTCCATGAAGGAAAATAAGGAATCCTTTGCGGACATGTCCGGGATCTCCAAGATGAGCTCGAAAACTCATGGACATACTCCCACACCGTGCCTTTGTGAGTAAGGCGCTGAAGTTTCGCCCGGGACTCGTCCTCCGCATTCGGGGATAGAATTGGGCCTTGATCTCCCGCTTGAAATCCGCCCAATTGTCGATAATACATAGGCTGCACTCCTTGTCGGCATATCGTCGCCTCCACCACACCATAGCCGAATCGACTAAGTATAGCGGAGCGCTCTTCACCTTCTTTGCCTCGTCGGTGATGTTCAAGGCATCGAAGTCACGCTCCATGGTCCAGAGGAAATTATCTAACTCCCTTGCATTCCTAGACCTAACATAGGTCTTAGGCTTTGGCATGTCGATTTTGGAGCCGGAATGGCCGCCAACGCCACCATGGGTGACCGCCATCTTGCATAGAGACCAATCCGCCTTGATCTCTTTGATCTCCTCCTGCATCGCTAGGATTTGGGACATGAGAGAACCCTTCAAGTCCTCGAATTGAGAGTTCATGTCAACCACGACGGAGTTCAGAAGCCCTTGCATCTTCCCATAGCTTTCCTCACACTCTGAGTCCAGCCTTTCGATGCTTCCAGAATGCTCCTTGATCACCTCCATCTGGTTGGTTAACACCAACTCCACTTTGGCAAGCAGACTCTGCAGCGGACATGTTTCCCTCGAAACGGACTTGTCTCTTCTCCATTCCTTAGCAGTTTGTTCCTTCTCACAGCCTTCGTGCCCACTAACACTAATGTCAATGGATCCTCCGTTTGTCATTTTTACATCATCTCGAAGTTTTTGTTTGTTCCACCGAACTTAGCACCAAACCGTGCTCTAATACCACTTGTCACGGGGTCAGCCTTTATAGCGCCTTAACCCGTGCGACAACTAGTTCTCACTCGTACGAAGGAACGCTAGGTCAGCCTAACTCGTCGCATTTGGATCGAACTCATCGATCCGTTGTAAAGCAATTGTGTAGGGAAGCGCTTAGCGGAAGAACGATTTAAACGAAGGCAACAAACGATTGTATTGATTGCTTGAAAGCTTTACAACATTACTCCCCAACATATAGATCTTAACACTTTTCTGGCTATGTCACCAGGAGACATCATATATGATCGAAATCTAAAATCTCTACAACTTACTCTATAAGCTAAGTACAACACTTTACAAGGGGGAAATACCCCAAAATAGCCTAAGTGTGCTAGGATAAGCCTCGGTCCGTGAAATTAAGGACACTTGTTGTACATGGTTCGTTGAATGCGATGTACTCCACTGTTGTGATATATTTCCTATATTAAGTCTAATACACTCTTCGAAATAAGGTACACACGACGAAGTCACAAAATCTATCAAAATAGATAAACCGCATATTTGTCTTAATTAAAAATCAAAAGACTTGTGTGTTTAAGGACACTTGTTGTATGGGGTTCGCGAGAATACGTCCTACTCCACGGTAGTAATGTATTTCTTACGCTAAGTCTAATACACCCTTTGAAATAAGAAATATACGACGAGGTCACAAATTATATCAAAATGGATAGCCATATTTGTTTTAATTATAAATCAAAAGACTTATGTCTTTATGGACACTTGTTGTACGTGGTTTGCTTAATGCAACGTTGTAATGACCCGTGTGTAACCCGTGTGTAAGGAGTTAACCACAAACACCTTGGATGTTGGTACACAAGTTTAAGGTAAGAGATGAGCCCAAGAGGGGACTTTTGAGCGGTGCATGTGTCAAGCGATAGCGTACATTTATGCCCTAGGAAGATGCTATGCGTTTCAGGCGGTTTTACTGTTGTTTTGGCTGATCTTGGAGCTCACTTTTGACCTAGTAGATGGCCTCAAACAATTGGCGTGCAAGAACAAAAGTTTCTTAGAATGAGGTCCTCTATCTACCACAGAAATTTCAGAGCATTTGGAGCTGAACGTGAATTCACCCATTTCACGTGCAAGCATATTTTTGCTCCTCAGGCCTCTACAAGATGCAAGGAGACTTGTGGTGAAGTTTGAGTGCATTTGGAGCTGCACGCCAATTGGGGAATTGGCGTGCAAATTGGCGTGCAGGTGTATTTTTGCATGGTTCCCTTGGTTTTGTCATTTTAATGATCTTTCTCCAAAGGACCATGTTGCAATTCGAGTATTTTGGCCTATATGGGTGCGGAAAGGTGCTAACTTGTGTGATCAAAACTACGTCGTTTTGATCCTGGGTTTACTTAATCAAAACTACGTCGTTTTGATGTGGATGGTGTCTATATAAGGAGGGCTTGAGTTTGAGTTTAGGGTTCTTGTGTTCCTTTTTGCTGCACTGCCGCCTTGAGAGAGAGAGAGAGCTAGAGAGAGAAAGGGGAAGGGGAGTTGGTTGGTTCGTCACGGGAGCATCTTGCGTGGGGAGGACGGCGTTTGGCGCGGGAGCAAGGAAGATCCGCTTTAAGGTAGGGGTTCTGTTTCTTCCTAAACCCTCCTCTCGTCCTAGGGTCCTAGGGCGATTCTGGGCCGTATCTGTTTATATATACATATGTAATCCATATAGGTGTGATCTCCTATATGGATGTTGGCCTTCAGTGGCATTTTAGTGTGGTTTCGTGGTCTATATGCTATATGTTTGATGAAAAGCTGTGTGAATATAGTTGTGTGTATATGCCCATTACGTGTTTGGTATTATGCCTGTGTGGTTGAACTTGTGATTTAGGGTATGTATGTATCTTTGGGTGTTTGCTCGTGGCCTTGAATGGCTGGGATTGTGCACTTGTGAACGGGTGCACACCAAGTGTTTGGTTTTATACCTGAGAGGCTATGCATATTATGTGTTTGAAATAATGTCTGTGTGTGGCCGGGTTTGTGAGCCTGTGAATATATGCATGCTAAGTGTTCGACGTTATTCCTGTGTGACTAAGCATATTAAGTGTTCGATGTTATGCCTGTATGGTCTTATGTCGTTGTGTGGTTGCTTGTACACCCGGTGTTGTGGAAGCCCGGGACCGTTTTGTGTTAGCCTGGGAGGCTGTGGAAACTTGGCCTGAAGAGGCGGTTAAATCACTTGGCCTGAAGAGGCGGTTAAATCACTTGGCCTGAAGAGGCGGTTAAATAACTTGGCCTGAAGAGGCGGTTAAATCACTTGTGTTAATGTGTTAGCTTGTGTGGCGGTGGCGATTGTAATTGTTGATGTGGTTGTTATTATGTCTGTTGAAATTATTGTAACACGACACCGCACTTGTACACATGGCATGTAGATGCTAGGAGCATGGGATGGGTTGGGGAGACATGATCCCAATGAGCCGTGGATGCTCACCCCTCCTACTATGGTGTGCTTTCTTGCAGAACCTACAGGCGTTAGGTGGGAACACCAAGGTGGAAGAGTTCCATTTTGTGGCTTTGTTTTGTGTTATTTGCATCATGTAATTTGTTGAGGCATTGTAACCCCAGGTGGGGAGATATTGTAATGAAGTTTGAAACATAATAAAGGCATGTGGTTTCAATTAAATAATTATATGGTTTTTGATTTCCGAAAAGAAATGTGAAGTGTATATTGTATTCTACCCCTTTGTCCAAGCCCGGATAAAGGGAGGGTCACGTTCCGGTCTCCTCGGGTTGGAAATCCGGGGCGTGACAATATGGTATCGAGCATGGTCTAGTTGGCCTAGGGTAGTGGGCGGACTTGGTTATCTTGGGTCCTTTGGAGGAGCCTGGAGGGACGTGCCTGATCAACACGGTCCTCTTGGAGCCTCCAAGGTGTACTTGGGGTAGTCCGGTCTTGTGGTAGGATTTGCATGCATTGGCATTAGGGCACTAGTTGCATTGGTTGTTGTATGTGAAGGTGTGGATACCTGAAAAAAAAATAATAATAATAATAATAATTGTGATAAAAGAAAAATATGAATAATGTGATAAGGCGTGAACCGTGCAACTCGATTTTATTTGAAGTACCTTGAGCATGACTACAAGGAAAAGTCCTTGTTTAGTTGAACCGTGTGCTTGTGGAGTGGATGCTTGTGCAATGTGGTTTAATGAGAACCGAAATGTGTGCAGTGTGTGTAATTGCATGGATAAAGGGTTTGAACATGATAAAGTTTCAATTGTGCAACTCGAAATTTTGTGATGATTTGAGCATGGAAACATGGAAAAGAAATTGTGGAAGTGAAACCGTGTGCTTGGAAACTTGAGGCTTGTGACCTGTTAAAAAAAAAAAAAAAAAAAATTATGTGATTTGTTTGGTGTTCTCGTGAAGGGTTGAGCATGTGATTTGCTTGGTATCGTGTGAAATAAGCGTGGTTATGAGCAATGCAATGGAATGTAAAATTGGTATAATCTGTTAAATGTGAACCTATAGACTTGTGTGGTAATAATGCGTGTTATAGCTTAAGCTGCTTAGTCGGTAGTGGTCTCGCGATTGTTGAGATTATGGAGTGATAACCTAGAGCGCTGCCTTTTCGTGGAGCCAATGTCTCCGAAAATTGTGACCGGTACGACGATTGAGGTAGCAAAGAAGCCCCCCCCCCCCCAGGCTGGGCAAGTGGGAGAGCTGCAGGATGTAAGTAATGAGGTTGGCATCTTAAGCCTGGTAATTCAAGAGTTGAGGGATGAGATTCGATAACTGATTAAGAGCGAGGTACGTCGAGAGCTATCAACCCCACATCATCGGGGGGATCTTGGGTGAAGATTAATTGAAGCATAGTTGTCCTGATCAGCAGAAAGGGGCTCAAGAGGTAGAGACCAGTTTCCCAAAGGGGTTGTTCTTGCAAGTGGACAACCGGGACATTGGAAAGTAGGACATCTCCCGACACCTGTTTTGGTAAAACAAGTCATGGTGCTAGAAGACGGCTCAACGAGCTAGGGATAAAGCAAAATTCAAGTGAGGCTAGGAGGAGAGCATGGCAGAACTTTCCTTAGTCAAGGGTACGATTTTGATTCTCGCGTGTTAAGATTTGTTTTAGTGGTGGTATCATATTCCTTTAATGATAGTGATCGGTTGAGTCTCGTGCAGGATTAGGTGAGGCTGGGTGAACCTTTGATTGTTGCGTTTCTAGCAATTTAATTAAGACACTTGTGATAGAGGGGTATTTTGCCTTGGGTGGGCTCTTGAGCCACCTGTTTTATGTTAGGTGAGGCTTAGAAGGTCGTTTGAGTTACCATTTTGGATGGACGTAGTTGGGGACCTACTAGAGAATAAATGAGTAAAATAAAAAAAAAAAATAATAATAATAATATATATATATGATACCAAAAGACTAATAAATTACTAATGGTTATAAACAGTTATTGGAAAGAGTTGGTGGTTTTAATGTGGTCTAAAGTGTTAATTGCATCTTCGTGTGGTAGTCAATTTTGGGCGCCCGTGTGTGAGGAAAGTAATAAATGTTACCGTGTTACCCCTAATACTCTAGCATAGGTGAGATTACCTCTGGCCTAGCTAGCCTAGGGAAGCTGGAGGCATGAGTTAGTGGCTTGTGGGTAGTGTGTGACCCCGCGGTGGCAACCTTGAGTAATAGAAATGTGTTTTCATGTGAGTAGAGGTGAGGTTTGTGTATATGTGCTACCTAAGAAGGATGCTCTTTTGGTAACCTTTCCAAGTGTCACGGTTGAGGGAAGAAATTGCCACTAGTATAACCCACTCCTTGAGTCATTGAGATTTAAATTAATTGGCGAGAGTGGTATGTGGTTTTAAGATTCTTATGGGTGTCCTATGGAAATGGCTGCAAATTCTTGGGTGGCCAAGCATTGACCACGTGTCATGCTGGTGGTGTGTGAAAGACCTTGGGTAATGTTCATAGGATATGTGGTGAAATGGGTTTGCGTATGTATAAAAATGTGATGAGTTCTGGAACTAGGTTACGAGTGAGTTTATAGGATCGTACCCAGTGAACCCAATCGGTGCAAGCAGCAAGCGAGTGAGATTGGGCAGGCCTTGTTTGGGTTTTTCCTCAAAATTGGGAGACACCTTCCGAGGGGTTGAGGATGTACTCCTGGTGGTAGGACCATTCCGTTAATCCATGTCGTGTGGGTAATAGGCTTAAAAGAGGCGAGGAGGTGGGGGCTAGTATGTCCTCTCTTACATGTGTTCGACGCAGTAGTTTATTTCGTGTGTTGTGGTCGCCTTGTTTTGTTGTGTGTGTTACATATGTGTAAAGGGGTATAGCAAGGTTCTTATGTGTGGGTCTCGTGGCATTTATATGCAGAGGAGTAGGAGGTGATGCCTGCGCATATTAAGTGTGGTGTGGGATGAAGAGGAGTGTTATGTGTAATGTTGATGCTATTCCTTGTCACGTGTGATGGCATGCTCAGTTAAAGTGTGAAAGTATTGATGAGTTGTGATTCATTGAATGGAGTCAGATGTGAGTTTTGTTTGTAAGGGATATTAGTGCTACCCCTTTGCGGGAGATTTGTGTCCTGCGGCTACCATGGGGTCCTCATGCTACATATGTTCTTCTTGAAAGTCTTTCGTGTGCGTTTTGATGCGGTAAGTGACATGGTCCACGCCATCAAAGTGTTGGTGTGTTTGGGAGCTACGTGCATGTCCCGGATAAGGAGTTTGCATGCCTCGTTTCTTGTGCCTACCCGGAGGGATTGCAGTGACCATATTAAGCTGCGGTTAGAGCCTGAGTATTTCTTGATCCATTTGAGTGTTTTGCTGGTATGTTGAGATGAAACGTAATAGTTGATATAGCGGCGTTGGTGGGCCATGAGGTGGAGTATGTCTTGGAGGCAAGGGATTTTCTTGTGACCTGTGAGTGGTGACACAGAGGATTCCATTGTGGTCGGGTTGCGAGATAGGAGAGTTTTCGGTGTGGGGGGGGGGACTATGATGTTCATAGCTACTTGGCGTCAAGGGATTCCTATCGCGTGGTCCGTCTGCTGACTTGGTAAGGCATTATCTCTTGGGCTGTACGGTAAGCCTCAGTTGTGAAGGCTGTGTGGGACCTTGGCGGATCTCTGTTTGACCGTGATCAAGGAGGTCGATTCTCAAAGTCGGTGACTAGTGATAGCCCGATAGTGGGTTTTGGTCTTACCATGGTTGTGTGTGTGGTCGCATTTATCTCGTTTTTAGTGCATCCTTGGACTCCGTTGGGCGCCAGGTTGACTGCGACCGAGTGGTTAAGGGCACACTCCATTCTCGTGTTTTCGTGTCTAGGCTTGTACTCCGTTCTGCGTCACCATTGGTGTTGGTGGGGTTTCAATGTTCCTTGCTTGAGTGAGGTGGTTTTCGCAGATGATGATGGTCTGCCGAGGTGAGCTCCCTGTGTGGGAATGTGATTGTGGTTTGCATAATGCTGTCCTATTTGTTTGTGTTTCATTGTGACCTCATTGTGCTTCTTTGTTAGGGTGTGGTCTACCTATGGGCCGAGGCTGCGTTGACTTCAACTCCCAATTGTTGGGTATTTTACGTTGTGGAGTGTTGGTCCCATCATGCCGCGAGTTGGCATCTCCAACATTTGTGGTAATGACTACATTATGTGTTGCTTTGATCTTTTCGCGTTGTTTACTACTTGGTTTCTCTTTTCGGGGACGAAAAGTCCAAAGGTGGGAAGGTTGTGAGGAAACTCCCTGCGGATGAGTTTGTATGGTGTTAGCGAGTGGGCAGTGGAACGTTAAACGTGTAGTAGTGTTTTATTTGTGCTTTGTTCTTTGTAGTGGTGTTTATGATGTGATTTGTTAAACGTACGTGTTAGGGATGGGCGTATATGTCGTACACCGTTGTGGCGTGAATACTTGTGACCTGTGTTGGGTGAGGAGAACAAGGGTTGTTGGTGAGATTAGAATATGTGTTTCCTTATCATCTTTGTGTTGTATTGGGTCTGTGGGTACGTGCCTTCATGTGTGTTATTGTGTGATATCTTCATTCGCGGGTATGTGAATGGTTGTGGACGATGTGCATCAGCATGTGCATTATGGAAACGTGAATCCATGATGCGTGCGCAACGCCCAGAGTTGTTCGAGGACGAACAATCTTAAGGGTGGAGGGGTGGCTGTTGGTTGGTGTATTTGTATTGTCTTTTGGACATGTGTTCATATTTGTGATGTGTATTTGTGACATGCGGATATGTGTTGTATGCATTATTGTGGTGCATGTGGTTATGGATTATGGTGGTACCTTGTTATGTGCTGTTATGTGCGGTGCGCGGTGTATGACCCATTTGGGTGTTGTAGCTCGCCGTGTGGCAAATGGGTAACTTGTGTTTGTTTTCCTCGTATGTCATTTCTTTTCGAGGACGAAAAGTCTTAAGGGGGAGAGGATGTAATGACCCGTGTGTAACCCGTGTGTAAGGAGTTAACCACAAACACCTTGGATGTTGGTACACAAGTTTAAGGTAAGAGATGAGCCCAAGAGGGGACTTTTGAGCGGTGCATGTGTCAAGCGATAGCGTACATTTATGCCCTAGGAAGATCGTATGCGTTTTCGGCGGTTTAAGTTGTTTTGGCTGATCTTGGAGCTCACTTTTGACCTAGTAGATGGCCTCAAACAATTGGCGTGCAAGAACAAAAGTTTCTTAGAATGAGGTCCTCTATCTACCACAGAAATTTCAGAGCATTTGGAGCTGAACGTGAATTCACCCATTTCACGTGCAAGCATATTTTTGCTCCTCAGGCCTCTACAAGATGCAAGGAGACTTGTGGTGAAGTTTGAGTGCATTTGGAGCTGCACGCCAATTGGGGAATTGGCGTGCAAATTGGCGTGCAGGTGTATTTTTGCATGGTTCCCTTGGTTTTGTCATTTTAATGATCTTTCTCCAAAGGACCATGTTGCAATTCGAGTATTTTGGCCTATATGGGTGCGGAAAGGTGCTAACTTGTGTGATCAAAACTACGTCGTTTTGATCCTGGGTTTACTTAATCAAAACTACGTCGTTTTGATGTGGATGGTGTCTATATAAGGAGGGCTTGAGTTTGAGTTTAGGGTTCTTGTGTTCCTTTCTTGCACCAGGCCGCCCAGAGAGAGAGAGAGCTAGAGAGAGAAAGGGAAGGGGAGTTCTTGGGTCTTTGCCAGGAGCATCTTGCGTGGGGAGGACGGCGTTTGGCGCGGGAGCAAGGAAGATCTGCTTTAAGGTAGGGGTTCTGTTCTTCCTAAACCCTCCTCGTCCTAGGGTCCTAGGGCAGATTCGGATTGTATATCTGTTTATATATACATATGTAATCCATATAGGTGTGATCTCCTATATGGATGTTGGCCTTCAGTGGCATTTTAGTGTGGTTCTCGTGGTCTATATGCTATATGTTTGATGAAAAGCCTTGTGTGAATATAGTTGTGTGTATATGCCCATTACGTGTTTGGTATTATGCCTGTGTGCTTTGAACTTGTGATTTAGGGTATGTATGTATCTTTGGGTGTTTGCTCTGTGCCCCGAATGGTTGGGATTGTGCACTTGTGAACGGGTGCACACCAAGTGTTTGGTTTTATACCTGAGAGGCTATGCATATTATGTGTTTGAAATAATGTCCGTGTGGCTGGGTTTGTGAGCCTGTGAATATATGCATGCTAAGTGTTCGACGTTATTCCTGTGTGACTAAGCATATTAAGTGTTCGATGTTATGCCTGTATGGTCTTATGTCTTGTGTGGTTGCTTGTACACCCGGTGGTCGTGGGAAGCCCGGGACCGTTTTGTGTTAGCCTGGGGAGGTGTGGAAACTTGGCCCGAAGAGGCGGTTAAATCACTTGGCCTGAAGAGGCGGTTAAATCACTTGGCCTGAAGAGGCGGTTAAATAACTTGGCCTGAAGAGGCGGTTAAATCACTTGTGTTAATGTGTTAGCTTTGTGTGGCGGTGGCGGATTGTAATTGTTGATGTGGTTGTTATTATGTCTGTTGAAATTATTGTAACACGACACCGCACTTGTACACATGGCATGTAGATGCTAGGAGCATGGGATGGGTTGGGGAGACATGATCCCCTGCGAGCCGTGGATGCTCACCCCTCCTACTATGGTGTGCTTTCTTGCAGGAACCTACAGGCGTTAGGTGGGAACACCAAGGTGGAAGAGTTCCATTTTGTGGCTTTGTTTTGTGTTATTTGCATCATGTAATTTGTTGAGGCATTGTAACCCCAAGGTGGGGAGATATTGTAATGAAGTTTGAAACATAATAAAGGCATGTGGTTTCAATTAAATAATTATATGGTTTTTGATTTCGAAAAGAAATGTGAAGTGTATATTGTATTCTACCCCTTTGTCCAAGCCCGGATAAAGGGAGGGTCACGTTCCGGTCTCCTCGGGTTGGAAATCCGGGCGTGACAATATGGTATCGAGCATGGTCTAGTTGGCCTAGGGTAGTGGGCGGACTTGGTTATCTTGGGTCCTTTGGAGGAGCCTGGAGGGACGTGCTCGATCAACACGGTCCTCTTGGAGCCTCCAAGGTGTACTTGGGGTAGTCCAGTCTTGTGGTAGGATTTGCATGCATTGGCATTAGGGCACTAGTTGCATTGGTTGTTGTATGTGAAGGTGTGGATACCTGAAAAAAAAATAATAATAATAATAATAATTGTGATAAAAGAAAAATATGAATAATGTGATAAGGCGTGAACTGTGCAACTCTGATTTTATTTGAAGTACCTTGAGCATGACTACAAGGAAAAGTCCTTGTTTAGTTGAACTGTGTGCTTGTGGAGTGGATGCTTGTGCAATGTGGTTTAATGAGAACTGAAATGTGTGCAGTGTGTGTAATTGCATGGATAAAGGGTTTGAACATGATAAAGTTTCAATTGTGCAACTCTGAAATTTTGTGATGATTTGAGCATGGAAACATGGAAAAGAAATTGTGGAAGTGAAACTGTGTGCTTGGAAACTTGAGGCTTGTGACCTGTTAACAAAAAAAAAAAAAAAAAAAAAATTATGTGATTTGTTTGGTGTTCTGTGAAGGGTTGAGCATGTGATTTGCTTGGTACTGTGTGAAATAAGCGTGGTTATGAGCAATGCAATGGAATGTAAAATTGGTATAATCTGTTAAATGTGAACCTATAGACTTGTGTGGTAATAATGCGTGTTATAGCTTAAGTCGCTTAGTCGGTAGTGGTCTCGCGATTGTTGAGATTATGGAGTGATAACCTAGAGCGCTGCCTTTTCGTGGAGCCAATGTCTCCGAAAATTGTGACCGGTACGACGATTGAGGTAGCAAAGAAGCCCGCCCCCCCAGGCTGGGCAAGTGGGAGAGCTGCAGGATGTAAGTAATGAGGTTGGCATCTTAAGCCTGGTAATTCAAGAGTTGAGGGATGAGATTCGATAACTGATTAAGAGCGAGGTACGTCGAGAGCTATCAACCCCACATCATCGGGGGGATCTTGGGTGAAGATTAATTGAAGCATAGTTGTCCTGATCCGCGAAAGGGGCTCAAGAGGTAGAGACCGGTTTCCCAAAGGGGTTGTTCTTGCAGTGGACAACCGGGACATTGGAAAGTAGGACATCTCCCGACAGCCTGTTTTGGTAAAACAAGTCATGGTGCTAGAAGACTGGCTCAACGAGCTAGGGATAAAGCAAAATTCAAGTGAGGCTAGGAGGAGAGCATGGCAGAACTTTCCTTAGTCAAGGGTACGATTTTGATTCTCGCGTGTTAAGATTTCTGTTTAGTGGTGGTATCATATTCCTTTAATGATAGTGATCGGTTGAGTCTCGTGCAGGATTAGGTGAGGCTGGGTGAACCTTTGATTGTTGCGTTTCTAGCAATTTAATTAAGACACTTGTGATAGAGGGGTATTTTATCTGGGTGGGCTCTTGAGCTCTTAACCCCGGATTAGGTACAAGAAGACAAAACCACTACCTCAAAGATCCTCCACGCTCTTGCCTCCACACCTAACGCCGTCCAACCACGGGAATGACAACGACAGCCATGAATTGGAGCTCTCTGTCTCAATCTCCCTCTCACTCTCTCTCTGCGACGGCTGCGGCGGCTGACAACAAAAACCCTAAACCTAAAATAAAGAGAGCTCCTCTTTATATAGACCTCACTTATCAAAACGGCGTAGTTTTGATAAATGAAATCCCACCATCAAAACGACGTAGTTTTGATAAATGAAAACCCATCATCAAAATGACGTAGTTTTGATAAATGAAACACACCATCAAAACAATGTAGTTTTGATAAATAAAACACACCATCAAAACGACGTAGTTTTGATAAATAAAACATGAACTAACCACTCCGCTTCCACACAGGACAAAATACCCACAATCCGAACATGGTCATTGTCACACGTAGCCTCTACACGCTCCCACTTGAGCTCATTACACTCTAACAACCAAGCCACGAAGACTCGTAGAAACACTCTCTCGAAGACTCGCTGGAAACGCTATAATGACCCGTGTTTGTGGTATGTACGAAGTTAACCACAGATGCCTTGTGAGTGGACATTGTTGGGTTTTAGGGAGTTTCCTTCCCACACACTTTAGCTAAAACACCTTGGATGTAAGGACCCGTGTTTTTGAGTTAGTCGATCTTGCCTTCTAAATGAGAACTTTCTAGATTTTGACCTAGTAGATGGGCTCGGATGAATATGCGTGCAGACCAAAAGATTCTTAGAATGATGTCTTCTATCTACCATAGAAGTTTCAGGCCAAACAGACGTGCACGTGAATTGGACCCATTTGGCGTGCAAGGTTTTTATTGCATGGATGTCTTTTACATGATGCAAGGAGGCTTAGGGTAAAGTTTGAGTGCATTTGGAGCTGCACGCCAATTGGGGAATTGGCGTTCAAATTGGCGTGCAAGCTTATTTTTGCGTGGTTACCTTGGTTTTGTCATTCTAATGATTTTTCCCCGAAGGACCATGTTGGAATTGTAGATATTTTGGCGTGTATGGATGCGAGAAGGTTGTAGCTTGTTCCATCAAAACTACATCGTTTTGATGTTGGGTTTCACTTAATCAAAACTACGTCGTTTTGATAGTGAGAGGTCTATATAAGGATGAGGAGCCCTCTGTTTTAGGTTTTAGGGTTTGCTGTTCCACCAGCCGTCGCAGAGAGAGAGAGAGAGAGAGAGAGAGAGAGAGGGAAAGAGAGCTTCGGTGGCTGCCTGGAGTGTCTTGCGTGGGTGATCGGAGTCTTAAGTGGAAGGGGGGAGCAGGAGAACATACAAGGTAGGGGTTCTGTTTCTTCCTAAATCCTCCTCTGTTCTAGGGATCTAGAGTAGATTATGGATTATATCTGTTTATATATATATGTAATCCATATAGGTGTGATCTCCTATATGGATGTTGGCCTTCAATGGCGGTTTTTGATGTATTTTCGTGTTGGATGGTGAGTGCATATTAAGTGTTCGATAAAATGCCTGTGTGAATATGTCTGTGTGAATATGCCTAATATGTGTTTGATTTTATGCCTGTGAAAGTGTGTATGCTACGTGTTTGGTTTAATGCCTGTGTGACCTTGTATGTTGTGTTTGTGGAACCCGGTGGTCGGGGGAAGCCCGGGATCTGGAAATGTTAGCCGTGTGGCTAAGCCTTAGTGGCCGTGGATATGTTAGCCCGTGTGGCTAAGCCTTAGTGGTTGTGGATATGTTAGCCCGTGTGGCTAAGCCTGAGTGGCCGTGGATATGTTAGCCCATGTGGCTAAGCCTGAGTGGCCGTGGATATGTTAGCCCGTGTGGCTAAGCCTGAGTGGCCGTGGATATGTTAGCCCGTGTGGCTAAGCCTGAGTGGCCGTGGATATGTTAGCCCGTGTGGCTAAGCCTGAGTGGCTATGGATATGTTAGCCTATATGGCTAAGCCTGTATGGTTGTGGATATGTGTGTGCCATGTGAATGTGGAATACAACTTGTTTATATCTTATTGTCACTACACCGCACCCGTACACACCCTCATGTACACGCTAGGAGCATGGGATGGATTGGGGGAGACATGATCCCTCTTGAGCTGTGGTTGCTCACCCCTCCCTCTATGTTGTGTTTTCTTTCGGGAACATACAGGCGTTAGGTGGGACCCCAAGGTGGAAGACCTTATTTACCTTACCGTCTTTCATTTTATGTTATTTTGTGGGAATTGATGTAACCCCAGTGGGGATGGATTGAAAAGAGGATTTTATTGTAATAGACTGGTTTGGATTGTGGATTGCTTTGATGAACATTACTTTCTTGAATGTGTCGTGGATGCCTAAAATGTTATATTCGGGGGTTTGTATCCTAACCCCTTTGCCCTCCGTGTGGGAAAAAGGGGAGTCACGTACTGTTTCCCCGGGTTGGAAATTCGAGGCATGACAATATGGTATCGTAGCATGGTCTAGTTGGCCTAGGGTAGTGGGCGGATCTGGTTATCTTGAGTCCTTTGGAGGAACCTGGAGGGACGTGCCTGATCAACACGGTCCTCTTGGAGCCTCTAGGTGTACTTGGGGTAGTCCAGGACTTGAGGTAGGATTTGCATGCATTGGCATTAGGACACTAGTTGCATTGGTTGGGGCATATGAAGGTGTGGATACCTGTTAAAATTGTAATTGTGATAAAAGAAAAATGTGACTAATGTGATAAGGTGTGAAATGTGCAACTCTGCTTTTACTCGAAGTACCTTGAGCATGACTACAAGGGAAGGCCCTTGTTTATTTGAACTGTGTGCGATGTTGATTGGTGCGATGTGTAAAATGTGTGTGATGTCATGTACTACTTGACTTGATAATGGGGTAAAGGTAGTGAAACTTGATAGCAGTTGAACGCATTTCGACGTTTGTGCTTCTTACTTCATGTAGTAAGAATCCGAGGAGAGTGACTCGTGCGTCCGGGGCAATGGGTCGATGAGTCATCTGCCCATGAGGGCCCGAGTACGGGGCAGTCCGTTGGAGGACATGCACTTTTCGTTGGCGCAGCTGCGAGAAGGCATCCGGATGGAAGTCCAAGAGCTTAGAGAGGGTATCCGGCAAGAAGTCCAGGAGGAGGTGTGCCGTGAGATGGCAAGACAACAGTGGTGCCACCACCACCGCCACCACCGGCGGGGAGTTACCAAGGGAGCATGAGGGTTCGCCGAGTGGCGGACCGACTCGTACGAGAGGATGAGAGGAATTCGGCACCTGAAACAGGGATCAAAGACGATGCCCGAGTATGAGCGCGAAGTCCTGGAGCTTGAGCAGATTTGCTCCCGAGACCGTGGCGAGGAGGACCTGAAGGCCCACAAGTTTACCTTGGGTCTCCGGCCAGCACTTAGGCGAGAGGGTGGCAGTCGCATTTGAGGACCTATGCCGAGGTTGTTGAGACAAGCACGTATAGGCGAGAGGGAGTTGGAGGATGGGAGGCAGGTCCATCGGGGTCGCCGGTTGCAAGGTGGGTCCGAACGCGATTCGGGGTCCAAGAGGCCCAAGACTGAGGAGAGAGATAGTAGTTCCTTCCGCGGCAGGGGACAGACATTGGAGAACCCAGGGAGGTCTAGCTTTGGCGGTGGCAGGCAGGGAGGTCCAGCAGGAGGTCTCCCTGGCGGTTGTCATTCTTTGTGGGGAGCAAGGCCACTTCAAGAGGGAGTGTCCCAAGA
The DNA here is from genome assembly GCA_023512835.1 of Taxillus chinensis. Taxonomy (NCBI): domain Eukaryota; kingdom Viridiplantae; phylum Streptophyta; class Magnoliopsida; order Santalales; family Loranthaceae; genus Taxillus; species Taxillus chinensis. The sequence continues at coordinate 40,172,336 of CM042092.1, read as the reverse complement.
AGAACTAGCGATGCAATAGGCGTGGACGAGAAGGCCATTTGAGCCGGGTTTGCCGGAGTGGCAACGGGGAGTTGGAGGCATGACATCCAGCACAAGGAGTGATGCCAGTTTCCGTGCACCAGCAGAGAGACCAGCTCGTCAGTGGCAAGCTAGTTAGGCAGGATCCAACCAGACCCGACCCCAGGGGAGGCCGGAGCGGCAGCAAACTGAAGCTGGAGGCAGCCTTGGTGGGAAGCGCCCAGTGAGTGAGCCGACCAGTGGCACGGGCCAAGGAAGGGTGTTTGCGCTGGAGGCGACGTACCAGGAGGAGGCCGAGCCACCACCCCCACCAGCCGAGGGTGGAGCAGGACCATCGGTGGTTAGAGGTACCCTTTTGATCTCCCGTACATTAGCTTCGTTCTTTTCGATACGGGTGTATCATGTTCGTTTGTTGCTAAGCTTGTAATAGATGGCTTAGGGTTAGCTTATGTGGAGGCCGCGAGGCCCCTAGTTGTGGAGTCTCCGGTGGGAGGCATGATTGAGGTATGGCGTGTGTGTCGTGACTGTGTGTTAACCATAGGGGAGGTGGAGCTGAGTTTTGACTTGCATGTAATGCCTTTGAGAACGTTTGACCTGATCTTGGGTATGGATTGGCTTATGGCTTTCCAGGCCAAGATAGATTGATATCGGCGGCGTGTATCCTTCGTGACACCTTGTAGGGACCTCTTGCACCCTGGTAGGGGGAGTGGGACCGTGAGGCGAGCCGGGCCGGGCCGTGTTGGACCAGTGGGGTGCCGTTACCCACAAGTTGGCAGCCCTGACCTTTGCCGAGGAAGGGAAAGTGGAAAAGAGAGTGTGTCCGGCAGTTGTTGACCAATTTCAAGATGTCTTTCTTGACCGGTTGAGGAGTTTACCTCCTAAGAGGAGTGTAGAGTTCACCATTGAGTTGGTACAGGGGACCGGTCCAATCTCCCAAGTAAGATATCGTATGGGGCCAGCCGAGCCGAGGGAGCTTCAGCGCGAGATAGAGGAGTTGGTGGACCAGGGTTATATTAGACCGAGTACCTCACCTTGGGGTGCTCTGGTGCTCTTTGCAAAGAAGGCGGATGGCACGCTACGCCTTTGCATCGACTATAGGAAGTTGAATTTGGTGACTGTGAAGAACAAGTATCCGTTGCCTCGGATCGATGACCTGTTTGACCAGTTGAGTGGAGCCCGGTGGTTTTCCAAGATAGATCTACGGTCGGGGTATCACCAGTTAAGGGTTAGGGAGGAGGACATCCCTAAGACGGCTTTTCGGTGCGGTATGAGCACTATGAGTGGGTAGTGATGCCTTTCGGGCTCACTAATGCACCGGCAATATTTATGCATTTGATGAACCAAGTCTTTGCCCCATACTTAGACTCGTTCGTGGTGGTGTTTATAAATGATATCCTGGTATATTCCAAGACCGAGAGGGAGCATGTGGAACATCTGGCAACAGTGTTGCAAACCTTGAGGGATCAGTGGTTGTTTGCTAAGTTTAGTAAATGCAAGTTTTGGATGCAGGAGGTCCATTTTCTTGGCCACGTAGTGTCAGCTGAAGGGGTTAGAGTGGACCCAGCTAAGATTGAGGCGGTGTCATCATGGGAGAGGCCAACCAATGTCTTCGAGATTCGCAGTTTCCTTGGCTTGGCAGGGTACTACCGTCGTTTCGTGGAGGGATTCTCCCGTTTGGCAGCTCCTATAACGGTGTTGACTCGGAAGGGAGTGAAGTTTGAGTGGAATCGACAAGTGTCGGCGGGCGTTTGAGGCTCTCAAAACCCGTTTGACCACTGCACCAGGTGTTGAGGTTACCTCGGGAGGATACCCCATATGAGGTATATTATGATGCGTCCAGGGTTGGTTTGGGGTTTGTGCTTATGCCAGGAGCACGGTGTGGTAGCTTATGGGTCGAGGCAGCTGAAGCCTCATGAGCAGAATTATCCTACTTATGATCTTGAGTTGGCGGCTGTCATCTTTGCCTTAAAGAGTTGGCAACATTACCTTTTGGGGGAAACGTTTGTAGTGTTTTCTGATCACAAGAGCCTTCAGTACATCTTCACTCAGAAGGACTTGAATTTGAGGCAGAGGAGATGGGTTGAGTATTTGCAGACCTTTGACTTTACTCTTGCCTATACCCCGGGCAAGGGTAATGTTGTAGGCGACGTGTTGAGCAGGAAAGGGAAAGCCGAGGTGGCCGTGAGAGAGTGGAAGGCGATGGAGCGGTTGGCGATGTTGCAGCCGCAACTCTGTTGTTCGTGATGGTGGGACAGTCCCTGAGTCCTTTGGTGGTTGTGCCTGAGTTGTACCAGCGCGTCCGGGGAGGGACAAGTTGGGTGACATTGAGTGTGAAGTTCTCCGTGCCCGTATTGAGGCCGGTGAGCTATCCGGGGACCTGGACAGAGGGTCCTGAGCATGAGTTGTCTTTTCAAGGGGCGGTTAGTAGTGGCTTCTTCTCTTAGGGATGAGGTGATGCGGGAGTTTCACCCGTCAAGATTTACTTGTGCATCCGGGCGGTACGAAGATGTACCATGCGCTTCAGGGACATTTTTGGTGGCCGGGATGAAACGCGATGTGGCTGCCTTTGTTTCGCGGTGCCTCACGTGCGCGTGGTGAAGGCGTAACATCGGCGGCCGGCGGGCATGTTACGACCATTGCCTATAGCGGAGTGGAAGTGGGACCACGTAGCGATGGATTTCGTGATCGGTCTTCCACCCACCACGGGGAGGAAAGATATGATTTGGGTGATTGTGGATCGACTCACAAAGTCGGCCCATTTCCTTCTTGTTCGCGAGTGGGACTCCATTGGGACCTTGAGTCGGCTATACATGAACGAGATTGTGAGACCGCATGGTGTACCATCATCGGTTGTCTTTGACCAGGATTCGAGGTTCACTTCCCGTTTTTGGGCAGGTTTGCAGGAGGCTATGGGGACCAAGCTTCACTTGAGTACAGCCTTTCACCCTGAGACCGACGGTCGACCGAGAGGACGAATCGGACCATGGAGGACATGTTGAGGGCTTGTGTGCTAGATTTCGGGGGTTCGTGGGCAACTCACCTTCCTTTGGTGGAGTTTGCCTACAATAACGCTTATCAGGCATCCATTGGAATGGGCCCTTTTCAAGCATTGTATGGGAGGCCGTGCCGCTCACCCTTGTGTTGGACCGAGGTAGGAGAGGCAGCTCTTTTGGGACCACAATTGGTTCAAGAGGCTATCGAGAAGGTTAAGTTGATTCGTCGGCGGTTGTTATCGGCTCGAGTCGGCAGAAATCTTATGCGGATCAGCGGCGGCGACCTTTGGAGTTTTTCGTGGGCGATCATGTGTTTCTTCGTGTCTTTCCACGACGTGGACATCGGCGCTTTGGGAGCGGTTCGAAACTCTCTCCCCGGTTCATTGGTCCATTTGAGGTTATAGCTCGTGTGGGGCCTGTAGCTTACCGGTTAGCATTGCCACCGCGATTGCATTGGGTGCACGATGTGTTCCACGTCTCCCGGTTGAGGAAGTATCATCCCGACCCCACTCATGTGATTGATTGGGGGACATTGGACATTGAGGATGACATGTCTGTTGTTGAGACCCCTATCCTGGTATCCTAGATCGGCGGGAGAAGCTTTTGCGTGGTCGTGCTATTCCTTTGGTTCACGTGCTTGTGGCAACACCGTGGCATTGAGGAGGAGACATGGGAACGTGAGTCCGTGATGCGTGAGCAGCACCCGAGTTAGTGATGTGTTTTCTTTCTTACGTAGTGATGTGTTTTGCGATTGCAAAATGTGTTTGAGATGTCCTGTTATGCTCGTGACCCATCCTGGGTGTTGTGGCTCGCCGTGTGGCAAAGGGGTAGCTTGTGTTTGTTTTCCTTGTATGTTGTTTCTTTTCGAGGACGAAAAGTCTTAAGGGGGAGAGGATGTAATGACTCGTGTTTGTGGTATGTACGAAGTTAACCACGGATGCCTTGTGAGTGTAAATTGTTGGGTTTTAGGGAGTTTCCTTCCCACACACTTTAGCTAAAACACCTTGGATGTAAGGACCCGTGTTTTGAGTTAGTCGGTCTTGCCTTCTAAATGAGAACTTTCTAGATTTTGACCTAGTAGATGGGCTCGGATGAATTGGCATGCAGACCAAAAGATTCTTAGAATGATGTCTTCTATCTACCACGAAGTTTCAGGCCAAACGGACGTGCACGTGAATTGGATCCATTTGGCGTGCAAGGTTTTTATTGCATGGATGTCTTTTACATGATGCAAGGAGGCTTGGGGTAAAGTTTGAGTGCATTTGGAGCTGCACGCCAATTGGGGAATTGGCGTTCAAATTGGCGTGCAAGCATGTTTTTGTATGGTTACCTTGGTTTTGTCATTCTAATGATTTTTCCCCCAAAGGACCATGTTGGAATTGTGGATATTTTGGCGTGTATGGATGCGGGAAGGTTGTAGCTTGTTCCATCAAAACTACGTCGTTTTGATGCTGGTTTCACTTAATCAAAACTACGTCGTTTTGATAGTGGGAGGTCTATATAAGGATGAGGAGCCCTCTGTTTTAGGTTTTAGGGTTTGTTGTTCCACCATCGCAGGAGAGAGAGAGAGAGAGAGAGAGAGAGAGAGAGAGAGAGAGAGAGAGAGAGAGAGAGAGAGAGAGAGAGAGAGAGGGAAGGAGAGCTTCTGGTGGCCGTCGGAGCGTCTTGTGTGGGTGGTCGGAGTCTTGCGTGGAAGGGGGAGCAGGAGAACATACAAGGTAGGGGTTCTGTTCTTCCTAAATCCTCCTCTGTTCTAGGGATCTAGAGTAGATTATGGATTATATCTGTTTATATATATATGTAATCCATATAGGTGTGATCTCCTATATGGATGTTGGTCTTCGATGTCAGTTTTTGATGTATTCTGGTGTTGGATGCTGAGTGCATATTAAGTGTTCGATAAAATGCCTGTGTGAATATGTCTGGGTGAATATGCCTAATATGTGTTTGATTTTATGCCTGTGAAAGTGTGTGTGCTACGTGTTTGGTTTAATGCCTGTGTGACCTTGTATCTTGTGTTTGTGGAACCTAGTGGGTGGGGAAGCCCGGGACTAGAAATGTTAGCCGTGTGGCTAAGCCTTAGTGGCCGTGGATATGTTAGCTTTGTGTGGCTAAGCCTCGAGTGGCCGTAGATATGTTAGCCCGTGTGGCTAAGCCTGAGTGGCCGTGGATATGTTAGCCCGTGTGGCTAAGCCTGAGTGGCCGTGGATATGTTAGCCCGTGTGGCTAAGCCTGAGTGGCTGTGGATATGTTAGCCTATATGGCTAAGCCTGTATGGCTGTGGATATGTGTGTGCCATGTGAATGTGGAATACAACTTGTTTATATCTTATTGTCACTACACTGCACCTATATACACCCTCATGTAGACGCTAGGAGCATAGGATGGATTGGGGAGACATGATCCCAATCGAGCCGTGGTTGCTTACCCTTCCCTCTATGTTATGTTTTCTTTCAGGAACATACAGGCGTTAAGTGGGACTCCAAGGTGGAAGACCTTATTTACCTTACCGTCTTTCATTTTATGTTATTTTGTGGGAATTGATGTAACCCCAGTGGGGATGGATTGAAAAGAGGATTTTATTGTAATAGACTGGTTTGGATTGTCGATTGCTTTGATGAACATTACTTTCTTGAATGTGTTGTGGATGCCTAAAATGTTATTTTCGGGGTTTGTATCCTAACCCCTTTGCCCTCCATGTGGGAAAAAGGGGAGTAACGTACTTGTTTCCTCGGGTTGGAAATTCGGGGCGTGACAAACGCGGCCTCGAAGATCTGTCTCGAAGATCTAACTTTTGACCGTCAAACCTTCGAACTTCGACCCTCGGTCTTCGACCCTACGACCCAAATCTTCGGGTCTTCCACCTTTCGACCCAAGCGTTCGCCCGGGTATTGTTCATCTTCGATCCACTTGTTCTACCCAAAACACGGGTTATTACATCCTCTCCCCCTTAAGACTTTTCGTCCTCAAAAAGAAACAACATGCAAGGAAAACAAACACATGCGGCCCATTTGCAAGACAACGAGCCACAACGCCCGGATGGATCACACAGCATAACAGGACATTTCAAACACATTTTGCAATCTCAAAACACATCTCAATAAAAATACTAGTCTACAAGTAGAAATACAAATACACCAAAGCATGAACCACAAGAAAACACATCACTATAGCCACCTCCCCCCCTAAAGATTGTTTGTCCTCGAACAGCTCTGGGTGCTTCTCACGCATCACGGACTCATGTTCCCATGTCTCCTCCTCAATGCCACGGTGCTGCCACAAAGCACGCGAACCAAAGAAATAGTACGACCACGCAAAAGCATCTCCCGCCGATCGAGGATACAGATAGGGGCCTCAATAACGGACATGTCATCCTCAATGTCCAATGTCCCCCAATCGATCACATGGGTGGGGTCGGGATGATACTTCCATGGCCTGGGACACATGGAACACATTGTGCACCCGACTCAATCGCGGTGGCAATGCTAACCGGTAAGCTACAGGCCCCACACGAGCTATAACCTCAAATGGACCAATGAACCGGGGAGAGAGTTTGGAACCTCTCCCAAAGCGCCGATGTCCACGTTGTGGAGAGACACCGAGAAACACATGATCGCCCATAGAAAACTCCAAAGGTCTCCGCCGCTGATCCGCATAAGAGTTCTGCCTACGCCGAGCCGATAACAACCGCCGACGAATCAACTTAACCTTCTTGGTAGCCGCTGAACCAACTGTGGTCCCAAGAGAGGCTGTCTCCCCCACCTCGGTCCAACACAAAGGTGATCGACACGGCCACCCATGCAACGCCTCAAAAGGAGCCATCCCAATGGATGCCTGATAAGCGTTGTTGTAGGCAAACTCCACCTAAGGAAGGTGAGTTGCCCACGAACCCCCAAAATCTAACACACGAGCCCGTAACATGTCCTCCAAAGTCGATTCATTATCTCTGTCTAGCCGTCGGTCTCTGGGTGAAAGGCTGTACTCAAGTGAAGTTTAGTCCCCATAGCCTCCTGCAACACCTGCCCAAAAACGGGAAGTGAACCTCGAATCCCGGTCGGACACAATCGACGATGGTACTCCATGCAGTCTCACAATCTAGTTCTTGTATAGATGACTCAAAGTCCCAATAGAGTCCCGCTCATGAACAGCCACGAAATGGGCCGACTTTGTGAGTCGATCCACAATCACCCAAATCATATCTTTCCTCCCTGTGGTGGGTGGAAGACCCGTCACAAAATCCATCGCTACGTGGTCCCACTTCCACTCCGCTATGGGCAATGGTTGTAACATGCCCGCCGGCCGCTGATGCTCAGCCTTCACCTGCTAACACGTGAGGCATCGCGAAACAAAGGCGACCACATCGCGTTTCATCCTAGGCCACCAAAAATGTCCCCGAAGCGCATGGTACATCTTCGTACCCCCCTAGATGCACAACAACTCTAGACCGGTGAAACTCCCTCATCACCTCATCCCCGAGAGAAATAGCCACTACTAACCGCCCCTGAAAAGACAACTCATGCTCAGGACCCTTTGTCCAGTCCTCAGATAGCTCACCAGCCTCAATACGGGCACGGAGAACCTCATACTCAATGTCACCCAACTGTCCCTCCCGGACGCGCTGATACAACTCAGGCACAACCACCAAAGGACTCAGGGACTGTCCCACCATCATGAACAACAGTGCGAGTCCGCAACATCGCCAACTGCTCCATCGGCTTCCACTCTCTCACGGCCACCTCGGCTTTCCCTTTTATGCTCAACGCGTCGACCACAACATTACCCTTGCCCGGGGTATAGGCAAGAATAAGTCAAAGGTCTACAAATACTCCACCCATCTCCTCTGCCTCAAATTCAAGTCCTTCGAGTAAAGATGTACGAAGGCTCTTGTTATCGAAAACACTACGAACTTCTCCCTCAAAAGGTAATGTTTCCAACTCTTGAAGGCAAAGATGATAGCCCTGACTCAAGATCATGGGTAGGGTAATTCTGCTCATGAGGCTTCGGTTGCCTCGACCCATAAGCTACCACACTTGTGCTCCCGCATAAGCACACACCCCAAACTAACCCTGGACGCATCACAAAGTATACCTCATATGGGATATCCTCCCTGAGGTAACCTCAACACCGGTGCGGTGGTTAAACGGGTTTTGAGAGCCTCAAACGCCTGCGACACTTGTCGATCCACTCAAACTTCACTCCTGTAAGGACCCGTACCTTGAGTTAGTCGGTCTTACCTTTCGAGTGGAGTTTTTCTAGATTTTGACCCAGTAAATGGACTCCAATGAATTCACGTGCAAAAGGAAAGATGCTTAGAATGATGTCCTCTATCTACCACCGAAGTTTCAGGCCAAACGGACGTGTAGGTGAGGTGCACGTGAATTGGGTCCATATCACGTGCAAGCGTGGTTGTCTTCTAAATGATGCAAGAAGGCTAGGAGTGAAGTTTGAGCGTATTTGGAGTGCATTTGGAGTTGCACGTGAATTGGGGAATTCACGTGCAAATTGGCGTGCAGGATTATTTTGCATGGTTCCCTTGGTTTTGTCATTCTAATGATCTTTCTCCAAAGGACCATGTTGAAATTCGAGTATTTTGGCCTATATGGGTGCGAAAGGTGCTAACTTGTGTGATCAAAACTACGTTGTTTTGATCTTTGGGATTCACTTAATCAAAACTACGTCGTTTTGATGTTGTGTTGTCTATATAAGGAGGAGAAGCCCCTCTGTTTTAGGGTTAGGGTTTGTTGCTCCACCGGCCGTCGGAGAGAGAGAGAGAGAGGGAAGGAGAGCTCCCGGTTCTTTGCCGGGCGTCTTGCGTGGGTGGTGTTATTCCTTTGGTTCGCGTCTTTGTGGCAGCACCGTGGCATTGAGGAGGAGACATGGGAACGTGAGTCCGTGATGCGGGAGCAAGCACCCGGACTTGTTCGAGGGACGAACAATCTTAAGCGTGGGAGGTGGTGTTGGCCAAGGGATAGTGATGTGTTTTCTTGTATTAGTTGTGTACGATTTGGTGTATTTGTATTGTCTTTTAGACATGTGTTCTTCTTTGTGATGTGTTGAGATGTGTAATTGTGACATGCAGATGTGTTATATACATTAATGTGATTATGGATTATGGTGGTACCTTGTTATGTGCTATGCGCGGTGTATGACCCATTTGGGTGTTGTGGCTCGTCGTGTGGCAAGTGGGTAGCTGGTGTTTGTTTTCCTCGTATGTCATTTCTTTTCGAGGACGAAAAGTCTTAAGGGGGAGAGGATGTAAGGACCCGTACCTTGAGTTAGTCGGTCTTACCTTCGAGTGGAGTTTTTCTAGATTTTGACCCAGTAAATGGACTCCAATGAATTCACGTGCAAAAGGAAAGATGCTTAGAGCGATGTCCTCTATTTACCACCGAGTTTCAGGCCAAACGGACGTGTAGGTGAGGTGCACGTGAATTGGGTCCATATCACGTGCAAGCGTGGTTGTCTTCTAAATGATGCAAGAAGGCTAGGAGTGAAGTTTGAGCGCATTTGGAGTGCATTTGGAGTTGCACGTGAATTGGGGAATTCACGTGCAAATTGGCGTCCAGGATTATTTTGCATGGTTCCCTTGGTTTTGTCATTCTAATGATCTTTCTCCAAAGGACCATGTTGAAATTCTGAGTATTTTGGCCTATATGGGTGCGGAAAGGTGCTAACTTGTGTGATCAAAACTACGTCGTTTTGATCTTGGGATTCACTTATTCAAAACTACGTCGTTTTGATGTTGTTTTGTCTATATAAGGAGGAGAAGCCCCTCTGTTTTAGGGTTAGGGTTTGTTGCTCCACCGGCCGTCGCAGAGAGAGAGAGAGAGGGAAGGAGAGCTCCTGGTTCTTGTCGGGCGTCTTGCGTGGGTGGTTGGTGACTCGTGGGTAGACGGCGTTCGACGTGGGATCGGGACTTTCTTTGTGTTGTTGCGTTTTACTTGAGGTAGGGGTTCTGTTCTTCCTAAACCCTCCTCTGTCCTAGGGTGCTAGGGCGGATTCGGCGTATATCTGTTTATATATATATATATGTAATTCATATAGGTGTGATCTCCTATATGGATGTTGGCCTTAAGTGGCATGTTGGTGTGATTCTGTGGATTACATGCTATATGTTCGATGAAATGCCTGTGTGAGTATTGCTTGTGTGTATATGCCAAGTACATGTTTGATAATATGCCTGTGTGGCTGGACTTGTGATTTAGTGTATGTATGTATGCTGGGTGTGTGTTCTGTTGCCTGAATGGCTGGGTTTGTGCACTTGTGAACGGGTGCACACCAAGTGTTTGGTTTTATGTTTGTGTGATGTGGTGTAAGTTGTGTGCATGATTGTGGTATCCGGCCTGAAGAGGCGGTTAAATTACTTTGCCTGAGAGGCGGTTAAACCAAGGGCCTGAAGAGGCGGTTAAATCACTTGGCCTGAAGAGGCGGTTAAATCACTTGTGGTTAAAGTGTTAGCCTGTGGCAGTGGAAGATTGTAATTGTTGATGTGGTTTTTATTATGTCTGTTGAAATTATTGTAACACAACACTGCACTTGTACACATGGCATGTAGATGCTAGGAACATGGGATGGGTTGGGGAGACATGATCCCTACTGAGCTGTGGTTGCTCACCCCTCCTACTGTGTTTGTTTGTTTTCTAGGGACTTACAGGCGTTAGGTGGATACACCAAGGTGGAAGACCCTCTCCACTTTATTGTTCATTTCAGTAATGTACTTTTATGATTTATGTAACCCCAGGGAGGGGAATGTACTAAGGGATTGAACTGTAGTCGGGGACTTGGTTGTTTTGTGAACCTTTGATGTTTTGGAATTAAATAAAGATGTGGCTTATTTGATTTATTGTAATTGTTAGACTTGCTTGTGTGGCATCCAAGTAATCCAACCCCATTGTCCTCCGTGTGGGTGAATGGGGAGTCACGTACCGGCTTCCTCGGGTTGGAAATCCAGGGCGTGACAACTCCCTTCCGAGTCAACACCGTAATAGGCGCCGCCAAGTGGGAGAATCCCTCTACAAAACGACGGTAATAGCTTGCCAAGCCAAGAAAACTACGAATCTCGAAAACATTGGTTGGCCTCTCCCATGATGACACCGTCTCAATCTTGGCTGGGTCCACTCTAACCCCTTCAGCTGACACTACGTGGCCAAGAAAATGGACCTCCTGCGTCCAAAACTCGCATTTGCTAAACTTACCAAACAACCGCCGATCCCTCAAGGTTTGCAACACTGTTGCTAAATGCTCCACATGCTCCCTCTCCATCTTGGAATATACCAATATATCGTCTATAAACACCACAACAAAGGAATCCAAATATGGAGCAAAGACCTGGTTCATCAAATGCATGAACACGGCTGGTGCATTAGTGAGCCCGAAAGGCATCACTACCCACTCATAGTGCCCATACCGCACCGCAAGCGGTCTTAGGGATGTCCTCCTCCCTAACCCTCAACCGATGATACCCCGACCATAGATCTATCTTGGAAAACCACCGGGCCCCACTCAACTGGTCAAACAGGTCATTGATCCGAGGCAACGGATACTTGTTCTTCACAGTCACCGAATTCAGCTTCCTATAGTCGATGCAAAGGCGTAGCGTGCCATCTGCCTTCTTTGCAAAGAGCATCGGAGCACCCCAAGGTGAGGTACTCGGTCTGATATACCCCTGGTCCACCAACTCCTCTATCCGCCTTGAAGCTCCCTCGGCTCGGCTGGCCCCATACGATATGCTACTTGGGAGATTGGACCAGGTCCCCGTACCAACTCAATGGTGAACTCTACACTCTTCTTAGGAGGTAAACTCCCCAACCGGTCACGGAAGACATCCTGAAATTGGTCAACAACTGCTGGCCACACTCTCTTTTCCACCTTCCCTTCCTCAACAAAGGTCAGGACTGTCAACCTGTGGGTAATGGCACCCCACTGGTCCAACACTGGCCCCGCCCGACTCGCCTCATAGTCCTACTCCCCCTGCAGGGTGCAAGAGATCCCTGCAGGTGTAACGAAGGATACATACCACCGATAACAGTCTATCTTGGCCTAGAAAGCCATAAGCCAATCCATACCCAAGATCAGGTCAAAAGCACGGAAGGGCAATACATGCAGGTCGAAGCCCAGCTCCACACTTCCTATGGTTAACACACAGTCACGACAAACACGCCGCACCTCAATCATACACCCCACTGGAGACTCAACAACTACGGGCTTCGCTGCCTACACACAAGCTAACCCCAAGCTATCTATCACAAGCTCAGCAACAAAAGAACACGATGCACTCGTATCGAAAAGAACAGAACCTAATGTACGGGAGATCAAAAGGGTACCTCTAACCACCGATGGTTCTGCTCCACTCTCTGCCGGTGGCGGTGGTAGCTCAGCCTCCTCCTGGTACATCGCCTCCAGGGCAAACACCCTCCCTTGGCCTGAGCCACTGGTCGGCTCACTTACTGGGCGCTTCCCGCCAAGACTGCCTCCAGCTTCAGTCTGCTGTTGCTCTGGCCTCCCCTGAGGTCGGGTCTGGCTAGATCCTGCCTGGCTGGCCTGCCACTGACGAGCTGGCCTCTCAGCTGGTGTACGGAAGCTAGCATCACTCCTCATGCTGGATGCCACGCCTCCTGCTCCCCTGTTGCCATTCCTGCACACCCAGCTCAAGTGGCCCTCTCACCCACAGCTATTGCATTTCCAGTCTTTCTTTGGACACTCCCCTCCTGAAGTGGCCTTGCTCCCTACAACAATGACAACCGCCGGGGAGACCTCCTGCTTGGACCCCCTAGTCTGCTACCACCGAGCTAGACCTCCCTGGGTGTACCGATATCCGTCCCCTCGCTGCGGAAGGAACCGTTGTCCCTCTCTTCGGTCTTGGGCCTCTTGGGTCCCGAATCACGTTCGGATCCGCCCTGCAACTAGCGACCCTGATGGGCCTGCCTCCCATCATCCAGCTCTCTCTCGGCGATACGAGCCGTCTCCACAACCTCGGCATAAGTCCTCAAGCGCAAGATCGCCACCCTCTGCCTAAGGGCGGCCTAAGGCCTAAAGTGAACTTGTGGGCCTTCAGGTCCTCCTTTGCCACGATCCTAGGGAGCAAACCTACTCAAGCTTCGAACTCTCGCTCATACTCAAGTACCGTCCTTGATCCTTGTTTTAGGCTGCTAAACTCCTCCCTCTTCTGCCACCTCAAAGATTCTAGGAAGAACTCATCATGGAAGAGCCGTAGAAACTCCTCCCAAAGCATGAACTATACCGCACGGCTCCCCGCAACACTCAACCACCACTCCGAGCATTCCCCTCTAGATTCCGAATGGCCAGTCTCACCTTATCCTCCTCCCGGGGGTAAGAGAAAGGAAAACACATGCTCGATCCGCCTTAGCCGGTGCTCGGTTAACACTGGGTCCTCCTCCCCCTTTGAATCACGGAGGTTGTTCCTTTCGGAACCGTGTCACCACGTCATCCTCTCGCATGAGTCGGTATGCCACTCAAGGGAACCCTCACGCTCCCTTGGTAACTCCCCCCACTGGTGGTGGCGGTGGTGGTGGCACCACCGCTGTGCCGCCATCTCACGGCGCACCTCCTCCCGTACTTCTTGCCGGATACCCTCCCTCGGCTCTTGGACCTCTAGCCGGATACCTTCTCGCGGCTGCGCCAAGAAACAGTGCATGTCCTGCAATGGACTGCCCCGCACCCGGGCCGTCATGGGCAGATGACTCATCAGCCACTGCCCCGGACGCACGTGTCACTCTTCTCGGTGGCATTCTTACAACATGAAGTAAGAAGCACAAACGTCAGAATGCGTTCGACTACTATCAAGTTTCACTACCTCTACCCCATTATCAAGTCAAGTAGTACATGGCATCACACACTTTTTACACATTGCACCAATCAACATCACACACCGTTCAATTCACAGTGCACACAGCTCAAATAAACAAAAACCTTTCCTTGTAGTCATGCTCAAGGTACTTCAAGAAAAAACAAAGTTGCACAGTTCACACCTTATCACATTATTCACATTTTTCTTTTATCACAATTACAATTTTAACAGTTATCCACACCTTCCCATACAATAACTAATGCAACTAGTGCCCTAATGTTAATGCATGCAAATCCTACCTCAGGTCTGGACTACCCCAAGTACACCTTAGAGCCTCTAAGAGGACCGTGTTGATCAGGCACGTCCCTCCAGGTTCCTCCAAAGGACTCAAGATAACCAGGATCCGCCCACTACCCTAGGCCAACTAGACCATGCTCGATACCATATTGTCACGCCCCGGATTTCCAACCCGAGGAAACCGGTTCGTGACTCCTCTTTACCCACCCGGTGGGCAAGAGAAAGATGTACAAAATCCAACACATTCATAATAATCCACAATAAATAGCAAAAAGGCGAACCACTTATCTTTATTAAGTTCCAAAATCCATTACATCTTCTCCAATTGGAGTTACAATAGTCTCAACATAACATTTGACAAAACACTCAAATAACAAAAGGAGTAAAGCCACAAGGCGAGAAAGTCTTCCACCTTGGTGTTCCCACCTAACGCCCGTAGGTCCCTATGAAGAAAACAAACACAAGTAGGAGGGGTGAGCAACCACAGCTCGGTAGGGATCATGTCTCCCCAACCCATCCCATGCTCCTAGCATCTACATGCCGTGTGTACAAGTGTAGTGTCATGATATAATTATTTCAACCAATATAATGGTAAGCCATCAGCAAAAACAAATATTTCAAATAGCCACACAAGCTAACACATGAGCAATCCCGGGCTTCCACGACCACCGGGTTTCCAAGAGCGATCCCGGGCTTCCACGGCCACCGGGTTTCACAAAATAGTCCCGGGATTCCATAGCCACCGGGTTCTACAAAACAGTCCCGGGCTTCCACGACCACCGGGTTCCACAAAACAATCCCGGGCTTCCACGACCACCGAGTTTACAAGCAAACACGCAGCACACATGGCCATACAGGCATAACATCAAACACTTAGTATGCTTAGTCACATAGGAATAACATCGAACACTTAGCATGCATATATTCACAGGCTCACAAACCCGACCACATAGATATAATCTCACACAAAATATGCACGGCCTCACAGGCATAATTTCAAACACTTGACGTGCGTAGCGTCACAGGCATAACCTCAAACACATAATATGCACAACCTCACAGGCATAATTTCAAACACTTGGCAGGCATATATACATATATCCAAACAACACGCCATTCAAGGCCAACATCCATATAGGAGATCACACCTATATGAATTTACATATAAATAATATAGTAACAAGAACGATATCCAACGGTTCATTCACCACAGGGCCTAACCCCGGATTAGGTACAAGAAGACAGAACCCCTACCTCAAAGATCCTCCACGCTCTTGCCTCCATGCCTAACGCCATCCAACCACAGGAATGACAACGGACCCCACGAACCGGAGCTCTCTCTCTCAATCTCCCTCTCTCTCTCTCTCTCTCTGCGATGGGCTGCAAGGCCGACAACAAAAACCCTAAACCTAAATTAAAGAGAGCTCCTCTTTATATAGACCTCATTTATCAAAACGGTGTAGTTTTGATAAATGGAATCCCACCATCAAAACAACGTAGTTTTGATAAATGAAATCCCACCATCAAAATGACGTAGTTTTGATAAATGAAACACACCATCAAAACGACGTAGTTTTGATAAATAAAACATGAACTAACCACTCCGCTTCCACACAGGACAAAATACGCACAATCCGAACATGGTCATTGTCACACACAGCCTCTACACACTCCCACTTGAGCTTATTACACTCTAACAACCAAGCCACGAAGACTCGTAGAAACACTCCCTCGAAGACTCGCTGGAAACGCGGCCTCGAAGATCTATCTTTCGACCCTTAAACCTTCGAACTTCGACCCTACGACCCAAATCTTTGGGTCTTCCACCTTTGACCCAAGCATTCGCCCAGGGTATTGTTCATCTTCGTTCCATCTTGTTTTACCCAAAACACGGGTTATTACGAGATACACTCTTCGAAATAACGAATACACGATGAGGTCACAAGTTCTAGCAAATTGGAAAAACCGTATATTTATTTTAATTACAAATCAAAAGACTTGTGTCTTTCATGACACTTATTGTACGTGGTTCGTGGAATGTGACGTACTCCATGGAAGTTATATATTTCCTACACTGAGTCAAATTCACTCTTTGAAAAGAGGTACACATGACGAAGTTACAAATTCTATCAAAATGGATAAACCACATATTTATCTTAATTACAAATCAGAAGACTTGTGTTTTTAAGGATACTTATTGTATGTGGTTCGCTACACGTGACAAACTCCACAGTATTGATATATTTCCTACACAGAGTCTAATATACTCTTCTAAATAAGGAATACACAATGAGGTCACAAAATCTGTCAAAATGGATAAGTCACATATTTATTTTAATTACAAATCAAAAGGCTTGTGTCTTTAAGGACACTTGTTGTGCGTGGTTCGCTAAATGCGACTTACTCCATGATAGTGATATATTTCCTACGCTGAGTCTAGTACACTCTTCGAAATAAAGAATACGGGGCGAGGTGACAAATTCTATAAAAATGGATAAACCACATACTTGTCTTAATTACAAATCAAAAGACTTGTGTCTTTAAGGACACTTGTTGTACGGGGTTCGTAGAATGCGACGTACTCCACGGTAGTGATATATTTCCTACATAGAGTCTAATACACTTGTTTGAAATAAGGAATATAGGACGAGGTTATAAATTCTACCAAAATGGATAAACCACATATTTGTTTTCAATACAAATCAAAAGACTTGTATCTTTACGGACACTTGTTTTACGTGGTTCGTCGAATGCGACGTACCCCATGGTATAGAGAGTCTAATACACTCTTTGAAACAAGGAATACATGACGAAGTCACAAATTCTATCAAAATGGATAACCAGGATATTGGTTAGTACAAATCAAAGACTTGTGTTTTTAAGGACACTTGTTGTTCGTAGTTCATTAAATGAGACGCACTCGATCCTGGTGATATATTTCCTACACTTAGTCTAGTACACTCTTCGAAATAAAGAATACACGGTGAGGTGACAAATTCTATCAAAATGGATAAACCACATATTTGTCTTAATTACAAATCGGAAGACTTATGCTTTTAAGGATACTTATTGTATGTGGTTCGCTACACGTGACAAACTCCACGGTGTTCATAAATTTCTCTACGTAGTCTAATATACTCTTTGAAATAAGGAATACATGATGAGGTCACAAAATCTATCAAATTGGATAAGCCACATATTTGTTCTAATTACAAATCAAAACACTTGTGTCTTTAAGGACACTTGTTGTACGTGGTTCGCTGAATGCAACTTACTCCATGATAGTAATAAATTTCCTGCAGAGGGTGTTATACACTCCTCGAAATAAGGAATACAAAACCAGGTTGCAAATTCTATCAAAATGGATAAACCACATATTTGTTTTAATTACAAATCAAAAGACTTGTGTCTTTAAGGACACTTATTGTACGGGGTTTGCAGAATGCGACGTACTCCACGGTAGTGATATATTTCCTACACGAGTCTAATACACTCTTCGAAATAAGGAATAAAGGACGAGGTCATCAAACCACATTTTTGTTTTCATTACAAATCGAAAGACTTGTGTCTTTTCGGACACTTGTTGTACGTGGTTCGCTGAATGCGACGTACCCCATGGTATAGAGACTCTAATACACTCTTCGAAATATGGAATACACGCCGAAGTCACAAATTCTATCAAAATGGATAACCACATATTTGTTTTAAGTACAAATCAAAGACTTGTGTCTTTAAGGACACTTGTTGTTCGTAGTTCACTGAATGAGACGCACTCGACGCTTGTGATATATTTCCTACACTAAGTCTAGTACACTCTTCGAAATAAAGAATACGGGGCGAGGTGACAAATTCTATCAAAATGGATAAACCACATACTTGTCTTAATTACAAATCAAAAGACTTGTGTCTTTAAGGACACTTGTTGTACAGGGTTCGCAGAATGCGACGTACTACATGGTAGTGATATATTTCCTACATAGAGTCTAATACACTCTTTGAAATAAGGAATATAGGACGAGGTTACAAATTCTACCAAAATGGATAAACCACATATTTGTTTTCATTACAAATCAAAAGAGTTGTATCTTTACGGACACTTGTTGTATGTGGTTCACCGAATGCGATGTACCCCATGGTATAGAGAGTCTAATACACTTGTTTGAAATAAGGAATACATGACGAAGTCACAAATTCTATCAAAATGGATAACCACATATTCGTTTTAAGTACAAATCAAAGACTTGTATTTTTAAGGACACTGGTAGTTCATAGTTCACTGAATGAGACGTACTCGATGCTAGTGATATATTTCCTACACTGAGTCTAGTACACTTCGAAATAAAGAATACACGGCGAGGTGACAAATTCTATCAAAATGGATAAACCACATACTTGTTTTAGTTACAAATGAAAAGGCTCGTGTCTTTAAGGACACTTGTTGTATAGGGTTCGCAGAATTCGAAGAACCCCACTATAGTGATATATTTCGTATAGAGAGCCTACTACACTCTTCGAAATAAGGAATACATGACAAGCTCACCATTTTTATCAAAATGGATAAACCACATATTTATTTTAATTACAAATCAAAAGACTTGTATCTTTAAGGGCACTTGTTGTACAGGGTTCGCAGAATGCGACGTACTCTACAGTAGTGATATATTTCCTACACAGAGTCTAATACACTTTTCGAAATAAGGAACACTTGACGAGGTCACAAAATCTATCAAAATTGATAAATCACATATTTGTTTTAACTACAAATGAAAAGACTTGTGTCTTTAAGGACACTTGTTGTATGTGGTTCGTTGAATGCGGTGTACTTCATGGTAGTTATAAATTTCCTATAGAGCGTCTAATACACTCTTTGAAATAAGGAATAGAAGACGAGGTCACAAATTCTAACAAAATGGATAACCACAAATTTATTTTAATTATAAATCGAAAGACTTGTGTCTTTAAGGACACATGCTGTATATGCTTCGCTGAATGCGACGTACTCCACGGTAGTGATAAATTTTCACCAAAAAGCCTAACACAATCTTTGAAATAAGGAATACACGACGAGGTCACAAATTCCATCAAAATAAATAAACCACATATTTGTTTTAATTACGAATCAAAAAACTTGTGACTTTAAGGACACTCGTTGTTTGTGGTTCACCGAATGCGACGTACTCCACGATAGTGATATATTTTATACACCGAGTCTAACACACTTGTTTGAAAGAAGGAATATATGACAAAGTCACAAGTTCCATCAAAATGGATAAACCACATATTTGTCTTAATTACAAATGAGAAGACTTGTGTCTTTCGAACACTAGTTGTACGGGGTTTCTTGAATGCAATGTACTCCACGGCAGTTGATATATTTCCTATACTATGTCCAATACACCGTTCAAAATAAGGAATACACGTTGCGGTCTGAAATTCCATTAAAATGAATAAACCACATATTCGTTTACATTACGAATGAAAAGACTTGTGTCTTTAAGGACACTTGTTGTACGTGGTTCGCCGAATGCACGACGCTGCACCGTTGTGATATATTTCCTATATTAAGTCTAAAACACTCTTTGAAATAAGGTACACACGATGAAGTCACAAAATGTATCAAAATAGATAAACCACATATTTGTTTTAATTACAAATCAAAAGACTTGTGTCTTTATGGACACTTGTTCTAGGTGGTTCGCTCAATGCGACTTACTCCATGATAGTGATAAATTTCCTACAGAGAGTTTTATACACTCCTCGAAATAAGGAACACAAGACCAGGTCACAAATTCTTTCAAAATGGATAAACCATGTATTTGTTTTAATTACAAATTAAAAGACTTGTGTCTTTAAGGACACTTGTCGTACAGGGTTCGCGAATGCGACGTACTCCACGGTAGTGATATATTTCCTACACAGAGTCTAATACACTCTTCCAAATAAGGAATATAGGATGAGGTTATAAAATCTATCAAAATGGATAAGCTACATATTTGTTTTCATTACAAATCCAAAGACTTGTGTCTTTACGGACACTTGTTGTACCTGGTTCACTGAATGCGACGTACCCCTTGGTATAGAGAGTCTAATACACTCTTCGAAATAAGGAATACACGACGAAGTCACAAATTCTATCAAAATGGATAACCACATATTTTTTTTAATTACAAATCAAAGACTTGTGTCTTTAAGGACACTTGTTGTTCGTAGTTCACTGAATGAGACGCACTCGACGCTTGTGATATATTTCCTACACTGAGTCTAGTACACTCCTCGAAATAAAGAATACACGGCAAGGTGACAAATTCTATCAAAATGGATAAACCACATACTTGTTTTAATTACAAATCAAAGACTCGTGTCTTTAAGGACACTTGTCGTACGGGGTTATGAGAATACCAAGAACTCCACGGTAGTGATATATTTCGACATACGAGCCTAATACACTCTTGGAAATAAGGAATACATGACAAGCTCACCATTTCTATCAAAATGGATAAACCATATATTTATTTTAATTACAAATCAAAAGACTTGTATCTTTAAGGACACTTGTTGTACAGGGTTCGCAGAATGCGACACACTCCACGGTAGTGATATATTTCCTACACAGAGTTTAATACACTCTTCAAAATAAGGAACACTTGATGAGGTCACAAAATATATCAAAATGGATAAATCACATATTTGTTTTAATTACAAATCAAAAGACTTGTGTCTTTAAGGACACTTGTTGTACGTGGTTTCTTTGAATGCAGCGTACTTCATGGTAGTTTACAAATTTCCTATAGAGCATCTAATACACTCTTGAAAAAAGGAATAGAAGACAAGGTCACAAATTCTATCAAAATTGATAACCACATATTTATTTTAACTACAAATCGAAAGACTTGTGTCTTTAAGGACACGTCTTTGTACGTGCTTACCTGAATGCGACATACTCCACCGGTAGTGATATATTTCTGCCAAGAAGCCTTACATAGCCTTCAAAATAAGGAATACACGACGAGGTCACAAATTCCATCAAACTAAATAAACCACATATTAGTTTAAATTACGAATCAATAGACTTGTGTCTTTAAGGACACTCGTTGCTCGTGGTTCACTTGAATGCGACATACTCCACGATAGTGATATATTTTATACACTAAGTCTAACACACTCTTTGAAAGAAGGAATATACGATAAAGTAACAAATTACACCAAAATGGATAAACCACATACTTGTCTTAATTACAAATCGGAAGACTTGTGTCTTTCGGACACTAGTTGTATTAGGTTTGTTGAATGCAATGTCTTGCATGGTAGTGATATATTTTCTATCTCGTGTCTAATACACCGTTGAAAACAAGGAATACACGTTGAGGTCTCAAATTCATTAAAATGAATAAACTACATATTTGTTTAAATTACGAATCAAAAGACATTTCACGATTCAAGACGCTTTGTATCAATTTTTAGACATGTGTTCATATTTGTGATGTGTTTTGAGATGTGTATTTGTGACATGTGGATATGTGTTATATGCATTATTGTGATGCATGTGGTTATAGATTATGGTGGTACCTTGTTATGTGCTGTGCGCGGTGTATGACCCATTTGGGTGTTGTGGCTCGCCGTGTGGCAAATGGGTAGCTTGTGTTTGTTTTCCTCGTATGTCATTTCTTTTCGAGGATGAAAAGTCTTAAGGGGGAGAGGATGTAATGACCCGTGTGTGACCCGTGTGTAAGAAGTTAACCACAAACACCTTGGATGTTGGTGCAAAAGTTTGAGGTAAGAGATGAGCCCAAGAGGGGACTTTTGGGAGGTGCATGTGACAAGTGGTAACGTGCATTTATGCCCTAGGAAGATGCTATGCATATACATGCGGTTTTAAGTCTGTTTTGGAAGATTTTGGAGCTCACTTTTGGTATAGTAGATGGCCTCAAACAATTGGCGTGCAAGAACAAAAGATTCTTAGAATGAGGTCCTCTATCTACAACGAAATTTCAGAGCATTTGGAGCTGCACGTGAATTCACCCATTTCACGTGCAAGCATATTTTTGCTTCTCAGACCTCTACAAGATGCAAGGAGGCTTGGGGTGAAGTTTGGGTGCATTTGGAGCTGCACGCCAATTGGGGAATTGGCGTTCAAATTGGCGTGCAAGCATGTTTTTGCATGGTTACCTTGGTTTTGTCATTCTAATCATCTTTTCCCAAAGGACCATGTTGGAATTGTGAATATTTTGGTGTGTATGGATGTGGGAAGGTCATAGCTTGTTCCATCAAAACTACGTCGTTTTGATGCTTGGAATTCACTTAATCAAAACTACGTCGTTTTGATGTTGTGTTGTCTATATAAGGAGGAGAAGCCCCTCTATTTTAGGTTAAGGGTTTGTTGCTCCACCAGCCGTCGCAGAGAGAGAGAGAGAGAGAGAGAGAGAGAAAGAGAGAGAGAGGGAAGGAGAGCTTCGGTGGCTCACGGAGCGTCTTGCGCGGGTGGTCGGAGTCTTGCGTGGAAGGGGGAACAGGAGAACATACAAGGTAGGGGTTCTGTTCTTCCTAAATCCTCCTCTGTCCTAGGGTTCTAGGGCGGACTATGGATTATATCTGTTTATATATATATATATGTAATCCATATAGGTGTGATCTCCTATATGGATGTTGGCCTTCGATGGCATTTTGGTGTGATTCTGTTGTTACATGCTATATGTTCGATGAAATGCCTGTGTGAATATAGTTGTGTATATGCCCATTACATGTTTGGTAATATGTCCGTGTGGCTGGACTTGAGATTTGGTGTATGTATGCATCTCTGGGTGTTTGTTCTATTGCCTGAATGGCTGGGTTTGTGCACTTGTGAACGGGTGCACACCAAGTGTTTGGTTTTATGCTTGAGTGACCATGGTGTGTGTTGTGTGCATGATCGTGGTATCTGGCCTGAAGAGGCGGTTAAACTACTTTGCCTGAGAGGCGGTTAAACCAGTGGCCTGAAGAGGCGGTCAAACTACTTTGCCTGAGAGGCGGTTAAATCGGTGGCCTGAAGAGGCGGTTAAATTACTTGCTTGAGATGTGGTTTGTTAGCCGGTGTGGCTGGGGCTGGGTTTACGCCCGCTTGTGTGGAATGTTTTATTTTCTTTTTCCTAATACTGTCACGTCACTACACCTGTGCACATGCATGTAGCCACTAGGAGCATGGGAAGGGTTGGGGAGACTTGATCCCCTGACCGAGCCGTGGTTGCTCACCCCTCCTCCTGTGTTTGCTTGTTTTCCGGGGACTTACAGGCGTTAGGTGGATACACCAAGGTGGAAGACCTTATTTATTTTACTCTCTTCCATTTATGTTATTTTTTTATGGGAATTGATGTAACCCCAAGTGGGGATGGATTGGAAAGAGGATTTTGTTGTAATAAAGACTAGTTTGGATTGTGGATTACTTTTATGGACATTACTTTCTTGAATGTGTTGTGGATGTTTAAAATGTTAAATTCGGGGTTTGCATCGTAACCCCTTTGCCCTCCGTGTGGGTACAAGGGGAGTCACGTACCGGTTTCCTCGGGTTGGAAATCCGGGGCGTGACAATATGGTATCGAGCCAGACCCGGAGCGGTGTGCCATGGTCCCACGGGGACGTGGGCCTCCTAAGGGGGGGTGGATTGTAACGACCCATGAGTGGGTGTTAGTCCCACATTGCTTGGTGAGGAGAACAAAGTCCGCCTTATAGGAGGGGACGGATACCTCACCTCACAGGGACGCGTTTTGGGCGAGGCCCAAAGACAAAACCGTGCGGGAGCAAGCCCTAAGGGCGAGGCCCAAGACCGGTTGGCCAAAGCGGACAAAATTGTTGTGACGGGTATGGGCTTGGCTATCTCGGATGGTATCAGAGCATGGTCTAGTTGGCCTAGGGTAGTGGGCGGACCTGGTTATTCTAAGTCCTTTGGAGGAGCCTGGAGGGACATGCCTGATCAACATGGTCCTCTTTGAGCCTCCAAGGTGTACTTAGCGTAGTCCAGTCTTGTGGTAGGATTTGCATGCATTGGCATTAGGGCACTAGTTGCATTTGCTGTGAATGTGTGCTAAACTGTGGATAAGATAATTTGATTAAGTGAAATGTGCAACTCTGATTTGTTTGGCAATGCGTACTGAACTATGAAATGTGATTGATACAATGTATGTGTGTAATGTCATGTGATAGTGGAATTGATCAGTGGGGTAGAGGTAGTGACGCGATAGATTATAAAATTGTTTTGACGTTGTGCTTCTTACTTCGTGTAGTAAGAATGCCGCCGAGGAGAGTGACACGTGCGTCCGGGGCAGTGGCTGATGAGTCATCTGCCCATGAGGGTCCGAGTGCGGGACCGTCCGTTGGAGGGCATGCGTTGTTGCTCGCACAGCTACGAGAAGGCATCCAGCTGGAGGTACGAGAGCTACGGGAGTGTCACGCCCCGGATTTCCAACCCGAGGAAACCGGTACGTGACTCCCCTTTTACCCACACGGAGGGCAAAGGGGTTAGGATATAAACCAAGAATTTAAAATTTTAAACATCCACAACACATTCAAGAAAGTAATGTTCATAAAAGCAATCCAAACCAGTTTATTATAACAAAATCCTTTCCAATCCCATCCCCACTGGGGTTACATCAATTCCCATAAAAAAAATAACATAAATGGAAGAGAGTAAAATAAATATGGTCTTCCACCTTGGTGTATCCACCTAACGCCTGTAAGTCCCTGGAAAACAAGCAAACACAGTAGGAGGGGTGAGCAACCACAGCTCAGTAGGGATCAAGTCTCCCCAACCCTTCCCATGCTCCTAATGGCTACATGCATGTGCACAGGTGTAGTGACGTGACAGTATTAGGAAAAAGAAAATAAAACATTCCACACAAGTGGGCGTAACCCCAGCCCCAGCCACACTGGCTAACAAACCACATCTCAAGAAAGTAATTTAACCGCCTCTTCAGGCCACTGATTTAACCGCCTCTTCAGGCCACTGGTTTAACCGCCTCTCAGGCAAAGTAGTTTAACCGCCTCTTCAGGCCACTGGTTTAACCGCCTCTCAGGCAAAGTAGTTTAACCGCCTCTTCAGGCCAGATACCACAGTCATGCACACAACACACACTACGGTCAAGCATAAAACCAAACACTCGGTGTGCACCCGTTCACAAGGGCACAAACCCAGCCATTCAGGCAATAGAACAAACACCCAGCATACATACATACACTAAACCACAAGTCCAGCCACACAGACATATTACCAAACACGTAATGGGCATATTCACACAGCTATATTCACACAGGCATTTCATCGAACATATAGCATGTAACAACAGGATCACACCAAAATGCCACTGAAGGCCAACATCCATATAGGAGATCACACCTATATGGATTACATATATATATAAACAGGTATAACTCTATAATCTGCCCTAGAACCCTAGGACAGAGGAGGATTTAGGAAGAACAGAACCCCTACCTCAAGTAAGACGCAACAACACAGCAATAGTCTGATCCCACGCCGAACGCCGTCCACCCACGAGACTCTGACCACCCACGCAAGACGCCCGGCAGCAACCAGGAGCTCTCCTTCCCTCTTTCTCTCTCTCTCTCTCTCTCTGCGACGGCTGGTGGAGCAACAAACCCTAAACCTAAAACAGAGGGGCTTCTCCTCCTTATATAGACAACACAACATCAAAACGACGTAGTTTTGATTAAGTGAATCCCAGCATCAAAACGACGTAGTTTTGATTAAGTGAATCTCAGCATCAAAATGACGTAGTTTTGATGGAACAAGCTATGACCTTCCCACATCCATACACACCAAAATAGTCACAATTCCAACATGGTCCTTTGGGAAAAGATGATTAGAATGACAAAACCAAGGCAACCATGCAAAAACATGCCTGCACGCCAATTTGAACGCCAATTCCCCAATTGGCGTGCAGCTCCAAATGCACTCAAACTTCACCCCAAGCCTCCTTGCATCTTGTAGAGGTCTGAGAAGCAAAAATATGCTTGCACGTGAAATGGGTGAATTCACGTGCAGCTCCAAATGCCCTGAAATTGCTGTGGTAGATAGAGGACCTCATTCTAAGAAACTTTTGTTCTTGCACGCCAATTGTTTGAGGCCATCTACCCTATCAAAAGTGAGCTCCAAGATCAGCCAAAACAGCTTAAAACCGCCTATATACGCGTAGCATCTTCCTAGGGCATAAATGTACGTTATCACTTGTCACATACACCTCCCAAAAGTCTCCTCTTGGGCTCATCTCTTACCTCAAACTTGTGCACCAACATCCAAGGTGTTTGTGGTTAACTTCTTACACACGGGTCATTACATCCTCTCCCCCTTAAGACTTTTCGTCCTCGAAAAGAAATGACATACGAGGAAAACAAACTCAAGCTACCCATTTGCCACACGACGAGCCATAACACCCAAATGGGTCATACACCTGCGCACAGACATAACAAGACATAACAAGGTACCACCATAATCCATAACCACATGCATCACAATAATGCATATAATACATATCCACATGTCACAAATACACATCTCAAAACACATCACAAATATGAACACATGTCTAAAAGACAAAACAAACACCAAATCATACACAACTAATACAAGAAAACACATCACTATCCCTTGGCCAACAGCCACCTCCCACGCTTAAGATTGTTCGTCCTCGAACAATTCAAGGTCTTGCTCACGCATCACGGACTCACGCTCCCAAGTCTCCTCCTCAATGCCACGGTGCTGCCACAGCACGCGAACCAAAGGAATAGCACGACCACGCAAAAGCTTCTCTCGCCGATCTAGGATACGGATAGGGGCCTCAACAACGGACATGTCATCCTCAATGTCCAATGTTCCCCAATCGATCACATGAGTGGGGTCGGGGTGATACTTCCGCAACTGGGACACATGAAACACGTTGTGCACTCGACTTAGCCGCGGTGGTAACGCTAACCGGTAGGCTACAGGCCCCACACGATCCAGAATCTCAAAAGGACCAATAAACCGCAGAGATAGCTTGGAACCTCGCCCAAACCGTCGATGTCCACGGCGTGCGGAAACACGAAGAAACACATGATCACCAACGAGAAAACTCCAAAGGTCGCCGCCGCTGATCCGCATAAGCTTTCGTCGACTTTGAGCTGATAACAAACGCTGACGAATCAACTTAACCTTCTCGGTAGCCTCTTGAACCAACTGTGGTCCCAAGAGAGCTGTCTCCCCCACCTCGGTCCAACACAAAGGTGATCGACACGGCCGCCCATACAACGCCTCAAAGGGAGCCATCCCAATGGATGCCTGATAACTGTTATTGTAGGCAAACTCCACCAAAGCAAGGTGAGTTGCCCACGAACCCCCAAAGTCTAACACACAGGCCCGTAACATGTCCTCCAAAGTCGATTCGTCCTCTCTGTCTGGCCGTCAGTCTCAGGGTGAAAGGCTGTACTCAAGTGAAGCTTGGTCCCCATAGCCTCCTGCAAACCTGCCCAAAAACGGGAAGTGAACCTCGAATCCCGGTCAGAGACAACCGATGATGGTACTCCATGCAGTCTCACAATCTCGTTCATGTATAGCTGACTCAAGGTCCCAATAGAGTCCCGCTCGCGAACAGCCAGGAAATGGGCCGACTTTGTGAGTCGATCCACAATCACCCAAATCATATCTTTCCTCCCTGTGGTGGGTGGAAGACCAGTCACAAAATCCATCGATATGTGGTCCCACTTCCACTCCGCTATAGGCAATGGTCGTAACATGCCCGCCGGCCGCCGATGCTCGGCCTTCACCGTCGACATGTGAGGCACCGCGAAACAAAGGCAGCCACATCGCGTTTCATCCCAGGCCACCAAAAATGTCCCCGAAGCGCATGGTACATCTTCGTACCCCCTGGATGCACAAAGCAACTCTGGGACCGGTGAAACTCCCTCATCACCTCATCCCCGAGGGAAGAAGCCACTACCAACCGCCCCTGAAAAGACAACTCATGCTCGGGACCCTCTGTCCGGTCCTCGGATAGCTCCCCGGCCTCAATACAGGCACGGAGAACCTTACACTCAATGTCACCCAACCTGTTCCTCCCGGACGCGCTGGTACAACTCAGGCACAACCACCAAAGGACTCGGGACTGTCCCACCATCACGAACAACAGCTGCACCTGCAACATCGCCAACCGCTCCATCGGCTTCCACTCTCTTACGGCCACCTCAGCTTTCCCTTTTTTGCTCAATGCGTCGGCCACAACATTACCCTTGCCCGGGGTATAGGCAAGAGTAAAGTCAAAGGTCCGCAAATACTCCACCTATCTCCTTTGCCTCAAATTCAAGTCCTTCTGAGTAAAGATGTACTGAAGGCTCTTGTGATCTGAGAACACCACAAACTTTTCCCCCAAGAGGTAGTGTTGCCAACTCTTCAGGGCGAAGATGACAGCCGCCAACTCCAGATCATGAGTAGGATAATTCTGCTCATGAGGCTTCAGCTGCCTTGACCCATAAGCTACCACATTGTGCTCTTGCATAAGCACACACCCCAAACCAACCCTGGACGCATCACAATACACCTCATACGGAATATCCTCCCTAGGCAACCTCAACACAGGTGCAGTGGTCAAACGGGTTTTGAGAGTCTCAAACGCCTGCTGGCACTTGTCCGTCCACTCAAATTTCACTCCTTTCCTAGTCAACGCCGTCATAGGAGCCGTCAAACGGGAGAACCCCTCTACAAAACGGCGATAATAGCCTGCCAAGCCAAGAAAACTACGAATCTCAAAAACGTTGGTTGGCCCCGCCCACGATGCCACAGCCTCAATCTTGGCTGGGTCCACCCTAACTCCCTCAACTGACACCACATGGCCAAGAAAGTGAACCTCCTGCAGCCAAAATTCACACTTGCTAAACTTAGCAAACAGCTGCTGGTCCCTCAAGATTTGCAACACTGTTGCTAAGTGCTCCACATGCTCCTTCTCGGTCTTGGAATACACCAAGATATCATCAATAAACACCACCACAAACGAATCCAAGTATGGAGCAAAGACCTGGTTCATCAAATGCATGAACACCGCTGGTGCATTAGTGAGCCCGAAAGGCATCACTACCCACTCATAATGCCCATACCTGCACCGAAAAGCCGTCTTAGGGATGTCCTCCTCCCTAACCCTGAGCTGGTGATACCCCGACCGTAAATCTATTTTGGAAAACCACTGGGCCCCACTCAATTGGTCAAACAGGTCATCTATCCGAGGCAACGGGTACTTGTTCTTCACGATCCACCGAATTCGGCTTCCTGTAGTCGATGCAGAGACGAAGCGTGCCATCGGCCTTCTTAGCAAAAAGCACCGGAGCACCCCAGGGTGAGGTACTCGATCCCGATATACCCCTCGTCCCCCACTCCTCGATTTGCCTCTGCAGCTCCCTCGGTTCGGCTGGCCCCATACGATACGCTACTTGGGAAATCGGACCCGTCCACGGCACCAACTCAATGGTGAACTCCACACTCCTCTTAGGTGGCAAACTCCTCAACTCTTCAGGAAAAACATCCCGAAATTGGTCCACAACAGCGGGCCACACCCTCTTTTCCAACTTACCCTCCTCGGCAAAGGTCGGGCCGCCAACCTGTGGGTAATGGCACCCCACCGGTCCAACACCGGCTCGGCCCGACTCGCCTCACGGTCCCACTCCCCCTGCAGGGTGCAAGAGGTCCCCTGCAGGTGTCACGAAGGATACACGCCGCGGTAACGGTCTATCTTGGCTTGGAAAGCCATAAGCCAATCTATACCCAAGATCAGGTCAAAAGTACGCAAAGGCATCACATGCAAGTCAAAACTCAGCTCCACCTCGCCTATGGTTAACACACAGTCACGGCACACTCGCCGTACCTCAATCCTACCCCCCAATTGAGACTCAACAACTAGGGGCTTCGCTGCCTCCACACAAGCTAACCCCAAGCTATCTATCACAAGTTCAGCAACAAAAGAACACGATGCACCCGTATCGAAGAGAACAGAAGCTAATGTACGGGAGATCAAAAGGGTACCTCGACCACCGATGGTCCTGCTCCACCCTCAGTGGTGGGGGTGGTAGCTCAGCCTCCTCCTGGTACGTCGCCTCCAGCGCAAACACCCTTCCTTGGCCCAGGCCACTGGTCGGCTCACTCACTGGACGCTTCCCGCTAAGGTTGCCTCCAGCCTCAGTCTGCTGCCGCTCCGGCCTCCCCTGGCGTCGGGTCTGACTGGATCCTGCCTGGCTCGCCTGCCACTGACGAGCTGGTCTCTCAGCTAGTGCACGGAAGCTAGCATCACTCCTCACGCTGGATGCCACGCCCCCTGTTCCCCTGTTGCCACTCCTGCAAACCCGGCGCAAATGACCCTCTCGTCCACAGTTGTTGCATCGCCAGTCCTTCTTGGGGCACTCCCCCTTGAAGTGACCCCTGCTCTCCACCACGGTGGCAACCGCTAGGTAGACTCCCGGATGGACCACCCCTGTCTTCCGCCGCCAAAGGTGAACCTCCCGGGGTTCACGGATGTCCGACCCCGACTCGCGAAAAGAACTGCTATCCCTCTCCTCCGTCTTGAGTCTCTTGGACCCTGCATCTCGATCAGGCCCGCTCTGCAACTGGCGACCTTGATGGGCCTGCCTCCCATCATCCAGCTCTCTCTTGGCTATACGGGCCGTCTCCACAACCTCAGCATAGGTCCTCAAGCGTAGAATTGCCACCCTCCGCCTAAGGGCTGGTCTAAGGCCCAAAGTGAACTTGTGGGCCTTCAGGTCCTCCCTTGCCACAGTCTCAGGAGCAAACCTACTCAAGCTCCGGAACTCCCGCTCATACTCAGGTACCGTCCTGGATCCCTACTTCAAGCTGCCGAATTCTTCCCTCTTCTGCCATCTCACTGATTCCGGGAAGAACTTATCATGGAAGAGTTGCAAGAACTCCTCCCAAAGCATGAGTTGCACCGTACGGCTCCCTGCGACACTCGTCCACCACTCCAAAGCATCCCCCTCCAGCTGCCGGATTGCCAGTCGCACCTTATCCTCTTCCCGGGGCAGGAGAAAGGAGAACACATGCTCGATCCGCCTCAACCACTGTTCGCCTACCACGGGTTCACCTTCCCCCCTTGAATCGCGGAGGTTGTTCCTTTCGGAACCGTGTCACCACGTCATCCTCTGCACGAGTCGGTACACCACCCAGCGAACTCTCACGCTCACGAGGTAGCTCTCATCGGTGGTGGTGGTGGTTGCACCACCTGCTTGTCTCGCCATCTCACGGCGCACCTCCTCCCCGAACGTCTGCCAGGAGTCCCTCCCGTAGCTCTCGTACCTCCAGCCGGATGCCTTCTTGTAGCCGTGCGATAACAGCGCATGCCCTCCAACGGACGGTCCCACACCCGGACCCTCATGCGCAGATGACTCATCGCCCATCGCCCCGACGCACGTGTCACTCTCCTCGGCGGCATTCTTACTACACGAAGTAAGAAGCACAAACGTCAAAACAAATTTATAATCTATCGCGTCACTACCTCTACCCCACTGATCAATTCCACTATCACATGACATTACACACATACATCGTATCAATCACATTTCACAATTCAGTATGCATTGCCAAACAAATCAGAGTTGCACATTTCACTTAATCATTTTATCTTATCCACAGTTTAGCACACATTCACAGCAAATGCAACTAGTGCCCTAATGCCAATGCATGCAAATCCTACCACAAGACTGGACTACCCTAAGTACACCTTGGAGGCTCAAAGAGGACCATGTTGATCAGGCATGTCCCTCCAGGCTCCTCCAAAGGACTTAGGATAACTAGGTTCGCCCACTACCCTAGGCCAACTAGACCATGCTCTGATACCATATTATCACGCCCCGGATTTCCAACCCGAGGAAACCGGTACGTGACTCCCTTTTTACCCACACGGAGGGCAAAGGGGTTAGGATATAAACCAAGAATTTAAAATTTTAAACATCCACAATGCATTCAAGAAAGTAATGTTCATAAAAGCAATCCAAACCAGTTTATTACAACAAAATCCTTTCCAATCCCATCCCCACTGGGGTTACATCAATTCCCATAAAAAAATAACATAAATGGAAGAGAGTAAAATAAATATGGTCTTCCACCTTAGTGTATCCACCTAACGCCTGTAAGTCCCTGGAAAACAAGCAAACACAGTAGGAGGGGTGAGCAACCACAGCTCAGTAGGGATCAAGTCTCCCCAATCCTTCCCATGCTCCTAATGGCTACATGCATGTGCATAGGTGTAGTGACGTGACAGTATTAGGAAAAAGAAAATAAAACATTCCACACAAGTGGGCGTAACCCCAGCCCCAGCCACACCTGGCTAACAAACCACATCTCAAGAAAGTAATTAACCGCCTCTTCAGGCCACTGATTTAACCGCCTCTCAGGCAAAGTAGTTTAACCGCCTCTTCAGGCCACTGGTTTAACCGCCTCTCAGGCAAAGTAGTTTAACCGCC
The DNA here is from genome assembly GCA_023512835.1 of Taxillus chinensis. Taxonomy (NCBI): domain Eukaryota; kingdom Viridiplantae; phylum Streptophyta; class Magnoliopsida; order Santalales; family Loranthaceae; genus Taxillus; species Taxillus chinensis. Next base: position 40,139,747 of record CM042092.1, on the reverse strand, counting down.
TCTTTAGGCCGGATACCACATCATGCACACAACACACACTACGGTCATTAAGCATAAAACCAAACACTCGGTGTGCACCCGTTCACAAGGGCACAAAACCAGCCATTCAGGCAATAGAACAAACACCCAAGCATACATACATACACAAAACCACAAGTCCAGCCACACAAACATATTACCAAACACGTAATGGGCATATTCACACAGCTATATTCACACAGGCATTTCATCGAACATATAGCATGTAACAACAGGATCACACCAAAATGCCATGCGAAGGCCAACATCCATATAGGAGATCACACCTATATGGATTACATATATATATATAAACAGGTATAACTCTATAATCTGCCCTAGAACCCTAGGACAGAGGAGGATTTGGGAAGAACAGAACCCCTACCTCAAGTAAGACGCAACAACACAACAATAGTCCGATCGCACGCCGAACGCCGTCCACCCACGAGACTCGACCACCCACGCAAGACGCCCGGCGGCAACCAGGAGCTCTCCTTCCCTCTTTCTCTCTCTCTCTCTCTCTCTGCGACGGCTGGTGGAGCAACAAACCCTAAACCTAAAAAGAGAGGGCTTCTCCTCCTTATATAGACAACACAACATCAAAACGACGTAGTTTTGATTAAGTGAATCCCAGCATCAAAACGACGTAGTTTTGATTAAGTGAATCTCAGCATCAAAACGACGTAGTTTTGATGTGTAAGGACCCGTACCTTGAGTTAGTCACAGTTTTGCCTTCTGAGTAGAGTTTTTCTAGGTTTTGACCTAGTGAATGGGCTCAAATGAATTCACGTGCAAAAGGAAAGATGCTTAGAATGATGTCCTCTATCTACCACAGAAGTTTCAGGCCAAACGGACGTGTATGTGAGGTGCACGTGAAATGGGTCCAATTCACGTGCAAGTGTGGTTGTCTTCTAAATGATGCAAGGAGGCTAGGGGTGAAGTTTGAGCGCATTTGGAGTGCATATGGAGTTGCATGTGAATTGGGGAATTCACGTGCAAATTGGCGTGCGGCCATATTTTTGCATGGTTCCCTTGGTTTTGACATTCTAATGATCTTTCTCCAAAGGACCATGTTGAAATTCTGAGTATTTTGGCCTATATGGGTGCGGAAAGGTGCCAACTTGTGTGATCAAAACTACGTCATTTTGATCCTGGGTTTACTTAATCAAAACTACGTCGTTTTGATGTGGGTAGTGTCTATATAATGAGGGCTTGAGTTTGAGTTTAGGGTTCTTGTGTTCTTCTTTCTTGCCATGCTTTGCCAAGGAGAGAGAGAGAGAGAGAGAGAGAGAGAGAGAGGATCTCCGGGCGATTGCCGTGGTGGTTCGCGTCGTTGGGAGCGTGTCTAGCGTGGAGGTTAGGACAAAAGTCTGAGGTAGGGATTCCTGTTCTTCCTAACTCTCCTCTGTTCTAGGATATTCACCTATATATATATATGTAAATCCATATAGGTGTGATCTCCTATATGGTTGTTGGCCTTCAGTGGCATGTTCTATTGATTTTGATGTTGAATTTGGCCTGAGGATTTTCTGGGGTTGTTTATGCCCACCATGTGTTTGATGAAATGTATGTGAGGCCTGCACACTATATATTTGATAAAATGTCTGTGAGGCCTGCATGCCATGTATTCAATATAATGCCCGTGAGACCTTGTATATGGGTGTCTGATGATATACCTACGTGATTGGTGTGTCTTGTGTTTGATTTGTATTTGATTTTGAGCCTATGAGGCTGATGTGTGTGGCTTGTATTTGACCATGTTGGTCCTTTCGAGATAAAGTGTAAATCTTTGTCTCGAGTTCACATGTGAGATGTAATGCTATGCGGTTCGTTGATCTGTTTGAGACCGAGTGAGATATGGGCCAGGCACAATAGCTGGACCCCTTTGAGATTTGACCAGGACGTGGTCCCGAGTCTCGGTGTAGCACTCACGACGGTGGGCTAAGTCTACACCCATTCCTGAGGGTAGGTATGGCGCCCGAGGAGGTGGTTGACCATATCGACTCGGGTGGAAAATGTTGCATTGGTGTCCATGCAACATTCGCCTGGATGTGGTATGTCATGTCGCCGTGGTGGCGGGGTGTCCTCTGCCCTCCAGGTGCGGGCTCAGGTAAAGAGTGTTTACCTGGGTGATGTTTCTTTGCTTTAGCCTTAGGCACGACACGAGCACAAGCATACACATATCATGCATGTTGTAGAGCGGGACGGGTCCGGGGAGACCGGATCCCTACTGAGCTATGGTTTGCTCACCCCTCCTATAAACTGTTCTTTTGCAGGGTTTAGCAGGCAGTAGGTGAAGCCTAAGGAGCTAGGCCCCTGAGGGCGGGGGTTTTATGTTATTTCCTTTGTTGTACTCTGGTTTTATGTGTTTGGAATTTGGTTTGGTTTTTATTTGTGGCTTCATAGGGGTTTTTCCCCGACCGGGTTGTAATAAACATTTGGTCTTTGAAATGAAATAAAATGAGATATTGTTATTCAATTTGTGTTTGTGTGCATGGTTTGGGAGCAGGAGCATGCCCCTTGGCATGTTAGCCTGGTTGTGCAGGTTTGGGACAGCACCCGTGCCGGAAGTCCTTTTTTTTTTTGGGTGCTTGCACCAACCCCTTGTCCCTTCGGGTGCGGGCATGGGCGGTCACTACTCATTTCCAAGTGGAAGGAAATTGGGGCGTGACAATATGGTATCAGAGCAATAGTTCATAGTCTAGTGGACCTAGGATAGTGGGGAGGCCTGGGTCGCTTCGAGACTCTTAGGAGCGGTATAGGACACACCTGATCAACGTGGTCCTATCTGGTCTTCCTGGGGTGTACTCGGGGGTAGTTAGACCAAGGAGTAGGGCACTTGCATTTGGGTTGAGGGTCCATACATGCATTGGCATTAGGGCACTAGTTTAATTTCAGGTATGAGTATTGTGATTGGACATCTTGTGTTCTTTGAAACTTGTTGCTAAAAACAAAAGTTTGTTCTTTGTGAAATTCGGTGATTTTCTGTGAGACTTGTTGCTATGAATTCTGCTTGTGTACTTCGTGTGTTTAAATGTAAAACGTTGCTTGAGTACCTCATAGCCCATGGGGAGGAGGGTGTGTAGAGCCTGAGAGAAGCTGATCCTAGTTTGGTTTAAATTATGTAGACTATGCCTCCTAGGAGAGTAACCCGAGCTACTCCAGTGTAGAAGATGAATCTTCTGCCCGTGCTAGAGAGGGAAGAGGACAGCGTGTAGAGGGCGATGATCCCCTGGAGCGGATCATGGCCCAAGTCTGGGCCCTAAGTGAGAACGTGCAAGGCATGCGTGAGGACCTCAGGGGGAGAGATCCTAAACGAGGTGCGTCGGGAGATGATGGCATGACGAGCGGTGCCACCCCCTCCACCCCGTGAGGCGGAACCTCCGTGTAGGCAGGAAGTGCTGGTGAGGCGGGAAGAGGGAGACGTGTTGACGCAGTTCCGAAAGGAACATCCACCAAGGTTCAAGGGAGGAGCCGAACCTCTAGGAGCAGAGCACCTGGCTGCGGCGGATCGAGCATGTGTTCTCCTTTCTTCGACCCCGGGAGGAAGACAAAGTGAGACTAGCAGTCCGGCGGTTGGAGGAGGAAGCCTTGGAATGGTGGCTTAGCATCTCAGGAAGCCGGGACATGGAGACCATGGCCTGGAATGAGTTCCTCCAGCTGTTCCATGAGGAGTTCTTTCCAGAGTCATTGCGGTGGCGAAGCGGGAGGAGTTCGGCGGCTGAAGCGGGGATCGCGCTCGAGAGCGAGTATGAGCGAGATTTCCGGGGGCTGAGTCGGTTTGCTCCGGAAGCAATATCAAGGGAGGACCTGAAGGCCCATAAGTTTACAATGGGTCTCAAACCTGCCCTGAAGCAAAGGGTGGAGATGCTACGAGCGAAGACCTATCTTGAAGTCGTGGACACCGCCAAGATTGTTGAGAGAGGATTAGAGGAGGGAAGACAGGCTCACCAGGAGCGGATGGGGCAGAGCGCGCGCGACAAGCACGGTGAAACCAAGAGGCGAAGGTTGAGCCCGGGAGTGGGACTCTTCCCAAGGATGGGGGCCAAGCTTCAATGGCTCCGCCCGGATCCCGTTACTTTGGAGGACAGGGAGTCCTCGCTGGGAACTTCCCAAGCGGGTGTACTTGTTGTGGCCTGTCAGGGGCACGTCAAACGTGAGTGCCCCAAGCAGCACTTGACGTGTCATAGGCGTGGGAAGGTGGGACACATCAGCAAGGTGTGTTTCGGCAAGGGGAACAGCCAAGGAGCTGGATGGTTAGCACAAGGGAGCAGGGGTGGGACCCAATTTCGGGCCCCAGCCCCTAAGCCAAGACATTCGTGGCAGGCCGGTCAGGCTGGTTCCGGTCACACTAGGCCACGGGGGAGAGGCAACCACAAGGAGGATCGGACGGGCGTCCCAGGTGGACTGCAGGCAGGAGCAAAAGGGAAGGCAAGTGAGGCTAGTGGTGGGGCCAGGGCAAGGCGAGTGTTCACGCTACCTCAGACCAGGTGAAATGGAGGATTTACCATCACCCTCCGAGGAAGGCTGGGAGCCGGACCTTCGGTGGTTCGAGGTACTATTCTAATATCTCGCACCGTTGTTGCTACATTGTTTGATACCGGAGCTTCGTGCTCCCTGATTGCTAAGTCCTTGGTGGAGAGCCTTGGACTTGATTGTGTGGAGGCCGATAGACCTCCGAGGGTCGAGTCCCCAATGGGAGGTGTGGAGTTGATCCACCAAATGTGTCGAGAGTGTGCGCTTACGATAGGAGAGGTTGACCTCTCATTTGATTTGTACGTAATGTCCATGAGGACCTTTAGTTTGATTCGGGGATGGATGGTTGATGGCCTTTCAGGCTAAGATTGATCGCTATAGGCGACGAGTATCGTTTTCTACACCCACAGGATCTTCCTGTACCCTAGTGGGTGAATGGGATAGGGATCTTTGGGGGAGAGCTGGACCGACGAGGGAGCTATGGGGCAATATTACCCATAGGCTTGCCACCCTAACCTTTGAGGAGGAAGGTAACTTAGAGAAAAGGGTGTGGCCAGATGTAGTCGAGAATTTCCGGGATGTCTTTCCTGGGGAGTTGTTGGAGTTGCCTCCACACGAAGTATCGAGTTCACGATTGAACCGTTGCCAGGGGTGGGACCCATCTCACAAGTAGCATACCGGATGGGACCCGCCGAGTTGCGGGAGCTTCGACGAGATAAAGGAACCGGGAGATAAAGGTTTTATCCGTCCTACTACCTCACCTTGGGGTGCACCGGTCTTGTTTGCTAAGAAGGCGAGATGGTTCGTTGCGACTTTGCATTGATTATCGGAAAGTGAATCAAGTAACGGTAAAGAACAAGTACCCTTTGCCACGGATTGATGACTTATTCGACCAGCTGAGTGGAGCACGGTGGTTCTCAAAAATCGATCTGCGTTCGGGATATCACCAATTGAGGGTCAGGAGCGAAGACATCCCTAAGACGGCGTTCAGGTGCAGGTACGGACACTATGAGTGGTTAGTGATGCCTTTTGGGCTCACGAACGCACCTACTGTGTTCATGCATCTAATGAATCAGGTATTTGCCCCATACCTGGATTCCTTCGTGGTGGTATTTATTGACGACATCCTTGTGTACTCCAAAACCCAAGCTGAGCATGAGGAGCACTTGGCCGTGGTGCTGCAGGCACTACGAGATCATCACTTGTATGCTAAATTTAGCAAGTGTGACTTCTGGATGCGAGAGGTGCATTTTCTTGGGCATGTGGTATCTGCCGAAGGAGTTAGAGTGGACCCAACCAAGATTGAGTCCGTAGCATCTTGGAAGAGGCCCACAAATGTTTTTGAGATCCGGAGTTTCTTGGGTCCGCAGGGTATTACCGGCGTTTTGTGGAAGGGTTTTCTCGGTTGGCGGCGCCCATGACAGCTCTTACATGGAAGGGAGCCAAATTCGAGTGGACGGACAAGTGCCGCAGGCATTCGAGGAGTTGAAGACTCGCCCGACTACCGCACCGGTGTTGAGTCTACCGCAGGAGGGAGTGCCATTCGAGGTGTATTGTGATGCGTCTCGCGTTGGACCGGGGTGTGTTCGATGCAAGAATGCCAAGTCATCGCATATGGCTCGCGACAGCTGAAGTCCCATGAGCAAAACTACCCAAAACACGACCTGGAGTTAGGCGACAGACAAGATTTTTAGCCTCTCTAAAAGAGCTAGCTAATGTCGTTAAATCTCTCTTCAAGATAATAAATTCCCTAAGTTTGCACTAAAAGAATAGCAGCAAGCAAGGGGTCGAACCCACAGGGATTAGCCTAGTTCTCTAGTTCTCAAATCAAAGCACCCAATTACTCTTGTTCTATAAAATGTCTTAGCAAAAAGTTTTCTTTTTTAAACTAAAGATCTAATTTTTATTTGGTTTTCTTAATAAACAAAGAAAGTAAACTGGTTTTAGGGTTAAGTTTCAAGGATTAAAAGCATCTAGGGTCACAATTTCACCTCCCTATGTTATCTCTACTGGTTCATGGTATTAGGGTTGTCTGATTGAAAACATGCTAAACATAAGCCAAGGACAACAAATGGTCATTGAGGTCCTTTTAAGAGTTGTATGCCAGAATGGTCATCAAAACACACAAACATGCAAAGCCAATAAATCATACTTGCAAAAGGATAATGATCACACCAATTACAAATAAGTTATGAATCTCAATCCGCCTCGACTAGGGCTAAAAATACCAAGGTGTACATCCAAAGATAGAATTAAGAACAGATTCATAAAACATGCAAAACTCAATCATCCAAACCCAAATATTCATAAACACAGCAAAGCAACAAGGGGGCTACATTGCTCCCCTAGATTAAAAGACTACTCACGCATGATTACAAGCAAAACCAAAGCAGAAAAGCTCAACATCTTCTTCTTGATCACGCGCACAAGCAAAGCTTCAAATCCGGGCTCCAAAATCCGCGACGGCTGCTGCGACGGCGGCAGCGAGGCCGCGACGGCTGCTCTCCTAGGTCAAGGAGCACCTCCAAGTCGTGGAGCCTCTCTCTCTCTCTCTCTCTCTAAAACGTGTGGGGGGGGGGGGGTTAGGCATGGCTAGCAAGGGGCGTGGAGCTCTTATTTATAGAGTTTGGATGGGCCTTGAGGTGTGTAACCTAGCCCATCTATCAAAACGGCGTAGTTTTGATAAGTGACACTCGAAACATTAAAAACTCTATCTTCCATCCACAATTTGGACTTGGGCCTTCAGGAACAAATGATCGGCATGGAAAAACGATTGGATCGGTCCAAAAATATCTCTGCATGCCAATTTGCACGTGATATGGTGAATTCACGTGCACCTCCAAATCAGCTCAAACTTCTCCCCAAGCTTCCTTGCATCCTGTAGAGGCCTGAGAGGCAAAAATAGGCTTGCACGTGAATTGGGTGAATTCACGTTCAGCTCCAAATGCTCTGAAATTTCTGTGGTAGGTAGATGACATCATTCTAAGAAACTTTTGTTCTTGCACGCTAATTGTTTGAGGCCATCTACTATGTCAAAAGTGAGGTCCAAAATCTTCCAAAACAGCTTAAAAACGCATGTATTTGCAACTAGCATCTTCCTAGGGGTTAGAGCAAATATATATGATATATGAGGCAATAAGGCTCTAATCATGCTCTTAAACATCCTAAATAAGTACTAGAATAACGGCATAAAATGCACGTTATCAAATACACCACACTTGAACCATTGCTTGTCCTCAAGCAAAAACATACAAGCATGCAAAAATAAAATAAACACGCAGTCAAACGGAAGAAAAATAAAATAACAATCAAGGAGAATCATGGTTTCCTAAGCATGCAACTCTATCATGATGAAATGGGAATTTAAGCATCAAAATGAGTCATAACTTAGTTCATTCATGTCCATATCCCTAGTCCAACAACCATGCAATATCTCCACTTAAATTTCAGATATGAGCAAGCAATCCATGATAAAATAGCACCTAGTTTCCCTTTTAAGTTCTTACCAAGGATAAGCAGCCTCACTCAAATATAGCAATTCTCAAGCCCCAATACCTATCAATGAACAATGGATGGAAAACTCTATCTCAACACTCACCATCAGCTATTTATTAAGTACTTGCCAAGCAATCATGAGAGTTCCCTATTGTGCTCATCAAAGAAAACACACTCTCTATTCTACTTTATTTGAACTCACACTCTAGTCTACTAACTCAATAAACTCACACTCTATTCTAATAACTGATAAAACAAAACCATGAGCTAAAGAATTAAGCTCAACACTCTGAAATAAACAAAACTCAGCCAATGTGGCTACAAATCTAAACAATCACACATAAACATCAAGCCAGTGTGGCTTTTATTCTAAATCTTTCTTTTTTTTTTCTTTTCTGTTTTTTTTTTCTCTCTTTTTTTTTTTAAGTAATAACCTTACAAGGTTGCATTTTATGCTCTCCCTTGATGGATTATTCACTCTTTTTTTTTATTCACATAACACATAAATAAGACCGATTTTTCTAATGCATACCCCTTGCCATTTTGCTACATAAGGAGAGACAAAAATTCATTGATGTCTCACATCCCATTTTCCAATTAAGTGATGGCTTTTTCACATTCTATATCACAACCTTTTATATTTACAACACAAGCAAACAAAAAATAGGATATATAAGAAGTCAAAGTGACTTAAAGGCCTTGCACCCTATCTACACACCAAACATCGAGCACTAATAAGTAATCACATGCTTACTTGACTCCTACCATTAAATAACTAATGTTAAGTGCAAGAAGAGTAGCAAATCAAACTATTACCCACAAACCATAAATGTCACTCAAGGGCTAAAAAAGATTCGTTCTCATTTTGCATTTCTTTTTCACTCAACTTTAAGGGTTACTTAGGTCTATCATAGCATTTCATGCTCAGCTAATATTCAAAACTCAGCTCCAAAAACATGGTGATATCATTCAAAAGATAAAGACATGATCAAACTAATTCAGAGCACATTTTAACTACTTTAACACCCTTATCACAACATGATACTAATGTGGCATAAAAAAAATAAATTTTAAGCCAAAATTGCATACTTAATATCCATGTCTCCACAAGCAAATCATTCAAGTAAACAACTCAAACAATCATGCAACTAAAAATTTTGTTTTTTTTTTAAATAAAACATGCAATCACAACATAAAAGACAAGCAAGTGGCTCAAGTCACTCCCATACACCACACTTAAAATATGCTATGTCCTCATGGCATAAAATAGGGAGTCGGAAAATACTTACCTCTCGGTTGGCAAGCGTAATAGTAGATGACATTGGCCACCATTCGTCGCACCTAAGCCACAAAGTCAACCGACGTCTCGCCGTGCACTTCCCAAGTTTCTCTCCCTCGCAGAATAGCCATCATGTAGTAGCAAGCAAAGATCCCACTTTGGAGTGATTTTGGTGTGGAAGCCTTTGAAGATGGCCTCTCTTTATTAGTTAAGAAAGAAGCAAAGTCTCCTGCACAATGGTTAGCTTGCAAACAATTTATTGAATAAAATAAATAAAAGAAAATAACATAAAATAAAACATAGCAATAAACATTGGGTTGCCTCCCAACCAGCGCTTTATTTAAAGTCTGTAGCTAGACTTTGTCATACTAAGCTCAACCAATGTATGAAAGGCTTTCATCCTTGCATTGTAAACCTCAGCAGTCTCATAGACCATAGCAATCGGATGAATGAACCGCTGTGGGAGCCACTTGAACTCCTGATTCAATTGTTGATAGGGAGACACCTCCACAAACTTATGGTTCTCCTTCCTCTCATTCCATCGAGATGGTAACACAAATTCAACATACTCCACAATTGGAGTAGTCATGATGCACGCATGGTTACCTCCCTTGTCAAGCACTTCCTTCTCTTGTATAAGGGAAGATGATTCCAAAGCAAACATAGTAGTGGTGGGCTCATGTAGCCTGTCTTCATAAAGAGTACCTTGGTTTGATGTGCCTTCAGATATGAGAATTATAGCATCATCATCCAAGATTTTTTGCTGCATCCTTGGGTTGTCATTTATTGGTTTCTCATGTTCTTCTAACACCCCAGAACAATTCAAGTCTTCCTCTTCTTCTTGGATGGAAAAATTGTCCTCATAAGCTCCAACCATGGGAAGAGTTGAAGTGGATACATCACATGGGCTATTAAATTGTGGTGGAGGGACCACCTCATCATAATGAAACATTGCCCTTTTGTCCACTTCTTGTTCTATAGCAGCATTAATGGTTTGACCATCTAGAATGCGAGCTTCATCTTCGGAATCATTATTAGCAGAAAACTCCCATTCTTGTGAGGCAGACCTGAAAGATTGATTCATGGAAGTTGGGGTGATGGCTTTGCAATTCTCTTCAGTGTTTATCTCTATGTCATCAACAAAGGAGTGAGATGAGACTCCAGTATTTACATTTTGAGCCATACTCATCAATAATTGCTCCATATTTTTTATGGTAGTCTCCATACGTCCTAGCCTTTCATTCAAATCCTCTACCTCTCTTTTGGTTTCTTCATCTTCAACTTGGGGCTGCCACTCTTGTTGTTGATATGGACAATAATTGCCATAGAGTGGGCCTTCATAGTAAGCTTCATCTTGATATTGCCCAACCCATCTATTCTCGGAATATCCATTGAAGAAATCATTAAACTCCTCAGGTGGTGGCTCTTGTGGATAGTAGTCACCCTCAAGTTGGGTGCAAGTTGGCCATACTTCTCTACCATCTCCATTAATACTCCCACCATAACAAGGAGGCTCCTGGTATGAATAACTACTTATGGGAGAATCATAGACAGTGCAATCCCAAGCACTATATGAAAATTGATCTGGTTGCATGGCCTGGAACATAAACATGTTGGTCTGCCATCATTGAATTCTCCTCATCTCTCCCTTGGTTTTCCCACAAATATTTGTTTCCTTGGATCATCCTTTCCAAACATTCTTCCATGGTTAGCTCCTCCTCATCTCCAAACCTGTCTATCCATTGGAGTCTTGTTCAGGTTTTGGATTAATGGATTAAAGGATTAAAGGACACAAGTTCCCCTCATCGCATACACAACTAGCAATACCTCAAACACTTGGTGTATGTTCCTGTAAAACAACAAGAACACACCCAAGCAGCTCGAACAATGCAAAATAAACAAATAAAGAACACAAGATAACAGAAAATAAAAGACAGAATAAAACACCAAGATCGAATTCAAACAATTTCACTAAATGTTGATTTTAAAAACTAGTTAACCGTTGAATCCCCGGCAACGGCGCCAATTTGACAGACAAGATTTTTAACCTCTCTAAAAGAGCTAGCTAATGTCGTTAAATCTCTCTTCAAGATAATAAATTCCCTAAGTTTGCACTAAAAGAGTAGCAGCAAGCAAGGGGTCGAACCCACAGGGATTAGCCTAGTTCTCTAGTTCTCAAATCAAAGCACCCAATTACTCTTGTTCTATAAAATGTCTTAGCAAAAAGTTTTCTTTTTTTAAACTAAAGATCTAATTTTTATTTGGTTTTCTTAATAAACAAAGAAAGTAAACTGGTTTTTAGGGTTAAGTTTCAAGGATTAAAAGCATCTAGGGTCACAATTTCACCTCCCTATGTTATCTCTCCTGGTTCATGGTATTAGGGTTGTCCGATTGAAAACATGCTAAACATAAGCCAAGGACAACAAATGGTCATTGAGGTCCTTTTAAGAGTTGTATGCCGGAATGGTCATCAAAACACACAAACATGCAAAGCCAATAAATCATACTTGCAAAAGGATAATGATCACACCAATTACAAATAAGTTATGAATCTCAATCCGCCCCAGACTAGGGCTAAAAATACCAAGGTGTACATCCAAAGATAGAATTAAGAACAGATTCATAAAACATGCAAAACTCAATCATCCAAACCCAAATATTCATAAACACAAGCAAAGCAACAAGGGGGGCTACATTGCTCCCCTAGATTATAAGACTACTCACGCATGATTACAAGCAAAACCAAAGCGGAAAAGCTCAACATCTTCTTCTTGATCACGCGCACAAGAAAGCTTCAAATCCAGGCTCCAAAATCCGCGGCGGCTGCTGCGACGGCAGCGACGGCTGCGCGACGGCTGCTCTCCTAGGTCAAGGAGCACCTCCAAGTCGTGGAGCCTCTCTCTCTCTCTCTCTCTCTAAAACGTGTGGGGGGGGGTTAGGCATGGCTAGCAAGGGGCGTGGAGCTCTTATTTATAGAGTTTGGATGGGCCTTGAGGTGTGTAACCTAGCCCATCTATCAAAACGGCGTAGTTTTGATAAGTGACACTCGAAACATTAAAAACTCTATCTTCCATCCACAATTTGGACTTGGGCCTTCAGGAACAAATGATCGGCATGGAAAAACGATTGGATCGGTCCAAAAATATCTCTGCACGCCAATTTGCACGTGATATGGTGAATTCACGTGCACCTCCAAATCAGCTCAAACTTCTCCCCAAGCTTCCTTGCATCCTGTAGAGGCCTGAGAGGCAAAAATAGGCTTGCACGTGAAATGGGTGAATTCACGTTCAGCTCCAAATGCTCTGAAATTTCTGTGGTAGGTAGATGACATCATTCTAAGAAACTTTTGTTCTTGCACGCAAATTGTTTGAGGCCATCTACTATGTCAAAAGTGAGGTCCAAAATCTTCCAAAACAACTTAAAAACGCATGTATTTGCAACTAGCATATTCCTAGGGGTTAGAGCAAATATATATGATATATGAGGCAATAAGGCTCTAATCATGCTCTTAAACATCCTAAATAAACACTAGAATAACGGCATAAAATGCACGTTATCATTAGCGCAGTTATTTTTGCCCTGAAGTCTTGGCGACATTACCTCGTTGGGAGAGAAATTTGTGGTATATACCGATCACAAAAGCCTACGGTATATCTTCACCCAGAGAGACCTAAATTTGCGACAACGGAGGTGGGTAGAGTACCTGCAAATGTTTGACTTCACGCTCTCCTACACTCCTGGGAAGGGAAATTTAGTAGTCGACGCGCTAAGTAGAAAGGGGAAAGTCGAGGTTTCCATGAGAGAATGGAAAATGATGGAGCGGTTGGCGGTGCTTCAAGTGCAACTTGCTTTCAGCGGTGAGGGAGCTATCCTGTGTCCTCTCACCGTGATACCGAGTTGTATCGGCGTGTCCGTGAGGGAAAGTTAGGCGACGTGGACCGTGAGGTGATCCGGGCCCAGGATAGAGGGCGGAGAGCCGTCGAGGACTGGACAGAAGGAGTTGAGCATGAGCTAAAATTTCGGGGGCGTCGATAGTACCACCTCCCTTGCGTGAGGATGTGCCGAGGGAATTTCATCATTCCCGTTTGGCTGTACATCCCAGGGGGAAATTAAGATGTATCATGCCGTTCGCGCACGTTCTGGTGGCCGGGGCTGAAACGGAGTGTAGCAGAGTTTGTTTCTAGGTGCCTTACCTGTCGGCAAGTGAAGGCAAAGCACCAACGACCCACCGGTCAATTGCAGCCTTTACCTGTAGCCGAGTGGAAGTGGGAGCATATTACCATGGACTTCGTGACGGGACTTCCTACCACTTCGGGAGGAAGGACATGATTTGGGTCATAGTGGACCGCTTAACTAAGTCAGCCCATTTCTTGGCAATTCGAGTGCGCGACTCTATCGGCACGTTAAGCCGATTGTATGTTGATGAGATTGTCCGCTTGCACGGAGTGCCCTTGTCTATTGTTTCGGACGGGGATGCGCGGTTTACATCCCGGTTTTGGGGAGGCCTGCAGGAAGCATTGGGAACCCGACTTAATTTGAGTACCGCATTCCATCCCTGAGACCGATGGTCAGTCCGAGAGGACCATTCAAACATTGGAAGACTTGTTGAGGGCTTGTGTACTTGACCTTGGAGGATCATGGGCTTCCCACCTTCCTCCTGGTGGAGTTTGCCTATAATAACGGTTACCGGTCTTCGATTGGGATGGCCCCATTTGAGGCATTGTATGGCCGACCGTGTCGGTCTCCATTATGTTGGGTAGAAGCCGGAGAGGCAGCTATGTTAGGACCTCAATTGGTCCAGGAGGCTACGGCAAAAGTTCACTGATTCGGCAATGCCTTCTTACAGCTCGGAGCGGACGAAGTCTTATGCGGATCGCCGACGCCGACCGTTGGAGTTTTGGTGGGAGACCACGTATTCCTTCGTGTTTCTCCACGGAGAGGGCATAAGAGATTTGGGACTGGGTTCAAGTTGTCCCCTCGGTACATTGGACCGTTCGAGATTTTGAGCAGAGTTGGACCTGTTGCTTATAGGTTGGCGTTACCACCTAGTTTGAGCAGAGTTCATAATGTTTTCCATGTATCCCAGTTGCGGAAATATCATCAAGATCCCACACACGTGCTAGATTGGGGTACCCTGGATCTTGGAGAGGATATGTCTGTTGTCGAGGCACCCATCCGTATTGTAGATAGGCGCGAGAAGCAGCTGCGAGGTAAGACTATTCCGTTGGTTCGGGTGTTGTGGTAACACCGAGGGCCGGAGGAAGAAACCTGGGAACGTGAGACCGAGATGCGTGCTCATTATCCTGATCCGTTCGAGGACGAACAACTCGAAGGAGAGGAGGAGGGCAAGCATCAAACTTCAACATAATCAGGTATTTGCCCAACTAGTCATCGCTACATGATCATGTGGAGTGTATAAATGTGTGAAATAATTTGTGATTTGTTGTGTATTAATTTGTGCTAGAGGGTGTTAGAGGCCTATGCATTGGTTGTGATTGTTTTCTTTCATTCCACTTTTCTTTTCGAGGACGAAAAGTCTTAAGGGGGAGAGGATGTAAGGACCCGTACCTTGAGTTAGTCACGGTTTTGCCTTCGAGTAGAGTTTTTCTAGGTTTTGACCTAGTGAATGGGCTCAAATGAATTCACGTGCAAAAGGAAAGATGCTTAGAATGATGTCCTCTATCTACCACGAAGTTTCCAGGCCAAACAGACGTGTATGTGAGGTGCACGTGAAATGGGTCCAATTCACGTGCAAGTATGGTTGTCTTCTAAATGATGCAAGGAGGCTAGGGGTGAAGTTTGAGCGCATTTGGAGTGCATATGGAGTTGCACGTGAATTGGGGAATTCACGTGCAAATTGGCGTGCGACCATATTTTTGCATGGTTCCCTTGGTTTTGACATTCTAATGATCTTTCTCCAAAGGACCATGTTGAAATTCCGAGTATTTTGGCCTATATGGGTGCGGAAAGGTGCTAACTTGTGTGATCAAAACTACGTCGTTTTGATCCTGGGTTTACTTAATCAAAACTACGTCGTTTTGATGTGGGTAGTGTCTATATAATGAGGGCTTGAGTTTGAGTTTAGGGTTCTTGTGTTCTTCTTTCTTTGGAGCTGCGCCAGAGAGAGAGAGAGAGAGAGAGAGAGGATCTCCAGGCGATTGCCGTGGTGGTTCGCGTCGTTGGGGAGCTGTCTAGCATGGAGGTTAGGACAAAAGTCCGAGGTAGGGATTCCTGTTCTTCCTAACTCTCCTCTGTTCTAGGATATTCACCTATATATATATATATATGTAAATCCATATAGGTGTGATCTCCTATATGGTTGTTGGCCTTCGGTGGCATGTTCTATTGATTTTTATGTTGAATTTGGCCTGAGGATTTTTCTGGGGTTGTTTATGCCCACCATGTGTTTGATGAAATGTATGTGAGGCCTGCACACTATATATTTGATAAAATGTCTGTGAGGCCCGCATGCCATGTATTCAATATAATGCCCGTGAGACCTTGTATATGGGTGTCGATGATATACCTACGTGATTGGTGTGTCCTGTGTTTGATTTGTATTTGATTTTGAGCCTATGAGGCTGATGTGTGTGGCTTGTATCTGACCATGTTGGTCCTTATGAGATAAAGTGTAAATCGTGTCTTGAGTTTACATGTGAGATGTAATCTGCTATCTTTGTTTCGTTGATCTGTTTGAGACCGAGCTGAGATATGGGCCAGGCACAATAGCTGGACCCCTTTGAGATTTGACCAGGACGTGGTCCTGAGTCTCGGTCGTAGCACTCACGACGGTGGGCTAAGTCTACACCCATTCCTGAGGGTAGGTATGGCGCCCGAGGAGGTGGTTGACCATATCGACTCGGGTGGAAAATGTTGCATTGGTGTCCATGCAACATTCACCTGGATGTGGTATGTCATGTCGCCGTGGTGGCGGGGTGTCCTCTGCCCTCCGGTGCGGGCTCAGGTAAAGAGTGTTTCCTGGGTGATGTTTCTTTGCTTTAGCCTTAGGCACGACACGAGCATAAGCATACACATATCATGCATGTTGTAGAGCGGGACGGGTCTGGGGAGACTGGATCCCTACTGAGCTATGGTTTGCTCACCCCTCCTATAAACTGTTCTTTTGCAGGGTTTAGCAGGCGGTAGGTGAAGGCTGAGGAGCTAGGCCCCTGAGGCTGGGGGTTTTATGTTATTTCCTTTGTTGTACTCTGGTTTTATGTGTTTGGAATTTGGTTTGGTTTTTATTTGTGGCTTCATAGGGGTTTTTCCCCGACTGGGTTGTAATAAACATTTGGTCTTTGAAATGAAATAAAATGAGATGTTGTTATTCAATTTGTGTTTGTGTGCATGGTTTGGGAGCAGGAGCATGCCCCTTGGCATGTTAGCCTGGTTGTGCAGGTTTGGGACAGCACCCGTGCCAGAAGTTCTTTTTTTTTTTAGGTGCTTGCACCAACCCCTTGTCCCTTCGGGTGCGGGCATGGGCAGTCACTACTCATTTCCAAGTGGAAGGAAATTGGGGCGTGACATGATGGAACAAGCTATGACCTTCCCACATCCATACACACCAAAATAGTCACAATTCCAACATGGTCCTTTGGGAAACGATGATTAGAATGACAAAACCAAGGCAACCATGCAAAAAGATGCCTGCACGCCAATTTGAACGCCAATTCCCCAATTGGCGTGCAGCTCCAAATGCACTCAAACTTCACCCCAAGCCTCCTTGCATCTTGTAGAGGTCTGAGAAGCAAAAATATGCTTGCACGTGAAATGGGTGAATTCACGTGCAACTCCAAATGCCCTGAAATTGCTGTGGTAGATAGAGGACCTCATTCTAAGAAACTTTTGTTCTTGCACGTCAATTGTTTGAGGCCATCTACCCTATCAAAAGTGAGCTCCAAGATCAGCCAAAACGACTTAAAACCGCCTGTATACGCGTAGCATCTTCCTAGGGCATAAATGTACGTTATCACTTGTCACATGCACCTCCCAAAAGTCTCCTCTTGGGCTCATCTCTTACCTCAAACTTGTGCACCAACATCCAAGGTGTTTGTGGTTAACTTCTTACACACGGGTCATTACAGGGAGGGACTCCGGCAGGAGGTTCGGGAGGAGGTGCACCGTGAGATGGCAGCACAGCAGGTGGTACCACCACCACCACCAGTAGGGGAGCTGCCTCGTGAGCGTGAGAGTTCGCTGGGTGGTGTATCGACTCGTGCAGAGGATGACATGGTGACACAGTTCCGAAAGGAATAACCTCCGCGATTCAAGGGGGAAGGTGATCCTGTGGTAGCTGAGCAGTGGTTGAGGCAGATAGAGCATGTGTTCTCCTTTCTCCTGCCCCGGGAAGAGGATAAGGTGCGACTGGCAATTCGGCAGCTGGAGGGGGATGCTTTGGAGTGGTGGACGAGTGTCGCGGGGAGCCGTGCGGTGCAACTCATGCTTTGGGAGGAGTTCTTGCAACTCTTCCATGATGAGTTCTTCCCGGAATCAGTGAGATGGCAGAAGAGGGAAGAATTCGGCAGCTTGAAGCAGGGATCCAGGATGGTACCTGAGTTTGAGCGGGAGTTCTGGAGCTTGAGTAGGTTTGCTCCTGAGACTGTGGCAAGGGAGGACCTGAAGGCCCACAAGTTCACTTTGGGCCTTAGGCAGAGGGTGGCAATTCTACGCTTGAGGACCTATGCTGAGGTTGTGGAGACGGCCCATATAGTCGAGAGAGAGCTGGATGATGGGAGACAGGCCTATCAGGGTCGCCAGTTGCAGAGTGGGCCTGATCGAGATGCAGGCCTCAAGAGGCTCATGACGGAGGAGAGGGATAGCAGTATTTTTCGCAGTCGGGGTCAGACATCTGTGAACCCCGGGAGGTTCACCTTTGGCGGCGGAAAACAGGGTGGTCCATCTGGGGGTCTCCCTAGCGGTTGTCACTACTGGGGGGAGCAGGGTCACTTCAAGGGGGAGTGCCCTAAGAAGGACTGGCGATGCAGCAACTGTGGACGAGAGGGCCATTTACGCCGGGTTTGCAGGAGTGGCAACAGAGGTGGGGGGGGAGGCGTGGCATCCAGCGTGAGGAGTGATGCTAGCTTCCGTGCACCAGTTGAGAGACCAGCTCGTCAGTGGCAGGCCAGCCAGGCAGGATCCAGTCAGACCGGACCTCAGGGGAGGCCAGAGCGACAGCAGGCTGATGCTAGAGGCAGTCAGGGCGGGAGCCGCCCAGTGAGTGAGCCGACCAGTGGCACGGGCCAAGGGAGGGTGTTTGCACTGAATGTGACAGCCCAGAAGGAGGCTGAGCTACCACCTTCGCCGGCAGAGGAGGGAGCAGCACCATCGGTGGTTAGAGGTACTCTTTTGATCTCCCGTATGCTTGCTTCTGTTCTTTTCGATACTGGTGCATCGCGTTCTTTTATTGCTGAGCTTATAGTTGAGGGCTTGGGGTTAACGTGTGTTGAGGCGGAGAGGCCCTTAGTTGTAGAGTCTCCGGTGGGAGGTATGATTGAGGTGCGACATGTTTGCCACAATTGTGGTTAACCATAAGTGATGTGGAGCTGAGCTTCGACTTGCATGTGATGCCTTTGCGTACTTTTGACCTGATCTTGGGTATGGATTGGCTTATGGCTTTCCAGGTCAAGATAGACTGTTACCGGCGGCGTGTATCCTTTGTGTCACCCGCAGGAATCTCTTGCACCCTGCAGGGGGAGTGGGACAGTGAGGCGAGTCGGGCCGGGCCAGTGTTGGACCAGTGGGGTGCCATTACCCACAAGTTGGCAGCCCCGACCTTTGCCGAGGAAGGGAAGGTGGGAAAGAGGGTGTGGCCCGTTGTTGTGGACCAATTTTAGGATGTTTTTTCGAAGAGTTGAGGAGTTTGCCACCTAAGAGGAGTGTGGAGTTCACCATTGAGTTGGTGCCGGGGACGGGTCCGTTTTCTCAAGTAGCGTACCGTATGGGGCCGGCGGAGCCGAGGGAGCTACGAGAGGCAAATCGAGGAGTTGTTGGGCCAGGGGTATATCGGATCGAGTACCTCACCTTGGGGTGCTCGGAGCTCTTTGCTAAGAAGGCGGATGGCACGCTCCGTCTCGCATCGACTACGAGGAAGCCGAATTCGGTGACCGTGAAGAACAAGTATCTGTTGCCTCGGATAGATGATCTGTTTGACCAATTGAGTGGGGCCCAGTGGTTTTCCAAAATAGATTTACGGTCGGGGTATCACCGGCTCGGGGTTAGGGAGGAGGACATCCCTAAGACGGCTTTTCGGTGGAGGTATGGGCATTATGAGTGGGTAGTGATGCCTTTCGGGCTCACTAATGCGCCAGGTTGTTCATGCATTTGATGAACCAGGTCTTTGCTCCCTACTTGGATTTGTTTGTGGTGGTGTTTATTGATGATATCTTGGTGTATTCCAAGACCGAGAAGGAGCATGTGGAGCACTTAGCAACAGTGTTACAAACCTTGAGGGACCAACACTGTTTGCTAAGTTTAGCAAGTGTGAGTTTTGGCTGCAGGAGGTTCACTTTCTTGGCCATCCTGGTGTCACCGAGGGAGTTAGGGTGGACCCGGCCAAGATTGAGGCCGTAGCATCGTGGGCGAGGCCAACCAACGTTTTTGAGATCCGTAGCTTTCTTGGCTTGGCGGGGTACTATCGTCGTTTTGTCGAGGGATTCTCTCGTTCGGCAGCTCCTATGACAGCGTTGACTCGGAAGGGCATGAAGTTTGATTGGACTGACATGTTTCAGCAGGCGTTTGAGGCTCTCAAAACCTGTTTGACCACCGCACCGATATTGAGGTTACCTCGGCAGGATATCCCATATGAGGTGTATTGTGATGCGTCCAGGGTTGGTTTGGGGTGTGTGCTTATGCAGGAGCACAGTGTGGTAGCTTATGGGTCAAGGCAGCTAAAGCCTCATGAGCAGAATTACCCTACCCATGATCTTGAGTTGACGGCTGTCATCTTCGCCCTAAAGAGTTGGCAGCACTACCTCTTGGGGGAAAAGTTTGTGGTGTTCTCAGATCACAAGAGCCTTCAGTACATCTTTACTCAGAAGGACTTGAATTTGAGGCAAAGGAGATGGGTGGAGTATTTGTAGACCTTTGACTTTACTCTTGCCTATACCCCGGGCAAGGGTAATGTTGTGGCCGACGCGTTGAGCGAGAAAAGGGAAAGCCGAGGTGGCCGTGAGAGAGTGGAAGCCGATGGAGCAGTTGGCGATGTTGCGGGTGCGGCCTGTTGTTCGTGATGGTGGGACAGTCCTGAGTCCTTTAGTGGTTGTGCCTGAGTTGTATCGCGCGACCGGGAGGAACAGTTGGGTGACATTGAGTGTGAGGTTCTCCGTACCCGTATTGAGGCCGGGGAGCTATCCGAGGACCGGACAGAGGGTCCTGAGCATAAGTTATCTTTTCAGGGGCGGTTGGTAGTGGCTTCTTCCCTCGGGGATGAGGTGATGAGGGAGTTTCACCAGGCCTAGAGTTCTCGTGCATCCAGGGGGGTACGAAGATGTACCATGCGCTTCGGGGACATTTTTGGTGGCCTGGGATGAAACGCGATGTGGCTGCCTTTGTTTCGCGGTGCCTCACGTGTCAGGGTGAAGGCCGAGCATCGGCGGCCGGCGGGCATGTTACGACCATTGCCCATAGCGGAGTGGAAGTGGGACCACATAGCGATGGATTTTGTGGACCGGCCCCACTCGTGTGATCGATTGGGGGACATTGGACATTGAGGATGACATGTCCGTTGTTGAGGCCCCTATCCTGGTATCCTAGATCGGCGAGAGAAGCTTTTGCGTGGTCGTGCTATTCCTTTGGTTCGCGTCTTGTGGCAGCACCGTGGCATTGAGGAGGAGACATGGGAACATGAGTCCGTGATGCGTGAGCAAGACCTTGAATTGTTCGAGGACGAACAATCTTAAGCGTGGGCGGTGGCTGTTGGTGGCTGTTGGCCAAGGGATAGTGATGTGTTTTCTTGTATTAGTTGTTTATGATTTGGTGTTTGTTTTGTCTTTTAGACATGTGTTCATATTTGTGATGTGTTTTGAGATGTGTATTTGTGACATGTGGATATGTGTTATATGCATTATTGTGATGCATGTGGTTATGGATTATGGTGGTACCTTGTTATGTGTCTTGTGCGCGGTGTATGACCCATTTGGGTGTTGTGGCTCGCCGTGTGGCAAATGGGTAGCTTGTGTTTGTTTTCCTCGTATGTCATTTCTTTTCGAGGACAAAAAGTCTTAAGGGGGAGAGGATGTAATGACCCATGTGTGACCCGTGTGTAAGAAGTTAACCACAAACACCTTGGATGTTGGTGCACAAGTTTGAGGTAAGAGATGAGCCCAAGAGGGGACTTTTGGGAGGTGCATATGACAAGTGGTAACATGCATTTATGCCCTAGGAAGATGCTATGCATATACATGCGGTTTTAAGGCTGTTTTGACAGATTTTAGAGCTCACTTTTGGTATAGTAGATGGCCTCAAACAATTGGCGTGCAAGAACAAAAAGTTTCTTAGAATGAGGTCCTCTATCTACCACGAAATTTCAGGGCATTTGGAGTTGCACGTGAATTCACCCATTTCATGTGCAAGCATATTTTTGCTTCTCAGACCTCTATAAGATGCAAGGAGGCTTGGGGTGAAGTTTGGGTGCATTTGGAGCTGCACGCCAATTGGGGAATTGGCGTGCAGGCATGTTTTTGCATGGTTACCTTCGTTTTGTCATTCTAATCATCTTTTCCCAAAGGACCATGTTGGAATTGTGAATATTTTGGTGTGTATGGATGTGGGAAGGTCATAGCTTGTTCCATCAAAACTACGTCGTTTTGATGCTGGAATTCACTTAATCAAAACTACGTCGTTTTGATGTTGTGTTGTCTATATAAGGAGGAGAAGCCCCTCTGTTTTAGGTTGAGGGTTTGTTGCTCCACCATCCGTCGCAGAGAGAGAGAGAGAGAGAGAGAGAGAGAGAGAGAGAGAGAGAGAGAGGGAAGGAGAGCTTCTGGTGGCTGCCGGAGCGTCTTGCGTGGGTGGTCGGAGTCTTGCGTGGAAGCGGGAACAGGAGAACATACAAGGTAGGGGTTCTGTTCTTCCTAAATCCTCCTTTGTCCTAGGGTTCTAGGGCAGATTATGGATTATATCTGTTTATATATATATATATGTAATCCATATAGGTGTGATCTCCTATATGGGTGTTGGCCTTCAGTGGCATTTTGGTGTGATTCTGTTATTACATGCTATATGTTCGATGAAATGCCTGTGTGAATATAGCTGTGTATATGCCCATTACGTGTTTGGTAATATGTCTGTGTGGCTGGACTTGAGATTTGGTGTATGTATGCATGCTGGGTGTTTGTTCTATTGCCCGAGTGGCCGGGTTTGTGCACTTGTGAACGGGTGCACACCAAGTGTTTGGTTTTATGCTTGAGTGACCATGGTGTGTGTTGTGTGCATGATCGTGGTATCCTGGCCTGAAGAGGCGGTTAAACTACTTTGCCTGAGAGGCGGTTAAACCAGTGGCCTGAAGAGGCGGTTAAACTACTTTGCCTGAGAGGCGGTTAAATCAGTGGCCTGAAGAGGCGGTTAAATTACTTGCTTGAGATGCGGTTTGTTAGCCAGTGTGGCTGGGGCTGGGGTTACGCCCGCTTGTGTGGAATGTTTTATTTTCTTTTTCCTAATACTGTCACGTCACTACACCTGTGCACATGCATGTAGCCGCTAGGAGCATGGGAAGGGTTAGGGAGACTTGATCCCTAGCGAGCTGTGGTTGCTCACCCCCCCCTACCTGTGTTTGCTTGTTTTCCAGTGACTTACAGGCATTAGGTGGATACACCAAGGTGGAAGACCTTATTTATTTTACTCTCTTCCATTTATGTTATTTTTTTATGGGAATTGATGTAACCCAGTGGGGATGGATTGGAAAGAGGATTTTGTTGTAATAAAGACTGGTTTGGATTGTGGATTACTTTTATGGACATTACTTTCTTGAATGTGTTGTGGATGTTTAAAATGTTAAATTCGGGGTTTGCATCCTAACCCCTTTGCCCTCCGTGTGGGTACAAGGGGAGTCACGTACCGGTTTCCTCGGGTTGGAAATCCGGGGCGTGACAGTACTCCACGATAGTGATATATTTTATACACTGTGTCTAACACACTCTTTGAAAGAAGGAATATACGACAAAGTCACAAATTACATCGAAATGGATAAACCACATATTTGTCTTAATTACAAATCAAAAAACTTGTGTCTTTCATAACACTAGTTGTACGGGGTTTGCCGAATGCAATGTACTCCACAATAGTGATATATTTCCTACAATGTGTCTAATACACTGTTTGAAATAAGGAATACACGTTGAGGTCTCAAATTCCATTAAAATGAATAAACCACATATTTGTTTAAATTACTGAATCAAAAGACTTGTGTCTTTAAGGACACTTGTTGGACGTGGTTCTCTGAATGCGACGTAATCCACCATTGTGATATATTTCCTTTACTAAGTCTAGCACACTCTTTGAAGTTACGAATTGTCATGCCCCGAATTTCCAACCCAAGGAAAACGGTTCGTGACTCCCCTATACCCAACCCGGTGGGCTGGTGGTGGATGTACAAAACAAATATTCATACAGGTCAACGTATACATTCACCACTGATAATCACAAAGATGTAAATTAAATATCTTTATTAATCTTCAACCATAATAAATGTTCACAACCACACGTGTCTTTATTACATTCCAAATCCTTTTACAATATCTCCCTACTTGGGTTACATCAATTTACATAAAATAATATAATCGAAAAGAAACGATAAAGCAAATACGAGTCTTCCACCTCGGGATTCCACCTAACGCCTGTAGGTTCCTGAAAGAAAACACATCACGGTAGGAGGGGTGAGCAACCACGGCTCAATAGGGGATCAAGTCTCCCCCAACCCATCCCATGCACCTATCATCTATATGTGAGCGTGCACCAGGTGCGGTGACGTGACATAGACATAACAAGGAATTCACACCACACAAATGGCACAACCTCAGTCCCAGCCACAGGCTAACACTTTAACCACCTCTCAAACAAGTGATTTAACCGCCTCTTCAGGCCAAGTGATTTAACCGCCTCTTCAGGCCAAGTACCAAACAGACAAGCTCACAAAGATACACCTTGGTCACTCAGGCATAAAACCAAACACTTAGCATGCACACATTCACAAGTGCACAAACCCAGCTTCTCAGGTATAAAAACAAACACTTAGCATGCACGTGTTTACAAACCCACAAATCCAGCCTCTCAAACATAAAAACAAACACTTACTGGGCATATTTACGCAAACATAATCACACAGGCATTTTATCGAACATGTAACATCCACTAACAACCCAACATCAGAAACACACCCAGGGTGCCATTGAAGGCCAACATCCATATAGGAGATCACACCTATATGGATTTACATATAGATATTATAACAATAGCCATAGAAACTTTGTAAAACCTCTACGCAGGGCTAACCCCAGAACATACCGGGAAAGACAGAACCCCTACCTTAAAGAAGATCCTCCTTGCTCCCGCGCTAGACGCCGTGTTCCCCATGTACGACGCTCTGGCAGCAACCAGCAGCTCTCCTTCCTTCCCTCTCTCTAGCTCTCTCTCTCTCTCTCTACGACGGCTGTAGTGGCTGAAGAGAACCCTAAACCTAAAACAGGGAGTCTTCACCTCTTTATATAGACAACTAAAATCTCAAAGCGACGTAGTTTTGATTAAATGAATTCCAGCATCAAAACGATGTAGTTTGGATGACGGACTATAACCTTTTTGCTACTACACAGGACAAAGCACTCATAATTTCACCATGGTCCTTTAGCAAAAGAGGATCAGAACAACAAAACAAGGGTAATGGAGGCTACACGTGAGAAAGTATGCTCACGTGCATTCTCACGGGCGCCTCCAAATGCTCTATAATTTCACCACAAGACTTGGAACAACATCAGGAAGACTACCATGCAAAAATCTCCCTGCACGTGAAAAGCATTCTCACGTGCACTCTCTATTGGGCTCAAACTTTGCCTCTTGCTTGCTCATCAACATACAAGATGATTAAGCCAAAGTGTGGAAAGAAAACTCCCTAAAACCCAACAATTTCCACCTAAAAGGCAAAACTGACTAACTCCTCACATCCCAAAATACGGGTCATTACATCCTCTCCCCCTTAAGACTTTTCATCCTCGAAAAGAAACAACATGCAAGGGAAACCACACAGGAAGCCACAACACCCAAATAGGTCATACACCGCACATTTGTACACAATAGCACATAACACGGTGCCACCACAGTCCATAACCACATGCATCACAATCCATGGAAACACATCCACATGTCACAAATACCCATCAGAAGCACATTTCATTAACACATTCAATATAAATAAAAGTCAAAAGTCGAAAGGAAATAGAAATACACCAACCAACAGCCACCCCTCCACCCTTAAGAGTGTTCGTCCTCGAACAACTGTGGGTGTTGCTCACGCATCATGGATTCGCGTTCCCATATTTCCACCAGAGGACGTGTCGTCCTCCAAAAGACAATACACTTTCCATAATGCACATGCTGATGCACATCGCCCACAACTATTCACATACCCGTGACTGAAGATATCACACAACAACATACATGAAGGCACGTACCCACAGACCCAATACAACACAGCATGATAGGGAAACACATATTCTAAACTCACAAACAACCCTTGTTCTCCTCACCTAACACATGTCACAAGTATTCACATGTCACGATGGTGTACGACATATACGCTCATCCCCAACACGTACGTTTAACAAATCACATAGGTCACAGGCTAACTCACATCATAAACACCACTACGAGGAACAACTCACAAATAAAACACTACTACACGTTTAACGTTCCACCGCCCATTCGCCAACACCAAACAAACTCATCCGCAGGGAGTTTCCTCACAACCTTCCCACCTTTGGACTTTTCGTCCCCGAAAAGAGAAATCAAGTAGTAAACATCACGAGAAGATCAAAGCAACACAGCAAACACAAAGAGGTTACAAGGAAACACAAACAAACAAGAGAAAAGCATTATGCAAACCACAATCACACTTCCACACATGGAGATCACCTCAAGAGCACCATCATCACCGCTAAAACCGCCTCACTCTATAGCGATACACGCAACAACGGAACCCAACCAATGCCAAAGGGAACTCAAGATGACTTACAATCCAGGACACAACTACATCAGGATGAAGTTTGCCCTCCACCAATTCGGTCACAGTCAACAAGACGCTCAACAGAGTCCGATGAGCAACTCAAAACAACAAATTCAGTACCATACCCAATCATGGCAAGACCAAAAAAACTACTATCGGGCTAACACCAGTCACCAACGTTGAGAATCTACTAAAGAATCCCATGAACCAGAACGTCACACAGATAACACCTCTCTGACTACGGTCAAATAGGGATCCACCAAGGTCCTATATAGCCTTCACTAACTGAGGCTTATGTTACAACCCAAGTGATAACGCCTTACTCAGTCGGCAGACATTCCATGCGATAGGAATTCTTTGACGTCGGGTAGTTGCCAACAACGTTGTTCTCACCACCTTAGAAAACTCTCCTACCCGCAACATGACAATAACAGAATCCGCGGTGTCACCACTCACAGGTCACAAGGGAATCGTTAGCCTCCTGGGACATGCTCCACCTCATGGCCCACTAACCCCGCTATACCAACCGTCACGTTCTATCTCAACACACCAATAAAACGCTCAAACTGACCAAGAAATACTCAGGCTCTAGCCTCAGCTAAATGTGATCACTGCCATTCCTCCGGGTAGGCACAGGAAACAAGACATGCAAACGCCTGATTCGGGACTTTCACGTAGCACCCAAACACACCAACACCTTGATAGCGTGAACCATCTCCCTTATTGCGTGATACTATACATGAAAAGTTTTCAAGGAGGACATATGTAGGTCATTCGTCTACCACCACCGCTCTAATGCATACACCTTTTGATATCCTCCAGGACATAAATCTCTCCCCAAGGAGTAGCACTAATACCCCGTCCTAGCAAAACTGTCACAACTGACTCAACTTGGGAAATCAAACAACTCTTTTTCTTTCCCAACTTACCAACATTTTAGTAACACCAGACAAGGAATAACATAAACAACATCACCTCTAACACTCTTCCTTATCCCCACACCACGCTTACTATACCAATACCCCATGCCTCATCCTTCTCTACGCATATGTGTCGCAACACCCACATGTAGCAACTCCGCTATATACCTTTACCACTTATGCAACACATACAACAAGACAATGCTACATTTTCTGCACATTCTCAACACATGCAACGAAACACAAGACACCTGACGAGTAGAACGTACCAGTTTTAAACCTTCTCCTCTCCTTTAAACTCACTTCCCACAAGATACAGACCAAAGGAATGGCCCTACCATGCAAAAGCACACCCTTAGTCCCTAGAGAAATGTTTTCCAGATGTGGGTAAAAAGCCTGAATAAGGCCTGCCAAATCTCACTTGCTTACCTCTTGTTACCAATTGGATGCACCAGGCACGACCCTTGAAACCCACTTACAGCCGATAGCTGAGCTCCAGAACAATTCACATTTTATACATGTGCATACCCATTTCACAACATATTCTAGGAACATTACTCAAGGTCTTTCACACACCACAAACATGACAAATGGCCACTGCTCGACCATCTGAGAACCCAGAACACCTATATAGTTACTAACCAAAACTTGCAACGACCACTCTAGCCAACAAGATAACACTTCAAGGACTCTAAGAGCAGGCTATACTAGTTGCGTTTTCCACCCTCAACCACAACGCTTGGAAAGGTAACCCTAGGAATATCCCTTTCAAGTAGTACTCCACACATACCTTTATCCACATAAGAACATATCTCTATTATTCAAGGTTGCCAAGGAGGGGTCACACGTTACCCACAAGCCATCACCTCACACCTCAAGCTCTACTAGGTAGCAAAAGGTAGCCTACAAGGTTTGATTACTTTAATTATCCACGGTTGTCAAAATTGAATACCACTCCCATATAAAACCAACACTCACATATCTATCAGTTACTTATTATCCTTCTAGTGTCATAAATATAAATGTTCATTTTTCTTATTATATTCTTCTTATTATTATTATATATATATATATTTTGTTACAAGTCACCAACAACATCTATTAGCAATGCTAACTCAAACGATCTCCTAAGCTTCACCAAATGGCAACCGTGGCTCAAGAGCCCTACCAACGAGAATACCCCTCTATTACAAGTGTCTTAATTTAATAGCTAGAAACTCAACAATCAAAGGTCCACCCATCCTCACCTAAGTCAATACGAGACTCAACCAATCACTATCTTCCTGGAGATGTCCTACTTTTCTACAGATACAACACCGATATCGCTTCTGTTACACTCTTTTTCAATGTCCCGGTTGTCCACAGCAAGAACAACCCTTTAAGCAACTGGTCTCAAATTGATTTGTTGGGGGATTGACCCCTGTCTCGAAACTTGTGGCCATCTTTCGATTGCCCTCGTCGCCTCTTGGGGTCCTTTCTGCCGATCAGGACAACAATGCTTCAGTTGATCTTCATCCGAGCTCCTCCAAATGATGTGGGTTGACCGCCCTCGGCGTGCCTCGCTCTTAATCGGTTATCGAATCTCATCCCTCAATTCTGGAATAATCAGGGTTAAAATGCCAATCTTTGCCATGTGAAGATCATTACTTACGGCTGCGGCTCCGCCACTTGCCCGCCTGGGTGGCGGGATCTTGATAACGTGCATTTTATGCCGTTATTCTAGTGTTTATTTAGGATGTTTAAGAGCATGATTAGAGCCTTATTGCTTCATATATCATATATATTTGCTCTAACCCCTAGGAAGATGCTAGTTGCAAATACATGCGCTTTTAAGTTGTTTTGGCAGGTTTTGGACCTCACTTTTGACATAGTAGATGACCTCAAACAATTTGCGTGCAAGAAGAAAAGTTGCTTGGAATGATGTCCTCTACCTACCAGGAGAAATTTCAGAGCATTTGGAGCTAATTTGGAGTTGCACGTGAATTCACCCATATCACGTGCAAGCATATTTTTGCCTCTCAGGCCTCTACATGATGCAAGGAAGCTTGGGGAGAAGTTTGAGCTGATTTGGAGGTGCACGTGAATTCACCATATCACGTGCAAATTGGCGTGCAGAGATATTTTTGGACCGATCCAATCGTTTTTCCATGCCGATCATTTGTTCCTGAAGGCCCAAGTCCAAATTGTGGATGGAAGATAGAGTTTTTAATGTTTCGAGTGTTACTTATCAAAACTACGTCGTTTTGATAAGTGGGCTAGGTTACACACCTCAAAGCCCATCCAAACTCTATAAATAAGAGCTCCACGCCCCTTGCTAGCCAAGCCTAACCCCCCCACACGTTTTGAGAGAGAGAGAGAGGCTCCACGACTTGGAGGTGCTCCTTGACCTAGGAGAGCAGCCGCCGCAGCACGGCCGTCGCGGATTTTGGAGCCTGGATTTGAAGCTTTGCTGTGCGCGTGATGAAGAAGAAGATGTTTAGCTTTTCTGCTATGGTTTTGCTTGTAATCATGCGTGAGTAGTTCTTTTAATCTAGGGGAGCAATGTAGCCCCCTTGTTGCTTTCTTGTGTTTATGAATATTGGGTTTGGATGATTGAGTTTTGCATGTTTTATGAATCTGTTCTTAAGTTCTATCTTTGGATGTACACCTTGGTATTCTTAGCCCTAGTCCGGGGCGGATTGAGATTCATAACTTATTTGTAATTGGTGTGATCATTATCCTTTTGCAAGTATGATTTATTGGCTTTGCATGTTTGTGTGTTTTGATGACCATTCTGGCATACAACTCTTAAAAGGACCTCAATGACCATTTGTTGTCCTTGGCTTATGTTTAGCATGTTTTCAATCGACAACCCTAATACCATGAACCAGGAGAGATAACATAGGGAGGTGAAATTGTGACCCTAGATGCCTTTAATCCTTGAATCTTAATCCTAAAATCAACTTACTTTCTTTGTTTATTTAGAAAACCAAATAAAAATTAGATCTTTAGTTTAAAAAAGAAAACTTTTTGCTAAGACATTTTATAAAACAAGAGTAATTGGGTGATTTGATTTGAGAACTAGAGAACTAGGTTAATCCCTGTGGGTTCGACCCCTTTCTTCTTGCTGCTATTCTTTTAGTGCAAACTTAGGGAATTTATTATTTTGAAGAGAGATTTAACGACATTAGCTAGCTCTTTTAGAGAGGCTAAAAATCTTGTCTGTCAAATTGGCGCCGTTCTTTGGGGATTCAACGGTTAACTAGTTTTTAAAATCAACATTGAGTGAAATTGTTTGAATTCCGATCTTGGTGTTTTATTTTGTCTTTACTTTTCTGTTATTTTGTGTTCTTTATTTGTTTATTTTGCATTGTTCGGAGCTCCTGGGGTGTGTTCTTGTTGTTTTACAGAACATACATCAAGGATTCCTAGTTGTGCATGCAAAGAGAGGAGGATATACAATTTACGCGGGAACCTGAAAGGTTGTTCAGGAGCTCGTCGTAGAGCAGCTAGGGAAGCAAGACGTGAGGCGGAAGAAGCACTACAAGGCTTGGAGCAATCCGTAGGCGATCTGATGGCAGATCTCGGACCTGATGGTGGTGCACCGCAAGGAGGGGCCAATTACAATGGCCAATATCCAGGAAGAAGAGGGTAATAGGTTTATGCCCAGAACCTTCTTAGATTATGCGAGGCCGATGATGTCGGACCATTATTCTGGGATTCGGCAGACAAGAGTCCAAGCGAATAGCTTCGATGGAAGCCGGCATTGATCAACATGGTGAGCAACAACGCGTTTGGAGGAACAGCCGTGGATGATCCACACCAGCATTTGATGAGGTTCTACCAGGTGTGTGACACCATCAAGATCAACAATGTGTCGGAGGAGGCCATAAAGCTAAGGCTTTTCCCTTTCTCTTTAAGGGAAAGAGCTCTTGGCTGGTTCAACGATCTGCCAACAGGTTCAATCAACACTTGGGAGGAGATGCAGACCAAGTTCATGTCAAAGTACTTCCCTCCTTCCAAGGTGATCCAACTCAGGAGGAGAGATTAGCAGGTTCAGGCAAGATGAGATGGAGACTCTTCATGAAGCTTAGGAGCGTTTCAAAGACTTAGTGAGAAGATGCCCTGATCATGGAAGACCCCGGTGGATTCAAATTGAATCTTTCTACACAGGTCTTCGGTCCCATTCACAAGACAAGGTGAATGCGGTACTGGAGGATGCTTGATGAATCTAGAGCCTGACGCGAGCAGAGCTCTTGGAGAGGCTGTCATTAGCTGATTGGCGGTGGTCTAATGTGCGTACTTCAAAGCCAAGGGAGAAGATAGCTTCGGTTGAAAATTCTTCCAATGATGTGCAAGCACGGATTCAAGCTTTAGTGAAAGGCATTGAAGTTTTGGCTCTTAAAGTTGAAGGATCACAAGCTTTACCAGTAGTTGAGCAGGGCTGGAGTGGAGCTGAAGAAGCAAATTATGTTGGAGGAAAGGGCTTGTACCAGAAAAAAGCAATTTTATCCTCAACAACAACAACTAGGGTACAACCCAGAATCAGCAGCAATCTCAACCATTTCGGAGAACTCAGAACCGAGGGGGAGATACCTCATTTCAGTACAAATATGTGCCTCCAGGGATGAAGCAAAATCCGTATGCTACGGATAATTATTTACACCCACCTCCAGGATTCGAGCGAAATGACCTCGGCCTCAACAGCAAAGAGGAAGGGTATATCAGAATGTGGATGAGCCAACCAAAAGAGAGGATAATTTGGAGGAAAGGGTAGTCACACTGGAATCTTCAATTCAGAATATGGAGACTTCATTTAAAAGTATGGAGAAGTTACTTGTGAGCATGGCACAGAATGCTAATCAAAGGGTGTCCACCAACACTTTTCCAAGTGACACCTGAGGTGAACCCCAAGGAGAGTTGCAAGGCTATCACTCTAAGGAGCGGGAAGACACTGAATGAAGCTGAGGAGCCTAAGAAGAAGGCAAATCCAGAAGAACAGAGAAGTCCCTTGGAAGCTGATGACCAAGGAAAATCAGATAAAGCTGAAGAAAGAGTGCAAGAGAAGAAGGACAAGCAACTTAGTCAAGACAGAATAGCTGAAGAACAGAAGCAAGAGCTCAGGCCTAGTATGCCATTTCCTCAGAGGCTGAGGAACCAGAGGGTTGAAGAAGAGTATGAGCGCTTCCTGAGTTTGTTCAAGAAGCTTGAGATTAACATTCCATTTGTGGAAGTTTTGGAGCAGATGCCTAGGTACAGAAAATACATCAAAGATTTTGTGACAAAGAAGAGGAAATATGGGGATCATGAGACGGTGGCGATCACTAACGAGGTGAGCAGTGTTGTTCAACGAGTTTGCCCATCAAGCATAAAGATCCAGGCAGCTTTAATCTCCCTTGTGTGATTGGCAATGCACCGCAGCAGCAGGCCCTATGTGATTTAGGGGCTAGCATCAATTTGATTTCCTTTGCTTTGTACAAGCAGCTTGGGCTTAAGGGCATGAAGCCCACTTCCATATCATTGCAGTTTGCTGACCGGTCTACTGGAAGGCCTGAAGGGATAATTGAAGACGTGTTAGTCAAAGTGGGCTCCTTCATATTTCCAGCAGATTTTGTTGTTTTGGAGATGGAAGAAGATAGAGGAGTTCAGCTACTCCTTGGAAGACCGTTTCTCAGAACAGGTTGTGCATTGATTGATGTTGCTCAAGGGCAGCTAACTCTGAGAATTAATGAGGAAACCTTAGTCTTCCACATGGGGAAGGCTCTGCAAGGTCAAGAGGAGGAGGATTGCCTTTGGATTGAAGACCTTGAGGAATTGGTGGAAGATTACTTGGCAGAAGAAATTACCACCACCAATGATGGAGCCCTTCAGCTTATAGAAGCTCAACAAGATGAAGAGATGTACTTGACAGCTGAGGAAGATGAGCAAATTACAAACTCTTTGGAGCAAGCTGAGGAGGAAAAAGAAGATGACATGCCTCCAGCTCCGGAATCGAAGGAGCTGCCTGGACACCTAAGGTATGAATTTCTAGACTCTACAAATCAATTCCCTGTCATTGTTGCTTCTAATTTGAATGATGTGGAGTGTACTCAATTGTTAGAAGTCCTTAGGAAACACAAAAAGGCCCTAGGATGGAACATTGAAGACATTAGGGGTATTAGTCCAGGGATTTGCATGCATAAGATTTTAATGAATGATGATTTTAAACCCACTGCTTGAAAGACAAAGAAGATTAAACCCCTGCTATGAAAGAAGTTGTTAGAAAAGAAATTTTAAAATGGAAAAATGCGGGTATAATTTATGCTATTTCCGATAGTGAGTGGGTGAGTCCATTGCATGTTGTGCCCAAGAAAGGGGGCATGACCGTGATTAAGAATGAGAAAAATGAATTGATCCCATCTCGCACTCGTGACGGGGTGGAGAGTGTGTGTTGACTATAGAAAGCTGAACAAGGCTACTAGGAAGGATCATTTTCCTCTTCCTTTCATTGACCAAATGTTGGATAGGTTAGCTGGCTATAGTCACTATTGCTTTTTAGATGGATATTCGGGTATAATCAGATCATGGTTAAGCCCGAGGATCAAGAAAAGACCACCTTCACGTGCCCTTTTGGCACTTTTGCATTTAGGAGAATGCCATTTGGGCTTTGTAATGCCCCTGCCACCTTTCAAAGGTGTATGATGGCTATTTTTCAGGGGTTTGGTTGAGGAGATCATGGAGGTCTTCATGGATGACTTCTCGGTGTTTGGTTCCTCTTACCAACGGTGCTTGAGAAATCTAGATGTGGTCTTAGAGAGATGTGAGGAGAAGGAACTAGTCCTAAATTGGGAGAAATGCCATTTCATGGTAACAGAGGGGATAGTTCTAGGACACAAGGTGTCTGCACATGGTTTGGAGGTAGACAAGGCAAAAATCTCCACTATTGAGACTCGCCACCTCCAACCAATGAAAAAGGAGTGAGAAGTTTCCTTGGCCATGCCTGGCTTTTATAGGAGATTTATTAAGGACTTCTCAAAAATTGCAAAACCCATGAGTAGGTTGTTAGAAAAAGACACTAGCTTTGAGTTTAATGCAGATTGCTTAGAAGCTTTCAACATCCTCAAGGGTAAGTTAGTCATTGCACCTGTTATAGTCACACTGACTGGGCTCAACCTTTTGAGCTAATGTGCGATGCGAGTGATTATGTTGTGGGGGTAGTCTTAGGGCAAAGGCGAGAAAAGGTGTTTAGGGTCATTTACTATGCTAGTAAGACCTTAGATGATGCTCAACGTAACTATACCACCACCGAGAAAGAGTTGCTAGCCGTGGTTTATGGTCGCAACAAGTTTAGACCCTACCTTTTGGGGTCTAAAGTCATTGTTTACACTGATCATGCTGCGTTGAAATATTTGTTTGCTAAAAAAGAAGCTAAGCCACGCTTGATTAGGTGGGTTCTCCTCTTACAGGAATTTGACCTTGAAATTAGAGACACAAAGGGAGCCCTAAATTCTGTGGCTGATCACCTCTCCCGTGTGGAGAATGCACCTAAGTCTCTACCCATTGTAGATGACTTTCCTGATGAGAAGTTGTTTGAGGTGCATCATCTTCCTTGGTTTGCTGATATAGCAAATTATTTAGCCACTGGGTTCATACCCAAGCAGTTAGACTACCACCAGAGAAAGAAATTGGTAGTGGATGCTAAGAAATACATTTGGGAAGACCCAATTCTTTATAGGAGGTGTCCAGACCAAATCATAAGAAAGTGTGTCCTTGAGGAGGAGGTAGATGACATAATACATCATTGTCATGCATCACATTATGGGGGCCACTTTGGGGTGCAAAGAAGTGTGGCTAAGATCATGCAGTGTGGCTTTTATTGGCCTCACATGGTGAAAGACACCTATGTCTACATCAAAAAGTGTGATAGATGTCAAAGGGTAGGTGGTTTGTCTAGGAAAAATGAGATGCCCTTAACTGGAATTCTTCCAGTTGAAATTTTTGACATTTGGGGCATTGACTTCATGGGGCCATTC
The DNA here is from genome assembly GCA_023512835.1 of Taxillus chinensis. Lineage (NCBI taxonomy): Eukaryota > Viridiplantae > Streptophyta > Magnoliopsida > Santalales > Loranthaceae > Taxillus > Taxillus chinensis. Next base: position 40,104,359 of record CM042092.1, on the reverse strand, counting down.
CCCAATTCTGATGGGTACTCATACATTTTGCTTGCTGTGGATTATGTGTCTAAGTGGGTAGAAGCTATTCCTACTAGAGTGAATGATGCTAGGGTTGTGACTCACTTCCTTACTAGGAACATCTTTAGCCGTTTTGGGACACCAAGGGCTATAATCAGTGATGAGGGTAGTCATTTCTGCAACAAATTGTTTGATAAATTATTGAACAAGTATGGTGTCACTCATAGGAAGTCTTTAGCTTACCACCCACAAGCTAATGGACAAGCGAAGTGTCCAACGAGAGATTAAGGCCATTTTAGAGAAAACTGTTGGAGCCAATAGGAAAGATTGGTCTCAAAGGCTTGATGAAGCCTTATGGGCATATAGGACAGCTTACAAAACTCCCATTGGGATGTCACCTTACCGTATTCTATATGGTAAGGCATGTCACTTGCCTGTGGAACTAGAACACAAGGCTCATTGGGCCTTGAAGAAGTTAAATTTTAACCCACAAGAGATCAAGGAGCTTAGGATGACTCAATTAATTGAGTTAGATGAGCTTAGGTTGGATGCCTATGATAGTGCTAAATTCTACAAAGAAAGAACTAAGAAATGGCATGATAGGCAACTCAACAATGAACCTTTAACCTTAGGACAGAAAGTTCTTCTATTTAATACAAGGTTGAGGTTATTTCCTGGCAAATTAAGGTCCAAGTGGATGGGACCTTTTGTGATAGTTGATAAGAAGCCATATGGGAGCTTTGAGCTCCAAGCTGTAGATGGCAAGAAATTTTGGGTGAATGGCAATAGGCTGAAACCTTACTTTGATTCAACTCGAGGGAGATAGTTGATTCCCTCTCTTTCACCATTGCATGATCATCACCGAAAGTCTAGCTACGAGACTTTAAATAAAGCGCTGGTGGGAGGCAACCCAATGTTTATTCTTGTGTTTTATTTTATGTTATTTTCTCTTATTTGTTTTCTTCAATAAATTTGTTTGCAAGCTAACCATTGTGCAGGAGACTTTGTTCCTTTCTTAGCTAACCATGTGCAGGATGAGCAAATTTTTGGGTCCAAACTTGTGGAATTGTTTTTAAAGTCAAAGTCAAGGAGCAAGGAGCAAGTGAAGCCCAAAAGTGCTTGAAGATGGGCTCAAACAATTCACGTGCAACACTTAAAGATGGTCCATAATGCATAAGCAACTCGGTGGAGAACTTTGGGCCGGTTTGGGCCTGAACGTGAATTTGCACGTGAATTGCCCAATTCACGTGCACCTCCTTTGAGTTGTAACTCTCTGGAATGGTAGATGCGGACCATGTGATTCACGTTTACTCTTGCACGTGAATTTCTCTGTCATATAGAGGCCCAAAAAGGCAAAATACCAATTTTAGCCCTCCTAGAAGCTTCCCACAATTCACGTGCGAAGGAAGTATTGCTTGCCGGCTCGGTGGGGACCCACCACCAAAGTTTGGGACGATTCGACCCGCACGCCAATTCAGCCAATTCACGTGCGAGAGGGTATTTTGGTCGAACACTCGAAAAGTTAGGGGCACGTGTATCACGCCAATTGGAGCCTCTTTCCTTCGCACGCTATATATAAGGGAGGCCATCTTCAAAGGCTTCCACACCAAAATCCCTCCGGATCCGAGTATTAGAGAAGCTCCGCCCTTTTGCTCTCTTGCTCTTCGGTTTTCTGCTCTTGTTCTTATTTTCTCATTCCAAAGATGGTGCGCACAAGGAGGACTGGCCAGGAGGAGGTGCACTCACCTAGTGCTGATAGCCAACCTGAGGAGGAGATACTCTTGGGGCATGCTCCGGACATGCAAGGCTTTGGAGGATTCAGGGTGGGCTGGGCTAGAGAGGTGGCCGTTAAAATTCAAACTCGGGATTACAAAGGTTAGTACCGCCCACCCAGCTATTTCCTATTCTTGCCTTACAAGACTTCTATGCATCTGTCTCTGGGAATGAGGATGAACTCGATAGGGGTTGTGCAAGGGGTCTATGTCGAATAACCCCCGATATTATTAGAAATTGCTTTAACCTCCCTGAACCCAGGTAGTAGCTTCCCTCGCCTAAGCCTAGGAGAATTTGGTACGCATGTAACTATGCTAGAAAATTTCAAAGTCGGAGCGTATACCAAGAATGGTTTTGTTGGAAAATTTAGATGCCTAGCTTACCTGGTAGGGAAATGCTTATTGATTCGGACAGTGGGCTAGATAGTGTGCCTAAGCCACACTTGGAGTTCATGTATAGCATTGATCACATGCTAAATGTGGATTGGGCCACTACCATTTTTAATTGGTGGAAGAAAAACTCATCCAAGCAGATAAATGGCAGAATTTTGTGTGTGATATTTCAAAGCATGCCTGCTTTGCAATTTTCCTCCATGGAGAGCATTACTTTTCCTTCTCACCTGGGTGTTAAGAGTATTGCAAGTGAAGGAGGTTTGGGGGTCAGCACCAGAGGTCATTGGGCAACCAATGTTCCTCCTCCATCACGACCCGCTAGGCACAGTGTTCATGTGGAGCGATCCACAGACTTTGCAAGGGAGACCTCTCCTCATTTGGATCAAAGGAAGCAAACTCTATACCGGACTCACTGCCATGTACATGCAGTTCAATGTACACAAAGAAGACATTTTCAATTTCTTTCAAGGCATTAGTGGGCAGGTGGTGAGCGAAGTGGAGGTCATCAATTGGGCAATCACTAATGGGCACATCACTAATGCCCAATTTGAAGAATTAATGGCACTCATCTCTTGGAGACCAACAAGCTACTTCACAACCTAGAACCAGAGCATGGGAGGCCCCAGATGTAGCCGCTCATGCATCACCTAGAGCATGGGAGGCCCCGAAGCTCCTCTGCTCGCATCTATCGAAGCTTGGAGGGAAGAAACACAGCAGGCTCAGGGAGGCCAATGCCAGAACCCAGCGCGAGGTGGAAGCCCTGAGGAAGGACAACAAAGAAGTCAAAGGCCTCCTAGGCAAAATCTGGAAGGCTTTGAGCAAGAGGAAAGCATCAAAACGTTCTCCTATAGTGGAGATATCGATGAAGAACCCTCTCCATCCCCCCGAAGATGCTTATCCAGCCCAGGCAGATCCACCTCCACAAGAACCTTCAACTCGGCCATCTTACTCTCACTCGGAGGAGGCGGCGCCAGCAACAGGGTATTCACCCTTCCAACCTCACGAGGAGGCAGAGCCAGCAGCGGGGTATTCACCCTTCCGGCCTTTTCAGATCCTGCATATTCTCAGGCCCTGGTGCCTGCTATACTTCCAGTATCTTGGGGTGCATACATGCCCCGCTCGAACCTGAAGATCTACTTGGCCCTCCTGTTCATTTAATCATTAATCCAGCCTTTATCATCTGAAGAGAGCCAAGCAAGCATTTGAAGAATTCATCAATTCCACAGGTCATAGGGCTCGATTTATACGGGATAATGATATCTTCACTCCTTTTAGCTTGAAGAGGATCTCGGAGAATGAATATCTCTATGCCGACGAGATAGATCTCTTCGCAGGACCATGCGGTATGTAGTGGAGGCTGAGCCTCATAATTACCCCTTAGCTGGGTACACTTCCATCATGCTGTGTGAGCTTTTCAATCAACCCTTGTCCGAAGAGGTATGGCGCCAACGCATTAATGGAGAGAATGAAGGGCACCGCCCTTGGCATGGTGTGCATGAGGTGCCTGATTCCGGTGCACATTGACCGCCACTATGTACTTGTCCGTGTGAATCGGATGTAGGCCATCGTTGTGCTATATGATCCAAGCCAAGGCGAAGGGTTTGCTAAACGGAAAAGACGGTTAGTGCATGGGTTCATCAAACGCATGAAAGTGGCAATGATCAAAGAAGGCTTGTTGGCGGACAAGCTCCCTCTTATTCACTACAATGAAATGCAAATTCCCCAACAGCCTGACCAATTCAGCTGTGGGATCTTTGTTTGCTACTACATGATGGGTATTCTGCAAGGGAAGGAAAATTGGGAAGTGCGTGCAGACGTCGGGCGACTTTGTGGCTCAAGTGCGACGAATGGTGGCCAATGTCATCTACTATTACAAGGTGTGCCAAACCAGGGGTAAGTGTTTTTCCTACTCCCTATTTTATGCCATGCGGACATAGCATATTTTAAGTGTGGTGTATAGGGAGTTACTTGAGCCACTTGCTTGTCTTTTATATTGTGATTGCATGTTTTATTTAAAAAAAAAAAAAAAAAAAAAAAAAAAAAAAAAACAAAAAAAAAAAAAAAAAAAAAAACCAAAACAAACACTGTTTTTAATTGCATGACTGTTTGAGTTGTTTGCTTGAATGATTTGTTTGTGGAGACATGGATATTAAGTATGCAATTTTGGCTTAAAATTTAATTTTTATGCCATATTAGTATCATGTTGTGATAAGGGTGTTAAAGTAGTTAAAATGTGCTCTGAATTGGTTTAATCATGTCTTTATCTCTTGAATGATATCACCATGTTTTTGGAGCTGAGTTTTGAATATTAGCTGAGCATGAAATGCTATGATAGACCTAAGTAACCCTTACAGTTGAGTGAAAAAGAAATGAAAAATGAGAACAGACTTCTTTTTAGCCCTTGAGTGCCATTTTAGGGTATGGGTAATAGTTTGATTTGCTACTCTTCTTTGCACTTAACATTGGTTATTTAATGGTAGGAGTCAAGTAAGCATGTGATTACTTATTAGTGCTCGGTGTTTGGTGTGTGGAGTTAGGATGCAAGACCTCTAAGTCATTGGATTGTCTTTGCATTCTTTTCTTTATTGTGTGATAGTATTGGAAAAGGCTGTGATTTAGAATGTGAAAAAGCCATCACTTAATTGGGAAATGGGATGTGAGATATCATTGAATTTCTGTCTCTCCTTATGTAGCAAAATGGCAAGGGGTTTGCATTAGAAAAATCAGTCTTATTTATGTGTTATGTGAGTAAAAAAAAAAGAGTGAATAATCCATCAAGGGAGAGCATAAAATGCAACCTTGTAAGGTTATTACTTAAAAAAAAAAAAAGAAAAAAAGAAAAAAAAAAGAAAAAAAAAGATTCAGAATAAAAGCCACACTGGCTTGATGTTTATGTGTGATTATTTATTTGTGTAGCCACATTGGCTCAGTTTTGTGTTTTGAGAGTGTTGAGCTCAATTCTTTAGCTCATGTTTTGTTTATTGAGTTTAGAATAGAGTGTGAGTTCAAATAAAGTAGAATAGAGAGTGTGTTTTCTTTGATGAGCACAATAGGGAACTCTCATGATTGCTTGGCAAGTACTTAATCAATAGCTGATGGCGAGTGTAGAGATAGAGTTTTCCATCCATTGTTCATTGATAGGTATTGGGCTTGAGCATTATTATATTTGAGTGAGGCTGCTTATCCTTGGTAAGAACTTAAAGGGAAACTAGGTGCTATTTTATCATGGAATGCTTGCTCATATCTGAAATTTAAGTTGAGATATTGCATGGTTGTTGGACTAGGGATATGGACATGAATGAACTAAGTTATGACTCATTTTCCCATTTCATCATGATAGAGTTGCATGCTTAGGAAACCATGATTCTTCTTGATTGTTATTTTATTTTTTTCTTCCGTTTGATTGCGTGTTTATTTTATTTTTGCATGCTTGTATGTTTTTGCTTGAGGACAAGCAATGGTTCAAGTGTGGTGTATTTGATAACGTGCATTTTATGCCGTTATTCTAGTGTTTATTTAGGATGTTTAAGAGCATGATTAGAGCCTTATTGCTTCATATATCATATATATTTGCTCTAACCCCTAGGAAGATGCTAGTTGCAAATACATGCGCTTTTAAGCTGTTTTGGCAGGTTTTGGACCTCACTTTTGACATAGTAGATGACCTCAAACAATTTGCGTGCAAGAAGAAAAGTTGCTTGGAATGATGTCCTCTACCTACCAGAGAAATTTCAGAGCATTTGGAGCTAATTTGGAGTTGCACGTGAATTCACCCATATCACGTGCAAGCATATTTTTGCCTCTCCAGCCTCTACATGATGCAAGGAAGCTTGGGGAGAAGTTTGAGCTGATTTGGAGGTGCACGTGAATTCACCATATCACGTGCAAATTGGCGTGCAGAGATATTTTTGGACCGATCCAATCGTTTTTCCATGCTGATCATTTGTTCCTGAAGGCCCAAGTCCAAATTGTGGATGGAAGATAGAGTTTTTAATGTTTCGAGTGTTACTTATCAAAACTACGTCGTTTTGATAAGTGGGCTAGGTTACACACCTCAAAGCCCATCCAAACTCTATAAATAAGAGCTCCACGCCCCTTGCTAGCCAAGCCTAACCCCCCTACACGTTTTAGAGAGAGAGAGAGAGGCTCCACGACTTGGAGGTGCTCCTTGACCTAGGAGAGCAGCCGTCGCAGCAGCCGTCGCGGATTTTGGAGCCTGGATTTGAAGCTTTGCTGTGCGCGTGATGAAGAAGAAGATGTTTAGCTTTTCTGCTATGGTTTTGCTTGTAATCATGCGTGAGTAGTTCTTTAATCTAGGGGAGCAATGTAGCCCCCTTGTTGCTTTCTTGTGTTTATGAATATTGGGTTTGGATGATTGAGTTTTGCATGTTTTATGAATCTGTTCTTAAGTTCTATCTTTGGATGTACACCTTGGTATTCTTAGCCCTAGTCTGGGGCGGATTGAGATTCATAACTTATTTGTAATTGGTGTGATCATTATCCTTTTGCAAGTATGATTTATTGGCTTTGCATGTTTGTGTGTTTTGATGACCATTCTGGCATACAACTCTTAAAAGGACCTCAATGACCATTTGTTGTCCTTGGCTTATGTTTAGCATGTTTTCAATCGGACAACCCTAATACCATGAACCAGGAGAGATAACATAGGGAGGTGAAATTGTGACCCTAGATGCCTTTAATCCTTGAATCTTAATCCTAAAATCAACTTACTTTCTTTGTTTATTTAGAAAACCAAATAAAAATTAGATCTTTAGTTTAAAAAAGAAAACTTTTTGCTAAGACATTTTATAAAACAAGAGTAATTGGGTGATTTGATTTGAGAACTAGAGAACTAGGTTAATCCCTGTGGGTTCGACCCCTTTCTTGCTGCTATTCTTTTAGTGCAAACTTAGGGAATTTATTATTTTGAAGAGAGATTTAACGACATTAGCTAGCTCTTTTAGAGAGGCTAAAAATCTTGTCTGTCGATCTTCGTTGTACGGGTCATAATTTTTCAGAGGCTAGGTACACGAGGAGGTAGCGCTCCCAGGTTAACACTCAACGCTCTTAATACCATTACCGACTAGGCGTTTAGAGCTATAACTAATCTCAAAACATACATTATCCCCACACAGATTCGCAAATTCACATTTCACAGACTATACAAGTTCACACCTTCACATTGCACATATCATTTATACTCAAGTGAATATCTCATCGTTTTGAACACCACATTGCTTACACCACACAATACCATACAAAGGCACACACTTAAGCATTCACATATCTCACCTAGTCATTTTCAGAATATCAACAGTATTATCTTTATGTAGTTCATTCACATTGCACAAGTCCACTAGTACACAAATTCGATAGCACATATTCTCTTTTTTTTGTAGTCATGCTTAAGTTGTCGCAATATATCAGAGTTGCACAATTAAAAATTTTTTTTATTTAAATCATTCCCACAGTTATCCATACATTCATACATAAACAACAAATGCAACTAGTGCCCTAATGCCAATGCAAATCCTACCACAAGACTGGACTACCCCAAGTACACCCGAGAGGCTCCAAGAGGACCATGTTGATCAGGCATGTCCCTCCAGGCTCCTCCAAAGGACTCAAGATAACCAAGTCCGCCGACTACCCTAGGCCAACTAGACTATGCTCTGATACCATACTGTCACGCCCCGAATTTCCAACCCGAGGAAAACGGCTCGTGACTCCCCTATACCTAACCCAGTGGGCAGGGGGTGGATGTACAAAACAAATATTCATACAGGTCAACGTATACATTCACCACTGATAATCACAAAGATGTAAATTAAATATCTTTATTAATCTTCAACCCATAATAAATGTTCACAACCACACATGTCTTTATTACATTCCAAATCCTTTTACAATATCTCCCCACTGGGGTTACATCAATTTCCATAAAATAACATAATCGAAAAGAAACGATAAAGCAAATACAGTCTTCCACCTCGGGATTCCACCTAACGCCTGTAGGTTCCTGAAAGAAAACACATCACAGTAGGAGGGGTGAGTAACCACGGCTCAGGAGGGATCAAGTCTCCCCCAACCCATCCCATGCACCTATCATCTATATGTGAGCGTGCACCAGGTGCGATGACGTGACATAGACATAACAAGGAATTCACACCACACAAACGACACAACCTCAGTCCCAACCACAGGCTAACACTTTAACCACGTCTCAAACAAGTGATTTAACCGCCTCTTCAGGCCAAGTGATTTAACCGCCTCTTCAGGCCAAGTAATTTAACCGCCTCTTCAGGCCAAGTGATTTAACCGCCTCTTCAGGCCAAGTGATTTAACCGCCTCTTCAGGCCAAGTGATTTAACCGCCTCTTCAGGCCAAGTACCAAACAGACAAGCTCACAACATACACCTTGGTCACTCGGGCATAAAACCAAACACTTAGCATGCACGTGTTTACAAACCCACAAATCCAGCCTCTCAAGCATAAAAACAAACACTTATTGGGCATATTTACACAAACATAATCACACAGGCATTTTATCGAACATGTAACATGCATTAACAACCCAACATCAGAAACACACCCAGGGCGCCATTGAAGGCCAACATCCATATAGGAGATCACACATATATGGATTTACATATAAATATTATAACAATAGCCATAGGAACTCTGTAAAACCACTACGCAGGGCTAACCCCGGAACAGACCGGGAAAGACAAAACCCCTACCTTAAAGAAGATCCTCCTTGCTCCCGCGCTAGACGCCATCTTCCCCACGTACGATGCTCCGGCAAAGCAACCAGCAGCTCTCCTTCCTTCCCTCTCTCTAGCCTCTCTCTCTCTCTCTCTCTACGACGGCTGCAGTGGCTGAAGAGAACCCTAAACCTAAAACAAGGAGTCTTCACCTCTTTATATAGACAACTAAAACCTCAAAACGACGTAGTTTAGATTAAATGAATCCCAGCATCAAAACGACGTAGTTTTGATGACAGACTATAACCTTTTTGCAACCACACAGGACAAAGCACTCATAATTTCACCATGGTCCTTTAGCAAAAGAGGATCAGAACAACAAAACAAGGGTAATGGAGGCTGCACGTGAGAAAGCATTCTCATGTGCATTCTCACGAACGCCTCTAAATGCTCTATAATTTCACCACAAGACTTGGAACAACATCAGAAGACTACCATGCAAAAATCTCCCTACACGTGAAAAGCATTCTCACGTGCACTCTCTATTGAGCTCAAACTTTGCCTCTTGCTTGCTCATCAACATACAAGATGATTAAGCCAAAGTGTGTGGAAAGAAAACTCCCTAAAATCCAACAATTTCCACCTAAAAGGCAAAACCGACTAACTCCTCACATCCCAAAATACGGGTCATTATAGGAATACATGATCAAGTTACAAATTCCATCAAAATGAATAAACCACATATTCATTTAAATTACAAATCAAAAGACTTGTGTCTTTAAGGACACTTGTTGTACGTGGTTCGCTGAATGCAACGTACTCCACCGTTGTGATATGTTTCCTATATTAAGTCTAATACACTCTTTGAAATAAGGTACACACGACAATGTCACAAAATCTATCAAAATAGATAAACCGCATATTTGTCTTAATTACAAATCAAAAGACTTGTGTGTTTAAGGACACTTGTTGTATGGGGTTCGCGAATACATCCTACTCCACAGTAGTGATATATTTCTTACACTAAGTCTAATACACCCTTTGAAATAATAAATATACGACGAGGTCACGAATTATATCAAAATGGATAGCCACATATTTATTTTTATTATAAATAAAAGGACTTGTGTCTTTAAGGACACTTGTTGTACGTGGTTTGCTCAATGCGACGTAGTCTACCATAGTGATATATTTCATACATTGAGTCTAATACACTCTTCGAACTAAGGAATACATGATAAGGTCACAAGTTCTATCAAAATGGAAAAACCATATATTTATTTTAATTACAAATCAAAAGACTTGTGTCTTTCATGACACTTGTTGTACGTGGTTCGCAGAATGCGACGTACTCCACGGAAGTGATATATTTCCTACACTGAGTCAAATACACTCTTTGAAATGAGGTACACATGACGAAGTTACAAATTCTATCAAAATGGATAAACCACATATTTATCTTAATTACAAATCAGAAGACTTGTGTTTTTAAGATACTTATTATATGTGGTTCGCTACACGTGACAAACTCCACGGTATTGATATATTTCCTACACAGAGTCTAATATACTCTTCGAAATAAGGAATACACGATGAGGTCACAAAATCTATCAAAAAGGATGAGCCACATATTTGTTTCAATTACAAATCAAAAGACTTGTGTCTTTAAGGACACTTGTTGTAGCTGGTTCGCTCAATGCGACTTACTCCATGATAGTGATAAATTTCCTATAGAGAGTCTTATACACTCCTCAAAATAAGGAACACAATACCAGGTCACAAATTCTATCAAAATGGATAAACCATGTATTTGTTTTAATTACAAATTAAAAGACTTATTTCTTTAAGGACACTTGTTGTACAGGGTTCACAGAATGCGACGTACTCCACGGTAGTGATATATTTCCTACACAAAGTCTAATACACTCTTCCAAATAAGGAATATAGGATGAGGTTATAAAATCTATCAAAATGGATAAACCACATATTTGTTTTCGTTACAAATCAAAAGACTTGTGTCTTTACGGACACTTGTTGTACGTGGTTCGTTGAATGCGACGTACCCCATGGTATAGAGAGTCTAATACACTCTTCGAAATAAGGAATACACGACGAAGTCACAAATTCTATCAAAATGGATAACCACATATTTGTTTTAATTACAAATCAAAGACTTGTGTCTTTAAGGAGACTTGTTGTTCATAGTTTACTGAATGAGACGCACTCGACGCTAGTGATATATTTCCTACACCGAGTCTAGTACACTCCTTGAAATAAAGAATACACGGCAAGGTGACAAATTCTATCAAAATGGATAAACCACATACTTGTTTTAATTACAAATCAAAAGACTCGTGTCTTTAAGGACACTTGTCGTACAGGGTTCGCAGAATACGTAGAACTCCATGGTAGTGATATATTTCGAACACAGAGCCTAATACACTTTTGGAAATAAGAAATACATGACAAGCTCACCATTTCTATAAAAATGGATAAACCACATATTTATTTTAATTACAAATCAAAAGACTTGTATCTTTAAGGACACTTGTTGTACAGGGTTCGCAGAATGCGACACACTCCACAGTAGTGATATGTTTCCTACACAGAGTCTAATACACTCTTCGAAATAAGGAACACTTGATGAGGAAACAAAATCTATCAAAATGGATAAATCACATATTTTTTTTAATTACAAATCAAAAGATTTGTGTCTTTAAGGACACTTGTTGTACATGGTTCGCTGAATGCGGCGTACTTCAGGGTAGTTTATAAATTTCCTATAGAGCGTCTAATACACTCTTCGAAATAAGGAATAGAAGACGAGGTCACAAATTCTATCAAAATGGATAACGACATATTTATTTTAATTACAAATCGAAAGACTTGTGTCTTTAAGGACACATCTTGTACGTGCTTGCCTGAATGCGACGTACTCCACGGTAGTGATATATTTCCGCCAAGAAGCCTTACACGGTCTTCGAAATAAGGAATACACGATGAGGTCACAAATTCCATCAAAATAAATAAACCACATATTAGTTTAAATTACTGAATCAAAAGACTTGTGTCTTTAAGGACACTCGTTGTTCGTGGTTCCCCGAATGCGACGTACTCCACGATAGTAATATATTTTATACACCGAGTCTAACAAACTCTTTGAAATAAGGAATATATGATAAAGTCACAAATTACATCGAAATGGATAAACCACATATTTGTCTTAATTACAATTCGGAAGACTTGTGTCTTTCGTAACACTAGTTGTACGGGGTTTGTTGAATGCAATGTACTCCACGGTAGTGATATATTTCCTATACTATGTTTAATACACCGTTCAAAATAAGGAATACATGTCGAGGTCTCAAATTCCATTAAAATGAATAAACTACATTTTGTTTAAATTACTAATCAAAAGACTTGTGTCTTTAAGTACACTTGTTGTATAGGGTTCGGAGAATGCGACGTACTCCACGTAGTGATATATTTCCTACACGAGTCTAATACACTCTTCGAAATAAGGAATATAAGACGAGGTTATGAAATCTATCAAAACGGATAAATCACATATTTGTTTTAATTACAAATTAAAAGACTTGTGTCTTTAAGGACACTTGTTGTACGTGGTTTGCTGAATGCGGCGTACTTCATGGTAGTTATAAATTTCCTATAGAGCGTCTAATACACTCTTCAAAATAAGGAATAGAAGACGAGGTCACAAATTCTATCAAAATGGATAACCACGTATTTATTTTAATCACAAATCGAAAGACTTGTGTCTTTAAGGATACATGTTGTACCGTGTCTTTAAGGACACGGTAGTGATATATATCCGCCAAAAAGCCTAACACAGTCTTCAAAATAAGGAATACACGACGAGGTCACAAATTCCATCAAAATAAATAAACCACATAGTTGTTTAAATTACTGAATCAAAAGACTTGTGTCTTTAAGGACACTCGTTGTTCGTGGTTCACTAAATGCGACGTACTCCACAATAGTGATATATTTTATACACCTGAGTCTAACACACTCTTTGAAAGAAGGAATATACGACAACGTCACAAATTACATCAAAATGGATAAACCACATATTTGTCTTAATTACAAATTAGAAGACTTATGTCTTTCGAACACTAGTTGTACGGGGTTTCTTTGAATGCAATATACTCCACGATAGTGATATATTTCCTACAATGTGTCTAATACAATGTTTGAAATAAGGAATACACGTCGAGGTCTCAAATTCCATTAAAATGAATAAACCACATATTTGTTTAAATTACAAATCAAAAGACTTGTGTCTTAAAGGACACTTGTTGTACGTGGTTCTCTTGAATGCAACGTACTCGACAATTGTGATATATTTCCTATACTAAGTCTAACACACTCTTTGAAGTTAGGAATACATGATCAAGTTAGAAATTCCATCAAAATGAATAAACCACATATTCTTTTAAATTACTGAATCAAAAGACTTGTGTCTTTAGGGACACTTGTTAGACGTGGTTCGCTGAATGCGACGTACTCCACCATTGTGATATATTTCCTACATCAAGTCTAATACACTCTTTGAAATAAGGTACACACGACGAAGTCACAAAATCTATCAAAATAGATAAACCGCATATTTGTCTTAATTACAAATCAAAAGACTTGTGTGTTTAAGGACACTTGTTGTATGGGGTTCGCAGAATACGTCCTACTCCACAAGCCGGTGATATATTTCTTACACTAAGTCTAATACACCCTTTGAAATAATAAATATACCACGAGGTCATGAATTATATCAAATTGGATAGCCACATATTTGTTTTAATTATAAATAAAAAGACTTGTATCTTTACGGACATTTGTTGTGCGACGTAGTCTACCATAGTGATATATTTCATACATTGAGCCTAATACACTCTTCGAAATAAGGAAAACACGATGAGGTCACAAGTTCTATCAAAATGGAAAAACCGCATATTTATTTTAATTACAATTCAAAAGACTTGTGTCTTTCATGACACTTATTGTACGTGGTTCGCGGAATGCGACGTACTCCACGGAAGTGATATATTTCCTACACCGAGTCAAATATCGTAATGACCCGTGTGTAACCCGTGTGTAAGGAGTTAACCACAAACACCCTGGATGTTGGTACACAAGTTTAAGGTAAGAGATGAGCCCAAGAGGGGACTTTTGAGAGGTGCATGTGTCAAGCGATAGCGTACATTTATGCCCTAGGAAGATGCTATGCGTTTACAGGCGGTTTTAAGCTGTTTTGGCTGATCTTGGAGCTCACTTTTGACCTAGTAGATGGCCTCAAACAATTGGCGTGCAAGAACAAAAAGTTTCTTAGAATGAGGTCCTCTATCTACCACAGAAATTTCAGAGCATTTGGAGCTGCACGTGAATTCACCCATTTCACGTGCAAGCATATTTTTGCTTCTCAGGCCTCTACAAGATGCAAGGAGACTTGGGGTAAAGTTTGAGTGCATTTGGAGCTGCACGCCAATTGGGGAATTGGCGTTCAAATTGGCGTGCAGGCATATTTTTGCATGGTTACCTTGGTTTTGTTATTCTAATCATCTTTTTCCAAAGGACTAGGTTGGAATAGTGAGTATTTTGGTGTGTTTGGATGCGGAAAGGTTGTAGCTTGTGTAATCAAAACTACGTCGTTTTGATCCTGGGTTTCACTTAATCAAAACTACGTCGTTTTGATAATGGGAGGTCTATATAAGGATGAGGAGACTCCTTGTTCTAGGGTTAGGGTTCTTTTCGGCCGTCAGAGGAGAGAAAGAGAGAGAGAGAGAGGGAGAGAGAGAGAGAGGGAAGGAAGGAGAGCTGCTGGCTTGCTGCCGGAGCGTCGTGCGTGGGGAAGACAACGTCTAGCGTGGAAGCAAGAGCTGGAGGACGTTTTCAAGGTAGGGATTCTGTTCTTCCTAAATCCTCCTCTGTCCTAGGGTCCTAGGGCAGAATATGAGTTATATCTGTTATATTATTTATATGTAAATTCATATAGGTGTGACCTCCTATATGAATGTTGGCCTTCAATGGCGATTTTGGTGTTTCGGTGTTTGTGTGATGCATGAAAAGTGTTTAATAAAATGCCTGTATGACATGCCTGCTACATGTTTGATGAAATGCCTGTGTGAACTTAGCTGTGTGTATATGCCCATTAAGTGTTTGGTAATATGTCCGTGTGACTGGACTTGTGGTTTAGTGTATGTATGTATGCTGGATGTTTGCTCTATGGCCTGAATGGCTGGGTTTGTGCGCTTGTGAACGGGTGCACACCAAGTGTTTGGTTGTATGCTTGAGTGACCATGTGTGTTGTGTGCTTGATCGTGGTATCTTGGCCCGAAGAGGCGGTTAAAGAACTTTGCCTGAGAGGCGGTTAAATCACTTGGCCTGAAGAGGCGGTTAAATCACTTGGCCTGAAGAGGCGGTTAAATAACTTGGCCTGAAGAGGCGGTTAAATCACTTGTGGTTAGAGTGTTAGCCTGTGTGGCAGTGGAAGATTGTAAATTGTTGATGTGGTTGTTATTATGTCTGTTGAAATTATTGTATCACGACACTGCACTTGTACACAAGGCATGTAGATGCTAGGAACATGGGATGGGTTGGGGAGACATGATCCCTACTGAGCTGTGGTTGCTCACCCCTCCTACTGTGTTTGTTTGTTTTCCAGGGACTTACAGGCGTTAGGTGGATACGCCAGGGTGGAAGACCCTCTCCACTTTATTGTTCATTCCAAGAATGTACTTTTATGATTTATGTAACCCCAGGGGAGGGGAATGTACTAAGGGATTGAACCGTAATCGGGGACTTGGTTGTTTTGTGAACCTTTGATGTTTTGGAATTAAATAAAGATGTGGCTTATTTGATTTATTGTAATTGTTAGACTTGCTTGTGTGGCATCCAGTAATCCAACCCCATTGCCCTCCGTGTGGGTGAATGGGGAGTCACGTACCGGTTTCCTCGGGTTGGAAATCCGGGGCGTGACAATATGGTATCAGAGCATGGTCTAGTTGGCCTAGGGTAGTGGGCGGACTTGGTTATCTTGGGTCCTTTGGAGGAGCCTGGAGGGATGTGCCTGATCAACACGGACCTCTTGGAGCCTCCAAGGTGTACTTAGGGTAGTCCGTCTTGTGGTAGGATTTGCATGCATTGGCATTAGGGCACTAGTTGCATTGGTTTTAATTGTGATAAAAGAAAAATATGAATGATGTGATAAGGCGTGAACGTGCAACTCGATTTTATTTGAAGTACCTTGAGCATGACTACAAGGAAAGGTCCTTGTTTAATTGAACTGTGTGCTTGTGGAATGGACGCTTGTGCAATGTGGTTTAATGAGAACGAAATGTGTGCAGTGTGTGTAATTGCATGGATAAAGGGTTTGAACATGATAAAGTTTCAATTGTGCAACTCGAAATTTTGTGATGATTTGAGCATGGAAACATGGAAAAGAAATTGTGGAAGTGAAACTGTGTGCTTGGAAACTTTAGGCTTGTGACCTGTTAACAAAAAAAAAAAAAATTAAATGTGATTTGTTTGGTGTTCTGTGAATGGTTGAGCATGTGATTTGCTTGGTACTGTGTGAAATAAGCGTGGTTATGAGCAATGTAATGGAATGTAAAATTTGTATAGTCTGTTAAATGTGAACCTATAGACTTGTGTGGTAATAATGCGTGTTATAGCTACTTAGTCGGTAGTGGTCTCGCGATTGTTGAGATTATGGAGTGATAACCTAGAGCGCTGCCTTTTCGTGGAGCCAATGTCTCCGAAAATTGTGACCGGTACGACTATTGAGGTAGCAAAGAAGCCCGCCCCCAGCCGGGCAAGTGGGAGAGCTGCAGGATGTAAGTAATGATATAATCATGGCAGAGGTTGGCATCTTAAGCCTGGTAATTTAAGAGTTGAAGGATGAGATTCGACAACTGATTAAGAGCGAGGTACGTCGAGAGCTATCAACCCACATCATCGGGGGGATCTTGGGTGAAGATTAATTGAAGCATAGTTGTCCTGATCGCAGAAAGGGGCTCAAGAGGTAGAGACCAGTTTCCCAAAGGGGTTGTTCTTGCAAAGTGGACAACCGGGACATTGAAAAGTAGGACATCTCCAGACAGCCTGTTTTGGTAAAGCAAGTCTTGGTGCTAGAAGACCGGCCCAACGAGCTAGGAATAAAGCAAAATTCAAGTGAGGCTAGGAGAAGAGCATGGCGTAACTTTCCTTAGTTAAGGGTACGATTTTGATTCTCGCGTGTTAAGATTGTCGTTTAGTGGTGGTATCATATTCCTTTAATGATAGTGATCGGTTGAGTCTCGTGGTTGGATTAGGTGAGGCTGGGTGAACCTTTGATTATTGCGTTTCTAGCAATTTAATTAAGACACTTGTGATAGAGGGGTATTTTCGCTGGGTGGGCTCTTGAGCCACTATTTTGTGTTGGGTGAGGCTTAGAGGGTCGTTTGAGTTACCATTTTGGATGGACGTAGTTGGGGACCTACTAGAGAATAAATGAGTAAAATAAATAAAAATATATATATATGATACCAAAAGACTAATAAATTACTAATGGTTATAAACAGTTGTTGGAAAGAGTTGGTAGTTTTAATATGGTCTAAAGTGTTAATCGTATCTTTGTGTAGTAGTCAATTTTGGGCGCCCGTGTGTGAGGAAAGTAATAAATGTCACTGTGTTACCCCTAATACTCTAGCGTAGGTGAGATTACCTCTGGCCTAGCTAGCCTAGGAAGCTGGAGGCATGAGTTAGTGGCTTGTGGGTAGTGTGTGACCCCGCTGTGGCAACCTTGAGTAATAGAAATATGTTTTCTTGTGAGTAGAGGTTTCGTAAATGTGCTACTTAAGAAGGATGTTCTTTTGGTAACCTTTCCAAGTGTCAAGGTTGAGGGAGGAAATTGCCACTAGTATAACCCACCCCTTGAGTCATTGAAATCTAAATTGATTGGCGAGAGTGGTATGTGGTTTTAAGATTCTTGTGGGTGTCCTATGGAAATGGCTGCAAATTCTTGGGTGGCCAAACATTGACCACGTGTCATGCTGGTGGTATGTGAAAGACCTTGGGTAATGTTCATAGGATATGTGGTGAAATGGGTTTGCGTATGTATAAAAATGTGATGAGTCCGGAACTAGGTTACGAGTGAGTTTATAGGATCCCGCGCCCTGAACCCAATCGGTGCAAGCAGGCAAGCGAGTGAGATTAGGCAGGCCTTGTTTGGGTTTTTCCTCATAATTGGGAGACACCTTCCGAGGGGTTGAGGATGTACTCCTGGTGGTGGGACCATTCCGTTAATCCATGTCGTGTGGGTAATAGGCTTAAAAGAGGCGAGGAGGTGGGGACTAGTATGTCCTCTCTTACATGTGTTCTACACAAGTAGTTTATTTCGTGAGTTGTGGTTGCTTTGTTTTGTTGTGTGTGTTACATATGTGCTAAAGGAGTAGCAAAGTTCTTATGTGTGGGCCTCGTGGCATTCATATGCAGAGGAGTAAGAGGTGATGCATGCGCATATTATGTGCGGTGTGGGATGAAGAGGGGTGTTATGTGTAATGTTGATGTTATTCCTTGTCACATATGATGGCATGCTAAGTTAAAGTGTGAAAGTATTGATGCGTTGTGATTCACTAAATGGAGTCAGATGTGAGTTTTGCTTGTAAGGGGTATTAATGCTACCCCTTTGGGGGAGACTTGTGTCCTGCGGCTATCATGGGGTCCTCATGCTACATATATTCTTCTTGAAAGTCTTTCGTGTGCGTTTTGATGCGGTAAGTGAGATGGTCCACGCCATCAAAGTGTTGGTGTGTTTGGGAGCTACATGAATGTCCCGAATAAGGAGTTTGCATGCCTTGTTTCTTGTGCCTACCCGGAGGAATTGCAGTGACCATATTAAGCTGCGGTTAAAGCCTGAGTATTTCTTGGTCCATTTGAGTGTTTTGCTGGTGTGTTAAGATAAAACGTAATAGTTGATATAGTGGAGTTGGTGGGCCATGAGGTGGAGTATGTCTTGGAGGCAAGGGATTTTCTTGTGACCTGTGAGTGGTGACATAGAGGATTCCATTGTGGCCAGGTTGCAGATAGGAGAGTTTTCGGTGTGGGGGGGACTATGTTGTTCACAGCTACTCGGCGTCAAGGGATTCCTATCGTGTGGTCCGTCCGTCGACTTGGTAAGGCATCATCTCTTGGGCCGTACGGTAAGCCTTAGTTGTGAAGGCAATATGGGACCTTGGCAGATCTCTATTTGGCCGTGATCAAGGAGGTCGCTTCTCAAAGTCGGTGATTAGTGATAGCCCGATAGTGGGTTTTGGTCTTACCATGGTTGTGTGTGTGGTGCTTGCATTTCTCGTTTTTAGTGCATCCTTGGACTTCGTTGGGCGCCAGGTTGACTGCGACCGAGTGGTTAAGGGCACACTCCATTCTCGTGTTTCTATGTCTAGGCTTGTATTTCCGTTCCCGCGTCACCATTGGCGTTGGTGGGGTTTCAATGTTCCTTACTTGAGTGAGGTGGTTTTCGCAGTGATGATGGTGTCGCTGAGATGAGCTCCCTGTGTGGGAATGTGATTGTGGTTTGCATAATGCTATCCTATTTGTTTGTGTTTCATTGTGACCTCATTGTGCTTCGTTGTTAGGGTGAGGTCTACCTATGGGCAGGGGCTGCGTTGACTTCAAATCCCAATTGTTGGGTATTTTACGTTGTGGAGTGTTGGTCCCATCGTGCCGCGAGTTGGCATCTCCAACATTTGTGGTAATGACTGCCTTATGTGTTGCTTTGATCTTATCGCGTTGTTTACTATTTGGTTTCCCTTTTCGGGGATGAAAGGTCTAAAGGTGGGACGGGTGTGAGGAAACTCCCAACGGCTGCGTTTGTATGGTATTGGCGACTGGGCAGTGGATCGTTAAACGTGTAGTAGTGTTTTGTTTATGCCTTGTTCTTTGTAGTGGTGTTTATGATGTGAGTTGGTCTGTGACTTATGTGATTTGTTAAACGTACGTGTTGGGGATGGGCGTATATGTCGTACACCGTCGTGACGTGAATACTTGTGACATGTGTTAGGTGAGGAGAACAAGGGTTGTTGGTGAGATTAGAATATGTGTTTCCTTATCATACTGTGTTGTATTGGGTCTGTGGGTACGTGCCTTCATGTGTGTTATTGTGTGATATCTTCATTCGCGGGTATGTGAATGGTTGTGGACGATGTGCATCAGCATGTGCATTATGGAAAGTGTATTGTCTTTTCGCGGACGACACGTCCTATGGAGGAGATATGGAAACGCGAAACCATGATGCGTGAGCAACTCCCGAGTTGTTCGAGGACCGAACAATCTTAAGGGTGGAGGAGTGGCTGTTGGCTGGTGTATTTGTATTTCCTTTCGACTTTTGACTTTGATTTATATTGAATGTGTTAATGAAATGTGCTTGTGATGGATATTTGTGACATGTGGATGTGTTTCCATAGATTGTGATGCATGTGGTTATCGATCGTGGTGGCACTATGTTATGTGCTATTGTGTACAATGTGCGGTGTATGACCCATTTGGGTGTTGTAGCTCGCCGTGTGGCAAATGGGTAGCTTGTGTTTGTTTTCCTCGTATGTCATTTCTTTTCGAGGACGAAAAGTCTTAAGGGGGAGAGGATGTAATGACCCGTGTGTAACCCGTGTGTAAGGAGTTAACCACAAACACCCTGGATGTTGGTACACAAGTTTAAGGTAAGAGATGAGCCCAAGAGGGGACTTTTGAGAGGTGCATGTGTCAAGCGATAGCGTACATTTATGCCCTAGGAAGATGCTATGCGTTCTGGCGGTTTTAAGTTGTTTTGGCTGATCTTGGAGCTCACTTTTGACCTAGTAGATGGCCTCAAACAATTGGCGTGCAAGAACAAAAGTTTCTTAGAATGAGGTCCTCTATCTACCACAGAAATTTCAGAGCATTTGGAGCTGCACGTGAATTCACCCATTTCACGTGCAAGCATATTTTTGCTTCTCAGGCCTCTACAAGATGCAAGGAGACTTGGGGTAAAGTTTGAGTGCATTTGGAGCTGCACGCTAATTGAGGAATTGGCGTTCAAATTGGCGTGCGGGCATATTTTTGCATGGTTACCTTGGTTTTGTTATTCTAATCATCTTTTTCCAAAGGACTAGGTTGGAATAGTGAGTATTTTGGTGTGTTTGGATGCGGAAAGGTTGTAGCTTGTGTAATCAAAACTACGTCGTTTTGATAATGGGAGGTCTATATAAGGATGAGGAGACTCCTTGTTCTAGGGTTAGGGTTCTTTTCGGCCGTCGCAGGAGAGAAAGAGAGAGAGAGAGAGGGAGAGAGAGAGAGAGGGAAGGAAGGAGAGCTGGCTGGCTTGCCGCCGGAGCGTCGTGCGTGGGGAAGACAACGTCTAGCGTGGAAGCAAGAGCTGGAGGACGTTTTCAAGGTAGGGATTCTGTTCTTCCTAAATCCTCCTCTGTCCTAGGGTCCTAGGGCGGAATATGAGTTATATCTCGTTATATTATTTATATGTAAATTCATATAGGTGTGACCTCCTATATGAATGTTGGCCTTCAATGGCGATTTTGGTGTTTCGGTGTTTGTGTGATGCATGAAAAGTGTTTAATAAAATGCCCGTATGACATGCCTGCTACATGTTTGATGAAATGCCTGTGTGAACTTAGCCGTGTGTATATGCCCATTAAGTGTTTGGTAATATGTCCGTGTGACTGGACTTGTGGTTTAGTGTATGTATGTATCTTTGGATGTTTGCTCTATGGCCTGAATGGCTGGGTTTGTGCGCTTGTGAACGGGTGCACACCAAGTGTTTGGTTGTATGCTTGAGTGACCATGTGTGTTGTGTGCTTGATTGTGGTATCTGGCCTGAAGAGGCGGTTAAAGAACTTTGCCTGAGAGGCGGTTAAATCACTTGGCCGAAGAGGCGGTTAAATCACTTGGCCTGAAGAGGCGGTTAAATAACTTGGCCTGAAGAGGCGGTTAAATCACTTGTGGTTAGAGTGTTAGCCTGTGTGGCAGTGGAAGATTGTAAATTGTTGATGTGGTTGTTATTATGTCTGTTGAAATTATTGTATCACGACACTGCACTTGTACACAAGGCATGTAGATGCTAGGAACATGGGATGGGTTGGGGAGACATGATCCCTACTGAGCTGTGGTTGCTCACCCCTCCTACTGTGTTTGTTTGTTTTCCAGGGACTTACAGGCGTTAGGTGGATACGCCAGGGTGGAAGACCCTCTCCACTTTATTGTTCATTCCAGTAATGTACTTTTATGATTTATGTAACCCCAGGGAGGGGAATGTACTAAGGGATTGAACTGTAATCAGGGACTTGGTTGTTTTGTGAACCTTTGATGTTTTGGAATTAAATAAAGATGTGGCTTATTTGATTTATTGTAATTGTTAGACTTGCTTGTGTGGCATCCAAGAATCCAACCCCATTGCCCTCCGTGTGGGTGAATGGGGAGTCACGCACCGGTTTCCTCGGGTTGGAAATCCGGGCGTGACAAATACACTCTTTGAAATGAGGTACACATGACGAAGTTACAAATTCTATCAAAATGGATAAACCACATATTTGTCTTAATTACAAATTAGAAGACTTGTGTCTTTAAGGATACTGTAGGTCCCAAAGTGAGTCTAGAGGGGGGTTGAATAGACTTTCTTTGCCTGTAGAAGCTAGACTGTTGGCTAGTTTTGGATTTATCTATGAATGACTACGTGGAAGTATTGATGGAGAAGATGACAGTAGTAATGTGAGTGATGTGAGACTTAATTAACTATCAGACAAATCTGAGTTGGGAGTAAATGTTCTTTGCTGAACAAATCTCAGATATGATAGGAGTGCTCGGAGATAGTTTTGATTGTGGGAAACAACACGGAGAAGAGACTCAATGATCGTGTTGGATCTTGGATAAACAAGAAAGTATTATTTATTGAGAGGTTTGATCTTGATCTTAGTTCAACGCGGCGCACAACACTTCCAAGTTTGTTCTCTCACTCAGAGTCTCTATCTCTTACATTGGAACTCTTGCTTGAATTCGCTGAAAAGATCTATCTTAATGTATTTCAGAATCCTTTTATTGTATTCTGTGTATTCCATGCTTTCAGAGAAAGAGACTAACTCACATTTTTGTCGTTAAGTGTGAGAGAGATATATATATTTTAAGTTTAGATTGTTGTGCGCCTAGTTGTCCATCCGATAGACTGACTTCCTGCCACTGGATATGCGGGATGTCAGGGGATGGGTTGATCTGCTCTGATTTGCAGATCTATTACCCATGCTGCGCAGTTGCATGCCCACACTTGCGCAGTTGATCTTGGCCGTTCATCCATTGAGAGTGGTTGATTGCAATTAATGTGACATTAATTGCACTCCAGCTGCTCTGGACGGCGCAGGTTTACTGTACAAACCCTAACTGAAGATATCGCTAAGTGAATATGCTTAGGGTTGTAAGTATGCTTTGAAGGTGAGTGCCTCGTAGATTTAGTGACTCGAAGGTTTCAGTCGGGGCTCATTAAAGTTGCGGAAGTTTGCTTTTGGCTTTACAGTGTTGATATCTACGAGTCTATGACTCACACATCTTCGAGTCTTCGAGGCTAGAGTTCGAGTTAGATTAAGTCTTTTGTGTCATGCTAGTAACTGTGAGTCTACGACTCTACAAGTCTGCGACTTTCCTAATGGCTTTTAGAGTGACTTATTCGTAGTGCGCCTAATCAATCCGTTGTTACAGCTGCGAGTCTACGACCCTAGCTCTGCGGATCTACGACCCTCTGGTTTCTCAATTTATTTTACTTGACTAAGAGACTCTTCGACTCTGCGAGTCTTCAACCTTGACAATCTACGACTCTACGAGTCTTAGACTTTACATTTCTTCCTTGGCCTTTCATAGTTGTCTATGCTCTCGGATTATTCTATGAGTCTTCAACTCTACGGCTACGACTTTTCAGCCGCAACTCTGCCTTCAAGATCTTCGGTCTGTGATATATCTAACAAGTTCATTAACATACCCGTATCCCTTGAGTCTACGACTCTACGACTTTTGAGTTACTGATTCATTTAAGTTAGTCGGTCTTTGTTGGCTTTGACTCTTCGACCATCGACCTATGAGTCTGTGAGTCCCGTTTTCTTAACAGGGTTTTAAGGCCGTGACTCTACGAACCTTGAGTCTACTAGTGTGCGAGTCCCGTTTTCTTAACAGGGTTTTAAGGTTGCGACTCTACGACCCTTGAGTCTACGAGTCTGCGAGTCTAGTGGTACATTAAATTCTATTAAGTGACATGAGCGCTCTAGGGACTCTATAGTTCTATAGGTTTTGAGTCTTCGAATTATTTAAGTTCGGTTACTGTTCTTTTATTCTTTGACTCTACGAGTCTCTGAATTGAACCGTCGCTTACAGTAACGCTCCCTTTTCGTATTGTGACTCTACGACCTTCGACCCGAGATCTACGAGTCGCAATATGTTCTGTCACAAATATTCTTCGAGTCTCCAGACCCTACGAGTCTACGAGCCTCTCGCCAATATGTCCTGTGACAGTTTTACTTCTATGAATTACGACTCTCTGACCCTATGACTTTCGGATCTTCAAGTCTCCAAACTTAGACTGTATTTTGGTAGCTTCATCAAATCGTATATTTCCAACAATCTCTCCCTATTTAATGTAAGCTGACAATGGGTGAAAACATGAATTCTGAGACTACGAGTTTGATGGGCAATTTTAGGTTAACAGAGAATATCTTTGCATAGGAAAAATTTGGAGGAGATCAAAATGACAAAAATGCACACTCCTCTCCCTCGTAGGCATAAAGCTGCGTAGTTGCCTCCTATTGAAGATAACTCCCCCTACAACCTTGCTACCCCTGAGATATACTCCCCCTTTGTGGGGTGAGGAACAAGCACCAGAACATAAAGCTCATGGGAGCAATGCATGAAATCACAGAATGGCAGGCAGCAGAACAAAGACATTCATAAGAAGTAACTGAAATAAAGGAAGTACACAAAAAACATAGAAAGAGGAAGAGCAGTGTACAGTTAAATAGAGTACAAGACAGCTACGATTTAAAGTCAGAATATTTTACACTTTGGGTAAACATAAAAACAGCTGTTTGCTCACGTAGAAGTTGAGCAGTAGTCAGATGCAGCGAGGCGGTGCGACTGCTCACACGATCAAATTTAAGCATGAGGGCAGTGAACCTGGTGGTTGTCAGGATGCAAATATAGTGGCAAACATAGAACCCACAACTGTGGGCATCATCTTGAGAAGGAACGCCTTGCTTGACTCGAGTAATTTCCATCGGTTTGGAAAGATGATATCCACCACACCCATACGAATATCCCTGCACGATATGGGTGAGGGTGTGATTGAATTCACGGAGTTGTTCGCGCCGATGGATTAGTAGAGTAGTAGGCTTAGAGTCAAAGATGACAATCCTCTGGTTCTTGAAGTCAATATCGAGAAGAAACTAGTGCGGGGATGTTGACAAATAGGGGATGAGCACATGGTCTACCTCATTCCATTGATGGAAGGAGTTCTCATATCTGCGACCCTATATGAACTCGATCATTGAAGCATCATCGATGAGCTGTGCCTGCATGATCGGCAAACAGAGTTCCACCCGTGTATCGCGGCGGATATGGAGAGGTAGCTTCTCCAGGTATGACTTTTGTGCAAAGATGAACTGTGTCATATCAAGATTATCCATTTCTTCACCGTAATGTAGTAATCCACACAAGTCAGGGCCGGTTAAGAATGCTTCGTAGCCACAAGTCCGTGCGGTGGTATCTCCAAGAACATAGCTATTGAAAGCTGCAAGTTCAGCTGAGCTGGCTCCTGTAGTCACTGTGTGCGGTGGTACCAGCGGTTGGTCGGTGGTAGAAGCGGCTGGTTTAGTGGGGGAAGCAGGCATGGTATACTCATCTGTGCGTGGATGGGTAGTTGAGGGACCAGGTTGAGTAGAGGATGATGGTTGGCTGGGAGCAGCTGGATGCTTCTTCATGCGTGTTCCAATGGGCACATCATCATCATCATCAGAATCTATAATGATAGTGGTTCTGTGCGCACGCTTTCGCCCACGGTAATAAGTGGCTGCAGGTGGAGGTGGTGAATAAGTTGGAGTAGGCTCTGCTGTCTGTGTAGGATCTACAGGTTCAGGTGTAGGCCGGTCTGATGGCTGTGGGTGTGGGTTTTTGACAGTGAGAGCTATCTCCCCACTGCCAAGATGATGACACTCTGAGAGAATGGCCCCCAAAGTTGTACTGAGACCTTGGTATTGTCTTTGGTAAGCACCTTTTATGTCTTCACAGTGTTCCTCCAGATGTCTGAACCCGTTGGAGTTTACACGTGTGAGAGATGTCATCTCTTGCTGCACCTTGTCCAGGGTATGGTCAGTGTTGGACCTCGGCCAGGGCACTCACTATCACAATATTGTCCGCTTTGGCACTTGCGCGCCCACCCATGGGCCGCAGCCCACACGGATTTGTTTCTAACGGGCCGCGACCCGTTAAAACGCGTTGTGACAAGGTGCACATGAGCCTCCTCATTAGGACGACCTCAATGTTCGCCCTAACCGATGTGGGATTGATCTATAGGACGTTAGAGACCCAACAGTCTCCCCCCTAATCCCACCATCGGTCTAGAGGACCCGGCTCTGATACCACTTGTTGGACCTCGGCCAGGGCACTCACTATCACAATATTGTCCGCTTTGGCACTCGCGCGCCCACCCATGGGCCACAGCCCGCACCCGCACGGATTTGTTTCTAACTGGCCGCGACCCGTTAAAACGCGTTGTGACAAGGTGCACATGAGCCTCCTCATTAGGACGACCTCAATGTTCGCCCTAACCGATGTGGGATTGATCTATGGGACGTTAGAGACCCAACAGTCAGATAATTCCACTTCAGTTCGTACCTCTTCCATACCTGATTCCACCGCAGCAAGTCATTCCTCAAAGGCTTGAGACACCAATGCTTTAAGGATGCCAGAGGAAATCAGTTTCTCAAGAACTTTGCTTGCAAGAAGATCTTCCGCTTCAGCTGTCAAGGAATGGGAGTGAGATGCAGCCGTCACTAGAATGGCCATTGGGATATTGGCTACTAACTCCTCACTCACATGAGTCGCCACTTGATGAATTTGTGGTGCAGGTGGTATAACCATCTCAGAGTCATCCACAGGTACAGAACCCTGTGGTGCTTCTTCAGCATCAGATCCCCTTGCCTCAGCTGCAAGAGCTTCTTGTGCTTCCTCTGCCTCAGATGCTGAATCCATTGTCACATCATGGGGAGCTGATGGGACAGGTGAGTCCACCATGATGGGAGATGGGGCAACCACTAATACAACTTCCACTGGGTCTTTTCTTACACGACCCTGCTCAACCAACTAGCTGATCAGATGGTCTTTATCTACCATCTGCTTACCAAAGGCAATCCATGCCTTTCTCAATTCAGCGGGGGTCATATGAGCCTTGGCATACTCAACATAGAAGTCTTCTAGCTCAGACTCCCCAATAGAACTTAACAAAACAGGTGTTGTACCCCTGCCTTCTGGGGTATCCTGTACCAGTGACTGCCCTCCAGCTGCAGGCTCTCTTACTTCTGCAGTATCACTGGGCCTGTCAACGGGTTGAGCTTCCTCGGTTGTAGGATCAGTGGGGAAGCAAGTTCTGACAATATTCTCCACCACTTCAGTATTGTGCACTGTGGCGGCAGACGCTAAGGAACCCCTAGAAGTTTGTGGGACACGGGCCGGCGGTCGTAGAATGTGAGTTGGGGCCCTTACAGAGCTGGATGTGTCCTCCGCATGACTTCTCATGCTCGACTCTAGCCTTTTCATCGACTTGATCTCCAGCCGACCATCCTCATATATGCTCTTAAAAATATATTTGGTCCGCAGTGGCACTATAGGTCTTTGGTTGAAGATTTTAGGATGAAAGAACCGCAGGATTTTAGTTAAAACCAGTCCGAAGTGTCCTTTCTTGCTCTTGATCATGTTGTGCAACTAAGCACCCTAGTCTATTCTGTTTCTTTGTATTACACTACACATGATCTTCATCTGCTCATGACTTGCAAAGTCATGAGTAGTCTTCTTGCACATAAGGCATTGTCCGGTGACTATGAGAGTCGCCAGTGCCTGACCAGAGAACCCGATCTTTAGGGCTCCACGTCCTTGCTTTCCATGGTTGGAATATCCCAGAAAGGACTTACAATCATCTCGGGAAAGACCGGGTAGGGGTTGGAAGCTACCTTGTAGGGAGCCGGAAAACTTCTTGCAACGTTTCGGCCGATATCCGAATTTCCACTCCATGTGTAATGCCTACCAGGTCTTGTCCAGAAACAGATATCGTTTCATGGAATTCGACATATCTTCGACCGGAATGTCATGCATCCCAAGATAGACGGATGCAATGCCAGCATCATCGAGGCAACTTCGAATTCTCCCCACCCGCCTAACTTTGGCGTCGTCGATGGCTTCCCAATCGATGATAAACCCCGGGACGATGTTGTTTAGTTCGTCGGCCATCGATGATCTCGGACCTGTCATAGAGGTTATAGAAAGAGAAAGAGACACTCGTAGAGAGAGATTGTAAGGTTCGAAGATGGTCGGAGGAGAGAGAACGAGAGAGAACGAGAATCAAAGAGAGAGAGAGAGGGAGCACTTAGGGTTAGGGTTCGAGTGTGAAAACGAACAACGTACCTCCGAGCTCTGTCTCTATCGGTGACTTATATATGAGGTGAGAAGCGTACCGTAGAAGTCACACATTTTGTCGGTTTGTCTTCAGGTCTGCGTCCTTTTCTCGACCCGTCTCTTTATATTCTAGATCCACCTATTGGACAACTCAAGTGATATGTACATGCCACCCCTTATGTTGATGTATTTTGAATGTTACATGTACGGTGATGTGCTGACGTGTCTCCGACGCTTAGACAAAGAGGGAACCGAATCTGTCCCGCTTCGACTTGTTGGAACCGCAACTCTACGAAGCCGTGTTCAGGATGAGTCCACGACTCTCCGAGCTTCGAGGCTACGAAGAAGTAGTCCTCGATGCGCCGGTTCTTCGATGCTATTTGCTTTGTGGTCGACTACGGATTCAATTGCGATGTGGATTTCTCTGAACTTTTTCAACATTTAACAACACGAGTGTGACATATAGGATATTTCACATACAATTATGCATGATGAAAAGTGTTGTGAGCCAAATTAGGCGTGTCCAGAACTTGAGTTCTTTCAACCGTAATACCTGGTGTACATGTATGACTACTACAACACAATCATTTATATTTCCACAAAGCTTAGAAACTACTAAGTGTATCATCACATACTTCTTTATGCAGGGCAATGATCACAATGTTAACATAGCATCCAGTAATCCATGGTTGGTCTAATGCAACAACCCAGTCATAAATTCAGTAGTCACCTCACATATTCAGCAAAACTCACTCAGCGGAGGCCTCACCCTCTCACTCTTAAATCAACATGTGAGTTTGATTCAGGAACTAGGAATGCACTGTTTGATGATTTCATGGTCAACCGAATCTTACCACACCCCTGATTCACCAATGATTTTCAATTCAGCATAGATGACTTGAGAGACAAGATGACCCTTTGAGAATCAGAACACACACTCTAGTTCACAGTACATACTTAGAGTTTAGAGTTTGATCATTAGTATTCTCTGTGTGAGCTACCCCTTTTCTTCGTAGAGCATGCCTTTACAGTGCTAATTCATGACCCTTTTCAATTGGACAGGGCTCAACACAGTTTCTTTTGGATATCAGATGATCATTCAGTTTGTACTCTAATTTTTACTCTGAAAGACATACATCAAAGGGTAGTAGTGAGGACTCCCCCTAAGACAAGCAATTGATTTTAATAGTTCCTTTTTGCCTTTTTCACTTTGCCTTTTTTTTTCGTTGAAAGGTTTCGGCTCTTTTTGAGTAATAGGATTTTTATGATTCTCAAGTTCTACAGTCTCAATCATCCTTAGAGCATTAAATCATTGAGGATCCTTTCCGTGCAAGCCAACAGTACCATGAGATACAACAGTTCCTGCTAGTTAGTGAATGCAATGTTACACAGGTGATATTCACTCAGCATGAAAAACAACAACTAGTGGGAATATCATTTAATTGAGGTATGATGGAAATAGCACTCTCTTCACTCTAGACTTGAGGATTCATGATAGGTTGTACAAAAGAGTTAAACCAGGTTCAGAGGTAGCAAGTTTCATCCATGTGATTTCTCAATTACCCGTAGTAGAAATGTATGAATCACACTTAGGCATTGCTAATATTCATGGAGAGATAAACAATTGTTAACAGTGTCGCACCTATGTTCATGCTCAGGTATAGAAGTTGACATGAAACACAAGACATGCAGTAAGCATTATGAAGTTAAGTCAAGCATGCCAAGTTTTGTCAGGAGTTCATTGAACCTGGTTTCATGCAGAGGTTTTGTGAATATGTCTGCAAGCTGGTCATCAGTGGATATATACTCAAGGGAAATGTCCTTCTTCAAACACATGGTCACGTATGAAGTGATGTCGACCTCGATGTGCTTGGTTTTGGGATGCATGATAGGATTATTGGAAATTGCAATGGCGCTTCTGTTGTCCCAATATAGTGGCACCGCCTTCAGGTTAAATCCATAGTCCGAAAGTTGACTGGCCATCAAAAGCAATTGAGCACAACAACTTCCTGCAGTAATATATTCTGCTTCAACTGTTGAGGTTGAAACTGAATTCTGTTTCTTGCTGAACCAGGATACAAGTCTGTTGCCAAACAATTGGCATGTTCCACTTGTGCTCTTCCTATCAATCCTGCAACGAGCAAAGTCTACATCTGAAAAGCCTCTCAGGTTGAATTCAGACTCCTTTGGGTACCAAAGTCCCAAATTTTTAATTCCCCTGAGATACCTCATAATCCTTTTAACATGAGACATATGAGACTCCTTGGGATTTGCTTGGTATCATGCACAGTTGCATGTTACGAACATTATATCAGGTCCGCTTCTTGTGAGATATAGCAAAGATCCAATCATGCTTCGTATTCAAGTGATATCCACCTCTTTGCCTGCTTCGTCCATATCCAATTTGGCGCTTGTAGGAATGAGCGTTTTCATGTGAGTCACATCAGTCATCTTGAATTTCTTCAGAATCTCCTTTGTGTATTTAGTTTGACTGATAAAGATCCCATCCTTCAACTGCTTGACCTCCAACCCAAGAAAGAATGAAAGTTCTCCCATCATACTCATTTCATATTCACTTTTCATCAGATGAGAGAATTCTTCACACTGCTTTTTGTCCCTTGATCCGAAGATGATGTCATCAACATAAATCTGGACAATCAAGGGTGATCCTTTTCCTTCCTTGAGAAATAGGGTAGGGTCAATCTTACCTTTTCTCGAACTTGTTCTTGATCGAAACTTTGACAACATTTCATACCAAGCTCTGGGAGCTTGTTTCAGTCCATATAAAGCCTTCTTCAGCTTGTACACTTTGTGTTCTTGGTTTGGCTCTAGAAATCCAGGAGGTTGTTGAACATAGACTTCTTCTTGGAGGTCTCCATTAAGGAATGCACTCTTGACATCCATTTGATAAACTCTGAAGTCCTTGAATGCTGCATATGCTAAAAACATGTGGATGGCCTCTAGTCTAGCAACTGGTGCAAAGGTTTCATCATAGTCAATTCCTTCTTCTTGTCTGTAACCTTTTGCCACCGGCCTGGCCTTGTTTCGATTACAATACCATCAGCATCAAGTTTTTTTTCTAAATATCCATTTCACACCAATGACTTGTTGCGAACTAGGCCTTTTAACTAACTCACATACTTTCTATCTCTTGAACCGATTGAGCTCTTCTTGCATAGCATCAATCCAATAGGGATCCTGAAGTGTATCATCTATTGCTTTTGGCTCCACTTGTGATAAGAAACACATGTATAGATTCTCATGAAGTGTGGTAGCCCTTGTTTTGACCCGTGCAGCAGGATCTCCTATTATTAGTTCAGATGGGTGATCCTTTAACCTTCTCTTTGCCTTTGGAAGGTCTTCTCTTTCTTTATCTTGAATACCCAATCGCTCTATGTTAGGTTCTTGGGTTGGTGGAGTTGACAGAGACCGAACAGGTTGAATGTTAGAGTCATGATCTTCGTTGATTTTTGATTTGATTATGCAAGAACCGGTTCAACTCTTTGGTCTTCAGGTTTAGGTTCATCTTCCAATGGTTCAGTTGTTGTAGGATTATCTGTGTCTTGGTCCTCTATTAGGATAGTATCCCGCACTTTATGTACATTTTGGTCTCCTTTTCGCATACCATGGTTAGTCTCATCAAATGAAACATAAATAGACTCTTCAAGAGTTCTAGTCCTTCTATTAAACACATGATAAGCCTTGCTAGTCATGGAATATCCAATAAGATACCCATCATCTCGACTTGGCGTCAAACTTATTCAAGTAATCCTTGCCATTGTTGAGAATATAGCAAGTACACCCGAAGATCCTTAGGTGACCAATGTCTGGTCTCCTTCCCTTCCATAATTCATAGGGTGTTTTCATGGCTCATTTGTTAATTAGAGTTTTGTTTTGTACATAACAAGCGGTGGCAACTTGACCCATAAGGATTTTGGGAATCGAGCTCCTGTCAACATGGTTCTAGTTGCTTCAACTAAAGTTCTATTCTTTCTTTCAGCGACTCCATTTTGTCGTGGAGTTCTAGGTCTTGAGAAATTGTGCTAGATACCATGTTCGGTATAAAACTCTAACATATCGAAAATTCAAATTCCTTGCCATGATCGCTCCTAATGCATTTAATAGAAAGACTCTTAACATTAGTTATCCAATTGAAGAGTTCAACAAGGTTTTCAAATGTTTCGGTTTTGTTTCGAGAAACATGGCCCATGTATATCCTGGTATCGTCATCTAATATTGCAAGGAAGTATCTTGCACCAGATAGGGAAGACACATTTATTGGTCCACATAGGTCCATGTGCGGAAGTTCAAGTGGTTGTGTGATTGAGGTTTTATCCACACTCTTAAAAGAATGTTTCACTTGCTTGCCCAGGTGACATCCTACAAGGGTGTTCTTTCTCATAAACATGCTTAGGTAAGCCCTCAACCAAATCAAGAGATGCTAATTTAGACATAGTCTTGAAGTTTAAATGACCAAATCTCTTGTGCCACAACTAACTAATGTCAGGTGAAGCTCGGATAGAAAGCATATTGGTTCATTAGATTGAGCATTACTAAAGACCAATTTATAGACATTGCCTTGTCTTTGTCCATTCAGCTTTGCCTCTTTGGAGACGGGGTCTACAACGTGCAGGTGTGCTTAGTGAACAACACTTCATAACCTTTGTCGCACAATTGACTTATGCTCAACAAGTTATGCTTAAGACCTTGAATAATCGACACATTCGAATTGAAATAGAACCATTGGAGAGAATTCCCTTACCAATAATCTTACCCTTTTTGTTATCCCTAAATGTGACAGATGAAGCTGCAACCTCCCTTACTTCACTCAACAGAGAGGCATCATCTGTCATGTGTACAGGAACAGGCCTTGTCAAGATACCACCTGGACGGAATTGATCTTTTGTTTCCGTTGGTTACTTTCACTTCATGTACCTGTTCTCGCACATCAAATAACTAAGTCTTGGGGGCCCAATGATGATTGGGCTTTGGGTAAGTGAAAGTGTAGTTGACAATTTAGGTTTCCAATAAGAAGGAGCTGATTTAATTTTCCATGCTAATTTGGATGGTTCATCATTAGCATTGTTAGCAGGAGCGTTCTTAGGGCTCTTTGTGGATTTTCCTTTCTTATGGTTACTCTTGACGACTTTGCTAGGCACAGAGTTGACGATTTCATCATCACAGGTTTAGGAGTTTTGTTCTTTGGTAGGGTAACTTGTGTGTACTTTGTTTTCTTCTTCCTATCGTAATGTGACTGTGCAAATTTTCTGAAAAGTTTGACCGATTGATGCCTAACCTGATTTCTTTGACAACCTCATTCTTAAGATACTCAGGATAGAATCTGACCGATAGGGAAGGTGTCCAACTTCACAACAGATGGGGCATTTGATAGGTTTGAGTTGAACACTCTATCTTAAGGGTTTTCTTTGGAGTGTTAAGAGTTTCCTAGGTTTTTTCACATATCCTAGACCGTTCCTAACTCGCTAATAGGGACAAACTTGGGCTGGTAGTAAACAACCTTGCCGGATGAACCAGTTTCAAACGTAGTAGTATTTCTACTTAGGTTTGTCTCTGAAATTACTACACCCTTACCCTTGCATTGGGATGTAGAGGACAAGGTTGACTAAAGGTTCAGCTTTCAGTCCTATCTTAGCAACCGTTGCATCATTGTCCTGAGATGCAACAAGACCTTGATCTTTGAGTTCGGGTGTTATTAGTTTGGGTGGACTAGTAACGACCATTTCCTCCTTTCCACAATTAAGGAGCACACCTGCCCGGCAGAACAAAGCCGGCAAGACACTTGGTCGCACAAGGTAAGTCTAGGCCTTGGCTATTTGGTCTTCAAAGAAGCCTAGACCTAAGGCAAGACCTTTAACATCCTGGAGTGGTCCTAAAGTAAGTTGCAATTTCAACGAGAATCTTGCCACTTTTGACTGATTTGTCTTTCCTTTTCCAATTCTACTTTGGTTTCAACTAGTTCCTTTTCAAGCCTATCGATGTCTTTATTAGCCATTTTCAATTGTCCAGCTTTGTCCAAAAGATCATCGTGTGTGCTTTTCATCTCATTCACTTCAACTCTTAATTTTCTCTCTGTTCTTTCATAGTCATCTATAGAGTCTCTATATTCACATGAAAGCCGTTCCAGTTTAGAATAATATCTTTCTTTGTCAGCTTTCATATGGAGAAATTGTTCCTCTATGTCTTTTAGAGATCTATAGGTATCTTCATATTCAATGTAGAGCTGTTCGTAGGTTCTTACCTTGTGGGGAGGTGAGTTGTCAGCCATGAAGCAGATAAGACCCTTTTATTTCTTCTCTTTATCATAAGATTCTTCTTCCTCCTCAGTTTCGCTGTTAAATTTGTTAGTGACAAGAGCCTTCTTCCTCTTGTCATCCTTCCTGCTTGAGGAGCCATTGGTCTTCTTCTTTTGCTCAGCTGCCTCCTTTTTCTCCCTGTTCAGCTTATAAGTCAGCAGCAAAGTGGCGAGGCTTGTTGCGGTGATAACACTGTAACTTCTCCTTATCCTTTCCCTTAGAGAAGGATGAGGATGACTTCCTTGCTTTCCTCCTATAGTTCCCCCTTCTCTTCACAGTTTCTTGATTAGAAATGCCACTTCTTCATCCGAGGCACTATGGTGAGAACCCAAGGGTTTTGAACCCATGAACCCACTACCAATTTGAAGATATGCTCACCCCAAGAAGGCTAAACCAAGATCTATGATCCACTTGAACCCTTTAACACAAAAAGAAATCAAGGACCCAAAGTATTGGATGACGCCACAAGGATGATCAAGCCTTGATAAGTCTTGTGGTTCTAGGAAGATTCCTAAGAGGATCCACTCTCTCACAAAGTGCAAAGATGCTACTTTATTTCCAATGACAATTCTTGAGTGCTACAAATGAAGTGTCTCAAGGTATTTATAGGAATCATAATGTCCAATACCATGTACTAGTATCCTAAAACCATGTGCTATACTATTGTAACTCCCTAATTAGCATAAATGCCACATTTGACCACTTATTTTCGTAAAATAAAATCCCATGAAATAAGAAAAACACTTAGAGCCAAAAAGGTATATTTTTAGGCCCAAATGAGACCTCCCATGTGTAGTCCTTGGTCCAAACTCTTCAATTGCTGGACTCTAGGCCCAAAACATGCTCAATATCTCCATTTGCAGCCATTATGTAGTTAGTGACGTTTTCAACATGTTTGTCCTCCATTGATCCAATTGCTAATTGCTTTGTCCAAGACTCTTGCACTAGCACTTGTAAAGCTTCCTTAATTTGTTTGGTTTTTGCCCTTGTGACCGGTCCACTTGGAATTTGGAGAGGATCATTAGAATTGGAGGACACACCTTCGTGATTTGTATCACACTATCTGAAACAAGTTCTTGACTTCATCTTCTTCCTCTTCTGAAGATGGTTGCCTTGGTTCAGCGACGGCCTTAAAGGCAACAGACTTCCCCTTTTTCTTGGACGGATTCTCAAATGCCTCAAGTTCTTCCTTTTGCATTTCGAACGTCTTGAGGTCCCCGTATAATGCTTCCAAGGCATAGGTTTTCCATTCCTTCAGCAGACGGATAGCTGATGTCTTTATCGAAGTCTCAAGGGTAGAGATCTCGGAAATTTGTCATTCTTGTCCTTCGAGAGATCTCAACATTGTAAGTCTTCATCCATTGAATCAGACCTGTGAACCTTTTATAGATACCGTCCAATGACTCCTTTGGTTCACATCTCGACGGCTTCATACTCCTGCTTGAGCATGGAGATCTTGTTGTCCTGTATTTGCTCATCTCCCTCATAGATGAGACATAGCTTGTCCCATACCTCCTTCGCTGTCTCTAGGTCCTGCACATCGGTGAACATGTCATCATCGAGCGTAGAGAAGAGTATGGCTCTTACCTTGAATCCAAGTTTTACTTTCCTCTGCTCCACCTTAGACCAACCGTTCGGGTCGTTCGTCATTAACCGACCTCTTTGCATACTCTTTGGGGTGAAAGGTCCGTTCTTTATTGTTTCCCGAGAGATAGGTGTCGAGCATGTCTAGGTGTGCTCTCATTCTCGCTTTCCATTTGGAAAAGCACACAGGTGTGCACATAGGTATTTGGGAGGATGAGCCAGGCGAACGTCATAGAAGTCTTCTTGTTCTTTCTTGTTGCCCCGGTACTCGGTTCTTCCTGCTCCTGGTCTCCAGTCGCTCCTTCTCCTGGAGAACGACTGGCTTCAAGTTCCTCAATAGGAACTGGAGCTTGCTCGGGAGCTAGAGCTGCACTATTGGAATCCATGTCGGCTATTTAGGGATCTCTACGGAGTAGTAGAACTGCTCTGCTACCAATTGTAGGTCCCAAAGTGAGTCTAGGGGGGTGAATAGACTTTCTTCGCCTGCGGAAGCTAGACTGTTCGCTGGTTTTGGATTTATCTATGAATGACTACATGGAAATATTGATGGAGAAGATGACAGTAGTAATGTGAGTGATGTGAGACTTAATTAACTATCGGACAAATGCGAGATGGGAGTAAATGTTCTTTGCTGAACAGATCTCAGATATGATAGGAGTGCTCGGAGATAGTTTTGATTGTGGGAAACAACACGGAGAAGAGACTCAATGATTGTGTTGGATCTTGGATAAACAAGAAAGTATTATTGATTGAGAGGTTTGATCTTGATCTTAGTTCAACACGGCGCACAGCACTTCCAAGTTTGTTCTCTCGCTCAGAGTCTCTATCTCTTGCGTTGGAACTCTTGCTTGAATTCTGCAAAAGATCTATCTTAATGTATTTTCGAATCCTTTTATTGTATTCTGTGTATTCCACGCTTTCAGAGAAAGAGACTAACTCACATTTTTGTCATTAAGTGTGATATATATATATATTAAGTTTAGATTGCTGTGCGCCTAGTTATCCATCCGACAGGCTGACTTCCCGCCACTGGATATGCGGGATGTCAGGGGATGGGTTGATCTGCTCCGATTTGCAGATCTATTGCCCATGCTGCGCAGTTGCATGCCCATACTTGCGCAGTCGATCTTGGCCGTTCATCCGTTGAGAGTGGTTGATTGCAATTAATGCGGCATTAATTGCACTCCAGCTACTTTGGACGGTACAGGTTTACTGTACAAACCCTAGCTGAAGATATCGCTAAGTGAATATGCTTAGGGTTGTAAGTATGCTTTGAAGGTGAGTGCCTCGTAGATTTGGTGACTCGAAGGTTTCAGTCAGGGCTCATTAAAGTTGTGGAAGTTTGCTTTAGGCTTTACAGTGTTGATATCTGCGAGTCTACGACTCACATATCTTCGAGTCTTCGAGGCTAGAGTTCTAGTTAGATTAAGTCTTTTGTGTCACGCTATTAACTGTGAGTCTACGACTCTATGACTCTGTGACTTTCCTAATGGCTCTTAGAGTGACTTCTTTGTAGTGCGCCTAATCTATCCGTTGTTACAGCTGCGAGTCTACGACCCTAGCTCTGTGGATCTACAACCCTCTGGTTTCTCAGTTTATTTTACTTGACTAAGAAGCTCTTCGACTCGCGAGTCTTCAACCTTGACAATCTTTAGACTTTACATTTCTTCCTTGGCCTTTCACGAGTTGTTTATGCTCTCAGATTATTCTACGAGTCTTCAACTCTACGGCTACAACTCTTCAATCGCAACTCTCTTGCCTTCAAGATCTTCAAGTCTGTGATATGTCTGACAAGTTCATTAACATACCTGTATCCCTTGAGTCTATGACTCTACGAGCCTTGAGTCTATGACTTTACAACTTTTGAGTTACCGATTCATTTAAGTTAGTCAGTCTTTGTTGGCTTCGACTCTTCGACCATTAACCTACGAGTCTACGAGTCCCATTTTCTTAACGGGGTTTTAAGGCTGCGACTCTACGAACCTTGAGTCTACAAGTCTGCGAGTTCCATTTTCTTAACGGGGTTTTAGGGTTGCGACTCTACGACCCTTGAGTCTACGAATCCGTGAGTCTAGCGGTACATTAAATTTGTTAAGTGACATGAGCGCTCT
The DNA here is from genome assembly GCA_023512835.1 of Taxillus chinensis. Classification (NCBI taxonomy): domain Eukaryota; kingdom Viridiplantae; phylum Streptophyta; class Magnoliopsida; order Santalales; family Loranthaceae; genus Taxillus; species Taxillus chinensis. The sequence goes on along the minus strand of CM042092.1, from coordinate 40,065,801 downwards.
AGGGAATCTACAATTCTATAGGTTTCGAGTCTTCAAATTATTTAAGTTCGGTTCTTGTTCTTTTATTCTTCGACTCTACGAGTCTCTCGAATTGAACCGTCGGTTCCGATAACGCTCCCTTTTTCGAATCTGCGACTCTACGACCTTCGACTCGAGATCTACGAGTCGCAATGTGTTCTGTCACAAATATGCTTCGAGTCTCCAGACCTTATGAGTCTACTAGCCTCTTGCCAATTTGTCCTATGACAGTTTTACTTCTACGAATTTTGACTCTTCGACCCTACGACTTTCGGATCTTCGAGTCTCCGGACTTAGATCGTATTTTGGCAGCTTCATCAAATCCTATATTTCCAATAGATACTTATTGTATGTGGTTCGCTACACGTGACAAACTCCACGGTATTGAAATATTTCCTACAAAGAGTCTAATACACTCTTCAAAATAAGGAATACATGACGAGGCCACAAAATCTATCAAAATGGATAAGCCACATATTTGTTTTAATTACAAATCAAAAGACTTGGGTCTTTAAGGACACTTGTTATACGTGGTTCGCTGAATACGACGTACTCCATGATAGTGATAAATTTCCTGCAGAGAGTCTTATACACTCCTCGAAATAAGGAATACAAGACCAGGTCACAAATTCTATCAAAATGGATAAACCACATATTTGTTTTAATTACAAATCAAAAGACTTGTGTCTTGAAGGACACTTGTTGTACGGGGTTCGAGAATGCGACGTACTCCACCGGTAGTGATATATTTCCTACACGAGTCTAATACACTCTTCGAAATAAGGAATATAAGATGAGGTTATCAAATCTATCAAAATGGATAAACCACATATTTGTTTTCATTAGAAATCAAAAGAGTTGTGTCTTTACGGACACTTATTGTACGTGGTTCGCTGAATATGACGTACTCCATGGTATACGAGTCTATTACACTCTTCGAAATAAGAAATACACGACAAAGTCACAAATTCTATCAAAATGGATAACCATATATTTGTTTTAATTACAAATCAAAGACTTGTGTCTTTAAGGACACTTGTTGTTTGTAGTTCACTGAATGAAACGCACTCCACGCTAGTGATATGTTTCCTACACCGAGTCTAGTACACTCTTGAAATAAAGAATACACGGCGAGGTGACAAATTCTATCAAAATGGATATACCATACATTTGGTTTAATTACAAATCGAAAGACTAGTGTCTTTAAGCATACTTATTATACGGCGTTTGGGAAATGCAACGTAGTCCACGGTAGTGATATATTTGTTGGTGTTGATCCGTAGGACCCTAGAGGGGGGTGAATAGGATCTAAATGAAAACTCTTAGCTCGTCTATGGCATAACACTTATCCTGGTTAAATGATAATATCCGTGCGGAAGATAACCAAATAGTGGAAGTATTTTGTTTTATTATCAATCGATAAATACAACAAAATAGCAGTAGATTAAAGCCAATAAAGCTTTTCGATCTATCAAATCTCTCTTACACTCTGTTTACAATGACTCACACACTAGCCAATATGATCTCTTAAAGCTCTTGTACATGTATAAGTATATCTAAAATTTACAAGTTTTAATATATATAGCCATCCGTTAGAAGACATCCTTGAAATTAATTTTTTCGAGCAACGTGTAGCATTAACTGTTCCTTGGAAATCTCTCTACCTTAATTGTTGTGGATATGGAGCTCAAGATCTTGGGTCGTAAAACATAAGTATCTTCGCTCGATCCCAATTTTAATTAAAGCTTTGTCCACATCTCCGTGTGTTCCACATGTAAGATAGTTTATGTTTTCAAAAAGTTTGTCTTACATCGAGACATAGTGAGTTGATGACTTTAAATGCGAAGCTGATAAGTTAAAGTAGTGTCTTCTTAATCCGTCATAAAGTTCCTTACTCCGTGTTAATAAAGCTCGGATCCTTACTCCGTGTCAGTAGTTGCTTACTCTGTGTCGGGTTTGATACTGGAATCCTTATTCCATGTCAACGCTTCCTTACTCCGTATGAACGAGAAGTTCAGAGAACCTACTCCATATCATCGCTTTCTTACTCGCATGAGTTAAAAGTCCTGGATGGCTTACTCCATAACAGCGCATCCTTACTTCGCTTGAGTAATAAGTTTGGATTCCTTACTCCGCATCTCTTTTCCTTACTCCGTGCAAATAAAGGACTTGGGTCCTTATTTCGTACAAGTCGTTCCTTACTCCGCATGAATGAAAGACTCGGATTCCTTACTCCGTGTCTTCTTGTCCTTAGTGTCACGGACCGAGGCTTATCCTAGCATACTTAGGCTATTTTGGGGTATTTTCCCTTTGTAAAGTGTTGTACTTAGCTTATAGAGTAAGTTGTAGAGATTTTAGATTTCGATCATATATGATGTCTCCTGGCGACATAGCCAAAAAAGTGTTAACATCTATATGTAGGGGAGTGATGTTGTAAAGCTTTCAAGCATTCAATACAATCGTTTGTTGCCTTCGTTTAAATCGATCTTCCGCTAAACGCTTCCCTACACAATTGCTTTACAACGGATCGATGGGTTCCGATCCAAATGCGACGAGTTAGGCTGACCTAGCGTTCCTTCGTACGGGTGGGAACTAGGTGCCGCACGGGTTAAGCTGCTATAAAGGCTGACCCCGTGACAAGTGGTATCAGAGCCGAACCGGCCCGTATCCTGAAGACTCGCCGAGCACTCTCGCGAGTAGCGTGATCCCAAGGTGGGAGCTCACAGAGGTGAGTCGACCGATAGTGTCTTGCACGCCTTGCGTCCATAGAGTTGGAGTATCCTAGAGTGTGATACAGAGTTGGGCAAGGGAGTACGAAGGAGTGCGTCGGAGCGATCTTGGAAGCCTCCTATCCTTTGGACATTGGGCGAGTGGGTGAGCATCTTGGTAAAGGTGTTGCAACCTGCGGGGAAGCGATGTCCAAGCTGTTGACATTGGGCGAGTGGGAGGGCGTCGAGGTAACGATGCCATCGCCTGTGGGGAAGCGATGTCGACAAGTGCAACGAGGACGTTGCGAGGATTGGGTGGAGGAGAATGTCACGACCCGAGTAGCGTGGTGCTGGCGGGACGTTTCTTAGTGGCACGATTCAAGAATGGATTCGTGCTACATAAAGGAGAGGGGTTGGTTGAAGCGTAGATGGTGCGTAACGAGAAGGTTCCAGGCAGTTCGTGGAGGAGAACGGATGGAACCCCTTCGGAGTTCAGACGTGCCGACCCGGTTGAATGTGGGGAGCACGCCGCTAGTCGAGGACTTGACGTTGAAGAAGGGATTTGGCCATCCTTACACAAACTGGTCGGGAACTGGAGCCGTTCTCTGATGAGCCCAGGTGGCAGGGCGAAACCGGTTTACGTGCGCTTCAACCCTCAAAGGCTAAACTTAGCGGACCGTGGATAGAGAAGCTAAGTGCCGCAATGGGTTGAGAGGCGCAGAAATCCGACCCCGTGACATTAGTCCGTTTGAGTAGATAACTTAGCTTTTTATTCTGCGATAACTTTCTCTTACTCCATGTGAGATATAGACTATGATTCTTATTCCCCATATATTTAACTTAGTCCGTTTAAAGTAGATACGGATTCCTTAGTCCGTAACTTTAAGCATTTGGTCTCGCACGAGTGATCCTTATTCCATATGAGGACTTGGTTATTTACCAAGTGTTTGATGATACTCACGACGGTCCGGATTAGGATTATGTATCCTGTCCTTAGCTTTTCTCTCATGAGTGAAAGTTCGGATTAAGGTTATATCTTCTGCAACAACTTAAGAATAAACATGCAAGGTCTCAAATCAAATTACACAGGGTTTTATCCGCATCATCCAAATTTTGGGCTTCATCCAGGCAATCTCCCTCAATATGGATATGCCAAAACCCTTTGTAATCTAACTGTAAGTAAAGCAAAAAGATAACATACGAAATAAAGATAACTTCCACATTCCATTAAGTCGGCAATAAGAGTACAATTCAGCCTTGATACATGAATTCTACATTAAGGTATATAAGGCTTACTATACTTGAAGATCATTATTGTTGCCTTCTCTCGAAGCTCCATTGTCTCCGCTCCATCATATAGTTGTGGATGTTGTTCCATCCTTCATCCACCTTTATGAAAGACTTGATGAAGAAGCAGGACAAAAGCTCCGCAGCTATCTTCATCGGGCTGTTGAGGAACTTGCTTCTTGCTCCGGATCGCCGCCTTCAACTTTTCAATAGGAGCCAAAGGAATTTGACCCATTTCTTCATAAAGCCCGGATTGCTTTACTGCTTCTATCATTCAAAGACGCAGTGGTTCCAATTGATTCTTTCTAACTTTGCTATCCATAACTTGATGAGAATCAATTAAGAGCATCTGCTTTGACAGAATCAGAAAGACAATCAGCATGAACTACGGCGTCTTGACCCGGTACGGAAGGAGGACCGAGGAAAGATTTCTCCATGGTTTGCTGTCCTTAGCAGTTCCGTTAATGAAAGTCCGTATATGGGCTATGTTTGGAAGATAACCCTCAGACTAACACGGCAAGACATTAGACTGTTGGATCAAGCCCGAACTGGATGACGCGGATAAAACCCTATGTAATTTGATTTGAGACATTGCATGTTTATTTTTAAGTTGTTGCAGAAGATAAGATCTTATTTCGGACCTTCACTCGTGAGAGAAAAGCTAAGGACAGGATACATAATCCTGATCCGGACAAATGTGAGTGTCGTCAAATACTTGGTAAATAACCAACTCTTCACTTCATACGAATAAGGATCACTCGTGCGGACTAAATGCTCAAAGATACGGACTAAGGAATCTGTGTCTAACACCTTAATGGACCAAGTCAAATTGATGTGGAATAAGAATCCTAGTCAACATCTAGAATGGAGTAAGGGACGGTTATCGCGGAATAAAAAGCTAAGTCTTCCACTCTAGCGGACTAAGGACAAGAAGACATGGAGTAAGGAATCCGAGTGTTCCATATAGGCGGAGTAAGGAACGACTTGTGCGAAATACGGACCCAAGTCTTTTATTCGCACGGAGTAAGGAAAATAAACACGGAGTAAGGAATTCGAACCTTTTACTCATGCGGAGTAAGGATGCACCGATACGGAGTAAGCCATCCGCCTTTGAAGTCATGCGGAGTAAGGAACTTATGCGGAATAAGGAACTCATGCGGAGGAAGGAAGCATTGCCTCTCAGGCACAATATTACCTCTCAGGTACATGATTACCTCGCAGTACAGTGTTACCTCTCGGTGCACAGTAGCCTCTTAGGCTTCAAACAAATCTCACCTCTCAGGCCCTCAACGGTAGCCTCCCCAGGCTTAACAAGGTAGCCTCGCAAGCCTACATGACCACCAGGAGTTCATATACTCTCCCTGTAACATAGGCCAATCTTCACAACTCTATCCTTAAGTCTTGACTCGAGAGAGGATTTTCGTAGAACTTGATTTCTTGAAACAAAAAGTCCCAACATTGGCTCCTCATACCATAACTTAGATAATCTGATTTTTGGGGATCTTTCTGATAGGTTAACCCCACTTTCCAAAAAGTTACCACTACGAAAAACTGCATATTTCCGGGATTTTACACTAAATCCCATTTTTCTCATTTTGAAGGAGTGGGAATTTAATTTTCTAGTATTTTTCTTTGAATCCAAATGGGGGGTATTTCGCTATTTACATTGTAACTTAAATGTGGAGAGACTTAATGGTTACAATGTAAATGGGTCCAGGCACCCTGGCAACATACACCTGGCAACTACGTTGTCTAACCGCTCGAGACACTCTGCTCGAAACACCTTGCTCGAAGCTCTGCTCGACCCTGCTTGACACTCTAGGCTCGAGCAACATGCTCGAGGCTCCTGCTCGACGCTGCTTGAGGCTAGCCTCGAGCAGTTCCCCAGTCGCAAACTGCCGACTGTGTTCTTCCCAATTTCGTCCCAAAACCTAACTGTACTCATTAAATCTCCATTTTTAAGCACTAATTCATCCCACAAATGGCTTTCTAACTCATCATAGCCATCTTAGGGCTACCAAAACCACATCAATTCATACCAAAACAACATAAATCGAGTTTCTCAAACTCTAGTGTTCATACTTCCAATTCCACGAATTAGGAGTTAATTCACATGTTTTAGCTACCCTAGCAAGCATAATCAATGACATAGGAGTGAGAATAACGAATCCTTACCTCGACTTTGGTCGATTTGAGCTTCAGATCGTCCAATTCGCTTTCCCTCTTCTGTTTCTCTCTCTTCTCCTCTCTTTCTCTCTCTAGAAAGGCACGCACATATGAAAATTAGAGATTTGAGTTCTTCACTACCCTATTTATACTTTTCCACATTTAATTCGTTAAAATATCAAAATTACCCTCACAGGGTCCAGACTCCAAATCAAGCCCAATTATTGTCAAAACGCTCCGTTTGACAAGTACATCACTGTACTGAGGTTTGTTTTTCCAAATAAAACCTCAAACATAAAGTCACCTGATCACACCACAAAAATCCCAAAATTAGCCTTTCGGGGCTCCGACTCCAAATCAGGCCCACTCACAGTCAAAACTCTCTGTTCGATGCATATGTCACCGTACTGATATTCACATCCCTTGATGTGCACTCCATCACATGGTTAGCTGCTAGAACCCCAAACACGGGTCATTACATATACATGGGTGATGTTCCTGAAGTTGAAGGATTAAAACTTTGAACATCTTGTAGATCTTTTCAATCTGGATAAGCAATTCACAAGGACTGAGCATTAAATGCATCAGGAGTGATCATGGTACGGAATTCGACTTTTCCGATATGAGATCATATTGTTATGAATTGGGCATTCAGCACGACTTCTCTGCGCCCAAGACTCCACAACAAAATGGAGTTGCTGAGCGTAAGAATCGCACTTTAGTCGAAGCTGGTAGATCAATGTTAGCAGGGGAAAAGCTTCCTCTTCGTTTATGGGCTGAAGCTATGTCCATCGCATGCTATGTTCAGAAGAGAACTCTTCTCAATAACGTTACCATAAAAACACCCTATGAGATGTGGAGAGGCAGGAAACCATCAAGCTCACATTTTGAAGCTTTTGGGTGTGCTTGCTACGTGTTAAACAACGGCAAAGAGGCCCGGAGTAAATTTGAGCCAAAATCCGATGATGGGATCTTTGTCGGATACTCGTTACACAGCAAGGCTTATCGCATCTTCAATAGAAAACGTTTAACAATTCAAGAATCTATCCATGTTGATTTTGATGAGTCTAACCTTGATTGGTCAAGTGTAGGATCTTCTGATTCAATTGTGTAGGATCATACGGACACGATTGACTATTCTCAGTTCAAACATGTTCGCCACAACTCCTGATGAATCACCAAGCACCAGGAGATGCAAGAAGAAATGTTATCGATGATGCTTCCGAAGATTCGGACTTAGGACTTCCACTCAACACCGGACAAATTGATACGGACATCCATAACACCAGAGAACCTTCTAGTCCGTCTGGACCAGTTAATACTGAAAGTCATAGTGCCGAATAACCGCAAAGTACTTCTAGAACTATTCATCATACGGATACAACGGCCGGAAAAAGCTCAACCAGTCGATGTACAAGATCCACCCGATCGGGCAGAGCTTCAAATCATTAACTATTCACCACCACTTGCGCAGAACTATAGGTGGACTCGAAAGTACCCATCAGATCAAGTGATTGGTGATCCTACTTGTTGGAGTAAGAACATGGGCAGCCACCTCCAACTTGTGTCTCTACTCTTGTTTTCTATCATAGATAGAGCCAAAGGTAGTAGATGAAGCCCTTCAAGATTCTAACTGGATAGACGCTATGCAAGAAGAGCTTAATCAGTTCAAGAGGAACGAAGTGTGGACGTTAGTACCAAGGCCAAGGTCGCAACAAGTCATTGGAGTTAAATGGGTGTTCCAAAACAAACTGGATATCGATGGAATTGTAATCCGGAACAAAGCACAACTGGTAGCCAAAGGATATCATCAAGGAGAAGGCATTGATTATGACGAAACCTTTGCTCTAATAGCTAGACTTGAGGTGATCCAAATATTCTTGGCGTATGCATCCTATGAAAACTTCATAGTTTATCAAATGGACATCAAGAGCGCTTTCGAACATGCATCGCATTTCATGATGAGCATTAGATACTTCTTGTACTTCATGTTGATCATCTTTACTCGTGTCATGCATTATGTTTTTGATAATATTCTCATATTTTCATATGGGAGGTTGCTTGCGGCTCCCGATCGAAGTCGTTTAAGCTAACATAATTAAAGATATATGAATAAAACCTCCTTAGGATTTCATGATTCAAATTTTCAACTCTCAACACACGTCAAATGCTTTTTCATATTGATTGCAATATTAATATGCCTGGTTGAAGAAATGAAATGGGTTAGCTCGGAATGCCTAGTGGATAAAATCACGGTTACAGTCTAATCAGCTTCAAGTGGAGTTTCCTCAAGGATAGACAACAATTTCTCAAGATTTAAATATTAAGTAGGAAATGTTAATCGAGAGGATCGCATGGTCTAAGGGCGAGAAAATGTTTTTTCCATTACCCAAGTAATACCCCCTTTATATGTCTCGTGACCTCTTTCTTGGTGTCAATCCGAGGGGGAGTCTTTCTCGAGAGGATCGCATGATCTAAGGGGGAGCAAAATCTTTATCTATTACTTCCGTAATAATCCCCTGATATGTCTCGGATGCTCTACCCTATAACTCTCACTGGATCCGACTGGGCATGCATTGTTGAATCGGAATTGTGGCATGATTGAATGTTTTTGTTTCTTCAATCTGTGCATTTTAATATGATAATCAATTGATTGCTATTGGCATATGTTCTTTAATCCATTCTCACTCATGAATCTTAATTTAGGCAAATCATATAAATTTAATTCATCTTAGCTACGTCGTCAAGCATGACGGTTTCGCTTATGTTAACCAATATGAACTTATGTGTTTCTTATCCGACATATGCTTTGATTTCAGTAAAATGATCCTTAACTCATATGTATGTGTCTCTCGCATTCATTTTTGATGCATAAGTTCTGATTTTTCATTAGTTCAGATTATACCGACTTTCTATATCTATTTATATCCGTACTAATCCCAACCTGTAAAGCTTTCGATTCGTTTTAGTTTATCTTTGTGAAGCTACAAGTTCATATTCACTTTGCATTTTCACCGATATATATCTTGTATGAAGTCTAGGATTTGAAGTGTTGTGGTACTTCATTTCTCTTCGACTTCAAGACAACAAAGGAATCTATTCTTCTCTTACAAGACTGTTTCTATGGACTCGGTTTGTTTTTCAAACGGATACTCTTCTACGGATTATCTTTAGTTCGGATGATAGTTGGTTCAATTCCTTCTGACTCTTGGAACTCTCAAATAGCGATAAACAAAGTCTTATCTTACATCGCGTGTTCTTGAGGAGGGATAATGATAGTCCATTAAATGCAAGTCTCGAGACGGGCAATTTTCCTAAAGAAGGCAAACAGCTGTCACAAATGCTTGGTTATGCTACATCCATGTCATCTCTTTATTTGGAGGCGCGCAACTATCAAGACTAATGACACAAGATTGTTAGGCGGTTCACTGTTCATTTCGCTTAAACCCTAGACCTGCCGGCATCCACTGACCCGCGATATAAATCCTAAGCCTTCACGCAAGAGCGACTTCTCACTCTCACATTTAATAACTTAAGTGTGAGAGTGAGAACTTGTTCTTCCAAGCAACGTGTAACATTGAATGTTCCTCGGAAATCTCTCTTCCTCAATTGCTACGGATGTCGAGCTCAAGATCTTGGGTCTGTAAAACTAGTGTCTTCGTGTGTGTCACGCCCCGGATTTCCAACCCGAGGAAACCGGTTCGTGACTCCCCTTTACCCACGCGGAGGATAAGGGGGTAGGATACAAGGTCCCACATAGGATGTCAAATCCTCCACATCATATCATCACGAAGGCAATTTAATTAGCTTTATTAGATTTGAAACACAATTAACGTTCACAAACCAAACATGCCCTTATTACAATTTAAATTCCCCTTACAATATCTCCACACTAGGGTTATAAAGGTCCCATAAAAATTTACAACACGAAATAATATTAAACAAAGCGATAAAGTAGAACTGTCTTCCACCTTGGTGTTCCCACCTAATGCCTGTAGGTTCCTAAAAAGTAAACAAAACACAACAGGAGGGGTGAGCAATCACGGCTCAATAGGGATCATGTCTCCCCCAACCCATGCCATGCTCCTAACATCTACGTGTTGACGTGCACGAGTGCAATGTCGTGGCAATACTATACAAACAGGCCATAATCAATATTTATACACAAACAAGCCACATCAACAGGTACAACCATTGCCATAGCCACACAGGCTCCATAACCAGCCACGGGCTTCCACGACCACCGGGCTCCATAACCGACCACGGGCTTCTACGGCCACTAGGCTTTCACACCACTGGTACCATAACCGGCCTCGAAGGCTCCAACCACACAGGCTCCAATCTCAGCCACGAAGCTTACAATCAAACACATAACATACATCTCAGCCACTCAGGCATACAATCAAACATATAACATACATCTCGGCCACACAAGCATACAATCAAACACATAACATGCATCTCACCCACATAGGCATACAATCAAACACATAGCATGCATCTGTATCAACAATCATTATATCAAGTATGCCCCCCCCCCCCCCCGAAAACCCCAAGGTTTCTCATGTGATCCTACAACGGAACAAAGCCTAACGAACCACGGACATCCCAAACGGCCTCTAAGGCCCATCGCCCCGCAACGAACCCCCGAGAGTTCCCATACCCCGGACTCAACGTCGAATCAAATGAAACATGCCATTGAAGGCCAACATCTATATAGAAGATCACACCTCTATGGATTTACATGTATATATATATATATATATATATATATTATAACAACAACGACAATACTCTACAAATGATCCACCACAGGGCCTAACCCCAGAATGGGTACTAGAAGAGACAGAACCCCTACCTCAGAAGGATCCTTCACGCTCTTGCTTCCACACCAAACTCCGTCCAACCACGGGAACCACCATGGCAGCCACGATCAGGAGCTCTCTCTCCCAGTCTCCCTTTCTCTCTCTCTCTGCGATGGTTGTGGCGGATGAACCCTAAAACCCCAACACAAGAGGTCTCTATCTCCTTATATAGACGCCACAACATCAAAATGACGTAGTTTTGATTAAAACATGCTACAACCTTCCCGCATCCACACATGACAAAATACCCACAATTCAAACATGGTCCTTTAGGAAAAGATTATCAGCATAACAAAATGAAGAAGACGGTGCAAAAATATGGGCGCACGTGACAAAGACCATTGTCACGTGCAAGCTCCAAATGCCCTAGGATTTTTCCACAAGCTTTATAACTTAGTTTGGAAGGCTCCCATGCAAAAACACCACCGCACGTGACAAAGCCATTGTCACGTGCAACCTCAATATGCTCCCTCTTGAGCTCATCTTTTGCCTCATGCTTGCTCATCTATATACAAAGTGATTTAGCCAAAGTGTGTGGAAAGAAAACTCCCAAAAACCTGACAATTGTCACTCAAAAGGCATAACAGTTGACTAACTCTTCATATTCCAAAACACGGGTCATTACAGTGTAATCAAAACTACGTCGTTTTGATGCTGGGATTCACTTAATCAAAACTACGTCGTTTTGATATTGAGGTGTCTATATAAGGATGAGGAGCCCTCTTGTTTTATGTTTAGGGTTTCTTTTTTGTCAGCCGCCACAGCCTGAGAGAGAGAGAGAGAGAGAGAGACAGAGAGAGAGAGAGAGAAGAGTTTCTGATTACTGACGTGGTGGTTCGCGTGGGTGGACGGTGTCTAGCGTGGAAGCAAGAGCAGGAGGACACTTACAAGGTAGGGGTTCTATTTCTCCTTGAACCTATCCCAAGGTTTTGGCCTTGTGATAGGCAGTCTGTTGGAATGGCGTATTTGCTTGGATATTTGTATATATGCCTGTAAGGTGGGGACTACGCATGCTAAGTGTTTGTTTTTATGATTGTGTGGCTATGCATGCTAGGTGTTCGATTTTATGTCCGTGTGACTAAGTATGAGAGCCTGTGAATGTGTGCACGCTATGTGTTCGATGTTATGCCTGTGAGACTATGCAAATCATGTGTTTGATGTTATGCCTGTGTGGCTTTATGTCTGTGTGTTTTGGAACCTAGTGGCTGTGGAAGCCCGGGACTATTTTGGAACTCGGTGGCTGTGGAAGCCCGGGACTGTTTTGGAACCCGATGGCCGTGGAAGCTTGAGACTGTTTTGGAACCCGTGGGTTGTGGAAGCCCAAGATGATTATGTTGCCTTGTGTGGTCGTGGAAATGTTAGCCCGTGTGGATGTGGAAAAGGTTGTTCTTGTTCTGTGACTTATGTTTTGGTGCTTGACTGGATTATAAATTGCTTATATCTTATTGTCACCAGGATGTGTGGAGTTAGTCCTCCTTGAATTTATTGCTTATATAAATTGCTTATATCTTATAAATTCCTCTTGTGATGTGTTTTCTTTCAGGGACCTATAGGCGTTAGGTGGAACCCCAAGGTGGAAGATTCTGTTTGGTGTTTATTTTTCTTCTTGTGATTTCGAGGAATTTATGTAACCCTAGTGGGGAAATATTGTAATAAGGGATTTAAGTCTAATAAAGACAAGTTGTTGGCTTGTATATATTTATTCATGTATGTGCTTAATAAAGATAATTGGTTCCGTCTGTGAATATCTATTGTGGATGTGTACGATGTCCTGCATGGATATTTGATTGTATTTCAACCCCTTACCCGCCGGGTGGGTAAAGGGGAGTCACGAACCGGTTTCCTCGGGTTGGAAATCCGGGGCGCGATAATATGGTATCGAGCATGGTCTAGTTGGCCTTGGGTAGTGGGCGGATCTGGTTATCTTGAGTCCTTTGGAGGAGCCTGGAGGGGAGGTGCCTAATCAACACGGTGCTCTTGGAGCCTCTAAGGTGTACTTGGGGTAGTCTAGACCTGAGGTAGGATTTCCATTCATTGGCATTAGGGCACTAGTTGCATTTGTTGTCTATGTGTGCTAAACTGTGATAAAGTTTAAAATGTGCAACTCTGAATTTTCTTGGAATACCTTGAGCATGATGACAAGGAGAAGTCCTTGTTTAATTGAGTTGTGTGAAATGTGAATTAAGTTGTGTGCAATGTGGATTGATGCAATGTATGTGTGTAATGCCATGTGTTGGTAGAATTGATAGATGGGGTAGAGGTAGTGACACGCGATAGATTATGAATGCGTTTTGACGGTTGTCTTTCTTACTTCGTGTAGTAAGAATGCCACCGAGGAGAGCGACACGTGCGTCCGGGGTAGTGGTTGATGAGTCATTTCCCTCGAAGGTCCGAGTGCGGGGAAGCCCCCTAGAGGACATGCACCGTTATTGGCACAGCTGCGAGAGGGTATCCACTGGAAGTTCGAGAGTTGAGGGAGGGTATCCGGCAAGAGGTTCGGGAGGAGGTGCGCCGTGAGATAGCGACAGGCAGGTGGTGCCACCGCCACCACCACCCGGTCGGGGAGTTACCTCATGAGCGTGAAAGTTCGCGTGGTGGCGTACCGATTCGTGCGAGAGGAAGATGTGGTGACGAGGTTCCGAAAGGAACAACCTCCAAGGTTCAAGGGAGAAGTAGATCCCGTGGTGGTTGAGCATTGATTGAGGCAGATCGAGCATGTGTTTTCCTTTCTTCTACCCCGGGGGGAGGATAAGGTGAGACTGACCATTCGGCAGCTGGAGGGGAATGCTTTGGAGTGGTGGCAGAGTGTCGCGGGGAGCCGTGCAATGCAGTTCATGCTGTGGGAGGAGTTCTTGCAACTCTTCCACGATGAGTTTTTCCCTGAGTCCTTGAGATGGCAGAAGAGGGAGGAATTTAATAGTCTGAAGCAAGGATCAAAGACGGTGCTCGAGTATGAGCGGGAATTCCGAAGCTTGAGTAGATTTGCTCCGAGAGCGTGGCAAAGGAGGACTTGAAGGCCCACAAGTTCACCTTGGGTCTTAGGCCAGCCCTTAGGCAAAGGGTGGTGATTCTGCATTTGAGGACCTATGATAAGGTTGTGGAGACAGCTCGTATAGTTGAGAGGGAGTTGGATGATGGGAGGCAGGCCCATCAGGGTCGTCGATTGCAAGGTGGGTCCGAACGTGATTCAGGGTCCAAGAGGCCCAAGACTGAGGAGAGAGATAGCAGTTCCTTCCGCAGCCGGGGACAACCATCTGTGAACTCAGGGAGGTTCACTTTTGGCAGCAGTAGGTTGGAAGGTTCAGCAGGAGGTCTCCCCAGCGGTTGTCATTGCTGTGGGGAACAAGGCCACTTCGGGGAGGGAGTGTCCCAAGAAGGACTGGCGATGCAACAGCTGTGGACGAGAGGGCCATTTGAGCCGAGTTTGTAGGAGCAACAACAAGGGAACAGGAGGCATGGCATCTAGCATGAGGAGTGATGCCAGTTTTCATGCACCAACAGAGAGACCAGCTCATCAGTTGCAGGCTAGTTAGGCAGGATCCAGTCAGACCCGACCTTAGGGGAGGCCAAAGCGGCAGCAGACTGAAGTTGGAGGCAACTATGGCGGGAACCGTCCATTAGGTGAGTCGACCAGTGGCACGGGCCAAGGGAGGGTGTTTGCGCTGAATGCGACACCCCAGGAGGAGGCTGAGCTCCCACCTCCACCGGCGGAGGGTGGGGCAGGACCTTCGGTGGTTAGAGGTACCCTTTTGATCTCTCGTATGCTTGCTTCTGTTCTTTTCGATACGGGTGCCTCACGTTCATTTGTTACTGAGCTCGTAACTGATGGCTTGGGATTAGTATGTGTTGAGGTAAAGAGACCCCTAGTTGTGGAGTCTCCGGTTGGAGGTATGATTGAGGTGCGGCGCATATATCGTGACTGTGTGTTAACCATAGGAGATGTGGAGCTTAGCTTCGATTTATATTTGATGCCTTTGAGGACGTTTGATCTGATTTTGGGTATGGATTGACTTATTGCTTTCCAGGCCAAGATAGATTGTTACCAGCGACAAGTAACATTCGTGTCACTTGTGGGGGTTCCTTGCACCCTGCAGGGGGAGTGGGATTGTGAGGCGAGTTGAGCTGGGCCAGTGTTGGACCAGTGGGGTGCCATTACCCATAGGTTGGCAGCCCTAACCTTTGCTGAGGAGGGGAAAGTGGGAAAGAGGGTGTGGCCAGCAGTTGTTAACCAATTTCAGGATGTCTTTCCTGAGGAGTTGAGGAGTCTACCACCTAAGAGGAGTGTGGAGTTCACTATTGAGTTGGTACTGGGGATGGGTCCAATCTCCCAAGTGGCTTATCGTATGGGACCAGCTGAGTTGAGGGAGCTTCAGAGGCAAATAAAGGAGTTGGCGAGCCAGGGGTATGTTAGGCCGAGTACCTCACCCTAGGGTGCTCCGGTGCTCTTTGCAAAGAAGGCGAGATGGCATGCTCCGCCTCCGCATTGACTACAGGAAGCTGAATTTGGTGACCGTGAAGAACAAGTATCCGTTACCTCGGATAAACGACTTGTTTGACCAGTTGAGTGGGGTCCAAGTGGTTTTCCAAGATAGATCTGCGATCGAGGTATCACCGGTTGAGGGTTAGGGATGAAGACATCCCTAAGATTGCCTTTCGGTGCCGGCATAGACATTATGAGTGGGTAGTGATGCCTTTTGGGCTCACTAACGCACCGAAGTGTTCATGCATTTGATAAATCAGGTCTTTGCTCCATATTTGGATTCCTTTGTTGTGGTGTTTATAGACGATATCTTGGTGTATTCCAAGACTGAGAGGGAGCATGTGGAGCACTTGGCAACCGTGTTGCAAACCTTGAGAGACTAGCAGTTGTTTGCTAAGTTTAGCAAATGTGAGTTTTGGATGCAGGAGGTTCATTTTCTTGGCCATGTAGTGTCAGCTGAGGGTGTGAGGGTGGACCCAGCTAGGATTGAGGCTGTGTCATCATGGGAGAGGCCAACCAATGTCTTTGAGGTTCGTAGCTTCCTTGGCTTGGCGAGGTACTACTGTCGTTTTGTAGAGGGATTCTCCCGTTTGGCAGCTCCTATGACGGCGTTGACCAGGAAGGGAGTGAAGTTTGAGTGGATCGACAAGTGTCCAGGGCATTTGAGACTCTCAAAACCTGTTTGACCACTGCACCTGTGTTGAGATTACCTAGGGAGGACGTCCTATATGAGGTATATTGTGATGCATCTAGGATTGGTTTGGGGTGTGTGCTTATGCAAGAGCGCAGTGTAGTAGCTTATGGGTCGAGGCGGTTGAAACCTCATGAGCAGAATTACCCTACTCACGATCTTGAGTTGGCAGCTGTCATCTTTGCCTTGAAGAGTTGGCAACATTATCTCTTAGGGGAATAGTTTGTTGTGTTCTCAGATCACAAGAATCTTCAGTACATCTTTACTCAGAGGGACTTGAATTTGAGGCAGAGGAGATGGGTGGAGTATTTGCAGACCTTTAACTTTACTCTTGCCTATACCCTGGGCAAGGGCAATTTTGTAGATGATGCGTTGAGCAGGAAAGGAAAAGCCGAGGTGGCAGTGAGAGAGTGGAAGGCGATGGAGCGGTGGTGATGTTGCGGTTGTAGCCTATTGCTCGTGATGGTGGGACAGTCCCTGAGTCCTATTGTTGTTGTGCCTGAGCTGAACCAAGCAAGTACGAGAGGGACAATTGGGGGATATTGAGTGTGAGGTTTTTCGTGCCCGTATTGAGGCCGGTGAGCTATCCGAGGATTGGGCGGAGGGTCCCGAGCATGAGTTGTCTTTTCAAGGGTGGCTAGTAGTGGCTTCTTCTCACGAGATGAGGAGATGAGGGAGTTTCATCGTCCCAGAGTTCTTTGTGCATCCTGGGGGTACAAAGATGTACCATGCACTTCGGGGACATTTTTGGTGGCCTGGGATGAAACGTGATGTAGCTGCTTTTGTTTCGAGGTGCCTCATGTGTCAGCAGGTGAAGGCTGAGCACCAGCGGCCAGCAGGTATGTTACAGCCGTTGCCAATAGCCGAGTGGAAGTGGGACCACATAGCGATAGACTTTGTGATGGGTCTTCCACCCACCACTGGGAGGAAAGACATGATATGGGTGATTGTGGATTGGCTAACGAAGTCGGCCCATTTTCTTGCCATTTGAGAGTGGAACTCCATTGGGGCATTGAGCCAGCTATATGTGAACGAGGTAGTGAAACCGCATGGAGTACCATCGTCGATTGTGTCTGACAGAGATTCGCGATTCACTTCCCGTTTATGGGCAGGCTTGCAGGAGGCTATGGGGATAAAACTGTACTTGAGTACAGTCTTTCACCCTGAGACTAACGGTCAGACAGAGAGGACGAATCAGACATTGGAGGACATGCCTGATGGCCTGTGTGCTAGATTTTTGGGGTTCGTGGGCAACTCACCTTCCTTTGGTGGAGTTTGCCTACAACAACGTTATTAGGCCTCCATTGGGATGGCTCCTTTTGAGGCGTTATATGGCGGACCGTGTCGATCACCTTTGTGTTGGACCGAGGTAAGAGAGGCAGCTCTCTTGGGACCACAATTGGTTCAAGAGGCTACCGAGAAGGTCAAGTTGATTCGTCAGGCACTTATTATCAGCCCCAGTCGCCAGAAGTCTTATGCGGATCAGCGGCGGCGACCTTTAGAGTTTTCTATGGGAGATCATATGTTTCTCCGTGTTTCTCCCCCGTCATGGACATTGGCAGTTTGGGTGAGGTTCTAAGCTCTCTCCGCGGTTTATTGGTCCTTTTGAGGTTATGGCTCGTGTGGGGCCAGTGGCCTACCGGTTAGCATTACCACCGCAATTGAGTCGGGTGCACAATGTGTTCCATGTCTCCCGGTTGCGGAAGTATCATCCCGACCCCACTCATGTGATCGATTGGGGGACATTGGACATTGAGGATGACATGTCCGTTGTTGAGGCCCCTATCCGTATACTCGATCGGCGGGATAAGCTTTTGCGTGGTCGTGATATTCCTTTTGTTTATGTGCTATGGTAGCACTGTGGCATTGAAGAGGAGACCTAGGAACGTGAGTCCATGATGCATGAGCAGCACCCAGAGTTGTTCGAGGACGAACAATCTTAAGGGTGGGAGGTGGCTGTCGTGATGTGCTTTCTTGTATTAGTTGTTTATGGTTTGGTGTATTTGTATTGTCTTTTAGACATGTGTTTATGATTGAGACTTATATTTGTGATATACAGGTATGTAGCATGTGCTTTGTGAGTTTGTAGACGTATGTCCTATGTGTGTAGTGTATGACCCATTTGGGTGTTGCGGCTTGCCGTTTTGCAAATGGGTAGCTTGTGTTTGTTTTTCCTTACAAGTTTCTTTTCAAGGACGAAAAGTCTTAAGGGGGAGAGGATGTAATGACCCGTGTTTTGGGATGTGTGGAGTTAGTCACAGTTTTGCCTTTTGAGTGGCAATTTTCTAGTTTTTGGGAAACTTTTACTCATGGACTTCAGCCAAATCATTTTATTTACCAAATAGGGGACTTTTGACGAAACAGGGCAGCCTAGGGAGGCAGAAATAGAGTTCACGTGATACGGGCCATTATGACGTGCAAGGTTTTTATTGCATGCCTGCCTTCTACATGATTCGAGGAAGCTTAGGGTAGAATTTCACATCATTTGGAGCTGCACGTCATATGGGGATATGACGTGCATTATGGCGTGCAGCCATGTTTTGACACCATCACCTTGGTTTTGTGATTCTAATCATCTTTTCCTAAAGGGGCATGTTGGAATTGTGAATATTTTGTCCTGTATGGATGCGGGAAGGTTGTAGCTTGTGTAATCAAAACTACGTCGTTTTGATGCTGGGATTCACTTAATCAAAACTACGTCGTTTTGATATTGTGGTGTCTATATAAGGATGAGGAGCCTTCTTGTTTTAGGTTTAGGGTTTCTTTTCTGTCAGCCGCCGCAGCCTGAGAGAGAGAGAGAGAGAGAGAGAGAGAGAGAGAGAGAGACAGAGAGAGAGAGGAGAGTTTCTGATCGCTGTCGTGGTGGTTCGCGTGGGTGGACGGTGTCTAGCGTGGAAGCAAGAGCAGGAGGACACTTACAAGGTAGGGGTTCTGTTCCTCCTTGAACCTACCCCAGGGTTTTAGCCTTGTGATAGGCAGTCTGTTGTATATTCTGGATATATATATATATATATATATATATATATGTAAATCCATATAGGTGTGATCTCCTATATGGATGTTGCCCTTCAATGGCGTATTTGCTTGGATATTTGTATATATGCCCGTGAAGCTGGGGACTACGCATACTAAGTGTTTATTTTTATGACTCTGTGGCTATGCATGCTAGGTGTTCGATTTTATGTCTGTGTGACTAAGTTTGAGAGCCTGTGAATGTGTGCACGCTATGTGTTCGATGTTATGCTTGTTAGACTATACAAATCATGTGTTTGATGTTATGCCTGTGTGGCTTTGTGTGCTATGTGTTTTGGAACCCTGTGGCTGTGGAAGCCCGGGACTGTTTTGGAACCCGGTGGCTGTGGAAGCCCGGGATTGTTTATGTTAGCCTGTGTGGCTGTGGAAATGTTAGCCTGTGTGGCTGTGGAAAAGGTTGTTCTTGTTCTGTGACTTATGTGTTGGCGCCTGACTGGATTATAAATTACTTATATCTTATTGTCACTACACTACACTTGTGCACATCCTCATGTAGATGCTAGGAGGATGGGATGGGTTGGGGAGACATGATCCCTACTCGAGTTGTGGTTGCTTACCCCTCCTACTTGTGATGTGTTTTCTTTTAGGGACCTACAGGCGTTAGGTGGAACCCCAAGGTGGAAGATTATGTTTGGTGTTTATTTTTCTTCTTGTGATTTCGAGGAATTTGTGTAACCCTAGTGGGGAAATATTGTAATAAGGAATTTAAGTGTAATAAAGACAAGTTGTTGGCTTGTATACATTTATTCTGTTTTGTGCTTAATAAAGATAATTGGTTTCGTCTGTGAATATCTGTTGTGGATGTGTACGATGTCTTGCATGGATATTTGATTGTATTTCAACCCTTGCCCGCCAGGTGGGTAAAGGGGAGTCACGAACCGATTTCCTCAGGTTGGAAATCCGGGGCGTGACAACTATATATACACCGCATATGCTCGGTTAGGACTCCATCGGTTCCTTTTTCTTGAGAAAGTAGACATTTACCCACTATATGTGCTAAAAACCGATATCTACCATTGAAACCATTTTTTGTGTATTGTCGTCTCCTCTCATTTTGAGCAGTATAGCCCATGAAACGAGCTAAGTGGTGAACAGAATTTTCGGGGAAGGGATGACATACCTCCGAAAAATTAAAACAGTCTTGGATTATGTCTACTGAAATGAAAAGCACCAGGCCCTGGACTTCACAAAAAATCGGTGTTTCATCTTCATCCACTTCAGCGGTATTATAAAATTCTGTCATCTCTTCCATCAATAAGGGATATGGATCCGCAAGTACCCGACGCAAACCAAGTGTGTCAAGCCTACTAAGCATCTCCTGCGTCCATGAACAAGCTGTACCAGCTAGAGCATTCCAGTCAAGAACATGGCCAGTATAAACCGCACATGACTCATCCTCATTAGTGGAAGAAGATGCGAGGACCATATTGGCGAGTCCATACCATGATAAAAGGAGTAAGGATTGACCGTCACTCTACCAGCTGGAATCTGATCTGAAATTGCAGTGGATTTCCGCAATTGAGAGAGAAGATGAGGATGAGGACGGCTCTTTCTCCTATTTGCTTCAGAATTGACCTAATTCGGTCACCCAAAATCCATGAAATCATTTTAAACGTGCACGTATAACCTTTCGACACGTGCACGACCGTGCAGCTGGAATCCATCATAACTGAGTCAGATAAATATGTGGATGAAATTTAAACATGCACGTGTCGAATTTTGACACGTTTTCTGGATATGTGCACAGTTATTTTACTTGAATTTATCTTAAAAAGTCTTCCCAACCAATAATTGGTTTGCACGTGTGATATATTTGATAGGTCATTGGACACGTGCACATATTTTCACTCTGATAATGGTACTTATATGGTTACACGTGTTGGAAATTATTAACGTTCGGTGGACACTATCACGCCCCCAAATTCTAGGGAACCCGGAACCAGGAACATGACTTCCCCTTGCCCGCACCCGAAGGGTCAAGGGGTTGGTGACTAGCACCAATAGAGACTACACCGTGGGTGCTGTATCAATCATCCAACCCTGTACAGTCATACATCGAGGGTAATCCTGTACTTTCCCATATATCATCATGCATACAATAAGTCAAACAGTCATATAGACATCACATCACAAACAGTATGCAAATATAACTGTCCACGGACCCATGTCCGGGATATTACACAAAACAATACAGAATATAATATTGTATCATATATCAGAGTAGTGGGCGTCCACTTGGAAGAAAGTCCTCTACTAGTCTCGGGTCACACTGAAAAAAGGTAAATAACAAGTAGGGGTGAGCGACAAGCTCAGTAGGTGACCCCAAAACTCCACATCATGCAAACATACAAGTTTATATGCTTAGTGTACTCGTGCATCGTGTAGTGTGCACAATCATCAGGACCCAGCTTGCCCACACAGGACAGCTTGTCCACGATCCTCCACGGGATCCCAGCTCAGGGCACTCAGCCCTACCACAGCGCTATATGCCCGAACACAGTGACACACAGGCCTACCATTGGCGCATATTGTTGGTCCCTGTTTGCCTAGAGGGGGGGGTGAATAGGCTTAAATCAAAAACTCTTCTCTCATAGGTGTAACACAATCTGGTTAAAGGATATAAAATCGGTGCGGAAGGTAACCAGGATAGTGGAAGTATTTTGCTTTATTATCAAATGATAATTACAACAAAATAAGCAGCAATTATAGCTGATTACACTAGCACTCGGCTTTACAATTACACACACTGGCGTTAGTAATCTCTATAAGCTCTTGTACAACAACCTTTCTCACGCGCATTAAGTTTTTCCTTCTTATGTGTACTCTTGTTTAATGTACAACACTACAGATATATATAGACATCCTAGGAATCTATCTTGGAACTGTATTTTCCGAGCACTGTGTAAACATTAAGTTCTTCTCGGAAAATGCTTCTGCTATAACTGCTTCGGATGTGGAGCTCGAAATATTGGAAGCATAACTAAATTAAATAGCTTCGCTCGATTCCAATTACAGTTGGGACTGCATCCACATCTCCTGGAGTGGTCCACGTGTAAGACAGTTCTCCTCTCACCATCGAAGGTCTCGGTCCGCCTTGTCCCCTGGTGGAACCTCCGCCTCCCTTGCTGGTAAGGGCAAAAGTCCTCTCTCGTGGCACACCGCCACTAGCTTGGCCCATTGGGGCCTTGCCCCGCGGGTCAACTCTGTCCCTGCGCCTCCCGTTGAGGCTACTGTACTGTAGGTCGCGTCTGCGTGCTCTGTACTGGCTGTACCAACCTCTGAGATGGAGCCCCACCCCTCTGTGTCTGCTCTCTCGGATGAGGACCTACACTACTGGTTGAGCTAAGGGTAACACATTCCCCAGCTCCATGTCCCACCTTCCCACATCGGAAGCATGTCATCTTTTTCCTCGGGCAGTCTCTCGATACATGCCCGGTCAAACAACAACTCCAACAGGCAACTGGCCTCCTGCTGGCTAAACTCTCATGGGGTCCCACCGCCTGGATGGAAACCCTCTGCACTTGCCTCCTCTCAGGATGAACTACACTACTCTCCCCACTCTGCCTCTTCCTGCTCGGCACGCCGAACCGCCTGGTCTCTGGGCGCTCCCCTTGATCCCGACCTCGCTCAATAATGAGTGCCTTGTCGACTGCCTCCCTGTAGCTGGTCAACTGCATCGGTTCTAGCTTGTTTTTCAAAGACGGCCTCAAGCCCTAAATAAAATCTTGTGTCTTACGGGTTTCCTTTTCCCAAGCCTCAAGAGCAAACTGCCCTAAATCTGTGAAGGCTTGCACGTACTCACCCACAGTCTGGCTACCTTGCTAATACTCTCTCTTCGGGCATACTGTATCGAGCTGGGAAAATACTCCCCAAAGAAGCACTCAACAAACTCTCTCCAGCTCATCTGACTGCCATGGACAACTATAGTGGCTTCCCACCACCTGCGTGGGATATCCAATAAATAGTGCGTCGCCATGTGCACTCTCTCCTCGTCAGGCACCCGATCATCTCAAAGATGTCCTCTGTCCACCTAATCCAATCCTCGGCTGCCTCTGGCCGCGAACCATCCTCAAAAGTCCTGGGTGCATGTTTCAAAAACTGTGCAGCCTAGTCCACCCCTCGTCGCGCTGGCTCAATCACGACCTCCTGCTGGTGCACATCCTGCACCATCCTCGCCTCCTGCTACTGAGGTTGTGGCGGCTGCTTCCTCTTCAGCTCATCCACCTCTCTAGCCATATCCCTCATCGAGCCCTGCATACTATTGGATCAAGCCCAGAATTTGGATAATGCTGATAAAGCCTTATGTAATTTGATCTGAGATCTTTTGTGTTTGTATGATTGTTGCAGAAGATATGTTATTAATCCGGAGATACACTCGTGAGAGCAAAGCTAAGGACAGGATACATAATCCTGATCCGGACAAGAGTGAGTGTCGTCAAACACTTGGTAAATAACCAAGTCACCAATTCATACGGAATAAGGAACATTCGTGCGGACTAAGAACTTAAAAGCTATGGATTACGGAATTTGTTCTTAATGCCTCAAACGGACTAAGTCAAATTGATGCGGAATAAGGACCCAAGTTTTTCATACATACGGAGTAAGGAAGTATTGATGTGGAATAAGGACCCGAGTCTTTCATACATACGGAGTAAGGAAGTATTGATGCGGAATAAGGACCCGAATCTTTATTCGCACGGAGTAAGGAAATTAGATGCGGAGTAAGGAATCCGGGCCACTCACTCATACGGAGTAAGGAACTTACTTACGAGTAAGGAACTTACATACGGAGTAAGGAACTTACATACGGAGTAAGGAACTTACATGCGGAATAAGGAAGCTAAGATCAACCCTTGTGTATGCACAAGAGTTCAAAAGATAGAATTAGGCTAGTGTGTGAATTCCTTTGTAAACGAGTGTAAGAGAGTCTTGCTTCTATTTTGTTGTATTTATCTTTTGATAATAAAACAAAATACTTCCACTATCTCGGTTATCTTCCACATTGATTCTATCACTTAACTGGATAAGTGTTTGTGTCTTAAGAGATTAGAAAGAGTTTCGATAAGAGCCTATTCACTCCCCTCTAGGCTCCAAGGGACCCTCAAGTGGTATCAGAGCAAGTTCTATTTGTTCTAAATAGAGATCCCACTCTTTCGCTCTCAGCAATGGCCGAAGAAAGCAGTATGCTATTCAACACTCGCCTTAACTCCGGAGGTGCACAAGAGCCCATCCCGAATCGAAGCAGAGTGAAAACGTCGACCTACCTCAACCTGCTGCTGCCTCCACTGCTCAACCAAGGAGTTCTGGTTTTAGTCTGACAAACTGCCCAAATTCACACCTGAGCTTTTCTCCCAGTGGAAAGATCGCATGAAGATCTTCATGGTATGCCATGACCATCTCATGTGGCCCTGTCTTCATCAGGAGATTCCAATTCCGATGACAATCGGAGAACATGGAGTTAGAAGGCCAAAGACGGATGCCGAACTTACCAATGATGAAAGAGCCTGGCAGTGCGCTAGCGAAAAGGCTTTGGCTTACGTTACATCGTCTTTGGATTCTGAGGCTTTCATGGATGTCCAGGGCTACACATCAGCAAAAGCTGTCTGGGATAAAGCGACAATCCTCTATGAGGGGAGTCGGTCCCGGATGCAGAACATTATCGTACTCTCAGGCAGAACTTTGAGAGTTTCAATCATAAACTCGGCGAATCACTCGAAAGCATCTATCGGAGATTCGGCAAGCTCATTCTTGAGTGAAGACCGTCAATGAGCATTATTCTCAATCTCGGATCAATGACAAGTTCTTTCGCTCCTTATCGGATCGATACTACTCCAAACAACTCCAGATGCAAGCGAGACAAAAGCGCAGTATGTTCCCCTTGAAGAACTATATGGAGAGCTACGGACTCACGAAGTCAGGTTTAAGTACTCTGACCGGGATGAGAAAATAGCTCAGAAAGAAAAGGGGGTAGCTCTCAAAGCTACGGAATGTTTAAACATACCGAGGAATGATGATACGGATGCGTCCGAGAACTCGATCCCGACGAGGAGGAGGAGATAGCTCTTCTCGTCAAATCCTTTGAGCGATTCCTACGGAAAAGCAGAAAAGGATTCAGGAGACGCTCATCATCATCTTTCCAAAGGAAGGAGAGACCGGAGTCCAGTTCCCAGGAATGCTACAACTGTGGGAAAACCGGTCATTGGTCCAAGGAATGCAAATCCAAATCAAAAGTGGCCGAGAAAAGTGACAAGGTAACTCCTTGCCGCTCCACCTCAGACAACAGCAAGAACAAGAGGAAGGCGTTCGTGACAAAGTACATCAGTGGCTCGGAAGAAGAGGAGGAATCCTCGGATGATGAGACAACACCTAAGCCAAACGTCTGCCTCATGGCAAATACTGAGGTACCTTCTATCTCTGAGCTCATGAGTCAATTAGAATCTCTTATTAGTGAATGTGATCATGAAAAAAATGAGAGACAAATAATTACTCAAATGTACAAAGATGTGGAAAGTCAGAATAAACGCCTTGAATTTACTATCACTAGACTTGAAAAGGACATAGCTAACTTCAGAGGAAAAGAGGCTTGGTATCATGATCTAAGAGCTGAAAATCATCTGTTAAATACCAACCTAACGGGCCTAAAAGTTATTGTGAAATGACTCGAAAATGAACTGGAACAGGAAAGGGAAATAAATCGTAAGTGGCTAAAATCCGGGGAAATAGCCTCTACCTTTAGGACTGATCCTGACAACATCCGAGTCAAACCTGGCCTAGGTTCCGAATCATCGACTTCCATAGCTCAAGCTACTGAGTGTCCTCCGGATTTCACTCCAAAACTAACCAACTTATATCCTGTTAGTACATCTAAACCGTTGGATGGTTTCATTTCAGGTGGCACCATAGTTTATGACTGTGGAGTTGAGGCTGTTACTGCTCTTCCCAAAGCAGTTGCACCCGTAACTAAAGATGAAGGGAAGGCTACTGCAGTTAAAGCCAAAATTGTAGCATCCAAAAAGAAAAAAAAGGCTAAGGCTGACGCATCTAGGGCCAAGGGCGCGTCACCCAAAAGCAATGGATTAGGCCACAGGGAACAGAGTAGAAAGTCTGTAAAATCTAAGAGACCTGTATCCCCTGTTTGTACTCCGCATTATAGTGTCTGTTCCATCTGTAGGGAAATAGGTCATTATCACTATGAATGTTGGAGTTTATCTGATAACTGGCTTTGTAATCAAATTCATACCAATAAAGATCAGTTAAATAAAAAGGGTTCTTCGAGCAAAACAAAATCTAAACCTCAAAGGAATATCTCTCCCAAGAAAACCCAAATAAAAGAAGCAGCTGAAACTAACAAGTTAAAGTCAACTTGGAGAGCTAAAAGTCCTAGCAAAATCATATCCGTAACTGTTGACATTACTGCTGCTCTCTCTAACCGCCCGAAACAAGTTTGGGCACCAAAAGTGTAAACTGTTGTCTTTCAGGAGCATCTCTGGAATGCGATGCCGGATCACTTGAAGTTAAAAATCAATCAAAGCAAGTTGATCCTTGATAGTGGATGCTCCGGACATATGACGGGTGATCACACTCTACTTGTAGAAGTTAATGATAAATGAGGTCCATCCATTTCATATGGTGACAACAGCAAAGGTAAGACTGTCAGGTATGGCACCTTAACTAACGGCTGTGTATCAATCACTAGAGTTGCACTAGTTGAAGGTTTAAAGCATAATTTGCTATGTGTTAGTAATTTATGTGACAAAGGATTTACTGTTTCCTTTATGTCCAACACTGTACAAGAAGAGAAAACTTATCCGGAGATGTTAAGTTATCCAGGATCAAGAGATGGGGACATATACTCAGTGGTCTTAAGAAATAATTCTTCGACCCTGTATGCTTCCTCACTAAAGCATCAGATGAAGATAGTTGGCTATGGCACAAGCGATGCGCACATTTAAACTTTAAGACATTGTCTAAATTAGCTTCACTTGATCTTGTTACTAGTCTACCTAAACTCAAATTCTCCAGAGACACTCTCTGTCGAGAATGCCAATTGGGCAAGCATACCAAACATAGCTTTAAGAGCAAATCGGTTAATTCAATAACTGCTCCTCTACAACTTCTTCAAATGGACCTCTGTGGTCCTATTTCTATTCACATCCTTGGTCAGGTGCGAGATATACCCTTGTGGTTATTGATGATTTCACCGAGATACACATGGGTGATGTTCCTGAAATCAAAGGATCAAACTTTTGAGCATCTTGTAGATCTTTTCAACTGGATAAGCAACTCACAAGGATCGAGCATAAAGTGCATCGGGAGTGATCATGGTACAGAATTTGATTTTTCGAAATGAGATCATATTGTTCGGAACAGGGCATTCAAGCATGACTTCTCTGCGCCCGAACTCCGCAACAAAATGGGGTAGGCGAGCGCAAGAATCGTACTTTAGTCGAGGCTGGCAGATCTTTGTTAGTAGGGGCAACGCTTCCTCTCGATCTATGGGTCAAGTCGTGTCCACCGCCCGCTATGTTCGAAACAGAACTCTAATAAATAAATCTACCATGAAAACACCCTATGAGATGTGGAGAGGACGAAAGCCCTCAATTTCACATTTCGAGCCTTTGGGTGTACATGCTATATATTGAACAACGGCAAAGAACCCCGAAATAAATTTGAACCAAAATCGATGATGGGATCTTTGTCGGGTACTCATTACATAGCAAAGCTTATCGGGTCTTCAATAGAAAACTTTTTAAAGTTGAAGAATCTATCCATGTGACCTTTGATGAAACTAATCTTGATTGGTCAAAAGTTGCTTCTTCAAGTTCTAACATACAAGTTCAAGACAACAACATCGACTATTCAAAGTTTATGACTGTTCTGTTATACATACCGACCAACCACGCGGCACCAGCGAAGCACAAAGAAATGATATGGACAATGCTATGGATGACTCGGACTCGGACTACCGTTTAGCTCCGGACATACTCCTACGGATACCCAAAATTCCGGAGCACCTTCAAGTCCGTCCGGACTAGTTAACACCGATTAAAACAGTGTTGAAGAACTATCTAGTTCTACCGTACCTTCTAATACGGAAGCATCTGGTCCGGAAGAAGCTCAACCAGCAGATATACGTGAACCACCTAATCGCGAGCTTCAAATTATTCACGATCAACCATCACATGCACGAATTACGAGATGGACCCGAAACCATCCCTTAGATCAAGTGATTGGTGATCCTACTGTTGGTGTAAGAACAAGAGCAGCCACCTCCAACATGAGTCTTTACTCGTGTTTTCTATCTCAAATAGAACCAAAGGTGGCGAGATGAAGCTCTTCGGGATTCGAATTGGATAGAAGCCATGCAAGAAGAGCTGAATCAATTTAAGAGAAATAATGTGTGGGCTTTAGTACCAAGCCCTAAGTCTCAGCAAGTCATTGGAGTTAAATGGGTGTTGGAACAAGCTTGATATGGATGGAATAGTAATCCGGAACAAAGCGGTGGTAGCCAAAGGATATCGTCAAGAAGAAGGAATAAACTATGATGAGACCTTTGCTCCAGTTGCAAGACTTGAGGCAATCCGAATGTTTCTAGCGTATGCTTCATATGAAAACTTCATAGTTTATCAAATGGACGTCAAGAGCGCATTCCTGAATGGAGATCTTCAAGAGGAGGTTTACGTAGAGCAACCTCCCGGTTTCATTGAACCTAAAGCAGGACATCTAGTCTACAAACTTCGGAAAGCTTTATATGGTTTGAAGCAAGCTCCAAGAGCCTGGTACGAGACACTGTCGAATTCCTACTTGCTCACAACTTCCAAAAAGGGAAGATAGACACCACCTTATTTCTACGAAAAGAGAAAGGACACACTCGATCGTTCGGATATACGTGGATGATATCATTTTCGGATCAACGAATCCGAAGCTTTGTGAAGAGTTTGCTAAGTTGATGACAGGCAACTTTGAGATGAGCATGATGGGAGAACTGTCCTACTTCCTCGGAATAGAAGTTAAACAATTGAAGGAAGGAATCTTCATTAATCAAGCTAAGTACACTCGCGATCTTATTAAGAAGTTTGGTATGGAAGGTTCATCTCCCGTCAAAACTCCCATGCCTGTTAGTGGCAAGTTAGATCCTGATGTGGACGGCATATCAGTAAATGTGATTGACTACGAGAGGATGATAGGATCCTTCGTATCTTACGACAAGTCGCCCAGACATTATGTTTGCAACTTGCATCTGTGCATGATATCAGGCGAATCCCAAGGAGTCACATATGCTTCATGTTAAACGGATATTAAGATGTCTCAAGGGAACGATGAATTTGGGACTCGGTACCCAAAGGAGTCCAATTTCACCTTATCCGGATACTCGATGCCGACCCTTTGGATGTCGCATCGACAGGAAGAGCACAAGTGGTACGTGTCGGTTTCTTGGAAATAGATTAATTTCATGGTTCGAAGAAGCGCGAATTCCGTATCAACCTCTCTGCTGAGGCAGAATATATAGGCTCTTGGGAGTTACTGCGCACGCTACTCTGGATGCAAAGTCAACTTATCGGCTACGGTTTCAACATGTCATCTATTCCACTCTACTGCGACAACACTAGTGCAATTGCTATCAGCAACAATCCTATCATGCATCCTAATACGAAGCATATTGAGGTCAGGTATCACTTCATACTCGACCATGTTCTCAAAAAATCACATTTCCCTGGAACATGTTGCTACGAAGATCAACTGGCGAGACATACTTACAAAGCCCCTACCTGATGCAAGATTCTCTGAACTACTCATCCGATTAGGTATGCTTGACTTCTCTGCATAGTTTCACATTTAAATTACTCAACAGTATACTTACTATCAGAACATGCATTGTGCTTTTAGTGGAAGTAGACGATACATACTGTGTTTTTAATGCTGATCATACTTACTGATTAACGGCTTCATGCTTCGATATTATTATCAACTTCATATTGGGAGGATGCTTGCATTTCCCGACTGAAGTCTTTAAGCAAACATGATTAAAGTTTATATGTTAACCTCATTCTGGTTTCATGATCTTAATTTCCGCAGATCACCACATGACAATAGCCTGCTCATTTAGATTACTCTATTAACATGTATAGTTGAAGAAATGAAATGGGTTAGCATGGAATGCCTGGTGGTTGAATAATCAATCGCTGATCGATCAGCTTCAAGTATAGTTTCCTAAAAAGATAGACAATGCTGAATTTCTATAAGCCGGAATGGTCTACCGAGAGGATTGCACAATCTACGGGGGAGAAAATGCTTTATATATTATTTGAGTAATCCCCCGTATATGTCTCATGACCTCTTTCCTGGCTGTCTATTTGAGGGGGAGCCTTTCATCGAGAGGATCAAATGATCTACGGGGGAGCTTAAGCTTCATCTATTACCTCAGTAATGACCCCCTAATATGTCTCGGATACTCTCTCCTCTAAACCTTTACTTCCTGGATCAGCTGGACATGCGTTGTTGAAACGGAATTGAGGCATGCTTGGATGTTTTTTTCTTTTCTTCAACCACGCATTTTAATCGAATAATCAATTGCTTGCATTTGACATGTGTCCGCTTCCTCATTTTTCACTCATGAATCCTAGTTTGATCAAATCATATGATCTTTAATTAATCTTAGCTACGTCGTTCAGCGGGACGATTTCTTTATGTTGACCTATATGAACTTGTGTATTTTTATCCGACATATGCCCCGATTCAGTAATATGATCATTCTCTCGTATGTATATGTCTATTACATTCTTTGTCATGTATAAGTTTTATTTCTCATTAGTTCGGATTATGTCGTTCTTCACAGCCTATTTTCTCTTATCCGTACTAATCCTTACCTGTTAAGCTTTTGTATTTTTAGTTTATCTTATTTTAAGCTACAGGTTCGATTTTCTTTGCAACCTTATCGGTAAATCTAGTCCATCATCTTGGATTTGAAGTGTTGTGGTACTTCTCTTCTCTTCGACTTATTGACAAGCAAAGGAATCTACTTCTCTCTCATCGCACTTTGTTACTACGGAAACGGTCTACTTTTCATCCTGGATACTCGTCACACGACTATCGTTAATTCCAGGATGATTGTCGGTTCATTCCTCCGGACTCCAGAACTGTCAAATTGTGATAATCCATGTGTTCTCTTATATCGCATGCTTTTGAGGAGGAATCATGATGATTCATTAAATGCATATCTCGGGATGCACACACTTCTCCAGGAAGGCGAACATTTGTTACCCCTATTTGGTCATGCCGCCTCCACGTCATCTTATAATTCGGAGGCGCATCGATATCAAGACTAATGACATCAGCCTGTCAAGCGGTTCACTGTTTCTCTCGCCAAATTCCTAGACCCGCTGACATTTACGGACTCGGTCTTATATATTCTGGTCATTCCTGCAAAGCACGAGCGTTACCCTTTTCAAATCCCTAACCTCTCGTTGCTCCTTCAATCCCCAAGACCTCACCTTTCCTCTCGCCCTTCAACTTTCATCTACAATGGCACCCAGAATCTCTCTTTCCGGCGTTAATCCCGGCCATCTGGTCGATTGGAGTGCTGTCTCCAACCCTCCGGACTGGTTTTTCCATCTTCGCCCTCTACTAGAAGCCTCGCATATACTCAACTTGATCTCCAATCCTGTCGATCTTCTTATAGACGACATTCTTGAGTATTACCAACGGATCCGTTGTACCACCGATTCAATCATCTCCTATGTTCGCGGTGAATCCATCCTCATCACTCCCGCCGTACTCCGGGCCGCTCTTCATCTTCCCCCCGGTGAACCACGGCGCCTGTTGCTGATCCAATGGCGGCTTCTATGGGTTGCACCCAAAAAGGCAAGGAATACAAGGTGAAATCCTTCCAAGGTCGCTTATCGCCGTATGGCGACCATACCGAGTCGATGTTTACGGCTTGCACTTGCCTGGACTCGGTTCCTTACGATCTTCTTCCTGGCCATGTACGACGTTTCGAAGGTCTTTCGATGGACCGGGGAGGTTTTTGTTCCGGATCGCTGCAGAATGGTCCCAAGAACCATTCTTTCAGGCGCATACTAAGCATCGTCTTCTGGCATCTTAATCCGAACCATTTCGCCCGCTATGATCTTTGTTCCACTTCCTTCGGCATATTACCTTCGCTATCTTACGTCGGATGGGAACATGACGGCCCGCCATCCCTCTCCGGCTCTCTGCATTCTCCCCTGCCTCGAACAACAAGGCGATTCGTTGGTGACCCCTCCGACGCCCAAGCCCCCGACGTCGGTTCTGCTCCCCGATCCTCCCGGATTCGGTCCGTTGCAGCACCCTCCCTTTCTTGGGCCTCCCAGACAGGCGTCGTGCCGAACCGTCGAGGTTGCGGGGCCATCTCGGCGCAGTGCCCCTAAAGCTATTTCCTCGGCCCCCTCTGCTGCGGATGTCCCCACTCCCCCCACCTCCGTTTGTTCTTTGCCGCGATTGATACCGTTGTTCTTTGCCGTCATTGCTGATTTCCCGAAATCTACTCCAGGAAGCCCCTTTGCCTCCCCCTACCTCAACCCCGAGATTACCTTGACCATCTCTCTGCCAACACCTTAACGAACCTATGGCTCCGTTTTAGCCTTACCCACACCGCTTCCATTCCTAACACCGATCTCCGGGTGTTTTACACGCGCCATACCCAATCCCCGGAGACCATGATCATCTGGAACTTGGACCAAGGCTTTCTTACGCCGGCCTCCATTCCAGATGTGCCGTTCCCTACACCTTCCAGCCCGGTCCATGCCGCACGGAGTTCTTCCCCCTGCTAAGGTTGGACCTTCTTCTCTCGCTGCCGCCATTCCCGTTGTTGACCTATCTGGTCAAAGCGGATCTGGCTGCTCCGGATGCCTCCGATGCTCTGGATGCCCCTTCTCGCTGCTAGCGATACTCCTGCGGACTCCTCGCCCAGCGCACTCCTGCTCCCTGTTCATGCGGGGGAGTTTTCCAAAGCTCCCGAGTTGGTCATTGGGCGTGCTTCTTTTGGCACGGTCCACTCCGACGCCGTGCTCTCCGCCCAGTGGACCGCCACGCTCAAGCTCATAGCGCCCAAATATCCGCCATCGCCGCCAAGGTTGATGCACTTGGCGCCAACTTCAGGCCGGCGAAGCCTGTGAAGAAAAGCTGGATTATATGAAGAGTTGGGCATCACACCCTTGAGTCCAACCGAGAAGGCTGAAGGCGACATTCCGGGGCAAGAAGCAAGTGCCACAACAGCCGGATGGAGATAGCTGCGGGGCCTTTGTCTGTTACTTCATCAAGTCATTCTTAACTGTGGACAAATCTTGGAGTCAACACACCACTTATACAATGAAGCAGACAATGGAGCTTAGAGAGAAAGCAGCAACTATGATCTTCAAGTATAGTAAGCCTTATGTACCTTAATGAAAATCTTGTATAAAGGCTGAATTGTATTCTGTTGTTGATGAATGAAATTGGTTGTGATGCATATTTTGTATGTTATCTTTTTGCACGCTTACTAGATCAGATTACAAAGGGTTTGGCATATCCATAATTGGGGGAGATTGTTGGATCAAGCCCGAATTTGGATAATCTTGATAAAGCCTTATGTAATTTGATCCGAGATCTTTTGTGTTTCTTTGATTGTTGCAGAAGATATGTTATTAATCCGGAGATACACTCGTGAGAGCAAAGCTAAGGACAGGATACATAATCCTGATCCGGACAAGAGTGAGTGTCGTCAAACACTTGGTAAATAACCAAGTCACCAATTCATCTGAATAAGGAACATTCGTGCGGACTAAGAACTTAAAAGCTACGGATTACGGAATCTATTCTTAATGCCTCAAACGGACTAAGTCAAATTGATGCGGAATAAGGACCCAAGTTTTTCATACATACGGAGTAAGGAAGTATTGATGCGGAATAAGGACCCGAGTCTTTTATACATACGGAGTAAGGAAGTATTGATGCGGAATAAGGACCCGAATCTTTATTTGCACGGAGTAAGGAAATTAGATGCGGAGTGAGGAATCCGGGCCACTCACTCATACGGAGTAAGGAACTTACATACGGAGTAAGGAACTTACATGCGGAATAAAGAAGCTAAGATCAACCCCTGTGTATGCACAAGAGTTCAAAAGATAGAATTAGGCTAGTGTGTGAATTCCGTTGTAAACGAGTGTAAGAGAGTCTTGCTTCTATTTTGTTGTATTTATCTTTTGATAATAAAACAAAATACTTCCACTATCCTGGTTATCTTCTCGCATTGATTCTATCACTTAACTGGATAAGTGTTTGTGTCTTAAGAGATTAGAAAGAGTTTTGATAAGAGCCTATTCACCCCCCTCTAGGCTCCAAAGGAACCCTCACATACTCTACATGGCCTCCTACAACCGAATGAACACCGAGCCAAATTAGGTCCCACAACGGGAGCCGACGACCTCTAATGCAGGCTCTGTTGCCCCTAGTGCCCCGACTATATCGTCGGCTCCTCCGTCGGGCCCTAGCCTCGGACAACTCTCCTCGGTGGTGCCATCACACCGGCCACAACAACAACAAACAACAAACGATTAACACTAGCACAAATAGCCATCAAAGGTACAATAGACTCGTAGGTTCTCACCACACGACCCGTAGGTCCACAACCATGCATATAGCATTGTGTCCCCCTCGAGTACACCACATGACCCGTAGGTCCTCAACCATGCATATAACATTGTGTCACTTGTTAAGACTCGTATACTGGGTAGTTTTGAGAGATAGCCATTCTATGGGAATGTAACTATCCTGGACGGTAGTGTAGTCGTCGATGTGAGCATTTTGACCGTACCTGGGCCTGGTTCCGAGTCGGGGCCCCATTTGACCCGATTGTTGACTTTTCGGGGTTTATTGGTTGACTTTGCATTTGGGCGGTCATTTGAGTGTGATAATATTTGAATAGTGTTGTGCTCGTCATTTCGAGCGTTTTGATTGTAATTTGACTCAATTTGGAGTTTGGGACCTTAGAGGTCAATTATTGACTAGGTCAATGATTGACTAGGTCGGTTATTGGTCAATGACTGGCAGAAATATAAATACCAGGAAAAAGAAGAGGCTTTCACTTTACGCTATCACGTTTGTGCGTTGAGAGAGAGAGAGAGAGCGTGGAGCTTGGCGCCTTGGCGATTTGGGGCGATTTGGGTTCGTGGAGCTCAAAGAATCACCGCAAGTAGGTATCCTTGAACTTCTTATCTTGATTCTATCCTTGGTATGCACAAATTTGTCATGATTTATGAAATTAAGCATGAACCCTAGGTTTTGGGGAAATCCAATTTTGGGTTGGATCTAATGGTTTAGCATAAGATCTGTGGTTAAGAACCTGTTTTATATCGGTTTGATATATGTTTCGTGGTTTTGGGGTTGTATAACTATGTATTCCATGAGGGTTGAGAAGTCAACCATAGAAATCTGGATTTAGATCTAGATATTTGGAAATCTGCAATTTAGTGCATATTTACGTCGTTATCTGTGCGATTTAGAGGCGTTCTGGACGCATTTTGAGGTAGATATCATAGTCTATTGTGTAAAATGCGTGTTTGTGAGCGTCTGGGGGTTCTTTGGGTTGATTCCAGATGAACAAAAGGCAAAAATGACGATGAACACTACCCTGGGCAAATTATCGGGTCGAAATGATGATGAACGCCAAGCATAAGTAATGTCAATAGTTCGGATTTAACTTTGGTAGGATTTTTAGCTTTCCCGGTTGACCTTAATTTGGTAGTTTAATTGTTACTTTTACTTGGGTTTTCTTTGGAGAGTCACTCATTTGAGGTTTAGATTTTGTGTTGCTCAAAGAACCCCTTTTATTTAACTGATCTTTATTGATAGAAACTTGATTACAAAGGTAGTTATTAGATAAACTCCAACATTCATAGTAATAGTGACCTATTTCACGACATATCGAACGAGACACTATGATGTGGAGTTACAATGGGGGAAACAGGTTTCTTAGGTTTTACAGGTTTTCTACTCTGTTCCCTATGGCCTAACCCTTTGCGAACGGGTGACGCGCTCTTGTCTAGAAGCGTCGGCCTTTGGCTTTCCTTTCTTTTTGGGTGCTACGGTTTTGGCTTGAACTGCAATAGCCTTCCCTTCATCTTTTGATATGGGTGCTACTACTTCAGGAATAGAAGTAACCTCTCTTCCATCCAACGGTTTAGACGTACTAATAGGATATAAGTTGGTTAGTTTCGGAGTAAAGTCCGGAGGACACTCGTAGCTTGAGCAATGGAAGTCGATGGTTCGGAGCCTAAGCCAGGTTTGACTCGAATGTTATCCGGATCAGTCCTAAATGTAGAGGCTATTTCCCCGGATTTTGGCCACTTACGATTTATTTCCTTTTCTTGTTCAAGTTCATTCTCAAGTCGTTTCACAATAACTTTTAGGCCTGTGAGGTTGGTATTGAGCAAATGATTTTTAGTTCTAAGATCGCGAAACCAAGTCTCCTTGCTCCTATAATCAGCTATGTCTTATTCGAGTTTAGAAACGGTGAGTTCTAGATGTTTAGTCCGACTACTCATATCTTGATACATTTGAGTAATTATTAGTCTCTCATTCGTTTCATGATCACGTTCCTTAGTTAGAGATTCTAATTTACTCATGAGCTCGGAGATATAAGGTACCTCGGTGTTTGCCATGAGGTAGACGTTTGCCTTTTCTGTTGGCTCGTCATTGGAAGATTCTTCTTCTTCTTCTGAGCCACTCTTGTATTTCGTGACAAACGCCTTCCTCTTGTTCTTGCTGTTGCCTGAGGTGGAGCGTTGGGGTTTAACCCTGTCATCCTTGTTGGCCGTCTTGGATTTGGATCTACGAGTCCTTGGCCCAATGACCAGGTTTCCCACGGTTGTAGTAGTCCTGGGATGTTGACTCCGACCGCTCCTTTCTTCTTAAGGATGAGGAGGAGCCTCTTCGAATCCTTTTTGCTTTTTCGCGGGAAACGTGTGAAGGATTTCACCAGAAGAGCAATTTTTTCCCCATGTCCGAGTCGAGTATTCGACTCATCCGTATCATCCTCATACAGTATGTTTGGAAGTTCCATAGCTTTGAAAGCTACTCCTTCTTTTTTCGAGCTATCTTCTCATCTCGGTCAACGTATTTAAACCTGACCTCGTGCGTCCGTAGCTCTCCATAAAGTTCTTCTAGGGGAACATACCGCAGTTGTCTTTGAATTGCATCCTGGAGCTGTTTGAAGTAGTAGTGATCCGGCAAGGAACGAAAGAACTTGTCATTTATTTGAGACTACGTGTAATGCTCATTGACAGTTTTCAATTCCAGAATAAGCTTGCCGAATCGCCGATAGATGCTCTCCAGGGATTCGCCAGGTTTGTGATTGAAACTCTCAAAATTCGTCTGAGAGTGCGAGATGACGTTCGCATCCTGGGATTGCCTTCCTTCATATAGAATAGTCAATTTATCCCATACGACTTTCGCTATTGTGCAGCTCTGGACGTCCGTGAAGGCTTCGAGTCCAAAGATGAAGTCACATAAGCTAGAGCCTTTTCACTGGCATATTGCCAGGCTCTTTCGTCGTTTGTGAGCTCAGCATCCATCTTTGGTCTTCGGACTCCATTTTCTCTGATAGTCATCGGAATGGGAAGCTCCTGATGAAGACATGGCCACATTAGATGATCATGACATGTCATGAACATCTTCATGCGAGCTTTCCACCTGGGAGAAAAGCTCCGGTGTGAACTTTGGCGGTTTGCTCGAGTGTAGCCGAACTCCGTGGTTAAGGAGCAACGAGCACGGGTGTGGTGGATCAATATTTTGATTGCCGCTTCCGGTGTGGAAAGGGCTCTTGAGCTCCCCCGGAGTTGAGGCAGGTGTTGAATAGCATGCTACTTTCTTGACCCATTTGTAAGAGAGAAAGAGTGGGATCTCTACTTGTAACAAGTAGAACTTGTTTTGATACCACTTGTTGGTCCTTATTCCGAACATAGCAGGCGGTGGACACGGCTTCAGCCCATAGGCGAGAGGAAGCTTTGCCCCTGCTAACATAGATCTGCCGGCCTCGACTAAAGTGCGATTCTTGCGCTCAACTACCCCATTTTGCTATGGAGTTCGGGGCGCAGAGAAGTCATGCTTTAGTCGAGGCCGGCAGATCTATGTTAGGAGGGGCAAAGCTTCCTCTCGCCTATGGGATGAAACCGTGTCCATTGGCCGCTATTTTCGTAACAGGGACCAACACATATGCTGCCACGGCCACGGTGCAATATGCCCGGCCACGGTGCCACACCGGCCTACGATCGGCGCATAAGCCTACCCCATCAACCACATAGCATGATCTGTGCTTCACGGTGAGAACCCAACAAGTCATAGAGCCCAAGGCCCAATTCCTCGGACCAACATACCAACACCAATATGGCATTAAGGTTCACCATAGTCCCTTTATAACTGAAGCCAGTCTTCACAAACTGATCATCATTCCTTGACCAAGGAAGGAGATACCCATAGGAGTTGTTTTCTTGAAATAAAAAGTCCCGGCATTGGGTTCCCCTATCATAACTAAGATAATCTGATTTTTGAGGATTTTTCTGAGATGTCTAACCCCACTTTCCAAAAATTCACCTATACGAAAAACTCGATTTTTCCGAGATTTTACACTAAATCCCAATTTTCGCATTTTCAAGGAGTGAGAATTAATTTTTCTTGTATTTTTCTTTGAATCCGAAAGGGGGGTATTTCGTTATTTACATTGTAACTTAGGTATAATACTTAAATGTGTAGATGGATATATGTTACAATGTAAATAGTCCAGTCCAGTGTTCGATTATCTGCTGGAGCTATGACTCCTAGCGTGGAACTGCAGCGTGCCTTGAAGACTCGGAAGCTGGAGCCGCAACTCGTAGCTACGGAGCGCGGAACTGCAGCGCGCCTTGAAGACTCGAAGCCGGAGCTGCAACTCGTAGCTACGGAGCGCGGAACTGCAGCGCGCCTTGAATACTCGAAGCTAGCCTTCGATCTTCGACCTTTGGACTACGAACTTCGACGTTCGAACTACGAACTACGGATCTACGAACTACAAATCTATGAACTACAGGTCTACGAACTACGACCCTTCGACCCAACGACCCTGGATCTTTGACTCTTCGACTCGAACTTCGGATCTTCATCATTTCGACCCAGACTTCGCCCGAGTACTGTTTCATCGCCGTTTTTGCCTATTCTTCACCTGGAATCAACCCAAAGAACCCCTAGACGCCCACAAACACACATTTTACCCAACCGACTACGATATTTACGTCAACATGTGTCGAGTACGCCTCTAAATCGCGCAGATAACAGCAGAAATATGCACCAAATTGCCGATTTCCAGAAATCTAGATCTAAATCCAAATTTCCATAGTTGACTTTTCAACCCTCTTAGAATATGCGGTTAAACAACCCGGACCACGAAACATATATCAAAACCGATATAAAATAGTTCTTAACCACAGATCTTATGCTAAACCATTAGATCTAACCCAAAGTTCCCCAAAACCTAGAGTTAATGCTTAATTTCATAAATCATGACAAATTCGTGTATACGAAAGATAAAATCAAGATAAGAAGTTCAAGGACACCTACCTCGAGTAATTCTTTGAGTTCTTTGAGCTCCACGAACCCAAATTACTCCAAATCTCCAAGACACCAAGCTCCAAGCTCTCTCTCTCTCTCTCTCTCTCTCTCTCTCTCTCTCTCTCTCTCTCTCTCTCATACACACAAATGTGATAGCGTAAAGTGAAAACTCTTTCTTTTCTGTTATTTATATTTCTGTCGATCATCGACCAATAACTAACCTAGTCAATAATTGACCTCCAAGGTCTCGAACTCCAAATTGAGTCAAATTACAGTCAAAATGCTTGAAATGACGAGCACAACACTAAGTAGATATTATCACACTCAAATGACCGCCCAAATGCAAAGTCAACCAATAAACCCCAAAACGTCAACAATCGGGTCAAATGGGGACCCAACTCGGAATCGGGCCCAGGTGCAGTCAAAATGCTCACATCGACGGCTACACTACCGTCCAAATAGTTGCATTCCTATAGAATGGCTATCTCTCAAAACTACCCAAATACAAGTCTTTACATCCTCCCCACTTTAGGACTTTTCGTCCTCAAAAATAAAACACATGCCCAAAGGACATAGCAAAATTCAAGCTCAATGTCCTAATGAACAAAACATAAAACATAATCACCAATCACACATGTGCAATGCAACTCACAACAAGCCAAAAGGGCTAACAAAATCCAATAACAACAAGCTGAACCACATCTCAAACAATATATGCAAAACAAATGCATAAAACATAACTCATAACTTAGGGAAGGTCCTCACATCGTCCCCACCTTAGGACTAATCGTCCTTGAACGACTTAGGATGAAGAACCTGCATTTGGCTCTCTTTCTCCCAAGTCTGCTCCTCTATACCTTGGTGTCGCCATAACACCCCGGACTAGTGGGATCATCTTGCCCCGCAAGACCTGCTCCCGCCTATCCAAAATCGTGCCAGGCATCTCAACAATGGCACCATCGTCACCAAATCTATCTCGCGATAGTCCAACACATGAGAAGGATCTGGGTGGTACCGTCTCAACCGAGACACATGAAACACAAGCATGAACACGTGCCAACTCGGTGGCAAAGCTAATCGGTAAGCTATTGCGCCCACGGTGGCAACAATCTCAAACGGCCCCACAAAATGAGGGGAAAGTTTGGATCCACGCCCAAACCTCTGATGCCCTCGATGCGGCGAAACTCACAAAAATACATGATCCCCCACCTCAAACCGCAAAGGTCGACGCCTCGGTCCGCGTAGGACTTTGCCTACTTTGTCTTTGTCAACATACTGTTGTCGAATCAGCCGCACTATCTCTGTGGTCTCTTGAACCATATTGGGACCGAGAACCGTTTTCTCTCCCATCTGCGCCCAAAGATAGTGGTGATCTGCAAGGCCGCCCATACAAGCACCTCATACGGAGCCATCCCAATCGTGGTTCGATAACTATTGTTGTAAGAGAACTTCACCAAAGGAAGGTGAGTCTCCCAACAACCTCCAAAATCTAGGACACAGGCACGCAACATATACTCGAGTGTCTAAATCGTTCGCTCCGATCGACCATCCATCTGCGGATGAAAGGTTGTACTAAGGTTCACTCTAGTACCCAAAGCTTGCCGCAACTATCTCCAAAACTAAGAGGTGAACTTCGCATCCCGATCAGATACAATAGACAATGGGACTCCATGCAACCACACAATAACAAAGAAGGTACCTCTGTCCCAAAGTCCTCACCGGGTCTGTCTCCCGAATTGGAATAAAATGCGTTGATTTGGTCAACCGGTCCATAATAACCCATACGGTGTCGTGTCCCCTAGAACGAGGAAGTCTAGTGACAAAATCCATGGTTAAGTGGTCCCATTTCCACTCGGCACCTGGCAATGACCGCAACTCACTAGCTAACCTCAGGTGCTCTGTCTTGACCTACCGACAGGTCAAACACCTCCTCACAAAATCAGTAATGGCCTTCTTCAAGCCTGGCCACGAATACTTCCTCCTCACGGCATGGTACATCTTGGTCCCATCGGGATGTACGCCTAACCTCGACCTGGTGAAATTCCCGAAGAACCTCCTCCCGAAGAGAAGTGGGAACTATCGGTCGACCCCCTATACCTCAATATATGCTCGCATCCTCGGTCCAATCGAAGATGCCCGCCCGGTTTGAATCCTGTCCCTAATGACCTCACAATCAATGTCCCCCAACCGATCCTCTATAATCCTACGCCGTAACTCGGGGACTACGACAACAACACCGAGGACCCCTCGCCCCTCACCGGTCACCATCTCGCAACCTCAACGATGCCAACCGACCCATCATCTCCCATTCCTTAATGGCACAATGGGCCACCACGGCCCCGCTCTTCCTACTCGAGCATCTGCCACCACATTACCCTTCCCAAGGGTATACATCATATCAAACCGAAATCGCTGCAGGTACTCCACCCATCGCCTCTGCCTAAGGTTCAGGTCTCGCCGAGAAAAGATATCTCGCAAGCTCTTGTGGTCTGTATATACCACAAATTTCTCCCCAAGGAGATAATGTTGCCAGCTCTTTAAAGCAAAGATCACCAGCGCCAACTCCAAATCATGCGTGGGATAGTTCTGCTCATGTGGCCTCAATTGCCTAGATCCATAAGCAATCACTTGCCGAGCCTGCATCAACACACAACCAAGTCCCACCCTGGAAGCATCACAATACACCTCGAAAGGCACACCCTCCCGTGGGAGAATCAAGATAGGTGCTGAGGTCAATCGTGCCTTCACTCTATGAAAGCACTCTCACACGCATCGGACCAAACAAAAGGAACTCCCTTCCTCGTCGGGTTTGTCATAGGAGCTGCCAACCTTGAAAAAATCCTCCACGAACCTCGATAGTAGCCTGCCAAACCAAGGAAGCTACGAATCTCAAACACATTCGTGAGCCTCTTCCACAACATAACCGATATTCCCGATTCCAAGCACAATTATCTTGATGTATGTGTTTATATACGAGAGGGGGGGTGAATCGTATACTATAAAACTTTTCCTTAAGTTTTATGAGTAGAATACTTAGGAGAGTTCTTTCACTAATGTAGTCTTCGTTTGGGTGATGTATTAGTGTCTCATGCAAAATCAGTCACAAGCATGCATGTATGGGAAAGAAAGATAGAGACACACAATATACGTGGTTCGATCAATGTGATCTACTCCATGGTGGTGAGGGTATACCTACACCAAGTCCAATCCACTATATATCCTATAGTACGGTAGGGTTCAGCCCTTTTTACAAATAGGATCAACTTTCTCTTTTTTTTAA
Organism: Taxillus chinensis; assembly: GCA_023512835.1. Lineage (NCBI taxonomy): Eukaryota > Viridiplantae > Streptophyta > Magnoliopsida > Santalales > Loranthaceae > Taxillus > Taxillus chinensis. Next base: position 40,022,678 of record CM042092.1, on the reverse strand, counting down.
TGCAAATACAAAAATAGTATTGCTTTAGACTTTACTCACTATAAAAATCTGTCTGCGCAATCTACTCCTGCGTTGATGACCGTTTGCTATGCTCGACCTTCAATCACTCCTTTGCCGGACTCACGATCTGTTCACCAAATGTATGAGGAAGAAAGATGGATGAACTCACTGTTATCTTTCTTTCAATCTCCCTCTCTCTCTATTTGTATGAACTACTCTATGTCGCCTCTTGTATCTCTGCAGATACGTTTCTTCACTGCACAAAGAATATTATTCGGTGCTCTTGTACGTCAAGCATATTCCTTGCTTTTTATAGGCCGGCCGAAGTTCAAAACCCTCCAACTAGGGTTAAGCATGTTTCAGCTTGTGATTTCACCATAGAAACAAGTTAAACCCCTCTCGGATGACGTCCACGTGTTTTGCAGTACTTAGTGTACTTAAAACCACCGCTAACTTCTCGAAACGGTGAGCGTCCACGCGTTTCACTCCTTCGTAGCGCTCCATTCCTTTCACAAGCCACAACCTCGGAGATATTGCCTCGTAGATTTTCTACGAGTCTACGAGTCTTCCTTTTCGATTCTTCGAGTCTAAGTCTTCGAACCAAGGGCATTCATCTTCCAATACTTCGCTCTCCGCTCGAAGCTCGGTCGAATCAGTGCTACGAACTTTTAAGCTCTATGAGTCTTCAAGTCGGACAACCGCATTCCGCTTTGGCTAGTAGCTACTACGGGTCCGTGCAACAGGTCCTACGACCTTGAAAGCTTCGGTCGATGACCCTACAAGCTATGACTCTATGAGCCTTAGCTTCGAATCTGCGAGACGCGGCTCGCATCTGTTTGCACCTTGAGTCTACGACCCTACAACCCTGTGTCCCTTCGAGGCTTTGACCCTTTAACTCTATAAGGCTTTGACCCCGTGGTCGTTTGAAGGTGCTACGAGCCTCATGGCTATCGTCTACGTCCTGCGAGTCTTCGACCTTCGAGTCTTTTGATCTACGACCTTCGAGTCTTTTGATCTACAACCTTCGAGTCTTCTAATCTACGACCTTCGAGTTATAATGTACATAGGTAGACTACCTCTACGAGCTTACTCTAAGAGATCACTCTACGAAGTTGTGCAACCAAGTACGGTGGATCTTCGATCCAGACCTTCGAGCTTGCACGTTCCGTTTCCTACAACATGTTGACAACAATGACAACTTAACCTTACGGGAACAACAATAACCGCGTCGATCTTCTCGGGATCGACCGTGACACCCTCCGAAGGTACCACATGCCCCAAGAAGTGCACCTGTTGAAACCAGAAGTCACATTTTGTAAACTTCGCATACAACCGATGCTCTTGCAAGTTCTGCAACACAACCCGCAAATGCTCCTCATGCTCCCTCTTGGTCATTGAATAGACCAAAATATCATCAATGAACACCACAACAAACATATCTAAATATGGAGCAAACACCTGGTTCATCAGTCCCATAAACACTACCGGAGCATTTGTGAGCCCAAAAAACATCACAAGCCACTCATAATGCCCATAACAACAATTGAAAGCGGTCTTAGGGATATCTGCCTCCCTAACCCTCAACTGATGGTATCTAGATCTCAAGTCTATCGTGGAAAACCACCTCGCACTGCGAAACTGATCGAACGAATCATCGATCCTAGGCAATGGATACCTATTCTTCACAGTCACCTGATTCAGCTTCCGATAGTCTATACACAGTCAAAGCTAACCATCTGCCTTCTTGTCGAATAACATTGGAGCACCCCACGGTGAGCTACTCCGCCTGATAAAGCCTCATGCCAGTAGGTCATCTATCTGCCTCTTGAGCTCTTTAAGCTCTATTGGTGCCATCCTGTAGGCCGCTAACCTGATCGGTATTGTCCTTGGCAACAACTCGATCAAAAAGTCTACCTCCCTCACGGGTGGCAAACTAACCAAGTCCTCAGGAAACACGTCTGGGAACCGATCTACAATGGGTGGCAAAACAGCCTTCCCCTCTCTCCTCCTATCAACCAACGTCAAGTTGGCTAACCGGTGGGTCACATCACCCCACCCATGCCTCAAAGGTCCCAACCTGCATGCCTCCTTAGTCCACTCACCCACAAAGACACCCCGCGTGCCCTCCGGCGTCAGGAACGTCATACGCTCGTCGAAAATAATCAATCTTGGCCTCCACGGAGACCAACCAATCCATACCCAGGATAACATCAAAATCATCCAACTCCATAACATACAAATCACACATCAGGTTAACACCCCCCAAGTGTTACCTGACAAGCACGACATATACTCTCAAGTATCATAATTCCACCCAAAGGTGAAGCAACCATCGAGACCGACTAATCGTCTCCTGGTCTAACTCCAAGCCAACCACCGTAGCATATGAAATAAAAGAATGGGTAGCACCAGGTATCAATCAAAACCGAACAGATAGTATGAGAAATGATAATGGTACCTCTCACCACCGAAGGTCTCGGTCCTGCCTTGTCTACTAGTGGAACCTCGGCCTCCTTGCCGGTAAGGGCAAAAGTCCTCCCTCGTGGCACACTTCCACTAGCTTGGCCCATTGGGGCCTTGCCCCGCCGGCCAACCTATCCCCGCGCCTCTCGCCGAGGCTACCGCACCGCAGTCGCGTCTGCGTGCTCGACCTGGCTTTACCGACCTCCGAGATGGAGCCCCACCCCTCTCGTGTCTGCTCTCTCGGATGAGGGCCTACACTACCGGTCGAGCTAAGGGTAACACATTCCCTAGCTCCATGTCCCACCTTCCCACATCGGAAGTGTTGGACCCCATTTTTGTCCGGGTTAGACATACTAACCCCATTTGATATACCTTTCAGCCCATGCCATATACCTTGTTGAACAGGTCCACAATGATCCCATACTTCCAAGGAATGGTTTACCCCAATTTGCACAAGATGGATACAATTGACACGGACGGGGAGTCCAAAATTAATGACTTCTGCTACAAGTCCTTGAAGCGCCCCAAGACCAACACCCGGTGATAGAGGATGAAAATTGGAGACTAACGCACTTGACCGAGCTCGAATCGGACTTAAAATGAAGAAGTTATGGCCAAAACAATCTTCGTTGGAAAATTCAAAACTTGCCAAAAGACGGTCAATACCACTGGTAAAATCGCCGAAAAAGTGGCCATGCGAAATTCTTCATAGCGTGAATTTAGGCGAATACGGATCTCCCCAAACAATCCCTGGAAAGTTATCCATTTTTTGCATTTTAGGTGAAGGGTAAGAAGGTAATCAAAAGTTAAAAAAAAACAAAAACAAAAAAAAAACTTCGGGGTTGACCGTTGACCGTTGACCGTTGACCTGCCGACACTCCGACCTTCGACTCTCCACCTCGACCCATTGACATTCGAAGCCTCGAAGCCCCTGAAGCATCGAAGCCCCGAAGCCCCGAAGCCTCGAAGCCTCGAAGCATCGAAGCATCGAAGCCTCGAAGCCTCGAAGCATCGAAGCCTCGAAGCCTCGAAGCATCGAAGCATCGAAGCATCGAAGCATCGAAGCCTCGAGCATCGAAGCCTCGAAGCCTCGAAGAGTCGAAGCCTCGATGCCCCGCTGCCGACACTCCGACCTTCGACTCGCCCTTCGGCCCTTCAACCCCCTAACTCTCGAAGCCTCGAAGCCCAGCTGCCGACACTCCGACCTTCGACCCTTCTACCCTTCGACCCTGGACACGCGAAGCCTAGAGACCATTGACCTGCCGACACTCTGACCTTCGACTCGCCCTTCGGCCCTTCAACCCCCTAACTCTCGAAGCCTCGAAGCCCCGCTGCCGACACTGCGACCTTCGACCCTTCGACCCTGGACACGCGAAGCCTATAGACCTTTGACCTGCGACACTCCGACCTTCGACTCGCCCTTCGGCCCTTCAACCCCCTAACTCTCGAAGCCTCGAGGCCCCACTGCCGACACTCCGACCTTCAACCCTTCGACCCTGATCTATGAAGCTTCGAACCTTGACCTACGACCCACGGATCTGCGAACCTTCGAACCGACCTACGACCCACGGACCCTCGAAGCTCGTCAACCTCCGACCTTCGACCCTTCGACCCGTTGACCGTTGACCTTCGACCTGCCGACACTTTGACCCGTTGACCATTGACTTTTGCCCCACCGAAATTTCAACCCATCGTAGCTTCGACCCTGGCGACGGTTCGACCTACCGACACTTCGAGCCTCGACCCCTTGACCTTCACTGGTTTGTGTTTCTCGCTGGCTCTTCTCAGCTGGTTTCTCCCGGTCGTTCACGAGACCCGTCTTTCTGCCCTGGCCATCTATTTTTCAAATGACCGTCGGTCATATGTGCTAAAATACAAACTCAAAAGGGAATCACGAGCTGCCCTGTTTTCCACACAAGCCGTCCACCCGACAAATTACACAAGACCTGGACGAAAATTAAGGAATCAATAATACAGCATTAAATGCTGCAATTAATGATAGTCCTGCCAAAATTTCTGCCAGCACTTTAAGATGCAGTCTTTTGTCCCTGCGGAGAGGGAGAGGTACGTGAAAAAAAAGGGAAGGATCACGCCTGAGTCCATCCTTGCGCAAAAGAGTTGAGCAGAAACAAAACAAGGGAGAGAAAAAAAAGGAAAAGGAAAAAAAGGAGAAGAGCCATCATCGTTAAAAAAAATCTGCTAAACCTTCCCCCTAGCTTCGTTCCAAAAAAAACAGAGAGAAAGAAAAAGGAGAGGAGAGCCCTGATCATCGTTGAGAAAAAACCTGCTACCATTTTTTTTCATACCCAGTTCCCTGATCCAAAAAGAAGAAGAGTTCAGCTCCCACAAAAAACACCCAAATTTTCGCCCCAAATTCTCTCCCTTTTCCAAAATCAAAAACAAGCTACCCAGATTTTCTCCTTCCCTTTCAAGCTTCTTTTTCAGACAAAGAAAAAAGGAGATGTCCCAGACTTTTTTTTTCCTTTTACGAGTTTTCTTGCTCAAAGCAAAGAAAACTCTACCATCTTCAAACCCCCTCTCACGTTTTTCTGCCCCCAAAACCCCAAATAAAAATCCTCTCATCATTTGCTCTCAGTTCCAACATAGCACTGCAGTCTCCATGATATATCCCATCTGATTTTTGTAATTACTGGATTTGGTGCTTTTTCAATCTGAAGAATAGTGGCGCAGACAAGATAACTCAAACGGAAGGCCGGTGTTGGAGTCCTAGCCAAACTAAAATCGGTTCAATTTCTAATTCATTTGTATTTGTGTGTTTATTGCTTCTTAGCTTATTTATATCCCTACTTGATGTAAGCCATAGTATTTTTGTTCTGTTTATGATTGTTGATACTGTCTATGTTGTAATATGTAAAGTGCAGTAAAAAAAAGAGGGACAAAAAAAATAGAGATATGAGGAAAAAAAGAGTGATAAAAAAAATGAAAAAGAGTGCCTTTATTTTTATTTTGTGGATGTCACACTCACACACTCCACATCTATTTTGATATATGTGTTCCTATGTATTTTCAATTATTGAAACGCGTAGATTTAGGTTCAAAGCTTTAAAAAAAACACAACAAAAAAAATAACAAAATGTATTCCACAAAATATTTTTCCAAAAAAGTCTTCTATAACATTTTTTTCTATAAAAAGTTTTCAAAATGTGTTCAAAATGTCTCTTTGAAAAAAAAACAAAACAAAAACAAACAAAAGAAAAAAAACGTTTTCATGTTTTGAAGCCAAAAAAAAAGAAAACCAAAATTAGTACTTCAATTTCTAAAACAAAAAAAAAAGAACAAAAGAAAAAGACAAAAAAAACAACAAAAACAAAAAAATGTATGTTTTCTAACCCAAAAAAACAAACCAAAAAAAGGAGGAAAAGAAAAAAAATCATTTTTTAGGACCTCAATTTCTAAAATAATACCAAAAGCCAAAACCAATCCCTAGAACCTCATTATCCACTTCAAACAAAAACCCAAAACCTTTAGGATTCCCTTTAGAAATTTAGGGTAAAATCCATTTTCACTATAGCTTTAATAAATAACTTAGCTAAATATGAATCATAGACTTTTTAGGAAATTTAACCTGGTCATGGCAAGACAAGTAAAATAAAAACCTTCTCCTCCTAAATTAGATACCGAAAGGGCGCCGTAGGGGTGCTAATCCTTCCCTACACGTAACCAACTCCCGAACCCTTCTTCGATAACGCAGACCACACACTATAAACTACTCAAAGTAGAGGGTATCCAACTGTACCCCAAAAACAATTGGTGGCGACTCTAAAACTTCTCACCATTGGTTTAGTTTGAGCTCACCCCAAACGGGCCCGGACCTAGTGATGACATTGGCGACTTTGTTGGGGAACCTGAACACTTTAGAGAGTTAGGTATAGAACTAGGATTAGGAGGTTATATTTAATTGTCTTGTTATATATATTTAACTGTCATGCTAAGTTGTTTTTTAGATATAATTGTGATTTACTTATTTTTTATATAGTTGTCGTTTAAATTGTGATTTATTTATACGCTTTAATTACCATGATAGTTGTGATTTCTTGCTTTCCATACTTGTTGCATTCATGCATAACCCTATACCCGGGTTTAGCACAATTTAGGTTAACGAGGTTCAGTACGGTCCCCAGTGCATTGATCATTATCCGCAATGGGGCCTCGGACTCCTCACTCAAGCTTGAGGTTCTTTTAAGGCACGTCCTTTTAAGATCCCCCTCCGGTAAATCCCATGGTGTACGGAGCCCTCTATTGAGGAAGTTTGGGAACCAACGAATAAGATAGGTGTAGCAATAGAAGCCCATCAGGGGCATTAACCCACACTTTGTTTGCTTATTCCATGCTAACCCTTGTTTTGCAGGGTAGTCCTTAAGTCATTCCCTGCACATATTAGCTGTTTTTTTACTATTGGTTTATTCTTTTTCCTGTCTAACTACCTTGATATATATTAACCTGTCATCCTAACCTGTCACCATGCATAACACAACATTCATATAGGCATGGCAACTTTCAGTCATCTCCTAAAAAGCCCTCAGGACAAGGAGGCTGTCGCAGTGGTGGCCCAAGCATCTGAAGACATTCAACTTCGCCTTGGAGACTTTCCGCTAGGGGAAACACACAAGGCAGAACATGTTATCATAGAAGATCAGCTGGACTACACTAAGGAGGTGCAGAAAATATGGAGGTAGTGGTTAGACGAAAGGAAAAGCATATACATACAACAGTTTGGGGATTTGCTCCATGTGACCGAGCTACTGGCCGATACAGATATGCTTGGGACAGCCATATATTTCGGGAGCCTCGACGACGGTGCTTTGACTTCAACGGCATAGATCTGGTTCCCAGAATAGAAGAATATAGAAGATTATTGGACATCCCCGTGGAAAACAAAATGAAGATCTATCTACCTGAGTCCAGAAGGTCATGTCGAAGGGCCTTTGCTGAGATTATGGGAAAGCCAGTATGGGACTCACCGACGGTCACAACCTACGGTGGGCAAGAATATCTTCCATGGGCAACAATCAAAGAAATAATACGACGCAATGAAGCGAGGCACACAACCGCTTACACTAGCTATATATGGGCTAGTCATTTTCCCGAGGATACCGGCCCACATCGATGGGGCAATTGTAGATTTGGTCCAGCAGGTGCTCAAAGGGTGTGACCCTACTCCTACTATCTTGGCTGAAACCATCCGATCTCTTACTTACCTGAGGAGTAAAGGCTCGGGACAGTTCATGGGATGCCTACCCCCTTGTGTACTTGGTTGCAAGGTCATTTCCCCTGTAGTGTTCATCGTTTCCCTGCTATTTATCAAGTACCAGCCACAACACTACTAGATATTCTGCTCAGCAAGTGGAGCCTACCAAAAGACTTTGAAAGCTGGAAAAAGAAATTGGAGAACCTCACAGAAGCTGACATTACCTGGACTGCTCCTTGGATGCCGGTGGTCTCCATGACATATAGCTGCGGGGACTACAATTGGGTATCACTTTTAGGTCCCTGGGGAGGAACTGCATATGCACCACTGCAGGTGGGAAGACAAGTGGGGCACCATCAGATTATTCCCGTGCTCTTTGGCATGGAAGAGTGTGACTTCACTTACAGCAGAACCATGCTCACAGAAGAAGGCAAGAAGATGTATCAAGCATGGTCCACACCACACAAGATCCAACCCAACAGCTCAAAACCTGGTGTTTACCCTGCATACATATCTTGGAGGGCACAACACAAGCCACAACTAACTTCAGACATGAAGGCTATCCTCCAGGAGAATCAGACTTTAAGTTAGCAGATCCAGAGGCTAGAAGCATCTCTAGATGGAGCTCTTCAAAGGCTGCAGCTGAGGGAAAAATAGATCGAGACGATAATGAAGTAGAGGGAGGAAGCAGGTGAACGACCACCCCAGAGAAAGAGGCGCCGTGCTCCTTAGGAGATGACTGGAAGAATGCCTTAAGATCGTGTAGTGATAGCTTTCATTTTACATGGCATTTCAGCATTGTATGTTTGTATTGAGTGTTTGTATTGTGTGTTTTGTTTGCAATAAAGTTGTTTGTTTCTTTAACCCTCTGCATAGACATTCATGCATACATGCATATCAAATGAAAAATCAAATAAAAATTCCCTTGTACCCAGGTGGGTAGCAGCCTCCGTCCAGGATTGCGCACTCTTACAATCTCAGATCCCGGCGCAATCATATACCTCAACCGCAGCCAATGGCAGAAGAAACAGAGAACAGACTCATGGGGTTGGAACAGTCACAACAAACCCTACAGGGGCAAATGTCTGCAATAATGGAAATGCTCACAAAATTGACTGAAGAAAGAGGAAGACTTCCGATAGGGGGAACTACCAATCACCATCAAGAGCAGGGATAGGAGGCCATTCAGTCACCCAACCTGGCTCCAAGCCAGGCGCCCACATACCATCCTGCTATGGCACAACCTCCAACACCAAATCAAACTCATTTCACTATGCCTGCACCGGGAAATGTAATGGAAGCGGTGGGTTCCCCAGCTCCTCAGGAAAATGTTGAGTTTTCCGCTCTACGCCGACTCGAGGAAGGATTGAAAGCCGTAGAAGGCACTGACAGCTATGGCATGACCAACCCACAAGACTTATGCTTAGTCCCTGGAGTGGTGCTGCCACCAAAATTCAAAATGCCAGAGTTTGAAAAGTTCAACGGGACCCGATGTCCAAAGACACATTTGGCCATGTACTGTCAAAAGATGGCTGCTTATGTTGGTGAAGACAAGCTCCTCATGCATTGTTTCGAGGAGAGCCTAACCGGGGCATCCCTTCGCTGGTACTTTCAACTGAATGGAAACCGCATTAAGACATGGAAGGATTTGGCTACCTCTTTCCTGGCATAATACAAACATGTCACCGAGCTGGCGCTGGATCGACTTACCCTGCAGTCCATGGAAAAGGGATCCGAGGAGAACTTCAAAGATTATGCACGAAGATGGAGAGAGGCCTTGTGGAGGTCCAACCTCCTCTTACGGAAAGAGAACTCACCACTCTTTTTATCAACACACTAAAAGGCGTATACTATGAGAAGTTGATAGGTAATGTCTCCAACAGCTTTGCAGACTTGGTTGCATCCGGTGAACGTGTAGAAAGTGGAATTAAAGGAGGAAAACTAAAGGGTGATGCAGCTGAGGCATCAAAACGGTTTCAACCACCAACAAAAAAGAAGAAAAATGAAACCAACCTGGTATACCCATCGCACCCGCCGATACAACCAACATTCTACTATAGAGGGTCACCTGTAGCCGCCTATGCTACACCCGCACCACCTCCCCAATTCATGCCATACTTGCCACAGGGAGGGGTTCCATTTCCATACCCGATGACACCAAATACGTTTCAACCAAGAGCGCCTTACGCAGAGCAACCAAAGCCGCAACTCAGGAAGGATCGGGAGCCTCATTCCAAGGACAGGGGCAACCAAGAGCCCCGACCCAGAAAGCAGGAGCGAATCAGGCTTCTTGTCGACCACGACAAGAGTTTGACCCGATTCCAATGACATATGCCAAATTATATCCCAAGCTTTTAGAAGCAAGGATGGTAACTCCTATACCCTTGGGAGAAATAAGATCTCCTCCCCCAGCCTTGTATAAGCCAGATGCCAGATGTGAATATCATACAGGGGGAACTGGATATGATATCGAAAACTGTATAACCTTCAAAAGGAAGGTTCAGGCATTAAAGGATGCAAAGTGGCTGGATTTTTCCGCACTGGCTGGGACACCAAATGTGAACAGTAATCCACTTCCAGAACATTCCCATGACGTGGCCAGTATCACAACAGATGGACGGCTAGAGAAAGTTTCACAAATACAAATAGAGAAAAGCTATTTGTTTAACCTGCTGCAGGAATATGGATATATACGTGCTCCCGACGCATTGAAGACAGAGAAGGAGACAGAGTTGGAGAAACAATCCCTTTATCACAAAATGTCATGGGGGCATGACATTGAACACTATAGCGAGTTTGCTAGCATGGTACAAAGGCTCATGGACCAAAGGATGATCAAATTCTCAAGAGGAGGAATGGATAACCAAAGCCACATGATCCAAGGAGATGATCCACACAAATCGCCATGGGTGCCAACACCCCTTGTCTTAAATGTTAAGGCTCTGGAGATCCCTTCTTGCCACATGGAATCAAGCCTCTCACTATCCATGCCTCAAATCCCGTGCCAGACAAGGGGGGAGAGAATTGAAATCGCACAACTACCGCATGGAATTGTACCTCTCACCATAGGTTTTCCTGCTCCTTAATTTCCCCTATAAAACTGATAAAGCAGTCCCATGGAATTACAATGGTGAAGTAGTCCAGGGAGCCACCACAGCGAAAAAGAAGACCAAGAGCGGTCGGGCTTATGCCCCTGATATGATTGACAAAGCAAGGAAAGAAAAGGTTGTCGAACAAGACATTGAGCCAACACTGGAGGCAACAAGGAAAGGAACACCAATCACTGAAGAAGAGACCACAGAATTTCTGAAGCTCATGAAGCAAAGCGAGTATAATATTGTGGATCAACTAAGTCGACAACTGGCTCGCATCTCCTTGCTCTCATTAATGATGGATTCCCAACCTCACCAGGAAGCACTGCTGAAAGTTCTAAGCCAAGCCTACGTTCCACCGACCGTCTCAGTGGCAAATGTTGATGGAATCACCAGTAACCTCATCATGAACAACGTCATTAGCTTTGGAGATGACAAGCTACCCCAAGAAGGAAAGGGGCACATAAAAGCTCTGCACATTACAGTCAAATGTAAGGAGCATACCATAGCCCGAGTACTCATTGACAACGGCTCTGCCTTGAACATTATGCCCTTGCATATACTGCAGCAACTTCCAATCGACGCGTCTTATATACATCCTCGTACGATGAAAGTACGAGCATTCGATGGAGGAAAGCGTGACGTGGTGGGAACTCTGGATATTCCGCTCATGATTGGGCCAACTACTTTTACGGTGGAATTTCAGGTGATGGACATCATGCCATATTACAGCTGTTTGTTGGGATGACCCTGGATCCACATGGCAGGAGCGGTGCCATCAAGTCTCCACCAGAAGATAAAGTTTGTAATGGGGGACCAGCTCATCTGCATCTCTGGAGAGACAAGTTTCCTCGTCACCAAACCGGCATCACTTCCTTATATTAAAAGCAACAAAGATGTGCCAGAATGCTCCTATCGGGCTTTTGAGATGGTGAATCGCTTCTGCCCCAGATCATCGCCTCTCGAAGGCAGCAAAAATGGTTGTAGTCACTATGATCAAACAGGGGTACAAACCGGGGCAAGGATTAGGCCTGACAGCTCAAGGGATTTAGAAACCCCTGACCATCCGAGAAAATACCGAAAAGTTTGGGCTAGGCTACGTCCCTACAAAAGCTGACAGATAAAGGGAAGCTACCAAGAAGAGGGAAATCAGAATGGCAAGGTTGCAGAAAAGACCATTACCTAAAGAAAGGAGAAGCTTCCCCCCCCCTTGAATGTTACATTCCGGAGTGGAGGGTTTATCCATAAGAGCCAACCTGAACCCAAGACGGGGACTGTAGCCGTATTGGACACAAATGAGCATGCACCAAGCGAGATGGTTCAGTTCGTGCGAGAGGATCCCAACCAGCCATTGAACAATTGGACCAGCCTGGACCTCCCCATAATGTAATGCTTACGTGTCGCTGGGATTTAATATATTCTATTTTAATGTACTTTGAAGCTGTGAACATTTGTTTTTCCTTAAACCTTCCAATAAAATGTGTTTTGCAAAATCTTTTATGGTGCATTCCATTCATAACATATGCATATCATATTTGGTTACCAACTTGTCATTCTCTTATAAGCAGGTATCACAATGTCAATGAAAACATAGTATGCGAAGGCGAAACGAGATGCCAAAGGTTTGACCAAAGTCCAAACTGGGAGCAACCCGTGTTTGAAGCTAACGAGAATGAGGTAGAGGAGACACCCGAGCTACCGGGAGAGATCGTACGTCTATTGGAAAAGGATGATCGCTTATCCATTCCAAGTGAGGACCCAGTAGAAACAGTGAACTTGGGGACAACAGCCGAACCAAAAGAATTGAGGGTGGGGTCTTTAATAGCTACCGGCATCAAGAAGAAGTTAATCGAGCTGTTAAGAAGCTGCATCGACATTTTTGCATGGTCATACCAAGATATGCCCGGATTAGACACAGATATAGTGCAACATCATATACCCATGAAGCCCGAGTGTAAGCCAGTACAGCAGAAATTGCGAAGAATGAGACCAGAGATGATACTAAAGATTAAAGAAGAAGTCAAAAAGCAATGGGATGTAGGTTTCCTAACTGTCTCCCGTTATCCAGAATGGGTGGCCAATGTTGTACCAGTACCAAAAAAAGGAGGCAAAGTATGTATGTGTGTTGATAATAGAGATCTGAACTGGGCCAGTCCGAAAGACAACTTCCCGCTTCCTCATATTGATACCTTAGTGGATAATACAGCAAAACACGCCCTATTCTCATTCATGGATGGTTTCTCGGGCTATAATCAAATTCGTATGGCCCCCGAACACAAAGAGAAGACCACATTCACGACACTTTGGGGCACTTTCTAATATAATGTGATGCCTTTTGGTCTGAGGAACACAGGGGCAACCTATCGACGAGCCATGGTGACCCTATTCCACGACATGATGTATAAGGAAATCGAAGTATATGTGGATGACATGATAGCCAAATCACGAAGCACCGAAGATCATATCGAAGTACTCCGCAAGCTCTTCAATAGGCTACGGAAATATCAACTGAAATTGAACCCCGAAAAGTGCACTTTCGGAGCCATGTCGGGAAAACTGTTGGGTTTCATTGTGAGCCAAAAAGGAGTTGAAATCGATCCAGATAAAGTTCGAGCTATCCAAGAGATGCTGCCACCACGGACCATCAAGGAGGTTAGAGGATTCCTAGGGCGACTGAATTATATTGCCCGATTTATTTCCCAATTAACAGCCACATGCGAACCCATTTTCAAGACTTTACGGAAGAACAACCCCGAAATTTGGAATGACAAGTGTCAAGAAGCTTTTGACAAGGTCAAACAATACCTGTCTAATCCACCTATTTTGGTCCCACTAGTACCGGATAGACCTCTGATCTTATACTTAACCGTTCAGAAGTCAGCGATGGGTTGTGTCTTGGGGCAACACGATTCTACAGGCAAGAAGGAGCAGGCCATTTATTACCTCAGCAAGAAGTTCACCGTCAATGAAGAAAACTACACACCCTTGGAGAAGACGTGCTGTGCTCTTGTCTGGATAACAAGAAGATTGAGGCAATACACTCTTTATCATACTACTTAGCTGATTTCAAGGCATGATCCGCTCAAATATCTTTTGGAAAAGACATCCATTTCTGGAAGAATCGCTAAGTGGCAGTTGATCCTATCGGAGTACGATGTTATCTACGTACCTCAAAAAGCCATAAAAGGAAGTGCGATAGCCGACTATCTGGCAGATAGAGCGCTGGAAGACTTTGAGCCCATGACTATTGGCTTCCTAGATGAGCACATCAACATCATTTCGGCCGAAGTATCAGACATATGGACGATGTGGTTCGATGGAGCCTCCAGTCTGTTAGGTCACGGTGTTGGGGCCATCCTGATATCCCCAAAAGGCGAACATTTTCCCATGGCGGCAAAGCTAACCTTCCCATGTACAAACAATGTAGCAGAATATGAGGCTTGTGTGATGGGACTTCAAGAAGCCATTAACAAAGGAATCAAAAAATTACGAGTGTTCGGCAATTCGGCACTCATCATCTTTCAAGTAAGGGGTGAATGGGATACTTGAAACCACAAATTAATCCCATATCGAAAGCACGTTGCAAAGTTAGCCGAGCAATTCGAAGACATCATGTCTGAGCATATGCCCAGGGAATACAATCAGCTCCCTAACGCGTTGGCAACTCTAGCCTCCCTCCTTCGACTGGACACAAAGTTGGAAGTTCAGTCTTTTGATATCCGCATACAAGATGCTCTTGCACATTGCATGGCCATTGACGAAAATACCGAAGAAAAGCCCTGGTACAATGATATCGGACAATACTTGCTTAAACAAGAGTATCCAGTGAGGCCTTTGAGTCCGATAAAAGAAATATCCGAAGGTTAGCGTCCAACTATTATCTTGATGGCTCGATTATGTATAAGAGAAACCATGACATGGTATTATTGCGGTGTGTCGCAAAAGAAGAATCGACACAAATAATGAAAGAAGTGCACGAAGGGGAATGTGGTTCACATGCAAATGGACATGCATTAACAAGACAAATCATGCGAATGGGCTACTATTGGGTCACCATGTAAAAAGATTGCATTGAATATGTGCGCAAATGCCTGAAGTGTCAAATTTATGGAGACAAGATTCAAGAACTTGCCGTCTAGACTACACGTGATGGTTTCCCCGTGGCCGTTCTCACTTTGGGGCATTGACGTTATCGGACCAATATCTCCAAAAGCTTCTAGTGGTCATCGTTTCATTTTGGTAGCCATTGATTACTTCACCAAGTGGGTAGAAGCAGCATCATATGCTAATGTCACACAGGCTGTGGTACTTCGATTTATGCGGAACAACATCATATGCCGATATGGGCTTCCCGAGCAGATCATAACGGACAATGCTGCCAATTTAAACAGTCGAATGATAGGGAGGTTGTGTGAAACATACAAAATTCAACACCGCAACTCGACCCCCTATCGCCCAAACATGAATGGAGCAGTCGAGGCAGCCAACAAGAACATCAAGAACATTATCAGAAAAATGACTGAAACATACAAAGATTGGCACGAGAAGCTACCATACGCTTTGTATGCTTATCGTACCTCAGTGCGTACATCGACTGGGGCAACTCCATTTTCTTTGGTCTACAGCATGGAAACAGTTCTACCGGTCGAAGTGGAGATACCTTCCCTCCGAGTACTTAAGGATACTCAGCTCGAAGAAGCAGAATGGGCCCAAAGTCGTTATGAGCAGTTGAATTTAATTGACGGCAAGCGCCTGGCAGCAGTTTGCAGAGGACAGCTGTATCAACAGAGAATGATTAACAATTACAATAAAAAGGTGAAGCCCAGAAGCTTTCAAGAGGGTGATCTTGTCCTTAAGAAGATCTTACCAATTCAACACGACCATAGAGGCAAGTGGACTCCCAATTATGAAGGCCCATATGTTGTGAAAAAAGCATTCTCGGGAGGCGCATTGATCCTTGCCAAAATGGACAGAGATAAGCTTCCTAATCCAGTGAATAGCGATGCCGTCAAAAAGTTTTATGTTTAACTCTCATACCTCCCCACAAGATTCTCATTCCTGTAATGAGCGGACTTGGTGAAAACCCGAAAGGGCACCAAGGGTAAAATACAAAGCTCCAACAAAAGACAAAAGAGAAAACAAAGGCGGACTTGGTGAAAACCTGAAAGGGCATCAAGGGTAAATACAAAGACAACAATAAATCTTAAAGGGTGAAATCAGTTCAGTCAGAAATTGAAAGGATCAGGACCACAACAAATAGGGTCCGTTGCAAGCAGTAAAGACAACATCATCCAAAAACAGCGGCTGCAAACAGTGGAAGACTTGGTCAAACCTACGGCACACTCGAATCAAATTTGTATATTATACTTTTAAAGACTTGTGATTTGTTTTATCGATTACAACAATAGGACACTTTTTATGATATAAATATGTTTTGTGGAATTAAACCAGCAAAAATCTTTTTTATCTCTTTAATCATGTAACATCATCTTCATTTCACATTTAAATAGAACATCTTAAATCCCAGTAAGCTCTTCTAGCATTGCCTTATGAGTAGGGCCAAGCTCAAAATCCCCAAGCAAATTAAGTCCCCCAACTCAGAATACTCATACCTCCATAAAATATCACTATCCCCAGAGAAGCCGTCAAATCAAGCTCCTCAGTATGGCGAAGCTAAATTTAACAGACCCTTCATGCACAAAAGGGAGTCCCCCAGCAAAGATAGAAAGGTCTCCCCAGCCCGAGAGACAAAAATTCCCCAACAAATTGAATGTTAGCCAACCTCTCCAACAACGGCCAAACCCTCGGTGATACATCACATGGCATTCGATGCATACATCGCATTACATCATATTTCACCACAAGTTGAGGTTTATGCATCCCCGCATACATCACATTGCATTCCATGCATCATTAGCATACATTCAACATACTCTGTAATTGCAGGAATGTTGCCGCCTCTGGAGATCCTAGGAGCTCATACTTAGCAAACTTCTCACCAAGCTATCCTAGCTTTCTTTGTTCAACTGTATAACCCTTTCCTTGTAATTTCCCCAAGCTCTAAACGCATCCTTTTGGCAATTGACAAACTTTTCCCATTTTGGGTCACCTCGTAGAGCGATCTCCTTAAGTGAACTCGTAGAGGGAGCCCAAATTGGGTTACTGCCCAAGCTCCCAAATTCCTTAAAGCATTTCCCCAAATACCATTTGATGTCTCTAACAAGTCTTCCCAATTTAAGCCTATCGTTGCTGTGGGCTTTCCGTTTTCAATTTAAGCCTATCGTTGCTGTGGGCTATCCATTTTCAGTTCAAGCCTATCGTTGCTGTGGGCTTTCCATTTTCAATTCAAGCCTATCGTTGCTGTGGGCTATCCATTTTCAATTCAAGACTATCGTTGCTGTGGGCTATCCATTTTCAATTCAAGCCTATCGTTACTGTGGGCTATCCATTTTTAATTCAAGCCTATCGTTGCTGTGGGCTATCCATTTTCAATTCAAGCCTATCGTTGCTGTGGGCAATCCATTTTCAATTCAAGCCTATCGTTGCTGTGGGCTATCTGTTTTCAATTCAAGCCTATCGTTGCTGTGGGCTATCCATTTTCACTTCAAGCCTATCGTTGCTGTGGTCTATCCATTTTTAGTTCAAGCCTATCGTTGTTGTGGGCTTTCCATTTTCAATTCAAGCCTATCGTTGTTGTGGGCTATCCATTTTCAATTCAAGCCTATCGTTGCTGTGGGCTATCCATTTTCAATTCAAGCCTATCGTTGCTGTGGGCTATCCGTTTTCAATTCAAGCCTATCGTTGCTGTGGGCTATCCATTTTCAGTTCAAGCCTATCGTTGTTGTGGGCCTTTCAATTTTCGGCTCAAGCCTATCGTTGTTGTGGGCCTTTCAATTTTTAGTTCACACCCATCATTATTGTGGGCCTTTTCCATTTTTTAATTCGAGCCTATCGTTGCTATGGGCCTTTCAACTTTTAGTTCACGCCCATCATTGTTATCGGCCTTTTCTCTTTTTTCAGTTCAAGCCTGTCATTGTTGTAGGCTTTCAATCTCCAAAGATCAAGCGACCTTAGATGCCTCATCAAAGTATTATCCAAGCCCACCGGCCTGTAAAGCCCCTTTTCCCTCTCAGGGACAGACCCAACCGTCGTACTTCTTCCTCTAGGTAAGTTAGGTAAGTGCTCCAACCCGTCCAAAATGACTCCTTTCATCTTTGTACCCTGTTTGTATACAAACAGTGCACAAAGAGGGGCACTGTTGGACCCCATTTTGTCCGGGTTGGACATACTAATCCCATTTTGATATACCTTTCTGCCCATGCCATATACCTTGTTGAATAGGTCCACAATGATCCCATACTTCCAAGGAATGGTTCGGAATTGATGGTAGCCCCAATTTGCACGAGATGGATACAATTGACATGGACGAGGGAGTTCAAAATTAATGACTTCTGCTACAAGTCCTTGAAGCGCCCCAAGACCAACACCAGGTGATAGAGGATAAAAAGTGGAGACTAACGCACTTGACCGAGCTCAAATCGGACTTAAAATGAAGAAGTTATGGCCAAAATAACTTTCATTGGAAAAAGTCGAAACTTGCCAAAAGACGGTCAATGCCCCTGGTCCAAATCGCCGAAAAAGTGGCCATGCTAAATTCTTCAAAGCATCAATTTAGGCGAATACGGATCTCCCCAAAAAATCCCTGGAAAGTTATCCATTTTTGCATTTTAGGTGAAGGGTAAGAAGGTAATTAAAAAGTTAAAAACAAAAAAAAAAGTTTAAAAAAAAAAAACTTCGGCGTTGACCGTTGACCCGCCGACACTTCGACCCATTGACCTTCAAAGCCTCGAAGCCCCGAAGCATCGAAGCATCGAAGCCTCGAAGCCTCGAAGCCTCAAAGCCTCGAAGCCTCGAAGCATCGAAGCCTCGAAGCCTCGAAGATTCGAAGCCTCGAAGCCTCGAAGCATTGAAGCCTCGAAGCCTCGAAGCCTCGAAGCCCCGCCGCCGACACTCAGACCTTCGACCCTTCGACCCTTGACCCTCGAAGCCTATAAGCCTTCGACCTTCGACTCGCCCTTCGGCCCTTCAACCCCTAACTCTCGAAGCCTCGAAGCCCCGAGGGGTTGTATAACTATGTATTCCATGTGGGTTGAGAAGTCAACCATAGAAATCTAGATTTAGATCTAGATTTTTGGAAATCTGCAATTTAGTGCGTATTTCGGCTGTTATCTGTGCGATTTAGAGGCATTCTGGACGCATTTTGAGGTAGATATTGTAGTCTGTTGCGTAAAATGCGTGTTTGTGAGCGTCTGGGGGTTGCTGGGTTGATTCCAAACGAAGAAAAGGCAAAAACGACGATGAACACTACCCTTGGCGGATTACTAGGTCGAAATGATGATGAACGCCAAGCGTAAGTAGTGTCAACAGTTCCGGATTTAACTTTGCTAGGATTTTTAGCTTTCCAGGTTTACCTTAATTTGTTAGTTTCAGCTGTTACTTTTATTTGGGTTTTCTTTGGAGAGTCACTCCTTTGAGGTTTAGATTTTGTCTTGCTCGAAGAACCCCTTTTATCTAACTGATCTTTATTGATAGAAACTTGATTACAAAGGCAGTTATCAGATAGACTCCAACATTCATAGTGATAGTGACCTATTTCACGACATATCGAACAGACACTACGATGCGGAGTTACAACGGGGGAAACAGGTTTCTTAGGTTTTACAGGTTTTCTACTCTGTTCCCTATGGCCTAATCCTTTTCGAACGGGTGACGCACTCTTGGCCCTAGAAGCGTCAGCCTTTGCCTTTCCTTTCTTTTTGGGTGCTACAGTTTTGGCTTGAACTGCAGTAGCCTTCCCTTCAACTTTTGATATGGGTGCTACTACTTCGGGAATAGAAGTAACAGCCTCTCTTCCACAGTCATAAACTATGGTGCCACCTGAAATGAAACCATCCAACGGTTTAGACGTACTAATAGGATATAAGTTGGTTAGTTTCGGTGTGAAGTCCGGAGGACACTCAGTAGCTTGAGCAGTGGAAGTCGATGGTTCGGAGCCTAAGCCAGGTTTGACTCGAATGTTATCCGGATCAGTCCTAAATGTAGAGGCTATTTCCCCGGATTTTAGCCACTTACGATTTATTTCCTTTTCCTGTTCAAGTTCATTCTCGAGTCATTTCACAATAAGTTTTAGGCCTGTGAGGTTGGTATTCAGCAAATGATTTTCAGTTCTAAGATCGCAAAACCAAGTCTCCTTGCTCCTGTAATCAGCTATGTCCTTTTTGAGTTTAGAAACGGTGAGTTCTAGACATTTAGTCTGACTACTCGTATCTTGATACATTTGAGTAATTATTAGTCTCTCATTCTTTTCATGATCACGTTCCTTAGTTAGAGATTCTAATTTACTCATGAGCTCAGAGATAGAAGGTACCTCAGTTTTTGCCATGAGGCAGACGTTTGCCTTTTCTGTTGGCTCGTCATCGGAAGATTCTTCTTCTTCTTCCGAGCCACTCTTGTATTTCGTGACAAACGCCTTCCTCTTGTTCTTGCTGTTGTCTGAGGTGGAGCAACGGGGTTTAACCTTGTCATCCTTGTCGGCCATCTTGGATTTGGATCTACAATCCTTGGCCCAGTGACCAGGTTTCCCACAGTTGTAGTAGTCCTGGGATGTTGACTCCGACCGCTCCTTTCTTCTTGAGGATGAGGAGGAGCCTCTTCTGAATCCTTTTCTGCTTTTTCGGAAATGTGTAAAGGATTTCACCCGAAGAGCAATTTCTTCCTCCATGTCCGAGTCAGAGTATTCTGAATCATCCGTATCATCCTCATACAGTATGTTTGGAAGTTCCGTAGCTTTGAAAGCTACTCCCTTTTCTTTCTGAGCTATCTTCTCGTCTCGGTCAACGTATTTAAACTTGACCTCGTGCGTCCGTAGCTCTCCATAAAGTTCTTTTAGGGGAACATACTGCCAGTTGTCTTTGGATTGCATCTGGAGCTGTTTTGAGTAGTAGCGATCCGGCAAGGAACGAAAGAACTTGTCATTTATTTGAGACTGCGTGTAATGCTCATTGATAGTTTTGAATTCCAGAATAAGCTTGCCGAATTGTCGATAGATGCTCTCCAGAGATTCGCCAGGTTTGTGATTGAAACTCTCAAAATTCTATCTGAGAGTGCAGATGACGTTTTGCATCTGGGACTGGCTTCCTTCATATAGAATAGTCAATATTTATCCCATACAGCTTTCGCTGTTGTGCAACCCTGGACGTCCGTGAAGGCTTCTGAGTCCAAAGATGAAGTCACATAAGCTAGAGCCTTTTCACTGGCATATTGCCAGGCTCTTTCGTCGTTTGTGAGCTTAGCATCCGTCTTTGGTCTCCTGGACTCCATTTTCTCCGATAGTCATCGGAATGGGAAGCTCCTGATGAAGACATGGCCGCATTAGATGATCATGACATGTCATGAATATCTTCATGTGAGCTTTCACCAGGGAGAAAAGCTCCGGTGTGAACTTTGGCGGTTTGCTTAGAGTGTAGCCAGAACTCCGTGGTTGAGGAGCAGCAGCAGCAGCAGGTTGTGGTGGATCAACATTTTCACTGCTGCTTCGGTGGGGAAAGGGCTCTTGAGCTCCCCCGGAGTTAAGGCGGGTGTTGAATAGCATGCTACTTTCTTCAGCCATTTGTAAGAGAGAAAGAGTGGGATCTCTACTTGTAACAAGTAAAACTTGCTCTGATACCACTTGTTGGTCCTTGTTCTGAACATAACAAGCAGTGGACACAGCTTCAGCCCATAGACTGAGAGGAAGCTTTGCCCCTGCTAACATAGATCTGCCAGCCTCGACTAAAGTGCGATTCTTGCGCTCAGCTACCCTATTTTGCTGTGGAGTTCTGGGCGCAGAGAAGTCGTGCTTTAGTCGAGGCTGGCAGATCTATGTTAGCAGGGGCAAAGCTTCGTCTCAGTCTATGGGCTGAAGCTGTGTCCACTGCCTGCTATGTTCAGAATAGGGACCAACACATATGCCTGCCACGGCCACAGTGCAATATGCCCGGCCACAGTGCCACACTGGCCTGCCATCAACGCATAAGCCTGCCCCATCAAACACATAGCATCATCTGTGCTTCACGGTGAGAACCCAACAAGTCATAGAGCCCAAGCCCCAATTCCTCAAACCAACATACCAACACTAATATGGCATTAAGGTTCACTAAACTCCCTTTATAACCAAGCCGGTCTTCACAAACCGATAATCATTCCTTGACCAAGGAAGGAGATACCCATAGGAGTTGTTTTCTTGAAATAAAAAGTCCCGGCATTGGGTTCTCATATCATAACTAAGATAATCTGATTTTTGAAGATTTTTCTGAGATGTCTAACCCCACTTTCCAAAAATTCACCTCTACAAAAAACTGATTTTTCTGAGATTTTACACTAAATCCCAATTTTCACATTTTGAAGGAGTGAGAAGTAATTTTTCTAGTATTTTTCTTTGAATCCGTAAGGGGGTATTTCGTTATTTATATTGTAACTTAGGTATAATACTTAAACGTGTAGATGGGTATAGGTTACAATGTAAATAGTCCAGTTCAATCTTCAGTTATACTGCAGGAGCTACGACTCCTAGCATGGAACTGCAGTGCGCCTCGAAGACTCGAAGCTGGAGCTGCAACTCGTAGCTACGGAGCGCGGAACTATAGCGCGCCTCGAAGACTCGAAGCTGGTCTTCGATCTTTGACCTTTGGACTACGAACTTCGACCTTTGAACTACGAACTACGGATCTACGAACTACGGGTCTACGAACTACGGGTCTACGAACTATGACCCTTCGACCCAACGACCCTAGATCTTTGACCCTTCGACCCAGAACTTCGGATCTTCATCATTTCGACCCAGTACTTCGCCTACAGTACTGTTCGTCATCGTTTTTGCCTGTTCTTCGCCTGGAATCAACCCAGCAACCCCCAGACGCTCACAAACACGCATTTTACGCAACTGACTACGATATTTACCTCAAAATGCGTCTAGTACGCCTCTAAATCGCCTTGAGATAACAAGAAATATGCACCAAATTGCAGATTTCCAGAAATCTGGATCTAAATCCAGATTTCCATGGTTGACTTCTAAACCCTCTTAGAATATGCAGTTAAATAACCTAGACCACAAAAACACATATCAAAACTGATATAAAATACTTCTTAACCACAGATATTATGCTAAACCATTAGATCTAACCCAAAGTTGAATTCCCCCAAAAACCTAGAGTTCATGCTTAATTTCATAAATCATGACAAATTCGTGGATACGAAAGATAGAATCAAGATAAGAAGTTCAAGGACACCTACCTCGAGTGATTCTTTGAGTTCTTTGAGCTCCACGAACCCAAATCGCTCCAAATCTCCAAGACACCAAGCTCCAAGCTCTCTCTCTCTCTCTCATACGCACAAACGTGATAGCGTAAAGTGAAAGCTCTTTCTTTTCTTGCTATTTATATTTTTGTCATCCATCGACCAATAACTAACATAGTCAATAATTGACCTCCAAGGTCTTGAACTCCAAATTGAGTCAAATTACGGTCAAAACACTTGAAATGACAAGCACAACACTAAGTAGATATTATCACACTCAAATGACCGCCCAAATGCAAAGTCAACCAATAAACCCCGAAAAGTCAACAATCGGGTCAAATGGGGCCCCAACTCGGAATCGGGCCCAGGATACGGTCAAAATGCTCACATCGACGACTACACTACCATCCAGGATAGTTGCATTCCTATAGAATGGCTGTCTCTCAAAACTACACAAATACAAGTCTTTATATCCTCCCACCTTAGGACTTTTCGTCCTCAAAAATAAAACACATGCCCAAAGGACATAGCAAAATTCAAGCTCAATGTCCCAATGAACAAAACATAAAACATAATCACCGATCACACATGTGCAATGCAACTCACAACAAGCCGAAAGGGTGACAAAATCCAACAACAACAAGCTAAACCACATCTCAAACAATATATGCAAAACAAATGCATAAAACATAACTCATACCTTAGGGAAGGTCCTCACATCCTCCCCACCTCAGGACTAATCATCCTTGAACAGCTCAGGATGAAGAACCCGCATCTGGCTCTCTTTCTCCCAAGTCTGCTCCTCCATGCCTTGGTGTCGCCATAACACCCGGACTAGTGGGATCGTCTTGCCCCCGCAAGGCCTGCTCCCGCTTGTCCAAAATCCGTGTCGGCATCTCAACAACGGCACCGTCATCGCCCAAGTCTATCTCGCGATAGTCCAACACATGAGAAGGATCTGGGTGGTACCGTCTCAACTAAGACACATGAAACACAAGCATGTACTCACGCCAACTCGGTGGCAAAGCTAATCGGTAAGCTATCTGCGCCCACGGTGGCAACAATCTCAAACGGCCCCACAAAACGAGGGGAAAGTTTGGATCCACGCCCAAACCTCCGATGCCCTCGATGCGGCGAAACTCGCAAAAATACATGATCCCCCACCTCAAACTGCAAAGGTCGACGCCTCTGGTCCGCGTAGGACTTCTGACTACTTTGTGCTGTCAACATACGCTATCGAATCGGCTACACTATCTCCGTGGTCTCTCGAACCATATTGGGACCGAGAACCACTGTTTCTCTCCGTCTGCGCCAAAGACACAGTGGTGATCCGCAAGGCCGCCCATACAACACCTCATACGGAGCCTTCCCAATCGTAGCCTGATAACTGTTGTTGTAAGAGAACTCCACCAAAGGAAGGTGAGTCTCCCAACAACCTCCAAAATCTTGGACACAGGCACGCAACATATACTCGAGTGTCTGAATCGTTCGCTCTGACTGACCATCCGTCTGCGGATGAAAGGCTGTACTGAGGTTCACTCTAGTACCCAAAGCTTGCTACAACTATCTCCAAAACTAAGAGGTGAACTTCCCATCCCGATCAGATACAATAGACAATGGGACTCCATGCAACCACACAATAACAGCAAGGTACCTCTGTCCCAAAGTCCTCACTGGGTCTGTCTCCCGAATTAGAATAAAATGCGCTGATTTGGTCAACCGGTCCACAATAATCCATATAGTGTCGTGTCCCCTAGAACCAGGAAGTCTAGTGACAAAATCCATGGTTACGTGGTCCCATTTCCACTCTGGCACTAGCAATGACTGCAACTCACCAGCTAACCTCAGGTGCTCTGCCTTGACCTACTGACAGGTCAAACACCTCCTCACAAAATCAGTAACGGCCTTCTTCAGGCCTGGCCACCAATACTTCCTCCTCACGGCATGGTACATCTTGGTCCCACCAGGATGTACAGCTAACCTCAACTGGTGAAATTCCCGAAGAACCTCCTCCTGAAGAGAAGTGGGAACTATCAGTCGACCCCTATACCTCAATATATGCTCTACATCGTCAGTCCAATCAAAAGATGCCCGCCCAGTCTGAATCCTGTCCCTGATGACCTCACAATCAATGTCCCCCAACTGATCCTCTATGATCTTACGCTGTAACTCAGGGACTGCGACAACAACACTAAGGATCCCTCGCCCCTCGCTGGTCACCATCTGCAACCTCAACGCTGCCAACTAACCCATCATCTCCCATTCCTTAATGGCACAATGGGCCATCACGGCCCTGCTCTTCCTACTCAGAGCATCTGCCACCACATTACCCTTCCCAGGGGTATACATCATATCAGACTGAAACTGCTGCAGGTACTCCACCCATCGCCTCTGCCTAAGGTTCAGGTCTCGCTGAGAAAAGATATACTGCAAGCTCTTGTGGTCTGTATATACCACAAATTTCTCCCCAAGGAGATAATGTTGCCAGCTCTTTAAAGCAAAGATCACTGCAGCCAACTTCAAATCATACGTGGGATAGTTCTGCTCATGTGGCCTCAATTGCCTAGATCCATAAGCAAGCACTGTCGAGCTTGCATCAACACACAACCAAATCCCACCCTGGAAGCATCACAATACACCTTGAAAGGCATACCCTCCTGTGGGAGAATCAAGATAGGTGCTGAGGTCAATCATGCCTTCAGCTCCATGAAAGCACTCTCACACGCATCAGACCAAACAAAAGGAACTCCCTTCCTCATCAGGTTCGTCATAGGAGCTGCCAACCTGGAAAAATCCTCCACGAACCTCCGATAGTAGCCTGCCAAACCAAGAAAGCTACAAATCTTAAACACATTCGTGGGCCTCTTCCACAACATAACTGATATTCCCAGGTTCCAGGCACGGTTATCTTGATGTATGTGTTTGTATACGAGAGAGGGGGTGAACGTATACTATAAAACTTTTCCTTAAGTTTTATGAGTAGGATACTTAGGAGAGTTCTTTCACTAATGTGGTCTTCGTTTGGGTGATGTATTAGTGTCTCATGCAAAATCAGTCACAAGCAAGCATGTATGGGAAAGAAAGATAGAGACACACAATATACGTGGTTCGATCAATGTGATCTACTCCACGGTGGTGAGGGTGTACCTACACCAAGTCCAATCCACTATATATCCTATAGTACAAGAGGGTCTAGCCCTTTTTAAAAATAGGATCAACTCTTTCTTCTTTTCAATACAAATACAAAAATAGTATTGCTTTAGACTTTACTCACTATAAAAATCTATCTGCGCAATCTACTCCTGCGTTGATGACCGTTTCCTATGCTCGACCTTCAATCACTCCTTTCTTTGGACTCACAATCTGTTCACCAAATGTATGAGGAAGAAAGATGGATGAACTCACCGTTATCTTTCTTTCAATCTCCCTCTCTATTTTTATGAACTACTCTATGTCGCCTCTTGTATCTCTGCAGATACGTTTCTTCACTGCACAAAGAATATTATTCGGTGCTCTTGTACGTCAGGCATATTCCTTGCTTTTTATAGGCCGGCCGAAGTCCGAAACCCTCCGGCTAGGGTTAAGCATGTTTCACTTGTGATTTCACCGTAGAAACAAGTTAAACCCCTCTCGGATGACGTCCACGTGTTTTGTAGTACTTAGTATACTTAAAACCACCGCCGACTTCATCGAAAATGTGAGCGTCCACGCGTTTCACTCCTTCGTAGCGCTTCGTTCCTTTCACAAGCCACAACCTCGGAGATATTGCCTCGTAGCTTTTCTATGAGTCTACGAGTCTTCCTTTTCGATTCTTCGAGTCCGAGTCTTCGAACCAAGGGTATTCATCTTCCAATACTTCGCTCTCTGGTTTCGAAGCTAGGTCGGAATTAGTGCTACGAACTTTTAAGCTCTACGAGTCTTTGAGTCGGACAACTACATTCTTGCTTTGGCTAGTAGCTACTTCCGGAAACCGTGCAACAGGTCCTACGACCCTGCATGCTTTAGTCTACGACCCTACAAGCTACAACTCTATAAGTCTTAGCTTTGAATCTGCGAGACGCGGCTCGCATCTGTTTGCACCTTGAGTCTACGACCCTACGACCCTGTGTCCCTTCGAGGCTTCGACCCTTGTACCTCTATGAGGCTTCGACCCTGTGGTCCTTTGAAGATGATACGAGCCTCATGGTCTGTCGTCTATGTCCTGCGAGTCTTCGACCTTCGAGTCTTTTGATCTACGACCTTCGACTCTTTTGATCTATGACCTTCGAGTCTTCCGATCTACAACCTGCGGGTCTACGACCTTCGAGTTATAACGTACATAGGTAGACTACCTCTATGAGCTCACTCTAAGAGATCACTCTACGAAGTTGTCCAACCAAGTACGGTGGATCTTCGACCCGGACCTTCGAGCTTGCGCATTCCGTTTCCTGCAACATGTTGACAACAATGACAACTTAACCTTGCGGGAACAACAATAACCGTCTTGATCTTCTCAGGATCGACCGTGATACCCTCGAAGGTACCACATGCCTCAAGAAGTGCACCTGTTGAAACTAGAGGTCACATTTCGTGAACTTCGCGTACAACCGATGCTCTTGCAAGGTCCGCAATATAACCTTGCAAATGCTCCTCATGCTCCCTCCTGGTCATTGAATAGACCAAAATATCGTTGATGAACACCACAACAAACATATCTAAATATGGAGCAAACACCTGGTTCATCAATCCCATAAACACTACTAGAGCATTTGTGAGCCCAAACAACATCACAAGCCACTCATAATGCCCATAACGACAACCGAAAGGGGTCTTAGGGATATCTGTCTCCCTAACCCTCAATCGATGGTATCTAGATCTCAAGTTTATCTTGGAAAACCACCTCGCACCGCGAAACTAATCGAACAAATCATCGATCCTCGGCAATGGATACCTATTCTTCACAGTCACTTGATTCGGCTTCCGGTAGTCTATACACGGTCGAAGCGAACCATTTGCCTTCTTGTCGAATAACACCTGGAGCACCCCATGGTGAGCTACTCCGCCTGATAAAGCCTCATGCTAGTAGGTTATCTATCCGCCTCTTGAGCTCTTTAAGCTCTGTCGGTGCTATCATGTAGGTCGCTAACCTGATCGATATTGTCCCTAGCAACAACTCGATTGAAAACTCTACCTCCCTCACGGGTGGCAAACTAACCAAGTCCTCGGGAAACACGTCTGGGAACTGATCTACAATGGGTGGCAAAACAGCCTTCCCCTCTCTCCTCCTGTCAACCAATGTCAAGTTGGCTAACTGGTGGGTCAAATCACCCAACCCATGCCTCAAAGGTCCCAACCTGCATGCGTCCTTAGTCCACTCAGCCGCAAAGACACCCCGCGTGCCCTCCTGGCATGAGGAACGTCATACACCATCAAAAACAATCAATCTTGGCCTCCACGGAGACCAACCAATCCATACCCAGGATAACATGAAAATCATCCAACTCCATAACATACAAATCACACATCAGGTTGACACCCCCAAGTGTTACCTGACAAGCATGACAGATACTCTCAAGTATCACAATTCCACCCAAAGGTGAAGCAACCATCAGAGACTGACTAACTGTCTCCTGGTCTAACTCCAAACCAACCACGGTAGCGTATGAAATAAAAGAATGGGTAGCACCAGTATCAATCAAATCTGAACAGATAGTATGAGAAATGATAATGGTACCTCTCACCACTGAAGGTCTCGGTCCTGCCTTGTCCACTGGTGGAACCTCAGCCTCCCTACTGGTAAGGGCAAAAGTCCTCCCTCGTGGCACACCGCCACTAGCTTGGCCCATTGAGGCCTTGCCCTGTTGGTTAACTTGTCCCTGCACCTCCCGCCGAGGCTACTCGCACCACAAGTCGCGTCTGCGTGCTTTGTACTCGTTGTACTAACCTCCGAGATGGAGCCCCACCCCTCTGTGTCTGCTCTCTCGGATGAGGGCCTACACTACTGGTCGAGCTAAGGGTAACACATTCCCTAGCTCCATGTCCCACCTTCCCACATCAGAAGCATGTCATCTTTTTCCTCAGCCAGTCTCTCGATACATGCACGGTCAAATGACAACTCCAACAGGCACCTGGCCTCCCATCGGCTAAACTCTCACGGGGTCCCACCGCCTGGATGGAAACCCTCTGCACATGCCTCCTCTCGGGATGAACCGCACCGCTCTCCCCACTCGCCTCTTCTTGCTCGGACCTGCCGAACCGCTTGGTCTCTGGGCTCTCGCCCGATCCCCGACCTCGCTTAATAATGAGTGCCTTGTCGACTGCCTCCCTGTAGCTGTTCAACTGCATCGGTTCTAGCTTGTTTTTCAAAGATGGCCTCAAGCCCTAAATAAAATCCTACGTCTTACGGGTTTCCTTTTCCCAAGCCTCAAGAGCAAACCGCCCAAAATCTGTGAAGGCTTGCACATACTCGCCCACAGTTTGGCTACCCTACTAATACTCTCTTTGTCGAGCATACTATATCGAGCTGGGAAAATACTCTCTAAAGAAGCACTCAACAAACTCTCTCCAGCACATCTGACTGCCATGGACAGCTGTAGTGGCTTCCCACCACCTGCGTGGGATACCCAATAAACAGTGCATCGCCATGCACACTCTCTCCTCGTCAGGCACCACGATCATCTCAAAGATTTCCTCTGTCCACCTAATCCAATCCTCGGCTGCCTCTGGCTGCGAACCATCCTCAAAAGTCTTGGGTGCATGTTTCAAAAACTGTGCAGCCTAGTCCACCCCTCGTCGCACTGGCTCTATCACGACCTCCTGCTGGTGCACATCCTGCACCACCCTCACCTCCTGCTGCTGAGGCTGCTACTTCCTCTCCAGCTCATCCATCTCTCTAGCCATATCCCTCTTCGAGCCCCCGCATACCCTACAAGGCCTCCCTGCAACTAAATCAACACCTGAGCCAAAGCAAGTCCCACAACGGGAGCTGACGACCTCTACTGCAGGCTCTGTTGCCCCTGGTGCCCCGACTCAATCGTCGGCTCCTCTGTCGGGCCCTAGCCTCGGACAACTCTCCTCGGTGGTGCCATCACACTCGCCACAACAACAACAAACAATAAATGATCAACACTAGCACAAACAACCATCAAAGGTACAACAGACTCATAGGTTCTCACCACACGACCCGTAGGTCCATACCCATGCATATAGCGTCGTGTCCCCCTCAGGGTACACCACACGACCTGTAGGTCCTCAACCATGCATATAGCATCGTGTCACCTGTTAAGACTTGTATCTGGGTAGTTTTCAGAGATAGCCATTCTATGGGAATGTAACTATCTGGATGGTAGTGTAGTCGTCGATGTGAGCATTTTGACTGTACCTGGGCCCGATTCTGAGTCGGGGCCTCATTTGACCCAATTGTTGACTTTTTTGGGTTTATTGGTTGACTTTGCATTTCGGCGGTCATTTGAGTGTGATAATATTTGAATAGTGTTGTGCTCATCATTTCGAGCGTTTTGACTATAATTTGACTCAATTTGGAGTTCCGGACCTTAGAGGTCAATTATTGACTAGGTCAGTTATTGGTCAATGACTGGCAGAAATATAAATATGAGGAAAAAGAAGAAGCTTTCACTTTACGCTATCACATTTGTGCGTTTGAAAGAGAGAGAGAGAGAGAGAGCGTGGAGCTTGGCGCCTTGGCGATTTGGGGCGATTTGGGTTCGTGGAGCTCAAAGAATCACTCCAAGTAGGCGTCCTTGAACTTCTTATCTTGATTCTATCCTTGGTATGCACAAATTTGTCATGATTTATGAAATTAAGCATGAACCCTAGGTTTTGGGGAAATCCAATTTTGGGTTAGATCTAATGGTTTAACATAAGATCTGTGGTTAAGAACCGTTTTATATCGGTTTTGATATATGTTTCGTGGTTTTGGGGTTGTATAACTATGTATTCCATGAGGGTTGAGAAGTCGATCATAGAAATCTGGATTTAGATCTAGATTTTTGGAAATCTACAATTTAGTGCGTATTTCTATTGTTATCTGTGCGATTTAGAGGCGTTTTGGACGCATTTTGAAGTAGATATCGTAGTCTGTTGCGTAAAATGCGTGTTTGTGAGCATCTGGGGGTTGCTGGGTTGATTGCAGACGAAGAAAAGGCAAAAACAACGATGAACACTACCCTGGGCAGATTCTCGGGTCGAAATGACAAAGATCCAGGGTCATAGGGTCGAAGATCCAGGGTCGTTGGGTCGAAGGTTCGTAGTTCGTAGTTCGTAATCCGAAGGTCAAAGATCGAAGACCTACTTCGAATCTTCAAGGCGCGTTACGCAGCTACGAGTCGTAGCTCCAGTTACGAGTCTCCGAGGCACGCTACAGTTCCGCGCTACGAGTCGCAGCTCCAACAATGTAACTGGACACTGGACTACACTGGACTGGACTATTTACATTGTAACCTATACCCATAAGTACTATACTTAAGTTACAATGTAAATAACGAAATACCCCTCATTTGGATTCAAAGAAAAATACTAAAAAAATAAATTCCCACTCTTTCAAAATGTGAAAATTGGGATTTTGTGAAAAATCTTGGAAAAATCCAGTTTTTCGTAGAGGTGAATTTTTGGAAAGCGGGGTTAGATATCTCAGAAAAATCCCAAAAATCAGATTATCTTAGTTATGATATGAGAACCCAATGCCGGGACTTTTTATTTCAAGAAAACAACTCCTATGGGTATCTCCTTCCTTAGTCAAGGAATGAGGATCGACTTGTGAAGACTGGCTGCAGTTCGAAAGGGAGTATTATACACCTTAAGACCATATTGGTGTTGGTATGTTGGTTTGCGGATTTGGGACTTGGGTTCTCACCGTGGTGCACCGATGGTGCTATGTGGTTAACGTGGCAGGCATATGCGCCGATGGCAGACCTATGTGGTGACTGTGGCTGGGCATATTGCGCTGTGGACAGGCTAAGGCCTAAGTGAGCCGTTGAGCTCGTGGAGCTAGGGCTGAGTGCCCTGAGCTGGGATCCCGTGGAGGATCGTGGACAAGCTGTCCTGATGTTTGTTTGCAGGCTGAGTCCTGATGATTGTGCACACTACACAGTGCACGAGTACACAGAGCATGTAGCATAGACTTGTATGTGTTGCATGATGTGAGTATTGGGGTCACCTACTGAGCTTGTCGCTCACTCCTACTTGTTATTTCCCCTTTTCAGGTGTGACCTGAGAATAGTGGAGGACTTTCTTCCAGGAGGACGTGCCCACTACTCTGATGTATGAGTACTGTATATTTGTATTGTATTATGTGTTGTATCCCAGACATGGGTCCGTGGACAGTTGTATTTGCATACTATTTATGATGTGATGTCTGTATAACTGTTTGACTCATTGTATGCATGATGATATATGGGAAAGTACAGGATTACCCTTGATGTATGACTATACAGGGTTGCATATTTGAGACAGCACCCGCGGTGTAGTCTCCATTAGTGTTAGTCACCAACCCCTTGACCTTTCGGGTGCGGGCAAGGGGATGTCATCTTCCTAGTTCCAGGTTCCCTGGAATTTGGGGGCATGACATCACCCCCCTTAGGGCACACAAAATCAAGTCTTGGCTCTCATGGCCACGTGCCATTCAGGCACCAAATGCAATCACATCACACACAAAGACAATCTAGTGCTCTATATGCACACAATCATACCACTAAAAATGCATCCATGCCTACATATGCTCCTAGGATGATCTAACTGACACCAACATAACCGAGAATACATGTAAGGACTACGTTGATCAGGTGCCGTCCCTATAGTTTTCCAAGTCACAGGGAATCAATTAATTGCCCCTCACTAACCTAGGTCCGCTAGACCATGCTTTGATACCAACTTGTCATGCCCCCAAATTCCAGTGAACTCAGAACCAGGAACATGACTTCCCCTTGCCCGCACCCGAAGGGTCAAGGGGTTGGTGACTAGCACTAATAGAGACTACACTGCGGGTGCTGTCTCAATCATCCAGCCCTATATAGTCATACATCGAGGGTAATCCTGTACTTTCTCATATATCATCATGCATACAATAAGTCAAGCAGTCATACAAACATCACATCACAAACAGTATGCAAATATAACTGTCCACGGACCCATGTCCAGGATATCACACAAAACAATACAGAATATAATACTGTATCATACATCAGAGTAGTGGGCATCCTCTTGGAAGAAAGTCCTCCACTAGTCTTAGGTCACACCTGAAAAAGGTAAACAACAAGTAGGGGTGAGCGACAAGCTTAGTAGGTGACCCAAAAACTCCACATCATGCAAACATACAAGTTTATATGCTCAGTGTACTCGTGCATCGTGTAGTGTGCACAATCATCAGGACCAAGCTTGCCCACACAGGACAGCTTGTCCACGATCCTCCACGGGATCCTAGCTCAGGGCACTCAGCCCTACCACAGCGCTATATGCCCGGACATAGTGCCACACAGGCCTGCCATCGGTGCATATACCTGCCACGGTCACAGCACAATATGCCCGGCCACAGTGCCACACAGGCCTGCCATCGACCCATAAGCTCTGTCCTGACAGACAAGATTTTTAGCCTCTCTAAAAGAGCTAGCTAATGTCGTTAAATCTCTCTTCAAAATAATAAATTCCCTAAGTTTGCACTAAAAGAATAGCAGCAAGAAAGGGGTCGAACCCACAGGGATTAACCTAGTTCTCTAGTTCTCAAATCAAATCACCCAATTACTCTTGTTCTATAAAATGTCTTGGCAAAAAGTTTTCTTTTTTAAACTAAAGATCTAATTTTTATGTGATTTTCTGAATAAACAAAGAAAGTAAACTGATTTTAGGGTTAAGTTTCAAGGATTAAAAGCATCTAGGGTCACAATTTCACTTCCTATGTTATCTCTACTGGTTCATGGTATTAGGGTTGACTGATTGAAAACATGCTAAACATAAGCCAAGGACAACAAATGGTCATTGAGGTCCTTTTAAGAGTTGTATGCCAGAATGGTCATCAAAACACACAAACATGCAAAGCCAATAAATCATACTTGCAAAAGGATAATGATCACACCAATTACAAATAAGTTATGAATCTCAATCTGCCCCAGGACTAGGGCTAAGAATACCAAGGTGTACATCCAAAGATAGAATTTAAGAACAAGATTCATAAAACATGCAAAACTCAATCATCCAAACCCAATATTCATAAACACGGCAAAGCAACAAGGGGGCTACATTGCTCCCCTAGATTAAAAGAACTACTCACGCATGATTACAAGCAAAACCATAGCGAGAAAAGCTAAACATCTTCTTCTTGATCACGCGCACAAAGAAAGCTTCAAAATCCGCGACGGCTGCTGCGACGGCTGCTCTCCTAGGTCAAGGAGCACCTCCAAGTCGTGGAGCCTCTCTCTCTCTCTAAAACGTGTAGGGGGGTTAGGCATGGCTAGCAAGGGGCGTGAAGCTCTTATTTATAGAGTTTGGATGGGCCTTGAGGTGTGTAACCTAACCCACTTATCAAAACGGCGTAGTTTTGATAAGTAACACTCGAAACATTAAAAACTCTATCTTCCATCCACAATTTGGACTTGGGCCTTCAGGAACAAATGATCAGCATGGAAAAACGATTGGATCGGTCCAAAAATATCTCTGCACGCCAATTTGCACGTGATATGGTGAATTCACGTGCACCTCCAAATCGGCTCAAACTTCTCCCCAAGCTTCCTTGCATCTTGTAGAGGCCTGAGAGGCAAAAATAGGCTTGCACGTGAATTGGGTGAATTCACGTTCAGCTCCAAATGCTCTGAAATTTCTGTGGTAGGTAGATGACATCATGCTAAGAAACTTTTTGTTCTTGCACGCAAATTGTTTGAGGCCATCTACTATGTCAAAAGTGAGGTCCAAAATCGCCAAAACAAACTTAAAAACGCATGTATTTGCAACTAGCATCTTCTTAGGGGTTAGAGCAAATATATATGATATATGAAGCAATAAGGCTCTAATCATGCTCTTAAACATCCTAAATAAACACTAGAATAACGGCATAAAATGCACGTTATCAACCCGTCGACCACATAGCATCATCTCGTGCTTCATGGTGAGAACCCAACAAGTCATAGAGCCCAAGCCTCAATTCCTCGGACCAACATACCAACACCAATATGGCATTAAGGCTCACCATACTACCTTTATAATTGAAGCCGGTCTTCACAAACCGATCATCATTCCTTGACCAAGGAAGGAGATACCCATAGGAGTTGTTTTCTTGAAATAAAAAGTCCCGGCATTGGGTTCCCATATTGTAATGACCCGCATTTTTGGGATGTGAGGAATGTGTCACTATTTTGCTGTTTTGGGTGGAAATTATTGGGTTTTAGGGAGTTTTCTTTCCACACACTTTGGCTTAATCATCTTGTATGTTGATAAGCAAGCAAGAGGCAAAGTTTGAGCCCAATTGGGAATGCAAGTGAGAATGCACGTGAGAATGCTTTTCACGTGCAAGGAGATTTTTGCATGGGAGCCTTCCTGATGTTGTTCCAAGGCTTGTGGTGAAATTCTAGAGCTTTTGTAGGTGCCCGTGAGAATGCACCTGAGAATGCTTTCTCACGTGCGGCCTCTATTACCTTTGTTTTGTTGTTCCGATCCTTTTTTGCTAAAGGACCATGGTGAAATTATGAGTGCTTTGTCCTGTGTGTTGCAAAAAGGTTGTAGTCGTCATCAAAACTACGTCGTTTTGATGCTTTGGAATTCATTTAATCAAAACTACGTCGTTTTGGGGTTTGAGTTGTCCATATAAAGAGTGAAGACTCCTTGTTTTACATTTAGGGTTCTCTTTAGCCGCCGCAACCATCGTAGAGAGAGAGAGCTAAAGAGAGGGAAGGAAGGGGAGTCGTTGGTTGCTACACTGGAGTGTCTTGTGTGGGGACGATGGCGTCTAGCGCGGGAGCAAGGAGGATCTGCTTTAAGGTAGGGGTTTTATCCTTCCTAATCTCTCTCTGTTCTAGGGTTCTTGGGTAGATTATGGTTTATACCTGCTTGTATATATATTATATATGTAAATCCATATAGGTGTGATCTCCTATATGGATGTTGGCCTTCAATGGCGTTTTTGGTGTGTTTCTGGTGTTAGTGTGATGCATATAAAGTGTTCAATAAAATGCCTGTGTGACATGCCTGTTACATGTTTGAGAAAAAGCCTGAGTGTATATGCCCGTTACATGTTTGAGAAAATGCCTATGCGACTGGGTTCATGAGCCTGTGAATGTATGCACGCTACATGTTCGATACTGTGTCTGTGAAGTTATGCACACCAAGTGTTTGGTTTTATACCTATGAGGCTATACATGCTAAGTGTTTGATGTTATGTCTGTGTGACTATGTGTGGCTATGTATGCTGTGTTTTGTGAAACCCGGTAGCTGTGGAAGCTCGGGACTATTTTGTGAAAGCCGGTAGCTGTGGAAGCTCGGGACTATTTTGTGAAAGCCGGTAGCTGTGGAAGCTCGGGACTATTTTGTGAAACCCGGTAGTTGTGGAAGCTCGGGACTGTTTTGTGAAACCCAGTAGCTGTGGAAGCTCGGGCCTATTTCATAGAACCCGGTGGCTGTGGAAGCCCGGAATTGTAAATGTTACCCTGTGTGGCTGTGGACATGATAGTCGGTGTGGCTGTGGCAATGGTGGTGCATGTGGCTTGTGTGTTGATGCTCAACTGGATTATAAACCGCTTGTACCTTGTTGTCACTACACCGCACTTGTGCATGTCCACATGTAGATGATAGGAGCATGGGATGGGTCGGGAAGACATGATCCCCTACGAGCTGTGGTTGCTCACCCCTCCTACCGTGTTATTTTCTTACAGGGACCTACAGGCGTTACGTGGGAACCAAGGAAGACCTACTTGTGGCTTGCTTATTGTTCTTGAATTTTGTTGTTTTTATGAACTTTGTAACCCCAGTGGGGAGATCTTGTAATGTGGAGTTTAATGTAATAAATGTAATGTTTGAACTTAATAAATATTTGGTTTTGTCTCTGAATAGAAAATGTGATGCGTACGTTGTATTCTAACCCCTTTATCCAAACCCGGGTAAAGGGAGGGTCACGTTCCGGTCTCCTTGGGTTGGAAATCCGGGGCATGACAAAGATAGTATCGAGCATGGTCTAGTTGGCCTAGGGTAGTGGGCGGACTTGGATATCCTGAGTCCTTTAGAGGAGCCTGGAGGGACATGCCTGATCAACATGGTCCTCTTTGAGCCTCTAAGGTGTACTTGGTGTAGTCCAGTCTTGTGGTAGAGTTTGCATGCATGGGCATTAGGGCACTAGTTGCATTTGCTTATGTGTGTTTGTGTGGATGTCGTGAATCGTGCAACTCGATTCTTCTTGAAGTACCTTGAGCATGACCGCAAGGAAAGGTCCTTGTTCATTTGAGCTGTGCACCTTGTGAATTGAACTGTGTGCAATGTTGATTGATGCAATGTGTGAAATGTGTGTGATGCCATGTACTACTTGACTTGATAATGGGGTGGAGGTAGTGAAACTCGATAGTTGTCGAACGTGTTCTGACGTTTGTGCTTCTTACTTTATGTAGTAAGAACGCCATCGAGGAGAGTGACTCGCGCGTCCGGGGCAGTGGCTGATGAGTCATCTACCCATGTGGGTCCGACTGCGGGGCAGTCCGTTGGAGGACATGCGTTGTTGCTGGCGCAGCTGCAAGAGGGCATCCGACTGGAAGTCCAAGAGCTAAGGGAAGGCATACGGCAAGAAGTTCGGGAGGAGGTGCGCCGTGAGATGGCGGCACAGCAAGTGGTGCCACCAACACCACCACCAGTGGGGGGGTTACCTCGGGAGCGTGAGAGTTCGCTGGGCGGCGTACCGATTTGTGCAGAGGATGACGTGGTGACACGGTTCCGAAAGGAACAACCTCCAAGGTTCAAGGGAGAAGGGGATCCCGTGGTAGCTGAGCAGTGGTTGAGACAGATCGAGCATGTGTTTTCCTTTCTCCTACCCCGGGAGGAGGATAAGGTGAGACTGGCAATTCGGCAGCTAGAGGGGAGTGCTCTGGAGTGGTGGTTGAGTGTTGCGGGGAGCCGTGCATTGCAGTTCATGCTATGGGAGGAGTTCTTGCAGCTCTTCCATGATGAGTTCTTCCCGGAGTCTTTGAGGTGGCAGAAGAGGGAAGAGTTTGGCAGCTTGAGGCAAGGATCAAGGACGGTACCTGAGTATGAGCGAGAGTTCCAGAGCTTGAGTAGGTTTGCCCCCGAGACTGTGGCAAAGGAGGACCTGAAGGCCCACAAGTTCACTTTGGGCCTTAGGCCAGCCCTTAGGCAGAGAGTGGCGATCTTGCGCTTGAGGACTTATGTTGAGGTTGTGGAGACGGCTCGTATCACTGAGAGAGAGCTGGATGATGGGAGGCAAGCCCATTTGGGTCGCCAGTTACAGGGCGGATCTGAACGTGATTCAGGACCTAAGAGGCCCAAGACCAAAGAGAGGGACAATAGTTCCTTCTGCAGCAGGGGACAGACATCGGTACACCCAGGGAGGTCTAGCTCGCAGCAAAGAGCAGATCGGGAGGTCCAGCAGGAGGTCTCCCCAGCGGTTGTCATTGCTGTGGGGAGCAAGGTCACTTCAGGAGGGAGTGTGCAAAGAAAGACTAGAAATGCAACAGCTGTGGGCGAGAGGGCCACTTGAGCCGGGTGTGCAGGAGTGGCAACAGGGGAGCAGGAGGCGTGGCATCCAGCATGAGGAGTGATGCTAACTTCCCTACACCAGCTGAGAGGCCAGCTCGTCAGTGGCAGGCCAGCCAGGCAGGATCTAGCCAGACCCGACCTCAGCGGAGGCCAGAGCGACAACAGAATGAAGCTGGAGGCAGTCTTGGCGGGAAGCGTCCAGTGAGTGAGCCGACCAGTGGCACAGGCCAAGGGAGGGTGTTTGCACTGGAGGCAACGTACCAGGAGGAGGCTGAGCTACCACCCCCACCGGCTGAGGGTGGAGCATGACCATCGGTGGTTAGAGGTGCCCTTTTAATCTCTCGTACATTTGCTTATGTTCTTTTTGATATGGGTGCATCGTGTTCTTTTGTTCTGCCGAGCTTGTGATAGATAGCTTGGGGTTATCTTGTGTGGAGGCGGCGAAGCCCCCTAGTTGTTGAGTCTCCAGTGGGAGGTATGATTGAAGTGCGGCGTGTTTGCCGTGACTGTGTGTTAACCATAGGAAGTGTAGAGCTAAGCTTTGACTTGCATGTAATGCCCTCTCGTGTTTTTGACTTGATCTTAGGTATGGATTGGATTATGGCTTTCCAGGAAAAGATAGACTGTTATCGGCGGCGTGTATCCTTCGTTACACCTGCAGGGATCTCTTGCACCTTGCAGGGGGAGTGGGACTGTGAGGCGAGTCGGGCGGGGCCAGTGTTGGCCCAGTGGGTTGCCATTACCCACAGGTTGGCAGCCCCGACCTTTGCCGAGGAAGGGAAGGTGGAAAAGAGAGTGTGGCCAGCAGTTGTTGACCAATTTCAGGATGTCTTCCCTAACCAGTTAAGGAGTTTACCTCCTAAAAGGAGTGTAGAGTTCACCAATGAGTTGGTACCGGGGACTGGTCCAATCTCCCAAGTAGCATATCGTATGGGGGCAGCCGAGCTGGGGGAGCTTCAGCGGCAGATAGAGGAGTTGGTGGACCAGGGGTATATCAGACCGAGTACCTCTCCTTGGGGTGCTCCGGTGCTCTTTGCAAAGAATGCAGATGGCACGCTACGCCTTTGCATCGACTATAAGAAGCTGAATTCGGTGACTATGAAGAACAAGTATCCGTTGCCTCGGATCGATGACCTGTTTGACCGGTTGAGTGGGGCCCGGTGGTTTTCCAAGATAGATCTACGGTCGGGTATCATCGGTTGAGGGTTAGGGAGGAGGACATCCCTAAGACTGCTTTTCGGTGCAGGTATGGGCACTATGAGTGGGTAGTGATGCCTTTCGGGCTCACTAATGCACCAGCAGTGTTCATGCATTTGATGAACCAGGTCTTTGCTCCATATTTAGATTCCTTTGTTGTGGTGTTTATAGATGATATATTGGTTTATTCCAAGACGGAGAGGGAGCATGTGGAGCATTTGGCACAGTGTTGCAAACCTTGAGGGATCGGCGGTTCTTTGCTAAGTTTAGCAAATGCGAGTTTTGGATGCAGGAGGTCCATTTTCTTTGCCACGTAGTGTCGCCTAAAGGGGTTAGAGTGGACCCGGCCAAGATTGAGACGGTGTCATCATGGGAGAGGCCAACCAATGTTTTCGAGATTCATAGTTTTCTTGGCTTGGCGGGATATTACCGTCGTTTTGTAGAGGGATTCTCCCGTTTGGAAACTCCTATGACGGCATTGACCCGGAAGGGAGTGAAATTTGAGTGGACTGACAAGTGTCAGCAGGCGTTTGAGGCTCTCAAAACCCATTTGACCACTGCACCGGTGTTGAGGTTACCTCGGGAGGATATCCCATATGAGGTATATTGTGATGCGTCCAGGGTTGGCTTGGGGTGTGTGCTTATGCAGGAGCACAGTGTGGTAGCTTATGGGTCGAGGCAGCTGAAGCCTCATGAGCAGATTATCCTACTCATGATCTTGAGTTGGCGGCTATCATCTTTGCCTTGAAGAGTTGGCAACATTACCTTTTGGGGGGAGAAGTTCATCGTGTTTTTCGACCACAAGAGCCTTCGGCACATCTTTACTCGAAGGACTTGAATTTGAGGCGAGAGGAGATGGGTGGAGTATTTGCGGACCTTTGACTTTACTCTTTCCTATACCCCGGGCAAGGGTAATGTTGTGGGCTGACGTCTTGAGCGAGAAAAGGGATGGCCGAGGTGGTCGTGAGGGAGTGGAAGGCGATAGAGCGGTTGGCGATGTTGCGGCTGCAGCTCGTTGTTTGTGATGGTGGGACAGTCCTGAGTCCTCCTGGTTGTTGTGCCTGAGTTGTACCAGCGCGTCCGGGAGGGGACAATTGGGTGACATTGAGTGTGAAGTTCTCCTGGTGCCCGTAACGAGGCCGGTGAGCTATCTGCGGACTGGACAGAGGGTCCCGAGCATGAGTTGTCTTTTTCGGGGCGGCTAGTAGTGGCTTCTTATCTTCGGGACGAGGTGATGAGGGAGTTTCATTAGTCTAAGCTTGCTGTGCATCCAGGGGGTACAAAGATGTATCATACGCTTCGGGGACACTTTTGGTGGCCTGGGATGAAACGAGATGTAATCGCTTTTGTTTCGAGGTGCCTCACTTGTCAACAAGTGAAGGCCGAGCACCGGAGGCCGGTGGGCATGTTACGGCCGTTGCCAGGAGCCGAGTGGAAGTGGGACCACATAGTGATCGACTTTGTAATCTGGACTTCCACCCACCGCTAGGCGGAAGGACATGATTTGGGTGATTGTGGACCGGCCGACTAAATCAGCCCATTTTCTTGCTTGTCCGCGAGCGGGATTCCATCGGGGCCTTAAGTCAGTTGTATGTGAACGAGGTGGTGCGATCGCATGGGGTACCATCATCAATTGTGTCCAACATGGATTCACGGTTTACTTCTCGTTTTTGGGCAGGCTTGCAGGAGGCTATGGGGACAAAGCTTAACTTGAGTACAGCCTTTCACCCCTGAGACCGACGGCCGGACAAAGAGGACGAATCGGACTTTCGTGGACATGTTACGGGCCTGTGTGTTAGATTTTGGGGGCTCGTGGGCAACTCACCTTCCTTTGGTGCGGTTTGCCTATAACAATAGTTATCAGGCATCCATTGGGATGGCCCCTTTTGAGGCATTGTATGGACGGCCGTGTCGATCACCTTTGTGTTGGACCGAAGTGGGGGGAAACAGCTCTCTTGGGACCACAGTTGGTTCAAGAGGCTACCGAGAAGGTTAAGTTGATTCGTTAGC
This sequence comes from Taxillus chinensis, assembly GCA_023512835.1. Taxonomy (NCBI): domain Eukaryota; kingdom Viridiplantae; phylum Streptophyta; class Magnoliopsida; order Santalales; family Loranthaceae; genus Taxillus; species Taxillus chinensis. The sequence goes on along the minus strand of CM042092.1, from coordinate 39,980,699 downwards.
GGTTGTTATCGGCTCGAGTCGGCGAAATCCTATGCGGATCAGCGGCGGCGACCTTTGGAGTTTTTCGTGGGAGATCATGTGTTTCTTTGTGTCTATCCACGACGTGGACATCGGCTCTTTGGGAGAGGTTCCAAACTCTCTCCCCGGTTCATTGGTCCTTTTACGGTTATAACTCGTGTGGGGCCGGTAGTTTATCGGTTAGCCTTGCCACCGCGATTGAGTCGCGTGCACAATGTGTTCCACGTGTCCCGGTTGAGGAAGTACCATCCCGACCCCACTCATGTGATCGATTGGGGGACATTGGATATTGAGGATGACATGTCCGTTGTTGAGGCCCCTATCCAGGTATCCTAGATCAGCGGGAGAAGCTTTTGCGTGGTCATGCTATTCCTTTGGTTCGTGTCTTGTGGCAGCACCATGGCATTGAGGAGGAGACTTGGGAACGGGAGTCTTTGATGCGTGAGGAACACCCCGAATTGTTCGAGGATGAACACTCTTAAGGGTGGAGGGATGGGTGTTGGCTGGGGTATTTATGTTTCCTTCCGACTTTTGACTTTTATTTGTATTGAATGTGTTAATAAAATGTGCTTGAGATGGGTATTTGTAACGTGGATGTTTCCATGGATTGTAATACATGTGGTTATAGATTATGGTGGCACCGTGTTATGGGCTATTGTGTACAATGGGCGGTGTATGACCCATTAGGGTATTATGGCTTCTTTGTGTTGTTTTCCTCGCATGTTGTTTCTTTTCGAGGATGAAAAGTTTTAAGGGGGAGAGGATGTAATGACCCACATTTTTGGGATGTGAGGAATGTGTCACTATTTTGCCGTTTTGGGTGGAAATTGTTAGGTTTTAGGGAGTTTTCTTTCCACACACTTTGGCTTAATCATCTTGTATGTTGATAAGCAAGCAAGAGGCAAAGTTTGAGCCCAATTGGGAATGCACGTGAGAATGCACGTGAGAATGCTTTTCACGTGCAAGGAGATTTTTGCATGGGAGCCTTCCTAATGTTGTTCCAAGGCTTGTGGTGAAATTTTAGAGCTTTTGGAGGTGCCCGTGAGAATGCATGTGAGAATGCTTTCTCGCGTGCGGCCTCCATTACCATTGTTTTGTTGTTCGATCCTCTTTTGCTAAAGGACCATGGTGAAATTATGAGTGCTTTTGTCCTGTGTGTTGCAAAAAGGTTGTAGTTTGTCATCAAAACTACGTCGTTTTGATCTTGGGATTCATTTAATCAAAACTACGTCGTTTTGGGGTTTGAGTTGTCTATATAAAGAGGTGAAGACTCCTTGTTTTAGGTTTAGGGTTCTCTTGACCTTGCAGCCATCGTAGAGAGAGACAGAGCTAGAGAGAGGGAAGGAAGGGGAGGCTGCTTGGTTCTTGCCGCGCAGCGTCTTGTGCGGGGAGGACGGCATCTAGCGCGGGAGCAAGGAGGATCCGCTTTAAGGTAGGGGTTTTGTCCTTTCGATCTCTATCCTGTTCTAGGGTTCTTGGGTAGATTATGGTTTATACCGCTTGTATATATATTATATATGTAAATCCATATAGGTGTGATCTCCTATATGGATGTTAGCCTTCAATGGCATTTTTGGTATGTTTCTGGTGTTAGTGTGATGCATATAAAGTGTTCAATAAAATGCCCGTGTGACATGCCTGTTACATGTTTGACAAAAAGCCTGAGTGTATATGCCCGTTACATGTTTGAGAAAATGCCTCTCAGGGCCGGGTTCATGAGCCTGTGAATGTATGCACGCTACATGTTCGATACTGTGTCTGTGAAGTTATGCACACCAAGTGTTTGGTTTTATACCTATGAGGCTATACATGCTAAGTGTTTGATGTTATGTCTGTGTGACTATGTGTGGCTATGTATGCTGTGTTTTGTGAAACCCGGTAGCCATGGAAGCTCGGGACTATTTTGTGAAACCTGGTATTTGTGGAAGCTCGGGACTGTTTTGTGAAACCCGAGTGCTGTGGAAGCTTGGGACTATTTTGTGAAACCCGGTAGTTGTGGAAGCTCGGGACTGTTTTGTGAAACCCGGTAACTGTGGAAGCTCGGGCCTATTTCATAGAACCCGGTGGCTGTGGAAGCCCGAAATTGTAAATGTTACCCTGTGTGGCTGTGGACATGATAGTCAGTGTGGCTATGGCAAAGGTGGTGCATGTGGCTTGTGTGTTGATGCTCGACTGGATTATAAACTGCTTGTACCTTGTTGTCACTACACTGCACTTGTGCACGTCCACATGTAGATGATAGGAGCATGGGATGGGTCGGGAAGACATGATCCCTACTGAGCTGTGGTTGCTCGCCCCTCCTACTGTGTTGTTTTCTTACAGGGACCTATAGGCGTTAGGTGGGAACCAAGGAATACATACTTGTGACTTGCTTATTGTTCTTGAATTTTGTTGTTTTTATGAACTTTGTAACCCCAGTGGGGAGATCTTGTAATGTGGAGTTTAATGTAATAAATGTAATGTTTGAACTTAATAAATATTTGGTTTTGTCTCTGAATAGAAAATGTGATGCGTACGTTGTATTCTAACCCCTTTATCCAAACCCGGGTAAAGGGAGGGTCACGTTCCGGTCTCCTCGGGTTTGAAATCCGGGGAGTGACACATATCATAACTAAGATAATCTGATTTTTGGGGGTTTTTCTGAGATGTCTAACCCCACTTTCGAAAAATTCACCTCTATGAAAAACTGGATTTTTCGGAGATTTTACACTAAATCCCAATTTTCACATTTTGAAGGAGTGAGAATTAATTTTTCTAGTATTTTTCTTTGAATCCAAAAGGGGGGTATTTCGTTATTTACATTGTAACTTAGGTATAATACTTAAATGTGTAGATAGGTATAGGTTACAATGTAAATAGTCCAGTCTAGTGTTCAGCTATACTGTTGGAGCTGCAACTCGTAGAGCGGAACTGCAGCGTGCCTCGAAGACTCGAAGCTAGAGCTGCAACTCGTAGCTGCGGAGCGCGGAACTACAACGCGCCTCGAAGACTCGAAGCTGGTCTTTCATCTTCGAACTTTGGACTACGAACTACGGATCTACGAACTACGGGTCTACGAACTACGACCCTTCGACCCAACGACCCTGGATCTTTGACCCTTCGATCCAGAACTTCATCTTCGTCATTTCGACCTAGTACTTCGCCTGAGTCCCGTTCATCATCTTTTTTTGCCTGTTCTTCGTCAGGAATCAACCCAACAACTCCCGGACGCTCACAAACACACATTTTACGGAACAGGACTACGATATCTACCTCAAAATGCGTCCAGAACGCCTCTAAATCGGGCAGATAACAGCAGAAATATGCACCAAATTGCAGATTTCCAGAAATCTAGATCTAAATCCAGATTTCCATAGTTGACTTCTCAACCCTCATGGAATATGCAGTTAAACAACCCCAAACCACAGAAACACATATCGAAACTGATATAAAACAGTTCTTAACCACAGATCTTATGCTAAACCATTAGATCTAACCCAAAGTTGAATTCCCCCAAAACCTAGGGTTCATGCTTAATTTCATAAATCATGACAAATTCGTGCATACGAAAAATAGAATCAAGATAAGAAGTTCAAGGACACCTACCTCGAGTGATTCTTTGAGTTCTTTGAGCTCCACGAACCCAAATCGCTCCAAATCTTAAAGACACCGAGCTCCAAACTCTCTCTCTCTCTCTCTCAAACGCACAAACGTGATAGCATAAAGTGAAAGCACTTTCTTTTCTTACTATTTATATTTCTGCCAGTCATTGACCAATAACTGACCTAGTCAATAATTGACCTCCAAGGTCCCGAACTCCAAATTGAGTCAAATTACAGTTAAAACACTCAAAATGACGAGCACAACACTAAGTAGATATTATCACACTCAAATGACCACCCAAACGCAAAGTCAACCAATAAAGCCCGAAAAGTCAACAATCAGGTCAAATGGGGCCCCGACTCGGAATTGAGCCCAGGTACAGTCAAAATGCTCACATCGACGACTACACTATCGTCCAGATAGTTGCAATCCCATAGAATGACTATCTCTCAAAACTACCCAAATACGAGTCTTTACAGACACGTTCACCTAAGCTCTTTTGATATTTGACTAGAAAAGTCAAAATAACTATAGAAAATCCCTTCAACTGACAATGAAGCTGGTGAAAGACAGTTGAGCTCTCTTGTAACCAATAAATAAACCAAATAAGGAAAAGTGAACAAAATCCAAAAGATAACTAATGGGTTGCCTCTATTCAGCACTTGTTTAAGGTCCTGAGCCTAACCTTCCAGCTCTTATGTATGTAACGGTAAAAATATGCAATCCAGCACCTTGAGTTCTTCATTTTCATAATAAGGTTTTAGGCGCTACCCATTGACTTTGAATATCCCACCTGCTGTGGACTAAATCTTTACTCCGCCATAAGGAAACACTTGTTCGACAAGTATATGGTCCAATCCATTTGGATCTGAGCTTACTAGGAAATAATTTCAATTGAGAGTTAAACAATAACACCTTTTGAGCGGGCTAAAAGGTATGTGGAAGAATTTTGCTATCATGCCATGCTTTATGCTTCTCCTTATACAACTTAGCATTTTCATAAGCCTCCATCCTGAACTCATCAAGCTCATTTAGCTGAAGCAATCTCTCCTCTCCAGATGCAAGTGGATTTAAGTTCAACTTCTTTGTAGCCCAATATGCACGGTGCTCTAATTCAACTGGCAGATGACATGCTTTACCAAACACCAATCGATAAGGTGACATTCCAATCGGTGTTTTGAAGGTTGTACGATATGCCCATAAAGCATCGTCTAATTTCAAAGCCCAATCTTTTCTATTGAAAGCCACGGTTTTCTCTAAGATTTGTTTGATCTCACGATTAAAGACCTCCGCTTGACCATTCGCCTGTGGGTGGTAAGCCAAAGCTTTCCTATGTTGCACTCCCTATTTTTTAAGTAAACCAACAAACAATTTATTGCAAAAATGACTGCCCCCATCACTGATTATTGCTTTAGGAGTTCCAAACCTGGTAAAGATATTTTTATGAATGAAAGAAGTAACCACACGAGCATCATTTGTTCTTGTTGCTATTGTTTCCACCCATTTAGACATGTAATCCACAACAACCAGTATATAGGAATATCCATATGATATGGGAAATGGACCCATAAAGTCAATTCCCCACAAATCAAATAGCTTAACTGCGAGAACTCCAGTCTGTGGCATCTCTTGACGTCAAGTGATACCACCCATACGCTGACATTTGTCACATGCCTTGACAAATAAGTAAGTGTCTTTAAATAGTGTAGGCCAATAAAAACCACTTTGTAGAATCTTTGCAGCTGTCCTTTAAACACCGAAATGACCAGCATATAAAGAAGCATGACAGTGGTTGAGAATGGCTGGTACTTCATTCTCTGGAATACATCGACGGATTACTTGATTAGCACATCTTTTATACAGAACTGGTTCCTCCCATAGATATCGCCGGACTTCATGTAAGAATCGTTTCTTCTGTTGGTAAGTAAAATTGTCTGACATAATTTGACATGCATGAAAGTTAGCAATGTCAGCAAACCAAGGTGTGAGTTCTTCACAAGATAGTAGTTGTTCATCAGGAAAGGAGGCTTGGATATCAAGTTCCTGAACCCCAACTTTGTTGGCTTCCATTCTTGATAAATGATCTGCTACTCCATTTGCTATCCCCTTCATATCTCTTATCTCAATGTCAAACTCTTGGAGCAGAAGAATCCATCTGATGAGTCTTGGTTTTGCATCCTTCTTTCCGAATAAATAGCGAATAGCTGCATGATCAGTATACACCACTACCTTTGTACCAAGTAAGTATGGGCGAAATTTCTCACAAGCAAATACCACAGCTAACAACTCTTTCTCTGTCATAGTGTAGTTCAACTGAGCATCACATAGAGTCTTGCTGGCATAATAGATAGCTTGAAATATTTTGTCCCTCCGCTGACCTAATACTGCTCCTATAGCATAATCGCATGCATCACACATCATTTCAAAGGGTAACGACTAGTCTGGTGAAACAATTATAGGTGCAGTGGTCAGTCTTGTTTTTAGCTCCTCAAAGGCCACTTCACAATCTGTAGAAAATGAAAAAGGTGTATCCTTTTCTAGTAAGGTACTCAAGGGCTTTGCTATTTTTGAAAAATCTTTTATAAATCTTCTATAGAAACCTGCATGCCCCAGAAAACTTCAAAGTGCTTTTACATTTGTTGGCGGTGGTAACTTCTCAATGCCAGAGATTTTCGCCCTATCCACTTTATGGCCCAAGACAATCCCCTCCTTCACCATGAAGTGACATTTCTCCCAATTGAGAACTAGGTGCTTTTCTTCGCATCTTTGTAACACCATAATCAAATGCTTCATACATTGTTCAAAAGAGGAGCCAAATACAGAAAAGTCATCCATGAAGACTTCCATCACTTCCTCAACAAGCCCATGAAAAATAGACATCATGCATCATTTGGAAAGTAGTGGGTGCATTGCACAAACCAAAGGGCATTCTCCTAAAAGCATATGTGCCAAACGAGCACGTAAATGTTGTCTTGTCTTGGTCTACTGGAGCTATTGCTATCTGGTTGTACCCTGAATAGCCATCCAAAAAGCAATAGTGAGAATAATCTGCAAGTCTATTAAGCATCTGATCTCTGAATGGCAATGGAAAGTGATCCTTTCTTGTGGCTGCATTGAGCTTCCTACAATCAATACATATTCTCCAACCTGTTATTGTTCGTGTGGGTATGAGCTCATTGTCTTCATTTCTTACCACTGTCATGCCCCCCCTTCTTTGGCACAACTTGGACTGGACTGACCCATTGGCTGTCGGATATTGCATAAATGATGCCCGCATCAAGCCATTTCAACACCTCTTTCCTTACAACTTCTTTCATAGCTGGATTTAGTCTCCTTTGGTGTTCTATACTTAGTTTATGTTGGATCAAGCCCAGAATTTGGATAATGTTGATAAAGCCTTATGTAATTTGATCTGAGATCTTTTGTGTTTCTTTGATCGTTGTAGAAGATATGTTATTAATCCAGAGATACACTCGTGAGAGCAAAGCTAAGGACAGGATACATAATCCTGATCCGGACAAGAGTGAGTGTCGTCAAACACTTGGTAAATAACCAAGTCACCAATACATATGGAATAAGGAACATTCGTGCGGACTAAGAACTTAAAAGCTATGGATTACGGAATCTGTTCCTAATGCCTCAAACGGACTAAGTCAAACTGATGCGGAGTAAGAGTCTTGGTCTACAAGGTCGCACGAAGTAAAAGGTTTGACATGGAGTTAAAAAAAAGGATAAGTCTTCCCCTCAAGTGAACTAAAGAAGACACGGAGTAAGGCATCCGAGTCTTTCATACATACGGAGTAAGGAAGTATTGATGCGGAATAAGGACCCGAGTCTTTATTCGCACGGAGTAAGGAAACTAGATGCGGAGTAAGGAATCTGGGCCACTCACTCATATGGAGTAAGGAACTTACATACGGAGTAAGGAACTTACATGCGGAATAAGGAAGCGCCGACACGGACTAAGGATTCCAATACCTAATAGATACGGAGTAAGCAACCATTGACACGGAGTGAGGTTTCGAGCTTCATTAGCAACAGAGTAAGGAAAATTACACCAGACCAAGAAGATGCTACTTCAAACTACCGCATTTAAAGTTATCAGTTCGTGGTATCCCAATGTAAGACAAACTCATTGAGAACCTGAAGAATCTTACACGTGGATCACCCGGATATGTGGACACAACCTCAATTATATTTGGGAACTCACAAAGGCACTTATACTCTTCAACCCCAAGATCTTGAGCTCCACAAACCGCGCAGTCAAGGCGAGAGATTACCGAGGAATAGTTAGTCTTGAACGCATTCCGGAACTACAAGTTCCAAGGTTGTCTCTTAGGAATGTTTGTATAAATATTCATACTCGTACATTTGTGTATGTGTGCGTAAGTAAGCCAAGATCAATCCTGTGTATGCACAAGAGTTCAAAAGATAGAATTAGGCTAGTGTGTGAATCCCTTTGTAAACAGAGTGTAAGAGAGTCTTACTTCTATTTTGTTGTATTTATCTTTTAATAATAAAACAAAATACTTCCACTATCTGGTTATCTTCTGCAGTGATTTTATCACTTAACTGGATAAGTTTTTGTGTCTTAAGAGATTAGAAAGAGTTTCGATAAGAGCCTATTCACCCCCCTCTAGGCTCCAAGGGATCATCAAGTGGTATCAGAGCAAGTTCTATTTGTTCTAAATAGAGATCCCACTCTTTCGCTCTCAGCAATGGCCGAAGAAAGTAGTATGCTATTCAACACTCACCTTAACTTCGGAGGTGCACAAGAGCCCATCCCGAATCGAAGCAGCAGTGAAAACGTCGACCCACCTCAACCTGCTGCTGCCTCCACTGCTCAACCACAGAGTTCTGGTTTTACTCTGACAAAACTGCCCAAATTCACACCTGAGCTTTTCTCCCAGTGGAAAGCTCGCATGAAGATGTTCATGGTATGCCATGACCATCTCATGTGGCCCTGTCTTCATCAGGAGATTCCAATTTCGATGACAATTGGAGAACATAGAGTTAGAAGGCCAAAGACGGATGCCGAACTTACCAACGATGAAAGAGCCTGGCAGTGCGCTAGCGAAAAGGCTCTGGCTTACGTTACATCGTCTTTGGATTCCGAGGCTTTCACGGACGTCCAGGGCTGCACAACAGCAAAAGCTGTCTGGGATAAACTGATAATCCTCTATGAGGGGAGTCAGTCCCAGATGCAGAACGTTATCTGTACTTTCAGGCAGAACTTTGAGAGTTTCAATTATAAACCAGGCGAATCACTCGAAAGCATCTATCGGAGATTCGGCAACTCATTTTTGAGCTGAAGACTATCAATGAGCATTATTCTCAATCTCAGATCAATGACAAGTTCTTTCGTTCCTTACCGGATCGATACTACTCCAAACAACTCCAGATGCAATCAGACAAAAACTGGCAGTATGTTCCCCTTGAAGAACTATATGGAGAGCTGCGGACTCACGAAGTCAGGTTTAAGTGGCCGGGATGAGAAAATAGCTCGGAAAGAAAAGGGGGTAGCTCTCAAAGCTACGGAATGTTTAAACATACTGAGGAATGATGATACGGACGCGTCCGAGAATTCTGATTCTGACGAGGAGGAGGAGATAGCTCTTCTCGTCAAATCCTTTGAGCGATTCCTACGGAAAAGTAGAAAAGGATTCAGGAGACGTTCATCATCATCTTTCCAAAGGAAGGAGAGACCGGACTCCAGTTCTCAGGAATGCTACAACTGTGGGAAAACCGGTCATTGGGCCAAGGACTGCAGATCCAAATCAAAAGTGGCCGAGAAAAGTGACAAGGTAACTCCTCGCCGCTCCACCTCAGACAACAGCAAGAACAAGAGGAAGGCGTTCGCGACAAAGTACATTAGTGGCTCGGAAGAAGAGGAGGAATCCTCAGATGATGAGCCAACTCCTAAGCCGAACGTCTGCCTCATGGCAAATAATGAGGTACCTTCTATCTCTGAGCTCATGAGTCAATTAGAATGTTTTATTATTGAACGTGATCATCAAAAGAATGAGAGACTAACAATTACTCAAATGTACAAAAATGTGGAAAGTCAGAATAAACGCCTTGAATTTACTATCACTAGACTTGAAAGGGACATAGCTGACTTCAGAGGAAAAGAGGCTTGGTATCATGATCTAAGAGCTGAAAATCATCTGTTAAATACCAACCTAACGGGCTTAAAAGTTATTGTGAAACGACTCGAAAATGAACTGGAACAGGAAAGGGAAATAAATCGTAAGTGGCTAAAATCCGGGGAAATAGCCTCTACCTTTAGGACTGATCCTGACAACATCCGAGTCAAACCTGGCCGAGGTTCCAAACCATCGACTTCCATAGCTCAAGATACTGAGTGTCCTCCGGATTTCACTCCAAAACTAACCAACTTATATCCTATTAGTACATCTAAACCGTTGGATGGTTTCATTTCAGGTTGCACCATAGTTTATGACTGTGGAGTTGAGGCTGTTACTGCTCTTCCCGAAGCAGTTGCACCCGTAACTAAAGATGAAGGGAAGGCTGCTACAGTTAAAGCCAAAACTGTAGCACCCAAAAAGAAAGAAAAGGCTAAGGCTGACGCATCTAGGGCCAAGAGCGCGTCACCCAAACGCAATGGATTAGGCCACAGGGAACAGAGTAGAAAGTCTGTAAAATCTAAGAGACCTGTATCCCCTGTTTGTACTCCGCATTATAGTGTCTGTTCCATCTGTAGGGAAATAGGTCATTATCACTATGAATGTTGGAGTTTATCTGATAACTGGCTTTGTAATCAAATTCATTCCAATAAATATCAGTTAAATAAAAAGGGTTCTTCGAGCAAAACAAAATCTAAACCTCAAAGGAGTATCTCTCCCAAGAAAACCCAAATAAAAGAGGCAGCTGAAACTAACAAGTTAAAGTCAACTTGGAGAGCTAAAAGTCCCAGCAAAATCAAATCCGGAACTGTTGACATTACTGCTGCTCTCTCTAACCGCCCGAAACAAGTTTGGGCACCAAAAGTGTAAACTGTTGTCTTTCAGGAGCATCTCTGGAATGCATTGCCGGATCACTTGAAGTTAAAGATCAATCAAAGCAAGTGGATCCTCAATAGTGGATGCTCCGGACATATGACGGGTGATCAGACTCTACTTGTTAAAGTGAATGACGAACGAGGTCCATCCGTTTCATATGGTGACAACAGCAAAGGTAAGACTGTTGGGTATGGCACTTTAACTAACGGCTGTGTATCAATTACTAGAGTTGCACTAGTTGAAGGTTTAAAGCATAATTTGCTAAGTGTCAGTAATTTATGTGACAAAGGATTTACTGTTTCCTTTATGTCCAACACCTGTACAGTAAGAGAAAACTTATCCGGAGATGTTAAGTTATCCGGATCAAGAGATGGGGACATATACTCAGTGGTCTTAAGAAATAATTCTTCTGACCCTGTATGCTTCCTCACTAAAGCTTCAGATGAAGATAGTTGGCTATGGCACAAGCGATGCGCACATTTAAACTTTAAGACATTGTCTAAGTTAGCATCACTTGATCTTGTCACTAGTCTACCTAAACTCAAATACTCCAAAGACACTCTCTGTCAAGAATGCCAACTCGGCAAACAGACCAAACATAGCTTTAAGAGTAAATCAGTTAATTCGATAACTGCTCCTCTGCAACTTCTTCATATGGACCTCTGTGGTCCTATTTCTGTTCCTTCGCTTGCTGGTGCGAGATATACCCTTGTGGTTATCGATGATTTCACCAGATACACATGGGTGACGTTCTTGAAATCAAAGGATCAACTTTTGAGCATCTTGTAGATCTTTTCAACTGGATAAGCAACTCACAAGGACTGAGCATAAAGTGCATCAAGAGTGATCATGGTACAGAATTTGATTTTTCAGAAATGAGATCATATTGTTCTGAACAGGGCATACAGCATGACTTCTCTGCGCCCAGAACTCCACAACAAAATGGGGTAGCTGAGCGCAAGAATCGTACCTTAGTTGAGGCTGGTAGATCAATGTCAGCAGGGGCAATGCTTCCTCTCAGTCTATGGGCTGAAGCCGTGTCCACTCGCTGCTATGTTCGTAATCGAAATCTAATAAATAAATCTACCATGAAAACACCCTATGAGATGTGGAGAGGACGAAAACCTTCAATTTCACATTTTGGAGCTTTTGGGTGTACTTGCTACATATTGATAAATGGCAAAGAGACCCAGAATAAATTTGAACCAAAATCTAATGATGGGATTTTTGTCGGGTACTCATTACATAGCAAGGCTTATCGGGTCTTCAATAGAAAACTTTTTAAAGTTGAAGAATCTATCCATGTGACTTTTGATGAAGCTAATCCTGATTGGTCAAAAGTTGCTTCTTCAAGTTCTAATGTGCAGGTCCTCGACAGCAACATCGATTATTCGAAGTTTATGAATGTTCCTGTTACACATTTTGACCAACCACGTGGCATCAGCGAGGCAGAAAGAAATTATATAGATGATGCTACGAGATGACTCGAACTCAGGACTACCATTAAGCTCCTGGACATACTCCTACGGACACCCAAAATTCCGAAGCACCTTCAAGTCCGTCCGGACCAGTTAACACTGAAAGAAACAGTGTTGAAGAACTACCTAGTTCTTCCGTACCTTCTAATACGGAAACATCTAGTCCGGATGAAGCTCAACCAGCAGATACACCTGAACCACCTAATCTGGCAGAGCTTCAAATTGTTCACGATCATCCATTACATGCACAGAATTACAGATGGACCCAAAACCATCCCTTAGATCAAGTGATTAGTGATCCCCTAATGTTGGTGTAAAAACAAGAGCAGCCACCTCCAACATGAGTCTTTACTCGTGTTTTCTATCTCAAATAGAACCAAAGGTGGCAGTGAAGCTCTTCGGATTCAAATTGGATAGAAGCCATGCAAGAAAAGCTGAATCAATTTAAGAGAAATAATGTGTGGACTTTAGTACCAAGACCTAAGTCTCAGCAAGTCATTGGAGTTAAATGGGTGTTCCGGAACAAGCTTGATACGGATGGAATAGTAATCCGGAACAAAGCCAGACTGGTAGCCAAAGGATATCGTCAAGAAGAAGGAATAGACTATGATGAGACCTTTGCTCCAGTAGCAAGACTTGAGGCAATCCGAATGTTTCTGGCGTATGCTTCATATGAAAACTTCATAGTTTATCAAATGGACGTCAAGAGCGCATTCCTGAATGGAGATCTTCAAGAGGAGGTTTACGTAGAACAACCTCCCGGTTTTATTGAACCTAAAGCAGGACATCTAGTCTACAAACTTCGGAAAGCTTTATATGGTTTGAAGCAAGCTCCAAGAGCCTGGTACGACACACTGTCGAATTCCTACTTGCTCACAACTTCCAAAAAGGGAAGATAGACACCACCTTATTTCTACAAAAAGAGAAAGGACACACTCTAATCGTACAGATATATGTGGATGATATCATTTTCGGATCAACGAATCCGAAGCTTTGTGAAGAGTTTGCTAAGTTGATGACAGGCAAGTTTGAAATGAGCATGATGGGAGAACTGTCCTACTTCCTCGGAATAGAAGTTAAACAATTGAAGGAAGGAATCTTCATTAATCAAGCTAAGTACACTCGCGATCTTATTAAGAAGTTTGGTATGGAAGGTTCTTCTCCCGTCAAAACTCCCATGCCTGTGGTGCCAAGTTAGATCCTGATGTGGATGGCATATCAATAAATGTGACCGACTATAGAGGGATGATAGGATCCTTGTTGTATCTTGACAAGTCGCCCAGACATTATGTTTGCAACTTGCATCCGTGCACGACATCAAGCGAATCCCAAGGAGTCACATATGCTTCATGTTAAACGGATATTAAGGTATCTCAAGGGAACGATGAATTTGGGACTCGGTACCCAAAGGAGTCCAATTTCACCTTATCCGGATACTCGATGCCGACTTCATCTGGATGTCGCATCGACAAGGAAGAGCACAAGTGGTACGTGTCGGTTTCTTGGAAATAGATTAATTTCATGATTCGGTAAAAGCGAATTCTCGTATCAACCTCTACTACCGAGGCGGAATATATAGGCTGCTGGGAGTTGCTACGCATAGCCTACTCGGATGCAAAGTCAACTTATCGGCTACGGTTTTAACATGTCATCTACTCCACTCTACTCGCGACAACACTAGTGCAATTGCTATCAGCAACAATCCTGTCATGCACCCTAAGATGAAGCATATTGAGGTCAAGTATCACTTCATACGCGACCATGTTCTCAAAAATCACATTTCCCTGGAACATGTTGCTATCGAAGATCAATCGGCGGACATACTTACAAAGCCCCTACCTCGATGCAAGATTCTCTGAACTACTCATCCGATTAGGTATGCTTGACTTCTATGCATAGTTTCACATTTAAATTACTCAACAGTATACTTAATATCAGAACATGCATTGTGCTTTTAGTGGAAGTAGACAATACATACTGTTTTTAATGCTGATCATACTTACTGATTAACGGCTTCATGCTTCTGATATTATTATCAACTTCATAATGGGAGGATGCTTGCGTTCCCGATCAGGTCGTTTAAGCAAACATGATTAAAGTTTATATGATTAACCTCATTCTGGTTTCATGATCTTAATTTCCACTGATCACCACATGATAAAAGCCTGTTTATTTAGATTACTCTATTAACATGTATAATTGAAGAAATGAAATGGGTTAGCTTGGAATGCCTGGTGGATGAATACTCAATCGCGACCTGATCAGCTTCGAAGTATAGTTTCCCAAAAAGATAGACAGTGTTGAATTTCTATATGTCGGAAAGGTCACCCGAGAGGATTGCACAATCTACGGGGGAGAAAATGCTTTATACATTATTCAAGTAATACCCGAATATGTCTCATGACCTGTTTCCTGGCTGTCTATTTGAGTGGGAGTCTTTCAATGAGAGGATCAAATGATATATGGGGGAGCTTAAGCTTCATCTATTACCTCAGTAATGACCCCCTAATATGTCTCGGATACTCTCCCCTCTAAACTTTTACTTCCGGATCTGACTGGACATGCGTTGTAGAAACGGAATTGAGGCATGCCTGGATGTTTTTCTTTTCTTCGACCATGCATTTTAATCGGATAATCAATTGCTTGCATTTGACATGTGTCCGCTTCCTCATTTTTTCACTCATGAATCCTAGTTTGATCAAATCATATGATTTTTAATTAATCTTAGCTACGTCGTTCAGCAGGACGGTTTCGCTATGTTGACCTATATGAACTTGTGTATTTTTATCTGACATATGCCCTGATTCAGTAATATGATCATTCTCTCGTATGTATATGTCTATTACATTCTTTGTCATGCGTAAGTTCTGTTTCTCATTAGTTCGGATTATGTCATCCTTCACAGACTATTTTCTCTTATCCGTACTAATCCTTACCTGTTAAGCTTTTTGTATTTTTAGTTTATCTTGTTTTAAGCTACAGGTTCAGATTTTCTTTGCAACCTTATCGGTAAATCTAATCCATAGTCTTGGATTTGAAGTGTTGTGGTTGACCCGTATAAATTGTGTCTATAGGTTTTGCGGCAAGTGCCTGGTCAAGTAATAAAATGGAGTATTAAGACTCCGGTTGTCGAACCCACGGGAGGTAGCTAATGCTTGTTAAGCGGCAAGCACTAAGCTAACAAGTTGTTTTTATGCCTGGACAATTGATTTTTGTTGGACAAACAATGTGAACGAAAGGTGATTAAATCAGAAAGTTGGCAAGCTATTGGTATAGAAATTTCAGTGATTAAGGATCTAGGGTCACAATGTTTACCACCCAATCGATTGTAATAGTCCGGTTATGGCTCTTGTTCTTGATTTATGTTCTAGTTCACGTTCATGTTGATTATCTCCTACCTATCTTACATTTGGTCCATGCTAAGATAGATTTAAGGCTTTTATCCCATTTGGTCTATGTGAATAAAAGTGATCAAGGTAGATAAACAATCTAATAGTTGCAGATTTGGTCCATCATGCAATATTAAATCTAATTCACTAGTGTTCCACCCTAGACAAGGGCTAAGATTACCTAATTATGCATAAATTAGGCATTTCCATTCAAGCGAGATGAATTAAACAAGAACTGAATTCTATTTTATTGAACAACCATAACCAAACTGACTACAATTTATTGGGGGCTACATTGCTCCCCTAGACTAACAAGACTACTCCATAATCATGACAAAAACAATAACAATCACAGGAAAGAACATGATTACGGTATTAGGACAATAAAGGAAGACCCCAAGATGAACCAGGACTTCACCTCCAAAGACTCGCGTCTGTCGCCCAAACTCACTCCTTGCCATGGACAATCCGATCTTTTAGCAATGGCAATAGCTCTTTTCGGAACTCAGATCAGATTCTCCCACTCAAGATGATTTACAATGCCTCCAAAGACCCCTATTTATAGGATTTAATGGGCCAAATTAGGGTTACAAAAGGTGTGCCCTAAATATAAATGTGGTCGCGACCAAAACGACGTCGTTTTGGTTAGTGACACTAATCGACATTCTAGGCGAAATAAAACTCAAACTACACCAAATTTGACCCCAGTTCTTTAGAGGAAAATGATTAAAACAACAAAACACATCATTTGGAGCGCAAAAATGTTTGCACGTGAGAATGCACGTGAGAAGACCCTTTTCACGTGCAGCTCCAATTTGACTCAAATTTGCTCCAAAGCTTCCTCTTGAGTTGTAGAGGGCATCCATGCAATAAAATCCTTGCACGTGAGAATGCACGTGAGAAGGCTTTTCACGTGCACCTTGATTTTGCCTTCATTTTGCTTCCATCTTCTTCCTATAGCTTCCTTGTGAGTTGATGGAGTGATCTAGCCAAAGTGTGTGGGAAATGGTTGCTCCAAAACCTGCCAAAAACACTCAAAAAGTATCACTATACACCAGACAAGGTCTTCCTAGGGGTTAGAGCAAATATGTGGAAAATATCATGCAAATAGGGACAAAACATACGCTAAAACACCCTATATAAGGTCTAGGATAACGACATAAATGCACGTTATCGGTGGTACTTCTCTTCTCTTCGACTTATTGACAAGCAAAGGAATCTACTTCTCTCTCATCGTACTTTGTTACTACGGAAACTGTCTACTTTTCATCCGAATACTCATCACACGACTATCGTTAATTCCGGATGATTGTCGGTTCATTCCTCCGGACTCCAAGACAACTCGTCGAATTGCGATAATCCATGTCTTCTTTTATATCGCGTGCTTTTGAGGAGGAATCATGATGATTCATTAAATGCACATCTCGGGATGCACACACTTCTCCAGGAAGGTGAATAGCTGTTACTCTTATTTGGTCATGCCGCCTCCACGTCATCTTATAATTCGGAGGCGCATCGATATCAAGACTAATGACATCAGCTTGTCAAGCGGTTCTTGTTTCACTCGCCAAATTCCTAGACCCGCCGACACTTACAAGACTCGGTCTTATATATTCGGTCATTCCTGCAAAGCACGAGCGTTACCCTTTTCAAATCCCTAAACCTCTCGTTGCTCCTTCAATCCCCAAGACCTCACCTTTCCTCTCGCCCTTCAACTTTCATCTACAATGGCACCCAGAATCTCTCTTTCCGGCGTTAATCTCGGCCATCCTGGTTGATTGGAGCGCTGTCTCTAACCCTCCATACCTGGTTTTCCGATATTCGCCCTCTTCTAGAAGCCTCTCACCTACTCGACCTGATCTCCAATCCTGTCGATCTGCTTATAGACGACATCCTCGAGTTTTACCAACGGATTCGCTGTACCACCGAGTCCATCATTTCCTATGTTCGCGGTGAATCCATCCTCATTAACCCCGCCGTTCTCCGCGCTGCTCTCCATTTCCCCCCCGGTGAACCACAGCGCCCCGATGCCGATCCCATGGCAGCTTCTATGGGTTGCACCTACAAAGGCAAGGAATACAAGGTGAAGTCCTTCCAAGGTCGTTATCGCCGTATGGCGACCATCTTAAGTCATATTTCTTGGCTCGCACATCCGCCCTAGACTCCGTTTTGTACGACCTTCTTCCTGGCCATGTACGGCGTTTTGAAGGTCTTCCCATGGACTGGGGGACATTTTTGTTCCGACATCGCAGACTGGACCCAAGAACCGTTCTTTCGGGCGCATACTTAGCATTGTCTTTCGGCATCTTCATCCGGACCATTACACCCGCTCGATGTTGTTTCATTCCCTCCGCCCTATTACCTTCGCTATCCCGACGCCTAATGGGAACATGACAGCCCGTCAACCTTCTGCGGCTCTCCGCCCTCTCCCTGCCGCGGAACAACAAGGCGGTTCGTCGGTGACCCCTCTCGCGGCCATGCCCCGCAGGTCGGCTCCGCTCACCGGTCCTCCCGGATTCGGTCCGTTGCCGCACCCTCCGTTTCTCGTGCTTCCCAAGACAGGGTCCGTGGCGACCCTTCCGAGGTTACGGGGCCCTCTCGGCGCAGCGTCCCTAAACCTTTTTCCTCGGCCCCTTCTATTGCGGATGTCCCCACACCCTCCAATTCCGCCATTGCTACCGCGGTTGATACCGCCGTTGCCGCCGTCATTTCCGATGTCCCGGCATCTACTCCAGGAAGCCCCTTTGCCTCCCCCCGCCTCAACCCCGAGATTACCTTGACCATCTCTCCGCCGACACCTTAATGAACCTATGGCTTCGTTTCAGCCTTGCCCACACCGCCTCCATTCCTGACACCGATCTCCGGGTGTTTTACACGCGCCATACCCAATCCCCGGAGACCATGATCATCCTGGAACTTGGACCAAGGCTTTCTCACGCCGGCTTCCATTCCGGATGTGCCATTCCCTACCCTTCCAGCCCGGTCCATGCCGCACGGAGTTCTTCCCCTGCTAAGGCTGGACCTTCTTCTCCCTTCGCCGCCATTCCCGTTGTTGACCTATCCTGGTCAAAGCGGGTCCTCGCTCTCCGGGTGCCCCTTCGGTCTTGCCGTCGCCGATACTCCTGCGGACTCCTCCGCCGCGTGCACTCCTGCTCCTGTTCCTGCGGGGGAGTCTTCCAAAGCTCCCGAGTTGGTCCTTGGGCGTGCTTCTTTTGGCACGGTCCACTCTGACGCTGTGCTCTCCGCCCAGCTGGACCGACACGCTCAAGCTCATAGCGCCCAAATATCCGCCATCGCCGCCAAGGTTGATGCACTTGGCGCCCAACTCCTCTCCGCTCTCACTGATTCCTCCACTTCCATGGAACAGAAGATGGATCTCGTTGCCTCGTCCGTCCATTCCTTGTCTACCTCCTTCGCGGACCTGGCGCACACGATGGCTCGCCCTCCTATTGCTTCCCGGCGATCTGCCAAACCGAGGGAGAAAGTGTCATCTGATCCTTCTGTTCCTCCTGCACCACAACCATCCACTCGTGCTGAGAAGCGGCCTGCCTCTTCATTGCTTTAGGGAGTCCAAATTCCCAAACGTAGCCGCTTCTCTCAGCCAAGCTCCTCGAGTGCAGCTCTTCCTCCATCCTCTCCATCCGCAGCTGACACCTTCCTCCCATCATACGCGGCGTGTGACCCTTCTGATGCGGATGGAAGCGTGCGTAAGGCAATGAAGTCCTATCTTGTGTCTTCGCCGAGAGAAGATGTCTCTTCGACCAGGACCCTTTTTCCCCGAACGACATTTGGACCATTTGTTCGGAAAAAGGACTTTTTACAACAGAAAACATTGACAACTTCTCTAGGGCTGCTAAAATGGAGATGAGGCTGTTTCCATCTCTATACAAGGATGGGCAGTTGTTTGAAGTTCTGCCGTGCTAGAATGAAGGCTATCTTCCCAGAAGACATTGACAACAGAAAACAGAAGACAACAGAAGACATTGACAACTTCTCTAGGGCTGCTAAAATGGAGATGAAGCTGTTTCCATCTCTATACAAGGATGAGCACTTGTTTGAAGTTCTACCATGCTGGAATGAAAGCTATCTTCCCAGTGTAGATCTCATTCAGTCCTTCATCGATGGAACTGCTGAGGATAGCAAGCCATGGAAAACTCTCTCAACTATCCTCATTCCGTACCGGATCAAGTCGCCACATTTCATGATGGCTGTCTTCATGATTCAGTCCAAACAAATGATTCTGATTGATTCTCATCAGATTGTGGAGCATTATGTAAGAAAGAATCAATGGGAACCACTATGTCTCAGGATGACTGAAGCTGTGAAGAAAGCTGGATTATATGAAGAGTTGGGCATCACACCCTTGAGTCCAACTGAGAAGTTGAAGGTGACATTCCGGGGCAAGAAGCAAGTGCCACAACAGCCGGATGGAGATAGCTGCGGGGCCTTTTTCTGTTATTTCATCAAGTCATTCTTAACTGTGGACAAATCTTGGAGTCAACACACCACTTATACGATGAAGCAGACAATGGAGCTTAGAGAGAAAGCAGCAACTATGGTCTTCAAGTATAGTAAGCCTTATGTACCTTAATGAAAATATTGGGGGATTACAAAGGGTTTGGGCATATCCATAATTGGGGGAGATTGTTGGATCAAGCCCAGAATTTGGATAATGCTGATAAAGCCTTATGTAATTTGATCTGAGATCTTTTGTGTTTCTTTGATCGTTGCAGAAGATATGTTATTAATTCGGAGATACACTCATGAGAGCAAAGCTAAGGACAGGATACATAATCCTGATCCGGACAAGAGTGAGTGTCATCAAACACTTGGTAAATAACCAAGTCACCAATACATACGGAATAAGGAACATTCGTGCGGACTAAGAACTTAAAAGCTACAGATTACGAAATCTGTTCTTAATGCCTCAAACGGACTAAGTCAAACTGATACGGAGTAAGAGTCTTGGTCTACAAGGTCGCACGAAGTAAAAGGTTTGACATGGAGTTAAAAAAAAGGATAAGTCTTCCCCTCAATCGAACTAAAGAAGACATGGAGTAAGGCATCCGAGTCTTTCATACATGCGGAGTAAGGAAGTATTGATGCGGAATAAGGACCCGAGTCTTTATTCGCACGGAGTAAGGAAACTAGATGCGGAGTAAGGAATCCGGGCCACTCACTCATACGGAGTAAGGAACTTACATACGGAGTAAGGAACTTACATGCGGAATAAGGAAGCGCCGACACGGACTAAGGATTCCGGTACCTAATAGATCCGAGTAAGCAACCAACGACACGGAGTAAGGTTCCGAGCTTCATTAGCAACGGAGTAAGGAAAATTACACCGGACCAAGAAAATGCTACTTCAAACTACCGCATTGAAAGTTATCGGCTCGTGGTATCCCAATGTAAGACAAACTCGTTGAGAACCTTGAAGAATCTTACACGTGGATCACCCGGATATGTGGACACAACCTCAATTATATTTGGGAACTCACAAAGGCACTTATACTCTTCAACCCCAAGATCTTGAGCTCCACAAACCGCAGCAGTCAAGGCAGAGAGATTACCGAGGAATAGTTAGTGCTGAACGCATTCCGGAACTACAAGTTCCAAGGTTGTCTCTTAGGAATGTTTGTATAAATATTCATACTCGTACATTTGTGTATGTGTGCGTAAGTAAGCCAAGATCAATCCTGTGTATGCACAAGAGTTCAAAAGATAGAATTAGGCTAGTGTGTGAATCCCTTTGTAAACGAGTGTAAGAGAGTCTTACTTCTATTTTGTTGTATTTATCTTTTGATAATAAAACAAAATACTTCCACTATCCTGGTTATCTTCCATGTTGATTCTATCACTTAACCTGGATAAGTGTTTGTGTCTTAAGAGATTTGAAAGAGTTTCGATAAGAGCCTATTCACCCCCTCTAGGCTCCAAGGGACCATCGGTTTATATTCTTCCAGGTAGGATCTTATGCATACAAACAAGTGGGACTAATACCCTTTATATCATCAAGGGTCCAACCAAGTGCTCCTTTATAATTTCTAAGCACTTGTAACGACCGATCCTTTTCGTCAACCGTTAGATCTGCTACAACAATTCTTGGAAAACTATCGGTTTCATCTAAAAATGCATATTTTAAATGTTTCGGTAACTGCTTGAGTTCTGGGTGGTGCCTGTTTTTGTTTTGGTAAAGCCAATTCATCTAATTCTTCATAAATTGATTCTTGTACTCTGTCAAACACCTCTTCACATTGTTGCAGTGGCAAGTCGACATCCCTAGTAATCACAGGTCCGTTGAAGAATTCTTAACACAATTGGCTATGGAATCTAGCCAATAACACATGGATTCTTCTTCCTCCTGGATAGGACATGGACTCGCCATTTTAAGTACTATTTTTTCTTCATCCATTCTCAAGATGAGAGATCCATGTTGAACATCAATTAATGCTCTTCTAGTGTGCAAAAATGGTCGCCCAAGAATAAGTCGTATACCTCTATCTTCTTCCATATCTAAGACAACAAAGTCAACTAGAAATATAAAGTCATTGACTTTAACCAAAACGTCTTCAAGAATTCCTTCAGGTTTCCTTGTCGAATTGCCTGCTAGTTGAAGAGATATAGATGTAGGTTTCATGCCTTGCGGACCCAATCTCTTATAAATGATTAATGGCATTAAATTTATACTGGCACCTAGGTCACATAAAGTTCTCTCAAACTTAGAACCCCCAATTATGCATGGGAGGGTGAAACTCCCTGGATCGATGACTTAGGAGGCAATTTCCTCTACAAGACAAAGACGCAATTATGAGTCAATGCTCTGTCTCATGGTCTTTGTGTTTCCTTTTAGTATAAACTAGATCTTTCAAAAAACTTTGCACATCAAGGCATTTGTTCTAGTGCTTCAATCAATGGTATATTGATTTCTAACCTTTTGAATCTTTCCACAAATTTGGAATACTTTTCTTCATCTTTCTTCTTCTGCTGCAGCCTTTGTGGAAAAGGAACTGGGACCTTAAGCACCGGTGGCTTTTAAGCAAACTTTATCCCATGTTGAGGTGTTTCCTCTATTTTGGAATTATCCTTATCTTCCCTTTTTATGTTCGCACCTTGGTTCACTTAAGTAATTTTCTCTTCGTGTACAAATTGTTTCACTTGTTGAGCTTTTGTTTCTATTTCTTTTGCACTACGTAAGGTAATTGCCTTGCACCTTGTTCTTTGGGATTCACTTTTGTATTACTTGGAAAGACCCCCTTTCTGTTGTGAATTGATAGAATTAGCAATTTGAACCATCCGTTCTTTGGATCATCTTCATAGTTGTCCCTAATTCACGTATGGATGAAGTAATGTCATCTAATTTTGATTCATCCTTTTGAAACCGAGCTTCTGTACTCTTCATTAAGCCTGCCAAAATAGTTTTCAAATCATCATCTTTCTCCTTTTCTTTTTCTTTCTGCTGATTAAAACCAAGTTGAGGTTGAGTTGGAACTTGAGGATTTAGAACATTCTTCTGATTGGACCAAGATAAGTTTTCATGAAACCTATTATTAGGATGATAATACTTGGGAATAGGTTGGCTCTGTTGTTGCTGCTGATAATTCTGATTTTGATTTTGAGCTTGATAGAAGCCTCTATTTCCAACATATTGTACTTGCTCTTCAACAGCTTCAGTTGCTGTCTCTTGCTTGTTACCAATGCCCAATTCTTGGCCATTAACTCTAACAGCCAGTGCTGACATCTGCTTGGTTAGAGTATCTAACTTAGCATTCACATCAGATATTGGATCAGTAGTTTGTACTTCAGCCACTTTCCGTGAAGGATATAAGTATCTCTCATTCGGCCAAAGAAAATTATTCTGAGCCATTTCTTCTAGCATGTGCAAAGCTGCTTCTGGACTCTCACAAGATCTTTGAACCTCTCCCAAGCTTCATGTAAGGACTCCTGATCCATCTGCTTAAACTGATTCACCTCATTCTTTAATTGTACTACTTTTGCTGGTGGGAAGAATTTAAGAAGAAATTCTTCCTCCATTTGATTTCATGTGGTGATAGCTCCTAATGGCAATGTTTCGACCATCTTTTAGCATGGTCCTTGAATGAAAATGGAAACAACTTCAAACGAATAGCACTCTCTGGAACCCCATTCATTTTTATTATATCATACATTTCCAAGAATAAAGAAAGGTGATTATATGGGTCTTCCAATGCTGTGCTTCCAAAAGAACGTTGGCTCACCATGCCAATTAATGCTGGCTTCAACTCAAAATTATTAGCAGGCACTGCTTGGTGCTGAATTCCATAGTAGTGGTTCGCCACTAGCGGTCTGATATAGTCCCTCAATGAACGTTGCTGTTGTCCCTGAACCTGTTGGCCACCTGCATCTTGAACAAGCACCAGCGAAAGTCTATTTTCTTCTGCCATTGTGATCTCAGCCACTTCTTCAACACACTGCTCTAGTGCGTCAAGAATATTGTCAAT
Organism: Taxillus chinensis; assembly: GCA_023512835.1. Taxonomy (NCBI): domain Eukaryota; kingdom Viridiplantae; phylum Streptophyta; class Magnoliopsida; order Santalales; family Loranthaceae; genus Taxillus; species Taxillus chinensis. Next base: position 39,956,733 of record CM042092.1, on the reverse strand, counting down.
CTCTTCTGAAATATTTTGCCTTCGTCTCCGATGCAAAGTTCACTCGGTTCGGATCAAATGGTAGCAATTCTTCAGAACTAGAACAGGTCATAAACTGGCCAAATGCCTAAAACAGAAAATTGAAACAAACCAAACAAACAAAACAAAACAACCATAGTAAATCCGAACTAAACAGATTCCAACATCACACAAAAACCAAGAATGCAGAAACAGGTGCTAAATTAAAACTCTAGATTAAGCAAGCTTAATTTATACCGATGTTATCTCAACAAACCTAATTTATTTCTATTCCCCGACAACGGTGCCAAAAACTTGACACGACAATTGCGGTGTTACTGCAAGTATACAAATCGAGTAATATAGAGTAGTAAAATACCCTAAAATTATCATTCCACATAGAATAGATTAAAAATAGGGAGATAAGCACCAGGAAAAACTTAAGCTTATTTATCTAGAAAAATAAAGTCTTTGGAAATTAATCAATTGAATTAAAATGACATTAAGCTGAACTAAAATAACATGCACAATTTCAATGTAAAACTTCAAATTAAAGAATTCCAGGGGTTTGATTTCACCAACCTTTCACACGTTGAATTATCAATCGAATCGTCGCTCTTGTGATTTTAATTTAATGGTTATTGTTGGACTCCATTTTGTCTGGGTTGGACATACTAACCCCATTTGGTGTATATACCTTTTTGCCCATGCCATATACCTTGTTGAACAGGTCCTTAGAGATTCCCCACGATTTGCACAAGATGGATGCATTGACGCGAACCGGGAAGCCCAAAATGGATGACAATTGCTACAAGTCCCCGAAGTACCCCAAGACCAATACCATGGGATAAAGGAGGAAATTTGGAGGACAACGCACTTGACTGAGCTCAATTCTAATTTAAAATGAAGAAGTTATGGCCTAAACAACTTTCGTTGGAAAAAGTCAAACTTGCCAAAAGACGGTTAATGCCACTGGTCAAACTGCCCGAAAAAGTGATCACGCGAAACTCTCCAAAATGTCTATTTAGGCGAATACGGGTCTTTCCAAACAATCCCTAAAAGGTCGTCTATCTTTGCATTTTGGGTGAGGGTAGGAAGGTAATTAACAGTTAAAAAAAAACTTCGGGGTTGACCGTTGACCGTTGACCTTCGATCTGCCGACACTTCGACCCATTGACCTTCGAAGCCTCGAAGCCTCGAAGACTCGCAGTCTCGAAGCCTCGAAGCCCCGAAGCCTCGAAGCCCCGAAGCCTCGAAGCATCGAAGCCTTAAAGCCTCGAAGCCTTGAAGCCTCGAAGCATCGAAGCATCGAAGCCCTGAAGCCTCGAAGCCTCGAAGCCTCGAAGCATCGAGATTCAAAGCCTCGAAGCTCGTAAACCTCCGACCTGCCAACACTCCAACCTTCGACCCTTCGACCCTTCGACCATGCCGACCTTTGACCTGTCGACACTTCGACCCGTGGACCATCGACCCTTCGACCTTCGCCCTTTTTGATCTTCGATCCGTTGACCGTTGACCTTCGACCTGCCGACACTTCGACCCGTTGACCGTTGACTTACGACCCAGCGAAATTTCGACCCACCGAAGCTTCGACCTGCCGACATTCTGACCCTTTGACCTCTGACCTTCACTGTTTGGCCCCTCTCGCTGGCTTTCCCGCTAGCTGCTCACGAGATGTGTTTTTATTTGCTGGCAATTGTCAAAGATGCTTTTCAACGCCTGTCAGATGCATGTGCTCACAAAAGAACGAAAAGGCAATCACAAGCTGCCCCATTTTATGCAAAAGCCGTCTAACCACCAGACAAAGCATAGAATCTGGAAATTAATAATGCTGGGATTCATAATACACCCAACAAAGCATTAAATGCAGCAATTAATGAGATACAACTCAATCTCTTTAAAACCAGTATCCTCTCCATCGAAAAATAGGATGGTTACGCCCAGAAAGAGAGAAGAATGCCCAGATTACGCCCAAGCTTCTTCCCTGCGCAAAAAAGAGAGAGAGAAAACACCCAGAGTTCAGAAATTTCCCTATCTCCAGATTCACGCCCAGAAAAAAAAGAGAGAACCCCCAGAAAAAGGGGAAAAGAAGAGAGCACCCAGATTTTCGCCCAACTCGCTCCCTTTCCCAAAACCAAAATCGCCCCTCTTTCCCTCTTTCTTGTTTCAGCTCTCTTTTTCCCAGAAAACAAAAAAACACAAAAACAACCCAGTTCTGCCCCCTTCCTCTTACGTTTTCATAAAAAAAAAACAATTCTTCTTCATTTCCCTATTTCTTATGCCACCTTCTTTATCCTCAGTCACCAAAAATCTCAAACACAAAAAATACGTCACTCCAGTCCTCCAAATACTAGGAAATCTTTTTCACAAATCTCATTGCCAGATTTGTTGGTTCAATTGGAGCAGACGACTATAGGCGTGGACTGGATTCACGCAGCAGTCCGGTGTTCGAAGCTCTAAAGTCGGTTCTATAATCCTAGTCAATTTCTGTCATTTATTATTTCTTAGCTTATCGATCTTTATATTAGATGTAATTCTTAGTCTTTTCCTGTATATTTTCTTTCTTTTTTTAGTTGTTGTTCTGTGTTGTATTTCCCTTGTATTTCATTTTTTTTCTATATATATTGTATCTTTGTAACATGTAAAGAATAGTAGTGAAAAAAAAGAGAGAGCAAAGAGAGAAAAAAAGGGAGTGATATGAAAGAGAAAAAGAAAAAAAAAGAAAAAAGAAGAAGAGAGAGAGTGGTCTTAATTGTTGTCATTTTTTTATTTTTCGAATGCCACATGCACACATTTCACATTTATTTTGGCATGTGTACCACAGTCAAAAACTCAAATATGCATGTGTAAAATTAGTTTCAATTCTGTCAAAAAATGTGTCTTCCAAACAAAACAAAAAACAAAAACAAAACAAAAACAAAAACAAAACAAACAAAAACAAACGTTTTTTTAACAAAACACAAAAACCAAAAAAAAAAATTCTAACCTAAAAAACCAAAAAAAGGGAAAATAAAAAAACATATTTCCATTTTAGGACTTCAATTTCCAAAATAAAACCAAAAACCAAAACCAACCCCTATGATCTCATTTTCCACTTCAAACAAAAACTCAAAACTTTTAGGATTCTCTTTAGAAATTTAGGGTAAATCCATTTTAACCACGACTTGAATAAATAACTTAGCTGAATAAAAATTATACACTTTTTAGGAAACTTAACCCTATCATAGCAGTGCAAATAAAATAGAAAACCTCCTCCTCCGAAAATAGATACCGAAAGGGCGCTGTAGGGGTGCTAATCCTTCCCTACACGTAACCAACTCCCGAACCCTTCTCTGATAATGCAGACCACACCTTTAAACTACTCAAAGTAGAGGGTATCCAACTGTACCCCAAAAATAGTTGGTGGCGACTCTAAATTTTCTCACCATTGGTCTAGTTTGAGCTCACCCCAAACGGGCCCGGACAAAAACCAGTGATAACAACTGACGACTCGGCTGGGGATTCTTGCTTACTTTAGAGAGTTAGGTCTAGAACTAGGATTAAGAGGTTATTTTAATTACACCATTGTATATATTTAGCTGTCGTGATAAGCTGTTTTCTAGATATAATTGTGGTTTACTTATTCTTATCTAATTGCCATTATAGTTGTCGTTTATCTTTAAACTGTGATTTATCTATACGCTTTAACTACCATGATAGTTGTGCTTTACTGCTTTCCCTACTTGTTGCATCCATGCATAACCCTATACCTGGGTTTAACACAATTTAGGTTAGCGAGGTTCAGGACGGTCCCCAGCGCGTTGATCATTATCCGCAATGGGGCCTCGGACTCCTCAAGCTTGAGGTTCTTTTAAGGCACGTCCTTTTAAGATCCCCCTCCGGTAAATCCCATGGTGTACGGAGCCCTCTATTGAGGAAGTTTGGGAACCAACAAATAAGATAGGTGTAGCAATAGAAGCCCATCAGGGGCATTGACCCACATATTGTTTGCTCATTCCATGCCATGCTAACCTTTGTTTTGTAGAGTAGTCCATAAGTCATCCCTTGCACATCTTATTTGCCTTACTATTCTTTATCATGTCTATTTTCCCTGATTTGTTTTAACGCCATCCTAACCTGTCATCATGCATAACACGACATTCATATAGGCATGGCAACTTTCAGTCATCTCCTAAAAAGCCTTCAAGATAAAGAGGCTCCGTTGCAATTGTAGCCCAAGCATCTGGGGACATCCAACTTCGCCTTGGAGATTTTCCACCCAGAAGAAGCCCACAAAGCGAACATGTTATCATAGAAGATCAGCTGGACTACACCAAGGAGGTACAGACAATATGGAGGCAATGGTCAGACGAAAGGAAAAGCATATACATACAACAGTTTGGGGATTTGCTCCATGTGACCGAGCTACTGGCCGATAAGGATATGCTTGGGATAGCCATATATTTCCGGGAGCCTCGACGGCGGTGCTTTGACTTCAACGGCATAGATCTTGTTCCTACAATAGAAGAATACAGAAGATTATTGGATATCCCCGTGGAAAACAAAATGAAGATCTATCTACCGGAGCCCAGAAGATCATGTCAAAGGGCCTTTGCTGAGATAATGGGAAAGCTAGTATGGGACTCACCGGCGGCCACAACCTATGGTGGGCGGGAATATCTTCCATGGGCAACAATCAAAGAAATGATACAAACCGCAACGAAGCGGGGGCACACAAATTGCCGACACTAGTTATATATGGGCTAGTCATTTTCCCGAGGATACCTGGCCCACATCGATGGAGCAATTGTAGATTTGGTCCAAGAGGTGCTGAAAGGATGTGACCCTACTCTTGCTATCTTGGACGAAACCATTCGATCTCTTACTTATCTGAGGAGTAAAGGCTCGGGACCGTTCATGGGGTGCCTACCTCTCCTATGTACCTGGTTGCAAGGTCATTTCCCCTGTAGTGTTCATCGTTTTCCGCTTGTTTATCAAGGTACCAGCCACGACACTATTGGATATTCTACTTAGCAAGTGGAACTTACCTAAAGGCTTTGAAGACTGGAGAAAGAAGTTGGAGAACCTCACAGAAGCTGACATTACCTGGACTGCTCCTTGGATGCCGGTGGTCTCCATGACTTATAGCTTCGGGGACTAAAATTGGGTCCCACTTTAGGTCCTTGGGGAGGAACTGCATATGCACTACTGCAGGGTGGAAGACAAATCGGGCATCACCAGATTGTCCCTGTGCTATTTGGCATGGAAGATTGAGACTTCACTTACAGCAGAACCATGCTCCTGAAAAAGGAAAACAAATGTATCAAGCATGGTCCACCCCACACAAGATCCAACCCAACGATTCGAAACCTGGTGTTTACCCCGCATACATATCTTGGAGGGCACAACACAAGCCACAGTTAACTTCAGACATGAAGGCTATCCTCCAGGAGAATCAGACTTTAAGGCAGATCCAGAGGCTAGAAGCATCGTTAGAAGGAGCTCTTTAGAGGTTGCAGCTGAGGGAAAAACATGTAGAGACCATATTAAAGCAGAGGGAGGAAGCAAGTGAGCGACCACCCCAGAGGAAGAGGCACCGTGCTACTTAGGAGATGACTGGAAGAGTGCCTTAAGATCATGTAGCGATAGCTTTCATTTTACATCGTATTTCAGCATTGAATGTTTTTATTGTGTGTTTGGTTTGTAATAAAGTTGTTTGTTTTTCTAACCCTCCACATATACATTCCATGCATGCATTCATATCAAATAAAAGTTCCCTTGTACCCAGGTGGGTAGTAGACTTTCTCCAGGATTACGCACTCTTACAATCTCAGATCTCGCCGCAATCAGGTATCACAGCCACAACTAATGGCAAACGAAGCAGAGAACAGACTCGTGGGTTAAGAACAATCACAAGCCTTGTAGGGGCAAATGGCATTGATGATGGATATGCTCACCAAGCCGACAGAAGAAAGAGAAAGAATCCCGGCAAGAGGAACCCCGATAGGGGGGAACTACCAATCACCATCAAGAGCAGGCGGGAAGCGGTTCAACCGCGCAACCGGCTCCAAGCCAAGCACCCACCTATCATCCTGCTATGGCACAACCCCCAACTCCAAATCCAACTCATTTCACTATGTCCGCATCGGGACATGCAATAGAGGTAATGGGTTCTCCAGCCCCGAAGGAGGACATTGAGTCCCCTGCTCTAAGACGACTGGAGGAAAGATTGAAAGCCGTAGAAGGCATTGATAGCTATGGCATGACCAACCCACAAGACTTATGTCTGGTCCCTGGAGTGGTGCTCCCACCAAAGTTCAAAATGCCAGAGTTTGAGAAGTTCAACGAGACCCGATGTACAAAGACACATTTGGCCATGTACTGTCAAAAGATGGCTGCCTATGCTGTTGAAGACAAGCACCTCATGCATTGTTTCCAGGAAAGCCTAACCGGGGCATCCCTTCGTTGGTACTTTCAGCTAAATGGAAACCGCATCAAGACATGGAAAGAATTAGCTACTTCCTTCTTGGCACAATATAAACATGTCACCGAGCTGGCACTGGATTGACTAACCCTGCAGTCCATGGAAAAGGGATCCGAGGAAAATTTCAAAGATTATGCACGAAGATGGAGAGAGACTGTTGTGGAGGTCCAACCTCCCCTTACTGAAAAAGAACTCACCACTCTTTTTATCAACACACTAAAAGGCGTATACTACGAGAAGTTGATAGGTAACGTGTCAACAGCTTTGCAGACTTGGTTGCATCCGGTGAATGTGTAGAAAGTGGAATTAAAGGAGGAAAGCTAAAGGGTGATGCGGCTAAGGCATCAAAATGGTTTCAACCACCAGCAAAAAACAAGGAAAATGAAACCAACCAGGTATACCCATCGCACCCGCCGATATAACCAACATTCTAACAAGCACCAGGGTGCTATAGAGGGTCACCGGTAGCTGCCTTTGCTGCACCTGCACCACTTCCCCAATTCATGCCATACTTACCGCAAGGAGGGGTTCCATTTCCATATTCAATGGTATCTAACTCATTTCATCCGAGAGCGCCATACCTAGAGCACCCAAAGCCAGCAACTCAGGAAGGAACAGGAGCCTCATTCCAAGGGCAGGGGCAACCGAGGGCCCAAACCTAGCAACCAGGAGCGAATCAGGCTTCTCGTCGACCACGATAAGAGTTTGATCCAATTCCAATGACTTATGTGGAATTATACCCCAAGCTTTTAGAGGCAAGGATGGTAACCCCTATACCCTTGGGAGAAATAAAGACTCCTCCCCTGGCCTAGTATAAGCCAGATGCCAGATGTGAATATCATGCAGGTGGAGCTGGACATGATATCGAAAATTGTATAACATTCAAGAGGAAGGTTCAGGCATTGAAGGATGCAAAGTAGCTAGACTTTTCTGCACTAACCAGGATGCCAAATGTGAACAGCAATCCTCTCCTAGAACACTCCAACAATGTCGCTAGTATCAAGAATGAAGGACGGCTGGAGAGGATCTCCCAAGTACAAATGGAGAAAACATACTTGTTTACTCTGTTACAGGAACATGGCTATATACTTGCTAAAGACACGCCAGGAGGTAGGAAAAGGAACAGATGGGGAAAAACAATGCCCTTATCACAAGATGTCACAAGGACATGACATCGCAGAATGTAGGGAGTTTTCCGAGGTGGTGCAAAAACTCATGGACCAAAGAATGATCGAATTCTCCAAAGAAGAGATAGACAGTCAAAGCCACATGATCCAAGGAGACATGTCATACAAACCGTCATGGGTGCCAACACCCCTTGTTTTGAATGTTAGGACTCCAGGAAATCCCACAATTGCCTCATGGAATTACGCCTCTCACCATACGTGTTCCTGCCCCTTTCCCTTACATACGGACAAGGCAGTCCCATGGAATTACAGTGTGAAGTAGTCTAGGGAACCACCACAGCCAGAAAAGAAGACCAGGAGTGGTCGGGCATATGCCCCTGATATGGCTGACAAAGCAAGGAAGGAAAAAGCTGTAAAACCAGACATTGGGCCAACACTGGAAGCAACAAGGAAAGGAACACCAATCACTGAAGTAGAGACCACGGAATTTTTAAAACTCATGAAACAAAATATTGTGGATTAGCTAAGTCGACAACCGGCTCGCATCTCCTTGCTCTCATTAATGATGGATTCCCAACCTCACCGGGAAGAATCGCTAAAAGTTTCGAGCCAGGCCTATGTTCCACCAACCGTCTCAATGGCGAATGTTGATGGAATCACCAGGAACCTCATCATGAACAACGTCATTAGCTTTGGAGATGATGAGCTACCTCGAGAAGGGAAGGGACACATAAAAGTTCTACATATTCTTGTCAAGTGTAAGGCGCACACCATAGCCCGAGTACTCATTGACAACGGTTCCGCCTTGAACATTATGCCTTTACATATACTCCAACAACTTCCGGTTGACGCGTCCTATATGCGCCCCTGTATGATGAAGGTACGGGCATTCGATGGAGGAAAGCGTGACGTGGTGGGCACTCTAGACATTCCGCTTCTGATTGGACCAGCTACCTTTATGGTGGAATTTCAGGTGATGGACATCACGCCATATTACAGCTGTTTGTTGGGAAGACCCTGGATCCACATGGCAGGGGCAGTGCCGTCAAGCCTCCACCAAAAGATGAAATTTGCGATGGGAGACCAACTTGTTTGCATCTCTGGGAGAGACAAGTTTCCTCATCACCAAGCCGGCATCAGTTCCTTATGTTGAGAACAACGAAGACATACCAGAATGTTCATATCGGGCGTTTGACATGGTGAATGTCACTTCTGCCCTAAGCCATTATCTCTCAAAGACTGGAAGAATGGTTGCAGCCACCATAATCAAGCAAGGGTACAAGCCAGGGCAAGGATTAGGTCCAAAGGCTCAAGGAATCCAGGAAGCCATTGACCATCCAAGAAAATACCGAGAAGTTTGGGCTAGGCTACCTCCCTACAAAAGCTGACAGGCAAAGGGAAGCTACCAAGAAGAGGGAAATCAGAATGGCAAGGTTGTAGAATAGACCAATACAAGAAAAAAGGAGGAGCTTTCCCCCCTTACATGATACTTTTCAGAGTGGGGGGTTTATTCATAAAAGCCAAGCCGAAACTAAAGCTGCATTGGACACAGACAAGCATGCACCAAGCGAGATGGTTCAGTTGGTGCGAGAGGATCCCAACCATCCATTAAACAATTGGACCAGCCTAGACCTCCCCATAATGTAATGCTTACGGGGTCACTCGATTTAATGTATTCTATTTTAATGTCTTTTGAAGCGGTGAACATTTGTTTTTATCAAAAGCTTTTCAATAAAATGTATTTTTCTTCAAATCTTTCACGATGCATTCCATTCATAACATATGTATATCATATTTGGTTACCAACTTGTAATTCTCTTATAAGCAAGTATCACGATGTTAATGAAAACATTGTATGCGAAAGCGAAACGAGATGCCTAAGGTTTGACCAAAGTCCAAACTGGGAGCAGCCAGTGTTTGAAGCTGATGAGGATGAGGTAGAGGAGACACCCAAGCTACCGGGAGAGATCATACGCCTATTGGAAAGGGATGATCGCTTATCCATTCCAAGTGAAGACCCAGTAGAAACAGTGAATTTAGAGATGACAGCCGAACCAAAAGAATTGAGGGTAGGGTCTTTGATAGCTACCGACATCAAGAAGAAGTTAATCGAGCTGTTAAGAAGCTACATCGACATTTTTGCATGGTCATACCAAGATATGCCAGGTTTAGACATAGATATAGTGCAACATCACATACCCATGAAGCCGAGTGCAAGCCAAGAAGCAGAAATTGCGAAGAATGAGACCAGAGATGATACTGAAGATTAAAGAAGAAATCAAAAAGCAATGGGATGCAGGTTTCCTAAGTGTCTCCCACTATCCAGAATGGGTGGCCAATGTTGTACCAGTACCGAAGAAAGGAGGCAAAGTACGCATGTGTGTCGATTATAGAGATCCGAATTGGGCCAGCCCGAAGGACAACTTCTCGCTTCCTCATATTGATACCCTAGTGGATAACACCGCAAAGCATGCCCTATTCTCATTCATGGATGGCTTCCCAGGCTACAATCAGATTTGCATGGCCCCCGAACACAAGGAGAGGACCACCTTCACGACACTTTGGGGCACATTCTGTTATAATGTGATGCCGTTTGGATTAAAGAACACAGGGGCAACCTATCAGCGAGCCATGGTGACCCTGTAGGTCTCAAAGTGAGTCTAGAAGGGGGGGGGGGTGAATAGACTTTATTCGTTTGCGGAAGCTAGGCTGTTAGCTGGTTTTGGATTCCTCTACGGATCACTATCGGACAAAAGCGAGAAGAGAGTAAATCCTCTTTTCTCCATAGATCTCAGTTATGAAAGTGATGGTTTATGATAGATCGATGTGTAGAAAACAACACAGAGATTAGACTTAATGGAAGTGCTAGATCTTTGATGAACAAAAGATTCTTGAATAATCAGATGGATTACTCTCTTGTTCTTGATTCACCGCGGCGCACAGCACTTTTTCAATTTCTCTCCAAGTCTCTCTCTTTCTTGTGTTGGAAAACCTTATCTTCTTAGTTCTGCCAAGGATTCCTTTTCATCTAAGTCCGTCAGAACCAATTTCTTGTGTTCTGTGTGTTTCGTTCTTTTGAGAGAGAGGTTAAACTCTTGATTTTGTCGTTAAGTGCGTAAGAGATATATTTTTGAGATTAAAGTCCTTGTGCACCAAGATGTCCATCCCGACAGACTGACTTCCCGCTACTGAAAATGCGGAATGTCAGGGAATGGGTTGATCTGCTTTGATTTGAAGATCAGATGCCCATACTGCGTATTTGGCATGCAGTCGATCTTGGCCGTTCATCCGTGGATGGTAGTTGGCAGCAATTAATGTGTCATTAATGCGCTCAACTGCTCGGGACGGCGCAGACTTGCTGTACAAACCCTAGCTAATAATATCGCTAAGTGGTTGTGTTTAAGGTTGTAAGTTTGTCTCGGAGGGAGATGCCTCGTAGGTTCGGTGACTCGACGATTTCGGTTAGCCCTGTAGAAAGTTGCGAAGTTTTGCTTCAGGCTTTATGGTGTTTCTGTGAGTCTACAACTCACATCTTCGAGTCTTCGAGGCTAGAGGTCATGTTGGATTAGCCTTTTATGTTACTCTGTTAACTAAAGTCTACAACTCTGCGTGTCTACGACTCTACGAGTCTGCGACTCTTTGAATAATGCATAGAGTGACTTCTTCGAGTTCAGCTAATCTACCTGCTATTGTAGCTACGAGTCTATGACTCTAGTTTGCGGGTTTACGACCTTCGGATCTCTCGGTTTACTATATTTGACTAAGTGGTCTAAAAATCGTCGACTCTACGAGTCTTCAACTTCGCTTTTCTTCCTTAGTCTTTCACGAGGCTCATAAATTGAGTTCCTAAATAGTTGCGACCCTTTAGCTACAACTCTTCGCCATCGATCTCCGAGTATGGAAGTGTGGCAATTTCTCTATAGTGATTGCGTCCCTTGAGTCTACGAGTCTACGACTCTACGACTCTACGACCCTTGAGTTACGGTTTCATTTGTTTGCTAGTCTTTATAGCCTCGAGTCTTCGACCTTCAACCTACGAGTCTACGAGTCCAGTTTTTCTTAACCGTGTTCAACGGCTTCGACTCTAGGACTTTCAATCTACGAGTCCTTGTTTTCTTTACACTGTTCGAAGGCTTCGACCTGCGACTTTCGATCTACGAGTCTACAAGTCCTATTTTCTTAACAATATTCGAAGGTTTCGACCCTACGACTCTATGAGTCTTCAAGTCTAGTGATAATTGAAGTTCCGTTAATTGACTTAAGTATTTATGGGGACTCTACGAGTCTACAAGTCTACAAGTCATTTAGCTTTGGTTCTTGTTCTTAACACTTCTTCGACTCTACGAGTCTCCGAGCTTATTGACACTTACGGTAACACTCTCTTTTCCGTTTCGTGACTCTAGGACCTTCGACCCTGGATCTACGAGTCGCCATGTTCGTCACTATTTCGCCTTGAGTCTCCGGACTCTACGAGTCTAGGAGTCTCTTGCCAATACGTCCTATGATAGTTTCACTTCTACGAACTTCGACTCTTTGACCCTACGACCTTCGGTTCTACGAGTCTCCGGACTTAGACTATATTTTGGCAGCTTCATCAAATCCTATATTTCCAATAATCTCCCCCTATTTAATGTAAGTCGACAACGGGTAAATACATGAAGTCCGAGACTACGAGTTTGATGGGAAATTTTGAATTAATTAGAAGAGATCTTTGCATGTAAAGAATGGAGGAGTTCAAATTTTCAAAAATACATACTCCTCTCCCCCATAGGCATGAAGGTTGCATTAGCTGGCTCCTGTCAAAGATAACTCCCCCTACGAACTTGCTCCTCCTGAGAGAGAAACACTCCCCCTTTCTGGGGTGAGGAACAAGCACCAGAACATAAACCGTAGGGGAGCAAGGGAATAAAGCACAGAACAACAGGCAGCATAGCAAAGACATACAGAAAAGATAACTGATAAATAGTGAGTACACAGAAAAGTGAAAGGCAAGAAATGTAGTGTACAGGGAATTAGAGTACGGGCATTATGGGTTAAATTCAAAGTACAAAACACTCTGTATAAATAGAAAAATAGTAGCTTGCTCGCGTAGGAGTTGAGCAGGAGTCAAGTGTAATGAGGCCGCTCGACTGCTCACACAATCAAATTTAGGCACGAGAGCTGGAAACCCGTTGGTAGTCAGGATGCGGATGTAATGGCAAACATAGAAGCCACAGCTATGAGCATCATCCTGAGCAGGAACGCCTTGCTTAACTCGCATAATTTCCATCGGTTTGGAGAGATGATAACCACCACATCCATGCGAGTATCCCTACATGACATGGGTGAGAGTGCGATTGAATTCACGCAGTTGTTCACGCCGATGGAGTAGTAAGGTACTAGGTTTGGAGTCGAAGATGATGATCCGTTGGTTCTTGAAATCAATGTCGAGAAGAAACCAATGCAAGGATGTGGACAAGTAGGGAATAAGCACATGATCTACCTCATTCCAGGGACGGAAGGAGTTTGCATATCGGCGACCACGTATAATCTCGATCATTGCTGAATCCTCGAGCAGCTGAGCCTGCATGATCGGCAAACAGAGTTCCACCCTGGTATCTCTGCGAATGTGGAGAGGTAGCTTCTCGAGAAAGGACTTCCGAAGATGAATCGAGTCATCTCTATGTTATCCATTTCTTCACCGTCATGGAGTAGTCAACAAAGATCAGATCTGGTGAAGAAGGTTTCATAGCCGCAGGTCCTCGCAAGGGTATTTCTAGCAATATAGGTGTTGAACGCACCGGTTCAGGCGAGGTGCCTCCATGAGTTACTATGCGAGGTGGGGCTAAAGGTTGATCAGCAAGTGGTAGCGGTTGGTTTGGTAGGTGAAGCAGGCATGGTGTACTCAGCCGTACTTGGATGTGAAGTTGAGGGGCCTGGCTAAGTGGAAGAGGATGGTTGGTAGGGAGCAGTCGGCTGCTTCTTCATACAGGTTGCAATGGGAACATCATCATCATCATCAGAATCTGAGATGACTGTGGTTCTGTGTGCTCGCTTTCTCCCTTGCATGTAAGTAGCAGTAGGTTGAGAGTGACTCAGAGACGGTACGGCTGGCTGTGGAGTATCAACTGGTTCAGGTGCAAGTCGGTCGGATGCCTGTGGGAGTGTGTTTTTGACAGTTAGAGATATTTCACCATTGGCAAGACGATGACATTCGGACAGAATAGCTCCCAAAGTTGTACTGAGTCCTTTGTATTGTCTCTGGTAAGCTCCCTTGAGGTCTTCACAGTGCTCCTCCAGATGTCTAAATCAATCTGTGGCCGCACTGGTGAGTGATGTCACTTCTTTCTGCACTTTATCGAGGGTACGGTCTGATGATTCAACTTGCATTCGTACCTCTTCCATGCTGGACTCCATAGTAGCTAGTCGTTCTTCAATGGCTTGAGAAACTGATGTCTTAAGGATACTAGAGGAGATTAGTTTCTCAATGACCTTGCTAGCCAGAAGATCTGCTTCTTCAGCCGTCAGAGAACGTGAGTAGGACGCAGCTGGTACTGGAATAGCCATTGGAATATTGGTTGTGAACTCTTCACTCACCTGAGTGGCCACCTGAGGAACGACATGTATAGATGGTGTGGCCATCGCAGTCCCTTCCACAGTCTCACAAACTTGTGGGATAAATCCGCTATCGGAGTCACTGGCTGCAGCATCAGGAGTGTCTTCTTCTTCCGCTACCTCTTCTACCACAATGCCTACCACCTCAGCATCATGTGGAGTAGTTATGACAGGTGAGTCCACCATGATGGGAGATGGGGCAACCATTGATACGGCTTCCACTGGGTCTCTACTTACAAGACCCTGCTCGACTAACCAATTAATCAGATGGTCTCTATCTACCATGTGTTTACCAAAAGCGATCCATGCTTTTCGTAGATCAGCGGGGGTCATATGAGCCTTGGCATATTCCATATAAAACTCTTCTAGCTCAGACTCCCCAAGGGTGCTCAACAGTACAGGTGTAGTACCCCTATCCTCTGGGGTTTCCTGTGCTGGTGTCTACCCTCCAACTGCAGGTTCTCTTACTTTTGCAGTATCCTTGGGCTGCTCGACAGTAGGGGTCTCCTTAGGTGCAGAATCAGTGGGGAGATGAGTTCTAGCAATGTTCTCCACCACTTCAGTTATATGTACTGTTGCGGCGGATGCAGAGGAGCCCCTAGAAGTCTGTGAAACAAGAACCGGCTGTCGTGGTATGCGAGCTGGGGCTCGTACAGAGCTAGCAGTGTCTCCTGCACGACTTCTTGCACCTGACTCAATCCTCCTCATCGACTTGATCTCCAGCCGACCATCCTCATAAATACTTTTAAATATGTATTTGGTCAGCAGTGGCACTGAGGGCCTGTTGCAGAATACGTCAGGGTGCAGAAACTTAAGCACTTTGGTGAGAAGAAGTCCAAAGTGTCCCTTCTTGCTTTTGATCATGGAGTGTATCTGTGTTCCCCAGTCTACTCGTCTTCCCTGTAGAACACTGCACATGATCTTCATCTGCTCATGACTTGCAAAGTCATGAGCCGTCTTTTTACACAGTAGGCACTGTCCTGTGACTATAAGAGTCGCCGGTGCCTGACCGGAAAAACCCATCTTTAGGGCTCCCCGACCTTGCTTTTCGGGATTGGAGTACCTAAGAAAGGACTTACACTCTTCTCTGGAAAGACTAGGAAGAGGATCAAAGGTACCATTTGGGAGTGGAAGTGCATCTCGGATTGTTTCGACAGAGATACGAACCTCCACTTCGTGTACAGTTCCCACCAGGTCGTCTCCAGCAAATGCCATGGTCTCGTACAATTCCGAGACATCTTCTATCAGTAAGCCTTGCACCCCTGAGCAGACGGAAGCAATACCGGTTTCATCAAGGCGGTTTTTAAACTCGTCCAGCCAGCTGACTTTGGCGTCGCCTATGGCTTCCCAGTCGATGATGAATCCCGGGACGATGTTGCGTATGTCGTCGACCATCGATGAGCTTGGTCCTGCCATTGAGCTTGTAGAGAGAGAAAGAGACACTCATAGAGAGATATTGTAAGGTTCGAAGTTGGTCAGGGGAGAGAGAAAGAGAGAAAGAGACAAAATTGAAGAGAGAGAGAAAGAGAGAGTTCTAGGGTTAGGGTTCGAGTTTGAAAACGACGAACTTACCATTGAGCTCCGTTTCTATCAGTGACTTATACGTGAGTTGAGAAGTGTATCGTAGAAGTCACTCACTCTGTCAGTTCATCCTCATGGTCCACGTTCTTTTCTCTGACCCATCATTTGATTATTCGGATCCAACCGATGGAATATTCAAGCAATGAATCCATGTCACCCCTTAAGTCGGTGTAACTCCCATTTTTAGTGCACAGTGACGTGCTGACGTGTCTGCGATGCTTGAATAGTAAGTGACCAACTCCGTCTTGCTTCGATACTTTGGACTACGACTCTACGAAGCTGCATTAGGATGCTTCGAGGCTACGACCCTCGAGGCTTCGAAGCAGCAGTCTTCAATCCCGCAGTTCTTCGATGCAGTTTGCTTCAAGGTCGACTGCGAATTCAGCGAGCGGTGGATTTTTCTGGACTTTTCAACACTTAACAACACACATGAGATGCATATGACAATTCACACCATATTATTCATGATAAACAGTGTTGTGAGTGGAATTGAAATTAAATATCAGAACTTGATTTCTTTCATCCGTAATGCCTAGTTTACATGTATGCCCACTGCATCACTACCATTCAACTCTCCATTTACCTTAGAAATGACTAAGTACTTCATCACACTACATCTTGTGCGAGAAGATAATCACTATGTTAACATAGCAACCAGTAAACCATGATTTATCAATTGTAACAACCCAGTCATGAATTCTGAGTCTCCTCACATATTTAGCAAAACTCACTCAGTGGAGGCCTCACCCTCTCACTCTCGGATCAGCATGTGAGTTTGATTCAGGAACTAGAATTACACTGTTTGGTAAGCCCATGGTCAACCGAATCTTACCACAAGCCTGATCTAACAATGATTTTCAGTTCAGCATAGATGACTTGAGAGACAAGATGGCCCTATTGAGAATTAGAACACACACTCTATCCTTGTCTAATTTACAACACAGTATAGGTAGAATTTGGAGATTGATCATTCAGATTGTCTGCGTGAGTTGTCTTTTTGCTTTTGTAGAGCACCAATTTTCAGCGCTTATTCATGAGCCTTTTTACAAGGACAGAGCTCATCGCAATCTCTTTTTGAATCACATGATCATACAATTTTACCTCCAGCTATTACTCTAACAGAGACACAAACTGGGAGAATTGTGAGGACTCCCCCTAAGATAGGCAGTCAATCTATTATCTAGCTTTTGCCTTTTTCTAGTGAAAGGTAGTGGCTCTTCTTAAGTAATAGGCTTTTTATGATTCTCAAATACTACAGTCTCAGTCATCCTTTGAGCATTAAATCATTGAGGATCCTTTCCGTGCAAGCCAACAGTACCCTGAGATACAACAGTTCCTGCTAGATAATGAAAGCAATACCACACAGGTGATATTCACTCAGAATAAAATGACTAGTAGTGGGAATATCATTTAATTTAACATAATGGGAATTGCACTCATTTCACTCAAGACTTGAGGATTCATGACAGGTTGCACAAAAGACTTGAACCAGGTTCAGAGGTGGCAAGTTTCATCCATGTGATTTCTCACTTTCGCGTAGTAGATATGCATGAATCACACTTAGCCATTACTAATTTTCAAGGAGATATAAACGGTAATTAACAGTGTCATACGTATGTTCATGCACAGGTAATTAGTTAAAGATGAACCACAAGACATGCTGTGAGACTTATGAATTTAAATCTAGCATGCCAAGTTTTGTCAGAAGTTCATTGAACCTGGCTTCTTGCAGTGGTTTGGTGAATATGTCGGCAAGCTGATCATCAGTGGATATATACTTCAGAGAAATGTCTTTCTTTAGCACATGATCATGTATGAAGTGATGTCTGACCTCAATGTGCTTGGTTTTGGGATGCATAACAGGATTCTTGGAAATTGCAATGGCGCTTGTATTGTCATAATACAAAGGAACAGCCTTCAGGTCAAACCCATAATCTGATAGTTGACTGGCCATCCAAAGCAATTGAGCACAACAGCTTCCTGCAGCAATATATTCAGCTTCAGCTGTGGAGGTTGAAACTGAATTTTGTTTCTTGCTAAACCAGGATACAAGTCTGTTGCCAAGAAGTTGGCATATTCCACTTGTGCTCTTTCTATCAATCCTGCAGCTGGCAAAGTCTGCATCTGAATATCCTCTCAGTTTGAAATCAGACTCTCTTGGATACCATAGTCCCAAATTCTCAGTTCCCTTCGCATGATCCTCTTGACGTGTGACAAGTGGGATTCCTTGGGATTAGCTTGGTATCTGGCAAAGATACATGTTGCAAACATTATGTCAGGTCTGCTTGCTGTCAGATACAGTAAGGATCCAATCATGCTTCTGTATTCTGAGATATCCACCTCCTTCCCTGCTTCATCCATATCCAGTTTGGCATTTGTAGGAATGGGAGTTTTCATATGTGTCACATCAGTCATTTTAAACTTCTTCAGAATCTCCTTTGTATATGGTTTGACTAATAAAGATCCCATCCTCTAACTGCTTGACCTCCAATCCAAGGAAGAATGAGAGTTCGCCCATCATACTCATTTCATATTCACTTTTCATTAGATGAGAGAAGTCTTCACATTGCTTTTTATCCCTTGATCCGAATATGATGTCATCCACATAGATTTGGACTATCAAGGGTGATCCTTTTCCTTCCTTGAGAAACAGTGTGGGGTCAATTTTACCTTTTCTGAACTTATTTTTGATCAGAAACTCTGACAATGTTTTATACCATGCTCTGGGAGCTTGTTTTAGTCCATAAAGAGCCTTTTTCAGTTTGTATACCTTGTGCTCTTGGTTTGGCTCTAGAAATGCGGGAGGTTGGTCAATATAGACTTCTTCTTGGAGGTCTCCATTCAAGAAAGCACTCTTGACATCCATCTGATAAACTTTGAAGTCCTTGAATCCGCATATGCTAAGAACATGGGAATGGCCTCCAGTCTAGCAACTGGTGCAAAGGTTTCATCATAGTCGATTCCTTCTTCTTGTCCGTATCCTTTTGCAACCGGCCTGGCCTTGTTTCGATTACAACACCATCAGCATCAAGTTTGTTTCGAAAATCCATTTCATACCAATGACTTGTTGTGATCTGGGGTCTGTTGACCAACTCCCATACTTTCGTCTTTTGAACCGATTTAATTCTTCTTGCATTGCATCAATCCAATGGTGATCCCGAATCGCATCGTCAACCGATTTTGGCTCCACTTGTGATAGGAAGCACATATCTGATTTTCATGAAGTGTGGCGGCCCTTGTTTTAACTCGTGCATTGGATCTCCAATTATCGGTTTAGAAGGGTGGTCCTTTAACCTTCTTCTTATCTTTGGAAGGTCTTCCCTTTCTTCATGATGGATGCCCAATTGCTCAATGTCAGGTTCTTGGGCTGACAAAAGTGGCTGAGTCTGAACAGGTTGAATGTTAAATTCATGGTTTTTTGCTGATTTTTGACTTGGTTCCTCAGCAACCGGTTCAGCTCTGTGTTCATTAGGTTCGAGTGCATCTTCCCT
Source organism: Taxillus chinensis (assembly GCA_023512835.1). Lineage (NCBI taxonomy): Eukaryota > Viridiplantae > Streptophyta > Magnoliopsida > Santalales > Loranthaceae > Taxillus > Taxillus chinensis. Next base: position 39,937,480 of record CM042092.1, on the reverse strand, counting down.
TGTCTCTGTTGTAGTGGGATTATCTATGTCTTGGTCTTCTATAATGACAGTGTCCTGCACTTCATTTACATTTGCGTCTCCTTTCTGCATTCCATGGTTAGTCTCATCAAAAGAAACATGAATAGACTCTTCAACAACTTTGGCTCTTCTATTAAATACACGATAAGCCTTGCTAGTCATGGAATATCCAACAAGATATCCATCATCTGATTTGGCATCAAACTTGTTCAAGTAATCCTTGCCATTGTTCAAAATGTAGCAAGTACACCCGAAGATCCTTAGGTGACCAATGTTTGGTCTCATTCCCTTCCATAACTCATAGGGTGTTTTTATGGCTCGTTTGTTAATTAGAGTTCTGTTTTGTACATAACAAGCAGTGGCAACAGCTTCAGCCCATAGGGATTTTGGGAACTAAGCTCCTGTTAACATGGTTCTAGCTGCTTCAACTAATGTTCGATTCTTTCTTTCAGCTACTCCATTTTGTTGTGGAGTTCTTGGTGCTGAGAAATTATGCTAGATACCATGTTCAGTACAAAACTCTAACATATTAGAAAATTCAAATTCCTTGCCATGATCGCTACAAATGTACTTAATAGAGAGACTCTTAACATTTGTGACCCAATTGAAGAGTTCAACAAGATTCTCAAATGTTTCAGTTTTGTTTTTGAGAAATATGACCCATGTGTATCTGGTATAGTCATCTACTACTGCAAGAAAGTATCATGCACCAGATAGGGAAGACACATTTATTAGTCCACATAGGTCCATGTGCAGAAGTTCGAGTGGTTGTGTGATTGAGGTTTTATCTACACTCTTAAAAGAATGTTTAACCTGCTTACCCAGCTGACAATCCCTACACGGGTGTTCTTTCTCATAAACATGCTTGGGTAAGCCCTCAACCAAGTCTAGAGATGCCAGTTTAGACATAGTAATGAAGTTTAAATGGCCAAATCTCTTATGCCACAACCAACTAATGTCAAGTGAAGCTTTGGACAGAAAACAAATTGGTTCATCAGATTGAGCATTACCAAAGACCAACTTGTAGACATTGCCTTGTCTATGCCCATTTAGCTTCACCTCTTTGGAGATAGGGTCCATAACTGTGTAGGTGTGTTTAGTGAACAAGACTTCATAACCCTTGTCACACAATTGACTTATGCTGAACAGGTTATGTTTAAGACCTTGAATAACAGATACATTCTGAATGGACACAGAACCATTAGAGAGAGTACCCTTACCAACAATCTTACCCTTTTTGTTGTCCCCGAAAGCAACAGATGAAGCTACAACCTCTCTTACCTCATTTAATAGAGTTGCATCATCTGTCATGTACACAGAACAGGCATTATCAAGATACCACTGGCCGGAATTAATCTTTTGTTTTCGTTGGATGCTTTCAGCTTCAGGTACCTGTTCCTGCACAACGAGCAACTAAGTCTTGGGGGCCCAATTAAGATTGGGCTTTGGGTAAGTGAAAGCTACAGTTGACAATTTAGGTTTCCAATAAGAAGGGGCAGATTTAACTTTCCATGCTAATCTTGGTGATCCTTCATTAGATTCATTTGCAGGGTTGATCTTCAGATTTTCAGTATGTTTTCTTTTCTTATTGTTATCTTTGGTAGCTTTAATAGGCACAGGTTTAACAGCTTTCTTCATATGCTTGGTCTTTAAGTCTTTTGAATGGGTGGCCTGTATGTGCCTGGAGAGTTTCTTCCTATCGGCGATCTTTGTCGACCGCAGATTTTTAGTAACATTGAGTCGTTTAAGGTTTACCCTAATTTCGTGGCAATCTCCTTCATAAGATACTTAGGGTAGAATCTGCACTGATAGGAGAGGTGTCCAACTTCACAACAGATGGGGCACGTTACATGTTGAGGTTGAACATTCTGTCTCAAGGGTTTTGCTAGAGTGTTAAGAGGTTTCCTAGGTTTTCTCACATATCCTAGACCGTGCTTAACTCTTTCTTCAGAGACAAACTTAGGCTGAGAGGCAGCAGCCTTGCTGGATGAACCAGTCTCAAATTTTGTAGTGTGTCTACTTGGTTTTGTCTCTGAGATAACTACACCCTTACCCTTGTATTGGGATGTAGAGGACAGGTTGACTGAAGGTTTAGCTTTCAGTTCTTTCTTAGCAACTACTGCATCACTGTCCTGAGACGCAACAGTACCCAGGTTTTTAAGTTCGGGTGTTACTTGTTTGGGTGAACTAGCAACAGCCATTTCTACCTCATTTCCTCACTCAACGAGCACACTACCAGCAGGAATAAAGCCAGCAAGACACTTGGTTTGAACAGGGTAAGTCTGGGCCTTGGCTATTTGGTCTTCAGAGAAACCTAGACCTAAGGCTAGACTTTTAACATCTGGAGTAGTCCTAAAGTGGGCTGCAATCTCAGCAGAGTCTTGCCACTTTTGATGGATTTGTCTTTCCTTTTCCAGTTCTGCTTTGGTTTCATCTAGTTCCTTTTCAAGCCTATCGATGTCTTTATTAGCTATTTTTAGTTGACCAGCTTTGTCCAAAAGATCATCGTGTGTGCTTCTCATCTCACTTACTTCAGCCCTTAATCTTCTCTTTGTTCTTTCATAATCATCTATAGAATCTCTATATTCACATGAAAGCCGTTCTAGTTTAGAATAGTATCTTTCTTTGTCAGCTTTCATAGGAAGAAATTGTTCATCCATTTCTTTAAGAGCTCTATAGGTATCTTCATATTCAATGTAGAGCTGTTCATAAGTTCTTACCTTGAGGGGAGGTGAATGGTCAGCCATGAAACAGATGAGACCTTTTTCCTTCTTCTCCTCATCAGATGACTCTTCTTCCTCCTCGGTTTCACTATTAAACTTGTTGGTGACAAGAGTCTTTTTCCTCTTGTCATCCTTTCTGCTTGAGGAGCCTTTGGTCTTCTTCTTCTGCTCAGCTGCCTCCTTTTTCTCCCTCTTTAGCTTATAACAATCAGCAACGAAATGGCCGGGCTTGTTGCAGTGATAACATTGCAACCTGTCCTTATCTTTTCCCTTAGAGAAAGATGAGGAAGACTGCCTTGCTTTCCTTCGTAGTTCCCCCTTCTCTTTAGTAGTTTCTTGATCGAAATGCCACTTCTTCATCCGAGGCACTATCTCGAGCCAAGTTCATCGCCTTCATCTTCTTCCTCTTCGAGGACGGTTCCCGTGGCTCGCAGCTGACCTTAAAGGCAACGAGACTTCTCCTTTTTCTTGGAAGGATTCTCAAATGCCTCAAGTTCTTCCTTTTGCATTTCGAACGTCTTGAGGTCCCCGTATAATGCTTCCAAGGAACAAGTCTTCCATTCCTTCAGTGACGGATGAATGTCTTTATCAGCAGTCTCAAGGGTAGAGATCTCAGAAATTTGTCATTTTTGTCCTTTTGAGAGATCTCAACGTTGTAAGTCTTCATCCGTTGAATCAGACCGGTGAACCGTTTGTAGATACTGTCCAATGACTCTTTCGGTTCATATCTGAAGGCTTCATACTCTTGTTTGAGCATGGAGATCTTGTTGTCCTGTATTTGCTCATCTCCTTCGTAGATGAGACAGAGCTTGTCCCTGTAATGACCCGTGTTTTGGGTAGAACAAGCTGGAACGAAGATGAACAATACCTTGGGCGAACGCTTGGGTCGAAAGGTGGAAGACCCGAAGATTTGGGTCATAGGGTCGAAGACCGATGGTCGAAGTTCGAAGGTTTGAGGGTCGAAAGTTAGATCTTCGAGATAGATCTTCGAGGCCGCGTTTCCAGCTAATCTTCGAAGGAGTGTTTCTACGAGTCTTCGTGGCTTGGTTGTTAGAGAGTGTAATGAGCTCAAGGGGGAGCGTGTAGAGGCTGCGTGTGACAATGACCATGTTCGGATTGTGGGTATTTTGTCCTGTGTGGAAGCGGAGTGGTTAGTTCATGTTTTATTTATCAAAACTACGTCGTTTTGATGGTGTGTTTCATTTATCAAAACTACGTCGTTTTGATGGTGTGTTTTATTTATCAAAACTACGTCGTTTTGATGGTGTGTTTCATTTATCAAAACTATGTCGTTTTGATGGTGGGATTTCATTTATCAAAACTAGGTCGTTTTGATGGTGGGATTTCATTTATCAAAACTACGTCGTTTTGATAAGTGAGGTCTATATAAAGAGGAGCTCTCTTTATTTTAGGTTTAGGGTTTTTGTTGTCGGCCGCGTGGCCGTCACAGAGAGAGAGAGAGGGAGATTGAGAGAGAGGGCTCCGGTTCGTGGCCGTCATTGTCATTCCCGTGGTTGGACGGCATTAAGCGTGGAGGCAAGAGCGTGGAGGATCTTTGAGGTAGGGGTTCTGTCTTTCCTGGTATGTTCCGGGGTTAGGCCCTGTGGATATTTTGTAAAGTTTCCATTGTTATTGCTATAATACTTATATGTAAATTCATATAGGTGTGATCTCCTATATGAATGTTGGCCTTCAATGGCGATTTTGGTGTGTTTCTAGTGTTCGTGTGATGCATGAAAAGTGTTCGATAAAATGCCTGTGTGGCATGCCTGCTACATGTTTGAGAAAATGCCTGTGCGCTGGGTTTATGAGTCCGTGAATTTATGCACACGAATTGCTTGGTTTTATACCCGTGAGGCTTTGCATGCTAAGTATTCGATGTTATGTCCGTGTGACTAAGTGTGGCTATGTGTGTTGTGTTCTTTGAACCCGGTGGGCGTGGAAGCCCGGGACTGTTCTTGGAACCCGGTGGGTGTGGAAGCCCTGGGAGTGTTCTTGGAACCCGGTGGGCGTGGAAGCCCGGGAGTGTTTATGTACCAGCCCGTGTATGATTGTATTTGTTGTTATAGCCGGTAATTATATCTGGTAGAATTATTGTATCACGACACAAGCACTTGTACACAAGGCATGTAGATATTAGGTGCATGGGATGGATTGGGGAGACATGATCCCTACCGGGCCGTGGTTGCTCACCCCTCCTACCATGTTGTTTTCTTTACAGGAACCTACAGGCGTTAGGTGGGAACACCAAGGTGGAAGTCCTCCTTGTGGCTTGCTCATCATTATTTTGGGTTGTCTTGCTTTTATTTTTGTAACTTTATAACCCCAGTGGGGAGATTGTAATGTGGAGTTCAATGTAATAAAAGTGTGTTTTGAACGTATTTGCTATGTTTGGACTCAATAAATATAAGGTTGTTCTCTGAATATAAAATGTGAGGTGTATGTTGTATTCTAACCCCTCTATCCAACTTGGGTAAAGGGAGGGTCACGTTCCGGTCTCCTCGGGTTGGAAATCCGGGCGTGACAATATGGTATCGGAGCATGGTCTAGTTGGCCTAGGGTATTGGGCGGACTTGGTTATCTTGAGTCCTTTGGAGGAGCCTGGAGGGACGTGCCTGATCAACATGGTCCTCTTGGAGCCTCTAAGGTGTACTTGAGGTAGTCCAGTCTTGTGGTAGGATTTGCATGCATTGGCATTAGGGCACTAGTTGCATTTCTTTGTGAATGTATGCTAAAGCGTGGATAAGATCATACGATTAAGTGAAATGTGCAACTCTGATTTGTTTAACAATGTGTCTTGAACCGTGCAATGTGATTGATGCAATGTATGTGTGTAATGTCATGTGATAGTGGAATTGATCGGTGGGGTAGAGGTAGTGACGCGATAGATTATAAAATTTGTTTTGACGTTTGTGCTTCTTACTTCGTGTAGTAAGAATGCCGCCGAGGAGAGTGACACGTGCGTCCGGGCAATGGGCGATGAGTCATCTGCCCATGAGGGTCCGGGTGCGGGACCGTCCGTTGGAGGGCATGCGTTGTTACCGGCACAGCTACAAGAAGGCATCCGGCGGAGGTACGAGAGCTACGGGAGGGACTCCGGCAGGACGTTCGGGAGGAGGTGCGCCGTGAGATGGCAGCACAACAAGTGGTGCCACCACCACCACCACCAGAGGAGAAGCGCCTTGTGAGCGTGAAGTTTCTCCGCGTGGTATACCAACTCGTGCGAGAGGATGATGTGGTGACACGGTTCCGGAAGGAACAACCTCCGCGATTTAAAGGGGGGGAGGACCCAGTGTTAGGCGAGCACCAGGCCGAGGTAGATCGAGCATGTGTTTTCCTTTCTCCTACCCCGGGAGGAGGATAAGGTGAGACCTGGCCATTCGGCAACTGGAAGGGGATGCTCTGGAGTGGTGGTTGAGTGTCGCGGGGAGCCGTGCGGTGCAGTTCATGCTTTGGGAGGAGTTTCTACAGCTCTTCCATGATGAGTTCTTCCCGGAATCTTTGAGATGGCAGAAGAGAGAGGAATTTGGCAGCCTGAAGCAAGGATCAAAGATGGTGCCCGAGTATGAGCGGGAGTTCCGGAGTTCGAGTAGGTTTGCCCCCGAGACGGTGGCAAAGGAGGACCTGAAGGCCCACAAGTTCACTCGGGTCTTAGGCCAGCCCTTAGGGAGAGGGTGGCGATTCTACGTTTGAGGACATACTGTTGAGGTCGTTGAGACAGCACGTATAGCCGAGAGGGAGCTGGAGGATGGGAGGCAGGTCCATCAGGGTCGTCGGTTGCAAGGTGGGTCGGCACGCGATTCGGGGTCTAAGAGGCCTAAGAGCGAGGAGAGAGATAGCAGTTCCTTCCGCGGCAGGGGACAGACATTGGTGAACCCAGGGAGGTCTAGCTTTGGCGGTGCGGCACAGGGCGGTCCAGCAGGGAGGTCTCCCCGGCGGTTATTCTTGCTATGGGGAGCAAGGCCACTTGAGGAAGGAGTGTCCAAAGAGGGACCGGAAATGCCATCGTTGTGGACGAGAGGGCCATCTGAGCCGGGTTTGCCGGAGTGGCAACAGGGGAGTTGGAGGCATGACATCCAGCACAAGGAGTGATGCCAGTTTTCGTGCACCAGCAGAGAGACCAGCTCGTCAGTGGCCGGCTAGTCAGGCAGGATCGAATCAGACCCGACCTCAGGGGAGGCCGGAGCGGCAGCAGACTGAAGCTGGAGGCAGCCTTGGCGGGAAGCGCCCAGCGAGTGAGCCGACCAGTGGCACGGGCCAAGGGAGGGTGTTTGTGCTGGAGGCGACGTACCCGGAGGAGGCTGAACTACCACCCCCACCAGCTGAGGGTGGAGCAGGACCATCGGTGGTTAGAGGTACCCTTTTGATCTCCCGTACATTAGCTTCTGTTCTTTTCGATACGGGTGCATCGTGTTCGTTTGTTGCTGAGCTTGTGATAGATAGCTTGGGGTTAGCTTGTGTGGAGGCAGCGAAGCCCCTAGTTGTTGAGTCTCCAGTGGGGGGTATGATTGAGGTGTGGCGTGTTTGCCGTGACTGTGTGTTAACCATAGGAGAGGTGGAGCTGCGTTTTGACTTGCATGTGATGCCTTTGCGTACGTTTGACCTGATCTTGGGTATGGATTGGCTTATGGCTTTCCAGGCCAAGATAGACTGTTATCGGCGGCGGGTATCCTTCGTGACACCTGCAGGGACCTCTTGCACCCTGCAGGGGGAGTGGGACTGTGAGGCGAGTCGGGCCGGGCCAGTGTTGGACCAGTGGGGTGCCATTACCCACAGGTTGGCAGCCCTGACCTTTGCTGAGGAGGGGAAGGTGGAAAAGAGGGTGTGGCCCGCTGTTGTGGACCAATTTCAGGATGTTTTTCCTGAAGTGTTGAGGAGTTTGCCACCTAAGAGGAGTGTGGAGTTCACCATTGAGTTGGTGCCGGGGACGGGTCCGATTTCCCAAGTAGCGTATCGTATGGGGCCAGCTGAGTTGAGGGAACTTCAGAGGCAAATCGAGGAGTTGGTGGGCCAGGGGTATATCAGACCGAGTACTTCACCTTGGGGTGCTCCGGTGCTCTTTGCTAAGAAGGCTGATGGCACACTTCGTCTCGCATCGACTATAGGAAGCCGAATTCGATGGATCGTGAAGAATAAGTACCCGTTGCCTCGGATAGATGACCTGTTTGACCAATTGAGTGGAGCCCGGTGGTTTTCCAAAATAGATTTACGGTCGGGGTATCATCGGTTGAGGGTTAGGGAGGGAGACATCCCTAAGACGGCCTTTCGGTGCGGTATGGGCACTACGAGTGGATAGTGATGCCTTTTGGGCTCACTAATGCGCCGGCGCGTATTTATGCATTTGATGAACCAAGTCTTTGCCCCATACTTAGACTCGTTCATGGTGGTGTTTATCGACGATATCTTGGTGTATTCCAAGACCGAGAAGGAGCATGTGGAGCACTTGGCAACAGTGTTGCAAACCTTGAGGGACCAAAGTTGTTTGCTAAGTTTAGCAAGTGTGAGTTTTGGCTGCAGGAGGTTCACTTTCTTGGCCACGTGGTGTCACCGAGGGAGTTAGGGTAGACCCAGCCAAGATTGAGGCGGTATCATCATGGGAGAGGCCAACCAATGTTTTCGAGATTCGTAGCTTTCTTGGTTTGGCAAGGCTATTATCACCGTTTTGTAGAGGGGTTCTCCCGTTTGGCGGCTCCTATGACGGCGTTGACTAGGAAAGGAGTGAAATTTGAGTGGACAGACAAGTGCCAGCAGGCGTTTGAGACTCTCAAAACCCGTTTGACCACTGCACCTGTGTTGAGGTTGCCTAGGGAGGATATTCCGTATGAGGTATACTGTGATGCGTCCAGGGTTGGTTTGGGGTGTGTGCTTATGCAGGAGCACAGTGTGGTCGCTTATGGGTCGAGGCAGCTGAAGCCTCATGAGCAGAATTATCCTACTCATGACCTTGAGTTAGCGGCTGTCATCTTCGCCCTGAAGAGTTGGCAGCACTACCTCTTGGGGGAAAAGTTTGTGGTGTTCTCAGATCACAAGAGCCTTCAGTACATCTTTACTCGAAGGACTTGAATTTGAGGCAAAGGAGATGGGTAGAGTATTTGCGACCTTTGACTTTACTCTTGCCTATACCCGGGCAAGGGTAATGTTGTAGCTGACGCGTTGAGCTAGGAGAGGGAAAGCTGAGGTGGCCGTGAGAGAGTGGAAGCTGATGGAGCAGTTGGCGATGTTGCGGCTGCAGCCTGTTGTTCGTGATGGTGGGACAATCCTGAGTCCTTTGGTGGTTGTGCCTGAGTTGTACCAGCGCGTCCGGGAGGGACAGCTGGGTGACATCGAGTGTGAGGTTCTCCGTGCCTGTATTGAGGCCGGGGAGCTATCGAGGACCGGACAGAGGGTCCTGAGCATGAGTTGTCGTTTCAAGGGCGGTTGGTCGTAGCTTCTTCCCTCGGGGATGAGGTGATGAGGGAGTTTCACCAATCTAGAGTTCTTGTGCATCCAGGGGGCACGAAGATGTACCATGCGCTTCGAGGACATTTTTGGTGGCCTAGGATGAAACGCGATGTGGCTGCCTTTGTTTCGCGGTGCCTCACGTGTCGGCGGGTGAAGGCGAGAACATCAGCGGCCGGCGGGCATGTTATGGCCGTTGCCCATAGCGGAGTGGAAGTGGGACCACATCGCGATGGACTTTGTGATCTGGTCTTCCACCCACCACCTGGGAGGAAGGATATGATTTGGGTGATTGTGGATTGACTCACAAAGTTGGCCCATTTCCTTGCTGTTCGCGAGCGGGACTCCATTGGGACCTTGAGTCGGCTATACATGAACGAGATTGTGAGACCGCATGGAGTACCATCATCGGTTGTCTCGACCGGGATTCGCGGTTCACTTCCCCGTTTCTGGACAGGTTTGCAGGCGGCTATGGGGACCAAGCTTCACTTGAGTACAGCCTTTCACCCCGAGACCGACGGTCAGACAGAGAGGACGAATCGGACGTTGGAGGACATGTTACGGGCCTGTGTGTTAGATTTTGGGGGTTCGTGGGCAACTCACCTTCCTTTGGTGGAGTTTGCCTACAATAACGATTATCAGGCATCCATTAGGATGGCTCCTTTTGAGGCGTTGTATGGGCGGCCGTGTCGATCACCTTTGTGTTGGACCAAGGTGGGGGAGACAGCTCTCTTGGGACCGCAGTTGGTTCAAGAGGCTACCGAAAAGGTTAAGTTGATTCGTCGGCGTTTGTTATCCGCTTAGAGTTGGCGAAATCTTATGCGGATCAGCGGCGGCGACCTTTGGAGTTTTGTTGGTGATCATGTGTTCCTTCGTGTCTCTCCACGTCGTGGACATCGACGGTTTGGGCGAGGTTCCAAGCTATCTCCGCGATTTATTGGTCCTTTTGAGATTCTGGATCATGTGGGGCCTGTGGCCTACCGGTTAGCGTTACCACCGCGGCCGAGTCGAGTGCACAACGTGTTTCACGTGTCCCGGTTGAGGAAGTATCACCCTGACCCCACTCATGTCATCGATTGGGGGACATTGGACATTGAGGATGACATGTCCGTTGTTGAGGCCCCTATCCGTTTCCTAGATCGGCGAGAGAAGCTTTTGCGTGGTCGTGCTATTCCTTTGGTTCGCGTCTTGTGGAAGCACCGTGGCATTGAGGAGGAGACATGGGAACGTGAGTCCGCGATGCGTGAGCAACACCCAAAGTTGTTCGAGGACGAACAATCTTAAGGGGGGGAGGTGGTCGTAGTGATGTGTTTTTTTTTATGGTTCATGCTTTGGTGTATTTGTATTTCTACTTGTAAACTGGTATTTTTATTGAGATGTGTTTTGAGATTGCAAAATGTGTTTGAGATGTCCTGTTATGTTGTATGATCCATCTTGGGCGTTGTGGCTGCTGTCTTGCAAATGGGCCGCATGTGTTTGTTTTCCTTGTATGTTGTTTCTTTTCGAGGACGAAAAGTCTTAAGGGGGAGAGGATGTAATGACCCGTGTTTTGGGTAGAACAAGGCTGGAACGAAGATGAACAATACCTTGGGCGAACGCTTGGGTCGAAAGGTGGAAGACCCGAAGATTTGGGTCGTAGGGTCGAAGACCGATGGTCGAAGTTCGAAGGTTTGAGGGTCGAAAGTTAGATCTTCGAGATAGATCTTCGAGGCCGCGTTTCCAGCTAATCTTCGAAGGAGTGTTTCTACGAGTCTTCGTGGCTTGGTTGTTAGAGAGTGTAATGAGCTCAAGGGGGAGCGTGTAGAGGCTGCGTGTGACAATGACCATGTTCGGATTGTGGGTATTTTGTCCTGTGTGGAAGCGGAGTGGTTAGTTCATGTTTTATTTATCAAAACTACGTCATTTTGATGGTGTGTTTCATTTATCAAAACTACGTCGTTTTGATGGTGTGTTTTATTTATCAAAACTACGTCGTTTTGATGGTGGGATTTCATTTATCAAAACTACGTCGTTTTGATGGTGGGATTTCATTTATCAAAACTACGTCGTTTTGATAAGTGAGGTCTATATAAAGAGGAGCTCTCTTTATTTTAGGTTTAGGGTTTTTGTTGTCAGCCGCCGCAGCTGTCACAGAGAGAGAGAGAGGGAGATTGAGAGAGAGGGCTCCAGTTCGTGGCTGTCATTGTCATTCCCGTGGTTGGACGGCATTAAGCGTGGAGGCAAGAGCGTGGAGGATCTTTGAGGTAGGGGTTCTATCTTTCCTGGTATGTTCCGGGGTTAGGCCCTGTGGATATTTTGTAAAGTTTCCATTGTTATTGCTATAATACTTATATGTAAATTCATATAGGTGTGATCTCCTATATGAATGTTGGCCTTCAATGGCGATTTTGGTGTGTTTCTAGTGTTCGTGTGATGCATGAAAAGTGTTCGATAAAATGCCTGTGTGGCATGCCTGCTACATGTTTGAGAAAATGCCTGTGCGGCTGGGTTTATGAGTCTGTGAATTTATGCACACGAATTGCTTGGTTTTATACCTGTGAGGCTTTGCATGCTAAGTGTTCGATGTTATGTCTGTGTGACTAAGTGTGGCTATGTGTGCTGTGTTCTTGGAACCCGGTGGCTGTGGAAGCCCGGGACTGTTCTTGGAACCCGGTGGCTGTGGAAGCCCGGGACTGTTCTTGGAACCCGATGGCTGTGGAAGCCCGGGAGTGTTTATGTACCAGCCCGTGTATGATTGTATTTGCTGTTATAGCCGGTAATTATATCTGGTAGAATAATTGTAGCACGACACAGCACTTGTACACAAGGCATGTAGATATTAGGTGCATGGGATGGGTTGGGGAGACATGATCCCTACCGACCGTGGTTGCTCACCCCTCCTACCATGTTGTTTTCTTTACAGGAACCTACAGGCGTTAGGTGGGAACACCAAGGTGGAAGTCCTCCTTGTGGCTTGCTCATCATTATTTTGGGTTGTGCTGCTTTTCTTTTTGTAACTTTGTAACCCCAGTGGGGAGATTGTAATGTGGAGTTCAATGTAATAAAAGTGTGTTTTGAACGTATTTGCTATGTTTGGACTCAATAAATATAAGGTTGTTCTCTGAATATAAAATGTGAGGTGTATGTTGTATTCTAACCCCTCTATCCAACTTGGGTAAAGGGAGGGTCACGTTCCGGTCTCCTCGGGTTGGAAATCCGGGGCGTGACAGTCCCATACCTCTTTAGCAGTCTCAAGATCTTGTACATCCGTGAACATGTCATCATCGAGTGCAAAGAAAAGTATGGCTTTTGCCTTGAAGCCGAGCTTTACTTTCCTCTGCTCCACCTTAGACCAACTGTCTGGGTCTTTCGCCATTAGCCGACCTCTCTGCATACTCTTTGGTGTGAAAGGTCCGTTCTTTCTCGTTTCCCAGAGATAGGTGTCGAGCATGTCTAGTTGTATGATAACTTGCATTTTATGCCATTATTCTAGTGTTTATTTAGGATGTTTAAGAGCATGATTAGAGCCTTATTGCTTCATATATCATATATATTTGCTCTAACCCCTAGGAAGATGCTATTTGCAAATACATGCGTTTTTAAGCTGTTTTGGCAGATTTTGGAGCTCAATTTTGATATAGTAGATGGCCTCAAACAATTAGTGTGCAAGAACAAACATTGCTTAGAATGATGTCCTCTACCTACCACAGAAATTTCAGAGCATTTGGAGCTGCACGTGAATTCACCCATTTCACGTGCAAGCATATTTTTGCTTCTCAGGCCTCTACAGGATGCAAGGAAGCTTGGGGACAAGTTTGAGCTGATTTGGAGCTGTACGTGAATTCATCATATCACGTGCAAACTGACGTGCAGAGATATTTTTGGACCGATCCTATCGATTTTCCATGCTGATCATTTGTTCTTGAAGGCCCATGTCCAAATTGTGGATGGAAGATAGAGATTTTAAAGTATGGAGTGTCACTTATCAAAACTACGTCGTTTTGATAGATGGGCTAGGGTACACACCTCAAGGCCCATCCAACCTCTATAAATAGAGGCTCCACGCCCCATGCTATAATACCTAGACCCCCCTACACGTTTTTAGAGAGAGAGAGAGAGAGGCTTCATGACTTGGAGGCTGCTCCTTGACCTAGGAGAGCAGCCGTCGCAGTCACTCGTCGCGGATTTTGGAGCCTGGATTTGAAGCCTTGTTGCGCGCGTGGATTAGAAGAAGATGTTTAGCTTTACTGCTATGGTTTTGCTTGTAATCATGCGTGAGTAGTTCTTATAATCTAGGGGAGCAATGTAGCCCCCTTGTTGCTTTCTTTGTGTTTATGAATATTGGGTTTAGATGATTGAGTTTTGCATGTTTTATGAATCTGTTCTTAATTTCTATCTTTGGATGTACACCTTGGTATTCTTAGCCCTAGTCTGGGGCGGATTGAGATTCATAACTTATTTGTAATTGGTGTGATCATTATCCTTTTGCAAGTATGATTTATTGGCTTTGCATGTTTGTGTGTTTAGATGACCATTCTGGCACACAACTCTTAAAAGGACCTCAATGACCATTTATTGTCCTTGGCTTATGTTTAGCATGTTTTCAATCAGACAACCCTAATACCATGAACCAGTAGAGATAACATAGGGAGGTGAAATTGTGACCCTAGATGCCTTAATCCTTGATTCTAAATCCAACGTTTTTAGTTATTTCAATTGCAATTCTGTTTTCAGTAAAGTAATTTTAAAACACAATTTTGTTTGCCAAGACATTGTTTTAAGCAAGATTAATTTGGTGATTTGAGTTAAAGCTAGATAACTTGGTAATCTCTGTGGGATCGACCCCTTTCTTGTCGTTATTCTATTTAGCATTAGTTAAAGGAATTAAAATTTTGAGAAAGGATTTAAATGACAATAGCTTAACCCTCACTTGGGTTTCGCTCACGAAATACCCGTTTGTCATTGTACTCTCATTCTCGCTTTCCATTTGGAAAAGCACGCGGGTGTGCACATAGGTACTTGGGAGGATGAGCCAGGCAAAACATTATAGAAGTCTTCTTGTTCTTTCTTATTGCTGCTGGTACTCGGTTCTTCCTGCTTCTGGTCTCCAGTCGCTCCTTCCTCTGGAACACGACTGGCTTCAAGTTCCTTAATAGGAACTGAAGTTTGCTCGGGAGCTGGAGCTGCACTGCTGGAATCCATGTCGGCCAATAGGGATCTCTACAGAGTTGTAGAACTTGCTCTGATACCAATTCTAGGTCCCAAAGTGAGTCTAGAGGGGGGGGGGGGGGGGTGAATAGACTTTCTTCGTTTGCGGAAGCTAGGCTGTTAGCTGGTTTTGGATTCCTCTACAGATCACTATGATGGAAGTATTTATGGAGAAGATGACAGGAGTTTTGTGAGCGATAACGTGAGTGATGATGAACTATCAGACAAAACTGAGAAGAGAGTAAATGCTCTTTTCTCCATAGATCTCAGTTATGAAAGTGATGGTATATGATAGATCGATGTATGGAAAACAACGCAGAGATTAGACTTAATGGAAGTGCTAGATCTTTGATGAACAAAAGATTCTTGAATAATCAGATGGATTACTCTCTTGTTCTTGATTCACCGTGGCGCATAGCACTTTTTCAATTTCTCTCCAAGTCTCTCTCTTTCTTGTGTTGGAAAACCTTATCTTCTTAGTTCGCCGAGGATTCCTTTTCATCTATGTCCGTCGGAACCAATTTCTTGTGTTCGTGTGTTTCCTTCTTTCGAGAGAGAGGTTAAACTCTTGATTTTGTCGTTAAGTGCATGAGAGATATATTTTTAAGATAAAGTGCTCATGCACCTAGATGTCCATCCCGACAGACTAACTTCCCGGCACTGAAAATGCGAAATGTCAGGGGATGGGTTGATCTGCTTTGATTTGAAGATCAGATGCCCATACTGCGTATTTGGCATGCAGTCGATCTTGGCCGTTCATCCGTGGATGGTAGTTGGCAGCAATTAATGTGTCATTAATGCGCTCAACTGCTCGGGATGGCGCAGACTTGCTGTACAAACCCTAGCTGATAATATCGCTAAGTGGTTGTGTTTAGGGTTGTAAGTTTGTCTCGTAGGGAGATGCCTCGTAGGTTCGGTGACTCGAAGATTTCAGTTAGCACCTATAGAAAGTTGCAAAGTTTTGCTTCAGGCTTTATGGTGTTTCTGTGAGTCTACGACTCACATCTTCGAGTCTTCGAGGCTAGAGGTCATGTTGGATTAGCCTTTTATGTTACTCTGTTAACTAAAGTCTACAACTTTGCGTGTCTACGACTCTACGAGTTTGCGACTCTTCGAATAACGCTTAGAGAGACTTCTTCGAGTTCAGCTAATCTACCTGTTATTGTAGCTACGAGTCTACGACTGTAGTTCTGTGGGTCTACAACCTTCAGATCTCTCAGTTTACTATATTTGACCAAGTGGCCTGAAAATCTTCGACTCTACGAGTCTTCAACTTCGCTTTTCTTCCTTAGTCTTTCACAGAGGCTCATAACCGAGTTCCTGTATAGCTGCGACCCTTTAGCTACAACTCTCCGCCATCGATCTCCGAGTCTGGAAGTGTGGCAATTTCTCTATAGTGACTACGTCCCTTGAGTCTACGAGTCTATGACTCTACGACCCTTGAGTTACAGTTTCATTTGTTTGCCAGTCTTTATAGCATCGACTCTGCGACCTTCAACCTACGAGTCTACGAGTCCAGTTTTCTTAACCGTGTACGACGGCTTCGACTCTACGACTTTCAATCTACGAATCTACGAGTCCGGTTTTCTTTACACTGTTTGAAGGCTTCGACTCTGCGACTTTCGATCTACGAGTCTACGAGTCCTATTTTCTTAACGGTGTTCGAAGGTTTCGACCCTACGACTCTACGAGTCTTCGAGTCTAGTGATAATTGAAGTTCGTTAATTGACTTAAGTATTTATGGGGACTCTACGAGTCTACGAGTCTATGAGTCATTTAGCTTTGGTTACTGTTCTTAACACTTCTTCGACTCTACGAGTCTCCGAGCTTATTGACACTTACAGTAACTCTCTTTTCCGTACTGTGACTCTACGACCTTCGACCCTAGATCTACGAGTCGCCACTGTTTCGCCTTGAGTCTCCGAGCTTATTGAAGTTCTGTCACTGTTTCGCCTTGAGTCTCCAGACTCTATGAGTCTACGAGTCTCTTGCCAATACATCCTATGATAGTTTCACTTCTATGAACTTCGACTCTTTGACCCTACGACCTTCGGTTCTACGAGTCTCCAAACTTAGACTATATTTTGGCAGCTTCATCAAATCCTATATTTCAAACAGACCCTATTCCACAACATGATGCATAAAGAAGTCGAGGTCTATGTGGATGATATGATAGCTAAATCGTGGAGCACTGAAGATCACATTGAAGTACTCCGCAAGCTCTTCAACAGGCTACGGAAATATCAACTCAAATTGAATCCCGAAAAATGCACCTTTGGAGCCATGTCGGGAAAACTGTTAGGCTTCATCGTGAGCCAACAAGGAGTGGAAATTGATCCGGATAAAGTTCAAGCTATCCAAGAGATGCCCCCACCACGAACCATCAAGGAGGTTAGAGGATTCCTCAGGCGATTGAATTACATTGCTCGATTCATTTCACAATTAACAGCCACATGTGAACCAATTTTCAAGACTTTACGGAAGAACAATCCAGAAATTTGGAATGACAAATGTCAAGAAGCTTTTGACAGGATCAAACAATATCTGTCCAATCCACCTGTTTTGGTCCCACCAGTACCAGACAGACCTTTGATCTTATACTTGACTGTCCAAGGGTCCTCAATGGGTTGTGTCTTGGGGCAACATGATTCTATAGGCAAGAAGGAGCAGGCCATTTATTATCTGAGCAAGAAGTTCACCATCAATGAAACGAATTACACACCATTGGAAAAGACATGTTGTGCCCTTGTTTGGATAACAAGACGATTGAGGCAATACACTCTTTATCATACAACATGGCTGATTTCGAGGCATGATTCGCTCAAGTACCTTTTAGAAAAACCATCCATTTCTGGAAGAATCGCCAAATGGCAGCTGATCTTATCGGAGTATGATATCATCTACGTGCCTCAAAAAGCTATAAAAGGAAGTGCAATAGCTGATTACTTGGCAGACAGAGCGCTAGAAGACTATGAGCCTATGACTATCGGCTTTCCAGATGAGCACATTAACATCATTACAGCCGAAGTATCAGACATATGGACGATATGGTTTGCCTCCAGTCTCTTAGGTCACGGTGTTGGGGCCATCTGGATATCCCCAAAAGGCGAACATTTCCCCATGGCGGCAAAGCTAACCTTCCCTTGTACAAACAATGTAGCAGAATATGAGGCTTGTGTGATGGGACTTCAAGAAGCAACTAACAAAGGAATCAAAAAATTACGAGTGTTTGGCGATTCCGCACTTATCATATTTCAAGTGAAGGGAGAATGGGAGACTCAAAGCCACAAATTAATCCCGTATCGGAAGCACGTTACGGAGTTAGTCGAGCAATTCGAAGACATCACATTCGAGCATAGGCCCAGGGAGTACAATCAGATTCCTGATGCGCTCGCCACTCTAGCCTCCCTCCTGCGACTAGACACAAAGTTGAAAGTCTAGTCTTTTGATATCCGTATACAAGATGCTCTTGCACATTGCATGGCCATTGAAGGAAATATTGAAGAAAAACCTTGGTTTGATGACGTCAAACGATATTTTCTTAAGCAAGAATACCCAAGAGAGGCCTCGAGTCCGATAAAAGAAATATCCGAAGGTCAGCGTCTAACTACTACCTTGATGGTCCCATTCTATATAAGAGAAACCATGACATGGTGTTATTGCGGTGTGTGGCAAAAGAAGAGTCGAAACAGGATAATGAAAGAAGTGCACGAAGGAGAATGCGGTTCACACGCAAATGGACATGCATTAACAAGGCAAATCATGTGAATGGGCTATTATTGGGTAACCATGGAGAAAGATTTTATTGAATATGTGCGCAAATGCCTCAAGTGTCAGATTTATGACGATAAAATCAAGTACCGCCATCCAGGATCGCATGTGATGGTGTCCCCGTGGTCGTTTTCACTTTGGGGCATCGACGTTATCGGACCAATCTCGCCAAAAGCTTCCAATGGTCACCGCTTCATCTTAGTGGCCATCGATTACTTTACCAAGTGGGTAGAAGCAACGTCATATGACAACGTCACACAAGCTGTGGTCCTTCGCTTTATGCGGAACAACATCATATGTCGATATGGGCTCCCCGAGCAAATCATAACAGACAACACCGCCAATCCGAACAGTTGGATGATGGGTAAATTGTGCGAAACGTAAAAAATTCAACACCGCAACTCGACTCCCTATTGCCCAAAGATGAATGGAGCAATGAAAGAAGCCAATAAGAACATCAAGAACATTATCGGAAAGATGACCGAGACATACAAAGATTGGCATGAGAAGCTACCATATGCTTTGCATGCTTATCGTACCTCCGTGCGAACATCAATTGGGGCAACTCCGTTTTCTTTGGTTTATGGTATGGAGGCAATCTTACCTGTCGAAGTAGAGATACCTTCCCTCTGAGTACTCAAGGATACTCAGCTCAAAGAAGCAGAATGGGCCCAAAGTCGTTATGAGCAGTTGAATTTAATTGTGGGCAACCGCTTGGAAGTTGTTTGCAGAGGACAGCTATATCAACAGAGAATGATGAACAACTACAACAAAAAGGTGAAGCCCAGAAGCTTTCAAGCAGGTGACCTCGTCCTCAAGGAGATTTTACCAATTCAACATGACCATAGAGGCAAGTGGACTCCTAATTATGAAGGCCCATATGTGGTGAAAAAAACATTCTCGGGAGGTGCCTTAATCCTTGCCAGGAATAGATGGGGATGAACTCCCTAACCCGGTGAATAGCGATGCGGTGAAAAAGTTTTATGCTTAACTCTCATACCTCGCAACAAGATTCTCATCCCCGCAATGAGCGGACTTGGCAAATACCCGAAAGGGCACCAAGGGTAAAATACAAAGCTCCAACAAAAGACAAAGAAGCAAGCAAAGGCGGACTTGGTGAAAACCCAAAAGGGCACCAAGGGTAAAATACAAAGCCAACGACAAATCCTGAAGGGTGAAAGCAGTTAGAATCCGAGGATCAGGACCACCTAAAATAGGGTCCTTTGCAAACAAGTGGAAATAGCGTTACTTAAAGACAACAAGTAAACGGTGGAAGACCTGGTCAAACCTAAGGCACGCTCGAATCCAATTTATATATTATGTTTTTTAAAGACTTGTAATTCTGTTTATCAGATTATAACAATAGGACACTTTTTATGATATAAATATGTTTTGTGGAATCAAACCAGTAAAATCCTGTTTTATATCCTTAATCATATTTTATCATTGTCATTTTACATTTAAGTAAAATATCTTAAATCCCCAGTAGGCTCTTTTGGCATTACCTTATGAGTATGGTCAAGCTCAAAAACCTTAAACAAGTTAATCCCCCAACTCAGAGTACCCATATCTCCATAGAATATCACTATCCTCAGAGAAGCCGTCAAGTCAAGCTCCTCAATGCGGCAAAGCTAAATTAAACAGACCCTTCATCCATAAAAAGGGAGCTCCCCAGCAAAGATAGAGTGGACTCCCCAGCCAGAGAGAAAATTGTTCCCCAACAAGTGGAATGTTAGCCAACCTCTCTAACAGCATTAAGATAAATCTCCAGCCCTTGCCAAAACGTCACATTGCATTCGATGCATACATCGCATTGCATCATATTTCACCACAAGTTGAGGTTTATGTATCCCCACATACAGTACTGCATTCCATGCATCATTTGCATACATTCAGCATACCACCTAATTTCAGGAATGTTATCACCTCTGAAGATACTGAGAGCTCATACTCAGCAAGCTTCTCATCAAGCTATCTTAGCTTTGTTTGTTCAACTATACAAATCTTTCTTTGCAATTTCACTAAGCTTTAAACGCATCCTTTTGGAACGTGAATAAACTTTTTCCCTTTTTGGGTCACCTCGTAGAGCGATCTCCTTGAGTGAACTCATAGAGGGAGCCCAGATTGGGTTACTTCCCAAGCTCACCAATTCCCCAAAGCATTTCCCTCAAATACCAATTGATGTCTCCAACAAGTCTTTCCAGTTTAAGCCTATCATTCTTGTGGGCTTTTCCATTTTCAATTCAAGCCTATCGTTGTCGTGAGCTTTCCATTTTCAATTTCACCTATCGTTCTTTGTGGGCCTTTCCCTTTTCAATTCAAGCCTATCGTTCTTGTGGGCTTTTCCGTTTTCAATTCAAGCCTATCGTTATTGTGGGCTTTCCACTTTCAATTTGAGCCTATCATTGCTGTGGGCCTTTCAATTTTTAGTTCATGCCTGTCGTTGCTATGGACCTTTCCATTTCCAAATCAAGCCTATCGTTGTTGTGGGCCTTTCCTTTTTCAATTCAAGCCTATTGTTGTTGTGGGCTTTTCCATTTTCAATTCAAGCCTATCGTTCTTATGGGCTTTTCATTTTCAATTCGAGCGGCTATCTTGTGGGCCTTTCAATTTTCGGTTCAAGCCTATCATTGCTTGTGGGCTTTTCATTTTTCGGTTCAAGCCTATCATTGCTTGTGGGCTTTTCATTTTTAACCCAAGTCTATTGTTGCCGTAGGCTTTCTCTTTTCAGTTCAAGCCTGTCATTGTTGTAGGCTTTCAATCTCCAGTATCTTTACATCGTAGGCGGCCTTAGATGCCTCATCAAAGTATTATCCAAGTCCACCGACCTGTGAAGCCCTTTTGCCTCTCAGGGACAGACCCAACCGTTGCATTCTACTCTTCCTTTGTGCTAGGTAAGTCGGGTAAGTGCTCCAACCCGTCCACAATGACTCCCTTTTATCTTTGTACGCTGTTTGTATACAAATAGTGCACAAAGAGGGGCAGCTGTTGGACTCCATTTTGTCCAAGTTGGACATACTAACCCCATTTGGTGTATATACCTTTTTGCCCATGCCATATACCTTGTTGAACAGGTCCTTAGAGATTCCCCGCGATTTGCATAAGATGGATGCATTGACGCAAACCGGGAAGCCCAAAATGGATGACAATTGCTACAAGTCCCCGAAGTACCCCAAGACCAATACCATGGGATAGAGGAGGAAATTTAGAGGATAACGCACTTGACCGAGCTCAATACAAATTTAAAATGAAGAAGTTATGGCCAAAACAACTTTCGTTGGAAAAAGTCAGACTTGCCAAAAGATGGTCAATGCCCCTGGTCAAACTGCCCGAAAAAGTGATCATGCGAAACTCTCCAAAATGTCTATTTAGGCGAATACGGGTCTTCCCAAACAATCCCTAAAAGGTCATCCAGCTTTGTATTTTGGGTGAGGGTAAAAAGGTAATTAAAAGTTTAAAAAAAACTTCGGGGGTTGACCGTTGACTATTGACCGTTGACCGTTGACCTTTGACCTACCGACACTTTGACCCATTGACCTTCGAAGCCTCGAAGCCTCGAAGCCTCGAAGCCCCGAAGCCTCGAAGCCCCAAAGCCTCGAAGCATCGAAGCCCTGAAGCCTCGAAGCCTCGAAGACTCAAAGCCTCAAAGCCTCGAAGCATCGAAGCCCTGAAGCCTCGAAGCCTCAAAGCCTTGAAGCATCGGAGATTCAGAGCCTCGAAGCCTGTAAACCTCCGACCTGCCGACACTCCATCCTTCGACCCTTCGACCCTTGACCTTCAAACCCTGTGAGCCTTCGACCCTTCGACCCTGCCGACCTTTGACCTACCGACACTTTGACCCATGGACCTTCGACCCTTTGACCTTCGCCCTTTTTTATCTTCGACCCATTGACCGTTGACCTTCGACCTGCCGACACTTCAACCTGTTGACCATTGACTTTCGACCCACCGAAGCTTCGACCCTTGCCAACATTTCGACCCTTTGACGTTTGACCTTCACTGTTTGGCCCCTCTCGCTGGCTTTCCCGCTAGCTGCTCACGGGATGTGTTTTTATTTGCTGGCAATTGTCAAAGATGCTTTTCAATGCCTGTCAGATGCATGTGCTCACAAAAGAACAAAAAGGCAATCACAAGCTGCCCCGTTTTACGCACAGGCCGTCCAACCACCAGACAAAGCATAGAATCTGGAAATTAATAATGCTGGGATTCATAATACACCCAACAAAGCATTAAATGCAGCAATTAATGAGATGCAGCCAAATCTATTTAAAACCAGTATCCTCTCCAACGAAAAACAGGATGGTTACGCCCAGAAAGAGAGAAGAACACCCAGATTACGCCCAAGCTTCTTCCCTGCGCAAAAAAGAGAGAGAGAAAACACCCAGAGTTCAGAAATTTCCCTATCTCCAGATTCAAGCCAAGAAAAAAAAAACAGAGAACCCCCAGAAAAAGGGGAAAAGAAGAGAGCACCCAGATTTTCGCCCAACTCGCTCCCTTTCCTAAAACCAAAATCGCCCCTCTTTCCCTCTTTCTTGTTTCAGCTCTCTTTTTCCCAGAAAACGAAAAAACACAAAAATAACCCAGTTCTGCCCCCTTCCTCTTACGTTTTCATAAAAAAAAAAAACAATTCTTCTTCATTTCCCTATTTCTTACGCCCACCTTCATTATCCCCAGTCACCAAAAATCTCAAACCCAAAAAATACATCACTCCAGTCCTCCAAATACTAGGAAATCTTTTTCACAAATCTCATTGCCGGATTTGTTGGTTCAATTGGAGCAGACGACTATAGGCGTGGACGGGATTCACGCGATAGTCCCGGTGTTCGAAGCTCTAAAGTCGGTTCTATAATCCTAGTCGATTTCTGTCATTTATTATTTCTTAGCTTATTTATCTTTATATTAGATGTAATTCTTAGTCTTTTCTTGTATATTTTCTTTCTTTTTTTAGTTGTTGTTCTGTGTTGTATTTCCCTTGTATTTCGTTTTTTTTCTGTATATATTGTATGCTGTAACATCTAAAGAATAGTAGTGAAAAAAAGAGAGAGCAAAGAGAGAAAAAAAGGGACTGATATGAAAAAGGAAAAGAAAAAAAAAGAAAAAAAGAGAAGAGAGAGAGTGGTCTTAATTGTTGTCATTTTTTTTTATTTTTTCGAATACCACATGCACACATTTCACATTTATTTTGGCATGTGTACGACAATCAAAAAACTCAAATATGCATGTGTAGATTTAGTTTCATTTCTGTCAAAAAATGTGTCTTCCAAACAAAAACAAAAACAAAACGTTTTTTTAACAAAACACAAAAACCAAAAAATATTTTCTAACCCAAAAATCAAAAAAAATTGAAAATAAAAAAAAACATATTTCCATTTTAGGACTTCAATTTCCAAAATAAAACCGAAAACCAAAACTAACCCCTAGGATCTCATTTTCTACTTCAAACAAAAACTCAAAACTTTTAGGATTCGCTTTAGAAATTTAGGGTAAATCCATTTTAACCACGACTTGAATAAATAACTTAGCTGAATAAAAATTATAGAATTTTTAGGAAACTTAACCCCATCATAGCAGTGCGAATAAAATAGAAAACCTCCTCCTTCGAAAATAGATACCGAAAGGGCGCTGTAGGGGTGCTAATCCTTCCCTACACGTAACTAACACCCGAACCCTTCTCTGATAATGTAGACCACACCTTTAAACTACTGAAAGTAGAAGGTATCCAACTGTACCCCAAAAATAGTTGGTGGCAACTCTAAATTTTCTCACCATTGGTCTTGTTTGAGCTCACCCCAAACAGGCCCGGATTAAAAACCAGGTGATGACAGTTATCACTTACTCTCTACCACTTGGTCCATGAAAAGAGAATTAAAACATATCTTAAATCCATTTGCTCCATGGGAATTAAGATTTACTAATAAAGTGATATCAATCAATCGAAATCAATACAAGTTTGGTC
This sequence comes from Taxillus chinensis, assembly GCA_023512835.1. NCBI lineage: Eukaryota > Viridiplantae > Streptophyta > Magnoliopsida > Santalales > Loranthaceae > Taxillus > Taxillus chinensis. Next base: position 39,913,387 of record CM042092.1, on the reverse strand, counting down.
CACTTTGCAAGTTTCAACCTAAAATACCAGAATCTACCTCAGACTAAGGCTAATATAAAATTGATTCATGCATAAAATCAATACAATCAAAACATGGTATTTTAATCAAAAATAAAATCCAAGAGTCTCACAACTCAACATCCAACACAACGTGATCAAAGGGGCTACATCTCTCCCCAGAAAAGAGAATTTAGTCGGACATAATAAAATAGAGAATTATATAAACCAAAACCAACATACTAGAACAATAGAAGAAATAAGTCTCTGAGCTCCACCGTCTTCCAAACTGGAGGAACAATCTTCAAATCTACCCCAAGAGACCTCTCTCCACGTTTTTCCCAGCCTCCTCTATCATTTGCCTCCTCCTCTATTTATAGATATCCACTAAAGTAACCCTAAGCCGTGTTTACATGTGAAATCCCCTTTTTGACCTTCATTAAAAATCTCCAAGTCAAACTTAAGATAAACAATGTCGTTTTGGAGCAGACTAAGAGTGCACGTGTCCACAGATTTTCCAATAATAAACACTTATTTCTAGACACGTGCAAAAACAAAAGATGTTTAAAATCTTATTTTCTTCTACTTCTCATGAGCACGTGTCCACAAATACACCAACACTGGACACGTGCATTGGACTTTCTAACTGTGCAATGCCATAAGTGCCTCAAATATCAGTGTCTTCATGAACAGCCTTGAACGTGTCCAACCTCTATTCACGTGCAATGGAAACAATCCACTCGCGTAAGACCAAAGTTGCAAGTAATGTCTTTCCCTTCATTCTCGGAGCCGCACGTGTCCAATATCACCACATACACTGGACATGTCCACTGGACACATGCACATTGGAACGCTTCATGCTTGCTCTCTAACATCTTTAGGTACCTTGATCATCCTTGCTTTGCATTCTTCAGCTCCATTATCCTAGATAAACCTACAAAACAAAGCAAAACACACACAAAACCAAACAAGCATAATATCTCCTAAAATAATACTAAAACTCACATTCGAGCACAAAAAGACATGCAAACTAGGAGATAAAACATACATAAATGTAAGACATAAATTCTATATGTCACCTGCTCCATCATAAAGTTGAGGATGTTGTTTCAGTCTTTATCCACCTTTATGAAGGACTTAATGAAGAAGCAGATAAAAGCTCTGCAGCTATCTCTATCGGGCTGTTGGGACACATTCTTCTTACTCCAGATTGCTGCTTTCAGCTTTTCAGTAGGAGCCAAAGGAGTTTGACCCATTTCTTCATAAAGCTTGGACTATTTTACTACTTCTGTTATTCGAAGCCTTAAAGGTTCCAATTGATTCTTTCTTATTTTGTTTTCCACAACCTAATAAGAATCAATTAGGAGCATCTACTTTCAGGGGATTAGAAAGACAATAAGCATGAAATGCGGCGTTTTGACTCGGTACGGAATAAGGACAAAGGTAAGATTTCTCCAAGGTTTGCTGTCCTCAGCAATTCCGTCAATGAAGGTCCGAATGTGGGTTATATCTAGAAGATAACCCTCAAACCAACATGGCAAGACGTCAGAAAAGTGACCTTCCTGGTACAAAGATGGAAATAGCCTCATCTCCATCTTTACCGCCCAAGAGAAGTTGTCTATAACATCAATGGTAAATAGGCCCTTCTTAGAACGTAAAGTTTGTATATCTTGAGGTGAGAAGGTAGAGATATCTATTAGAAACCTTCGCTTGACAGTAGAAGAGGCATACTATGCCATTGCATTATAAACACTTCCATCCGCATCAAAAGGATCAAGAGCCATGCATGATGGGAGGAAGGTGACACCCTTAGATGGAGAAGTCAAAGGAGGAGTTGCGCTTGAGGAGCTAGGCTGAGAGAAGCGGCTACGTTTGGGGATAGGAACTCCCGGGAGGAAGTGAAAGTGTAGTGCGTAGAGGAGTTGGGCACCGAGAGCATCTACCTTAACGGCGATGACAGCAATTTGGGCGCTTTGGGCTTGAGCATGGCAATCTAGCTGGGCAAAGAGCACAACGTCAGAATGGCCTCCATACATCTGTAGCGACCCTGGATGGACTTCAACTTATATTCCTTCCCTTTGTAAGTGCAGCCCATGGAAGCTGCCATTTGTTCTAGGTCCAATCGCTGATGAGGACCGAAGGGGAGATAGAGAGCTGCACGAAGGACGTTCGGGGTGATGACAATTGATTCACCCCAGACGGTGGATCGAATGGAGTCAATGGTGCAGCAGATGTTGCGGTAGTACTCAGCGATGTCGTCGATAAGGAGATTGATGGGATTAGAGACCAGGTTTAACAAACAGCTGGCTCCAAGTAAAGGACGTAGTTCCAGGAACCATGCCGGAGGATCAGAAACAAAATTCCAATTAACCAGATGGCTTGGATTGACGCAAGAGAGAGCGGTTTTGGGTGCCATTTGAATTGGATTCAAAGAAAGGAAAGAAAATTTAGGGTTTTGAGAAGATGAAAAGCGACTATGAAATGTGAGAGTGATTTAGTGGCTTATGATATATATAGCGGGTCAGTAGATGCCGGCGGGTCTAGGGTTTAAGCGAAATGCACAGTGAACTGCCTGACAATCTGATGTCATTAGACTTGATAGTTGAGCGTCTCCGAGTAAAGAGATGACATGGAGGCAGCAGAACCAAGCATTTATGACCGTTGTATGCCGTCTTCCGGAAAATGAAGTGACTAATTGCCCAGCTCGAGACATGCATTTAATGGACCATCATTATCCCTCTTCAAAAATATGCGATGTAAGATAATACTTGGTCTATCGCGATTTGAGAGTTCCAAGAGTCAGGAGGAAAGGAACCGACTATCATCCGAGGTAAAGATAATCCGTAGAAGAATATCCGGATGAAAAACAGACTGAGTCTGTAAAAATAGGTGTTGTATGAGAGAAGTAGATTTCTTTGCTGTCTTGAAGTCAAATAGAAAAGAAGTACTACAACACTTCAAATCCGAGACATCAGACAAGATATATATTGGTGAAATGCAAAAAAATCTAAACATGTAGCTTCACAAAGATAAACTAAAAGAACATAAGACTTAACAGGTTGGGATTAGTACGAATATAGGATAAATAAACAAAATTCAGCATAATCCGAACTAATAAAAAACAATCAGAACTTATGCATTAAAAATGAAGCGAGACACATACATACGAGTTAAGGATCATTTTTACTGAAATCAATGCATATGACAGATAACAAACACATAAGTTCATATTGGTCAACATAGCAAAACCTTCATGTTGAGAGACATAGCTATGATTAATTAAATCTATATGATTTGTCTAACTGAAGATTCATGAGTGATAATGGATTAAAGAATACAAGCCAAGAACAATCAATTGATTATCATATTAAGATGCACAGTTGAAGAAACAAAAACATGCAATCATGCCACAATTCTGATTCAACAATGCGTGTCCAGTCAAATCTAAAAGTGAGAGTTTATAGGGAGAGTATCTGAAACATATCACGGGGGTATTACAGAAGTAATAGATGAAGCATTTGCTCCCCTTTAAATCGTGCGATCCTCTTGAGAAAAACTCTCCCTTAGATAGCCAGGAAAGAAGTCACGAGACATATAAGGGAGGTATTACTTGGGTAATAGATAAAGCATTTTCTCCCCCTTAGACCATGCGATCCTCTCGATGGATATTTCCTGCTTAATATTTAGATCTTGAGAAATTGCTGTCTATCTATGAGGAAACTCCACTTCAAAAGCTGATCAAACTGCAACGGAATCTACTTTTCTCTTACAACACCTGTTTCTATGAACTCAGTATGTTTTTCATTCGGATATTCTTCTACGGATTATCTTTACCTCGGATTGAAAGTCGATTCAATTCCTCCCTGACTCTTGGAACTCTCAAATCATGATAAACAAAGTATTATCTTACATCGTGTATTTTTGATGAGGAATAATGATGGTCCATTAAATGCACATCTCAAGCCGGGCAATTAGTCACTTCATTTTCTAGAAGAAGGCGTACATCTGTCATAAATGCTTGGTTCTGCTGCCTCCACGTCATCTCTTTACTCGGGGCCGCCAACTATTAAGTCTAATAATATCCGATTATGAGGCGGTTCAGTTTTCATTTCGCTTAAACCCTAGACTTGCCGGCATCCACTGACCCGCTATATATATCCAACGCCTTCAAGCAAGAGCGCCTTATCACTCTCACATTTCATCATCGCTCTTCAACTTCTCAAAACCCTAACGCTTTGCTTGGCTGGATATGGAAATGGGGTGTAAAAAAAAATAGATGGAAAAGAAGTAGATGGAAAAAAGGTAGAAAAAAGGGGTGGTTGGTTAAGATGGAAAAAAGGTGGAAAAGATATAAAAATAATTAAAAATATTATGTGTCAGCTTTACCCTTCTACTTTTGGCAAACCTACAACGTTTTTTATTTCATGTTAATTTTACTTTAATGGCAATATTGTAATTTTATTGTTACTGTTAATTTTCCATTATTTTCACGCTCTTTTGTATCAGAAAATTATCACCAATATCAAGATGCCTTTTTGTGTCGATTTCCATGTTGGCCGTGATTTCCATACCACCCAAGCAGTGGAAAATTTTTTTCCATACTTTTTCCCTGCTTCCGTGCCTTTTCCATACCACTCAAGCAGAGGGTAAATTTCTTTTCCCTTCTCTGAATCCATTTCCCATGGCACCCAGAACCACTCTCTCTGACGTCAATCCCAGCCATCTGGTCAATTGGAATGTTGTTTTCAATCCTCCGGCATGGTTTCTGGAGCTACACTCCTTATTGGAAGCTAGTCACGTTTTAAACCTCATTTCTAATCCGGTAGATCTTCTTATTGATGATATTGCTAAGTTCTATCGCATCATTCGCTGCACCACCGATTCCATCCGTTCCACTATTAGGGGTGAATCCATTGTCATCACCCCAAATGTCCTTCGTGCCGCTCTCCATCTCCCCTCCAATCCTTATTAGCGACCGGACCCAGAACAAATGGTAGCTTCGATGGGCTGTGCTTACAAAGGGAACGAATATAAGCTGAAGTCCTTCTAGGGTCGCTACAGATGTATGGTCACCATCCTGAGCCGGTGTTTTCTGGCTCGCACAATAGCCCTCGACTCCATCTCGTACGATCTGCTTCTAGCCATGTACGGAGTCTTTGAGGGTCTCCCAATCGATTGGGGGACTTTCTTGTTCCGGCTGCTGGGCAACAACCCAAAGAATCAATCCTTTGGGCGGATACTCAGCATTGCCTTCCGCCATTTGCGTCGGTTGCACTTCAACGGACATGGCGTTATCCCTTTTCCCTAGGCCTTCTATCTTCGCCATCTAACACCTGACGGGAATCTGATGGCACGCCGGCCTTCTGTTGCTATCCGCCTCCTCCCTGCTCCGGAACAACAGGGTAGCTCAGTTAGTGACCCAGCCAACAACTCTGCCCCTAAGGTCAGCTCTACCCACCAGTCCTCACGGATTCGGTCCGTAGCTGCTCCTTCCATCTCCCGAGGCTCCCAACACAGCACTCGCGTAGACCCATCCTAGGTTGCGGGGCCGTCTCAGTCAAGTTGTGCTCTAGCTGATACACCAGCACCTTCTGCTGCGGATGTCCCTGCACCTGATTCTCCTACTGTTGCTGCTATTGTTGATGCTGCTATTGCTGCATCAATGGCTGATGTCCCTACCTCTCCTCCAGAAGTACCCTTCCCCTAACTTCCTCAACCTTGCGACTACCTAGACTATCTTCCTACCGACACTCTTACAAACCTCTGGTTCCGTTTCAGCCTTGCTTGCACAGCTACCATCCTCGACAACGATCTCCGGGTGTATTATACTCCCCATACCAAAACCCCGGAAGACATGATCGTCTGGAACTTGGACCACGGTTTCTTTATGCCGACCTCCCATCCTAACGCACCTTTTCTTGTTACCTCCCGGACCGGCCCATGACACGCGGGTTCCTTCCCCTGCTGAGGTCGGGCCTTCTTCTCCTGCTGCTGCCATTCCCGTTGTTGACCTTTCTGGTCAAAGCGGCTCTGCTGCCCCGGATGCCTCCAATGCTCTGACTGCTCCCTCTACTGCTGATGCTCAACCTCTCTCCCCTCTTGCTGACTCCTCTACCCAACGCACTCCTGCGCCTATTTATGCGGGGGGTCCTCCAAAGCACCGAGTTTGCGCTTGGGCGCACCTCTTTTGGGATGATTCATTCCGACACTCTGATCTCTACACACTGGACCGCCACGCTCAAGCCCAGAGCACCCAAATTGCTGCCAACGCCGTTAAGGTTGATGCTCTATGCGCCTAACTCTTCTCCGCCCTAACTGACTCTTCCACTTCCATCGAGCAGAAGATGGATCTTATAGCCTCTTCTGTGCATTCTTTGTCTACCTCATTTGCGGATTTGGCTCACACAATGGCTCATCCTCCTGCCGTTCCCCGGCGATCTACCAAAGCGGGGTAGAAAGTGCCATCTAATCCCCTTCGCAACTTCCTCTACTCCTGCTGGTAAGCGGCCTACATCTACACTTCTTCCAAGAGTTCCTATTCCCAAACGCAGTCGCTTCTCTCAGCCTAGCAAATCAAAAGCCATGTATCTTCAGTTAGGGTTTGTTATTTACGTGATTTCTCACGTGTTAAAAGGATCAATCAAACAAAAAAAGTAATATTGATAAAAGATCAAAAGGATACTAGTTATACGTCGTTGGTTCAATGTGACATACTTCACGTTGATGAGGTATTTCCTAACCCAAGTCTAACACTATGTTAGAAATAAGCAATACGCGATGTCACGAGCACTATCAAAACGGATTAACCTACTATTTATTTTAATTACAAATAAAAGGATAGTATCTTAAGATAAACCTACAAATCAAACAGATTGGCTATTTTGTAAATTTCTAACATATCCAACAGATCAATCAAAAGGAAAATGTAATCTTGACGCAATAATAAAAAGACACACGTTGTACGTGGCTCACTCAATGGGACTTACTCTACGAGGGTGATAAATTACTCATGCGACTCTAATACCCTATTACAGTAGACATTACATGACGTCACACACTCTATCCAAATGGACAAACCCACTATTTGTATCAATTACATATCAAAAGGCAAGTATCTTAGGTTAGGATTGTTTTTTCCTTGATTTCTCACGTGTTGAACGGATCAATCAAACAAAAAAAGTAAAAGTAGTGAAAGGTGAAAATGACACTTGTTATAAGTCGTTCGCTCAATGTGACATACTTCACATTGATGTTGTATTTCTTAAGCCGAACCTAATACCTTATTAAAAATAATGAATTCACGACGTCACAAGCGCAATCAAAGGGGATAAACCCACTTTTGTTTGAATTACAAGTCCAAACCAAAGTATTTTCAGTTAGGGTTTGTTATTTACTTGATTTCTCACGCCTCGAAAGGATTAATCAAACAAAAAAAGTAACATTAATAAAAGATTAGAAGGACACTAGTTATATGTCGTTCCTTCAATATGACATACTTAATGTTGATGAGGTATTTCCTAAGTCAACTCTCAAACTCTATTAGCAATAAGGAATTCACAACATCACAAGCTCTATACCAAAAGGGATAAACCCACTATTTATTTTAATTACATTTCAAAAGGCTATTATCTTCAAGGTTATGATTCGCGATTTAGTAAATTTCTAACGTTATCGAATGGATCAATGAAAAGGAAAATCTAATGTTCTTGCAAGATTAAAACGACACATGTTGTATGAGGCTCGCTCACTGGGACGTACTCCATGGGGGTGATGAATTACCCACGCTTAGTCAAATACACTATCCACCATAAAGAATAAATGAGGTCGCACGCACTAGCAAAATGGACAAACCCACTATTTGTTTCAATTACGAATCAAAACGCAAGTATTATAGGTTAGGATTATTATTTACTTGATTTCTAACGCGTCGAACGAATCAATCAAACCAAAAAAGTAATATTAATGAAAGGTCAAAAGGACACTTGTTATACGTTGTTCATTCAATGTGACATGCTACACGTTGATGAAGTAGTTTGTAAGCCAAGACTAATACTCTGTTAGCAATAAGCAATACTCGACGTCACAAGCTCTATCCAAACGGAAAAAGCTTCAATTTGTTTCGATTACAAATCAAAGGGCTAGTATCTTTAGGTTAAGATTGGCTATTTAGTAAGTTTTTAACATTTTCAAAAGGTCAATGAAAAGGAAATTGTAATATTCATGCAAGAATAAAAAGATACATGTTGTACATGGCTCGCTTAATGGGATGTATTCTACGGGGGTGATGAATTGCCCACGCTGAGTCTAATACCCTACTACCGCTAAGGAAGACACGACATCACAAGCTATACCAAAATGGACTAACCCACTATTTGTTTCAACTATAAATCGAAAGCCATGTATCTTCAGTTAGGGTTTGTTATTTACTTGATTTCTCATGTGTTAAAAGGATCCATCAAACAAAAAAAGTAATATTGATGAAAGATCAAAAGGATACTAGTTATACGTCTTTCGTTCAATGTGACATACTTCACGTTGATGAGGTATTTCCTAAAGCGAGTCTAATACCTTCGATCGTTGACCTTCGACCCACTGAACCGTCTTCCCATCAACCTTCGACCTTGCCGATGCTAGACTCTTTGATCGTTGACCGTCGCTATTTGGATGTATTCCATAGAATCTTTCCTGTGCAGTCACGAGACACGTTTTTATGCGCTGGCCATCTGACAACAGTTTTTCAACACCTGTCAGTCATAGGTGTTAACGAAAAATTAAAAAAGGACAATCACGAGCTGCACAAGTCGCCAGACCACCCAACAACGCACAGAAGCTGGAAATAAAATACTGGCATCAATAATATTCGACCCTATTTTGTCCGGGTTGGACACATTTTATCAAATTCAATTTACCTCATATGTCGCTTCGGTTTGTTGGAATTTTACAGAACGACGGATTCGTGACTGAGTCGCAAATGCCCAATTTCAAGAAATTATTCGAAAGGCCTCCAAATGCTAAAGAGCCAATCCTGGGCGATAGAAAATCAAATTCGAGGATCAACGCCATTGACCGTGCTCAATTTCGAGGTCAAACGAAGAAGATATGGTCAAAGCAGCGCTTAGGCCGTCATCAGGAGTCAAAATGGTAATTGACCTTTCACACGGAGCTTCGGATCAAGTCCCGAGCCTCATAGTCTTATCCTACTCATCGTTCTGAGAATTTTAACATACATATTGTATATATTCACTCCCGGGGCCTTTTCAATAAAAATTAAAAATAAATATATTTTTTCAGTAATTAATAATCTTGGTACAGGCTTGCCATAAAAGCAAGGTCATTTTCAAATAAAATTGACACGGGGTCGTTCGTCATGACCCCCCGAGTCCAAAAATAATTTTTTCAAGATATTTTGAAGTCCACGTCGTCCTACCGATCCCAAAAACCAAAAGATATCAATTAAAAGCTTAAAAACAAAAATTTTTATTTTCTTTTCCCGCCCATTCCAGGCCACATATTGGTTAGAAAACAAATAAAACAAAAACCAAAAACCAAAAACAAAATCAAAATAAAAAAAAATAAAAAAAACACAAAATGGAGAACCACACAAATACACACCTCTTATCTTCTCCACCAACCTCCATCGTCGTCTTCCCCCTTCTCTCCCCCGCTGGCTCGTCGTCTTCCCTGGATCCACGCAACTGACGCCAGTGCACCGGAGGACCACATCCCCGCCAGCCGATCACCACGACAACGCCAGCTTACTCGATCCTCCCAACCTTCGAACTAAACCATGGTTCGAACCATGGTTGCCTCCCCCCTCTCGGATCAAACCTCGCTAGTAACCCATGGCCGATTCAGCGCCGCCTCTTCGCTCCCCATCTCAAACCATAGCTCCTCGCCTATAAAACCCCAACCCTCAATCACTCAAGGTCTCTTCCTCTCTCTGGTTAGCTCCCGGGCCGAACAAAAAATCCAGACGCACCACCTTCTTCTTCCTCTCGGTTCTTCCTCCCGAAATCATTCTCTCTCCCTTTCGCCACACGCTAAGCCTTCATCAGCTGCTTTTCTTCTCCGAAAAAAACCGAAACCAGACCAAAGAAAACCCACATCCGTCCCTTCTCCAAACACCAATCTTTATTTCTCCTCTCTTTGTCAAAAAAAAAAAAAAAAACCCAGGACGAAGATGCCTTCCACCCCTTTTGCCGGATTCGCACGGAGCCTCTCTCCCTCTCTAGCCGGAACTCTTTCCTCCGGTCAGTGAGGAATCCTTTCATCCTCTCCCCTTATATTCGTCACGCCCATTATCGAGCATCATCGAACGAGGAGTGACAATCGGTCAAGAAGGTCCCAGCGACGCTCACCCCAGAGTCTCCTCAAACGTGAAGTGGTGGTCATCCAAGGGGCTCAGCGTCACGCTCCCACCGTCGACCATCTCAAAACTCCCCCCGCGAGTGAGAACATTTCGGCTGTCCAAGGGGTTTCCACATCAGAATAAAGGTATATTTTTTTCCCTTGCATGATTGGCCCTTTCTTTGTATGCCTATATGATACCCATCGACGTGCTATATTGTGGTTGTGATGTCTTTGTGATGCTCGTTCTCTAGCAACAAGGCGCCTTTGTGTCTCTATTTCGTCACCAGTATCCGTTTCTGGGTGCTTATATGATGCTCATCGCTTGTTGTGTTTTCATTTACTACATCTTAATGTGGGTTTTGCACTAACCAGCGTGCGTATGGTCTATGGTTGGTCAAGTCGTGTCCAACATGTAATTTCTTTAGTTGTCTTCTTTTACCTTTGCAAAAAACAAATTCGCTTACTGTCCTTTAAATAGTGTTGTTCATTCAGTTGGTTGTATTTGAGGTTTTGGCATAGTTCGGTGATTTTACCTTCACTGGGATTTGTTTTCTATCCATCTTCATGCTTTATTTTCATTTATTAGATGGGTTTCGGTCTGAAGTAAAAAAAAAAAAAAAAACAAGTAAAAAGGTTGCAGTGTGATTGGATCTCGTTTTGGCTGTTATGTTGAGTCACTTGTGTCTGGGTGTAGTTTTACCTTGCATGTATCTTTTTTTATGTTGTTTTCCTCCATGTTTTTTGCTTGGGCTCACTGGGGCACGAGTCTTTCGGTTTGGATATAGTTAGTCACTATTTGGCCTCGTTTTATTTTCTCTGATTATTCTATTACAGTCATAAGGTTCATAAATCGTCATTGTTCTATTTTCTCTGTTTATTGTTCGCACTGTGTATTGTTTTCACTAGTGCACAAGTATTATGTTTTGTTTTCTATTCTATTTGTTTTCTCTGCTCATTCTAATCATGAACACTCGTTTCTTGCTCCCTTTTGTTTACCCATGCTATTGAGAGTTTTGATGCACTTTCTACAAGTCATGATTGCCCAACAACAGATATTGACCAGCACCATTTCTGTCATTGCGGCACTGTAAATAATTTATTTGGGTTTTTTTTATGTTTATTTTATTTTCTTTTTTCTTTTTCTTGTTTGTGTTATGGACCATTAGGGTGGTATTTATATTGGTCATTTGTAATTATATAAGCATGAGTCATGTAACCTAGTCTTAATTGTAACGTGCAAAAAAAAAAAAGAGAGAGAGAGAAGAGAAAAGAAAAAAAAGAAAAGAAAAGAGAGATAAAAAAAATCAACAAAAAAAAGAGAGAAAAAAAGAATGTGAGCTTTTATTATTATTATTTTATTATTATTTTGGATGACATAAGCACACACAACACACATTTGCAAATTTACTTGTTGTTAGTTTTCATTAAAAAAAAACCTTTCTTATAAAAAAGAGTTCCAAAAAAAAAAGAGGAACAAAACAAAAGAGTTTCCCAGATTTTCAAAGATAAAAAAAATGTTCTTTAAAAAAAAACAAAAACAAAAACAAAAAACAAAAAAGCAAAAACAATGTTTTCCAGATTTAAAAAAAAAACCTTTTCAATTAAACAAAAAAAAATCATTTAAAAAAAAAAGAGAGCCTTTTGAACAAAAAAACAAAAAAAAAAAGACAAAAAAATAAAATAAAATTCAAACACTTGGCCTTTTTGGCTTTCAAACAAAAACATTTTTCAAACACTTGGGCATTTTAACATTTGGGCTTTCACACACAAGCATTTTTAAACACTTAGGCTTTTCAACACTTATCTTTCTTTTATCATTTCTTAGCCTTCTTGGAAGTATTTAGTTTAACACTTAGGATTAATTTAACTTTGGTTTTTCCTTTAGATAACTTAAATTTAAATTCACATAGTTAAAAAAACAAAAACAAAAAAACAACAAAAACAAAAACAAAAACAAAACAAAACAAAAAAAAAATGGAAAAATCAAATTGCTAAGACTCCCTTAGATGCTTAGGACAATTGACAAATTGGATTTCATGTCAACTTCAACAAACAACTTAGGAAAATAAAAGAAATAGACTTTTAGGCTATATGTAAATTTCACACCTTAGATTAGTTAACTTCAAGGTAATTAAAACAAATTAGAAACCTTCCAATTTTAAGATAGGTACCAAAAGGGTGTCGTGGGGGTGTTAGTCCTTCCCCACGCGTAACAAACTTCCGAGCTCATTCCCAGTGGCATAGATTAATTTTTGATTAGGTGGCCAACCGCACCCTAAAAACGGTTGGTGGCAACTCCGTATTTTCATCGCCATTCAGATGACGGTTGGGGGGAATCGCACCCTAAAAGTGATTTCCCTCCTGGACAAAATCCGGTGATGACAAATAATATAGCATTAAATGTTGCAATTAGTAAGATGCAACCGACCCCTTTAAATTCAATTTTTTATCCATGCGAGAAAGGGGGGTAGAGAGAAAAAAAAAACAACACGAGGAAGAAAAAAAATAGAGGGATATTCTACCAAACAAAAAAGAAAAAAAAGAAGGATATTCTATCCAAAGAGTTCACGCTCAAGAAGAGAAAGAAAAGGAAGAACGCCCAGATTACGCCCATTCAAAAAGAGGGAACATAACGAATTGTGCCAGCAAAAAAAAAAAGAAAAGAGAAACTGGTTCCTTTAGTTCTGGTCTGCGGCATTCAACCTCCGGCCTAATTCCAACCGACCAACCTTAGAAGTCTCACCCTCATAGACGTACTTGCAGTTCCAGCCAAAGCCAACGTTCTTAGTTGCAGTTCCAGCCAACGTTACCGCCACCGAAGTCAAGAAGAATCACAGCATCGTCTATGTTGGATCAAGCCCAGAATTTGGATCATGCTGATAAAGCCCTATGTAATTTGATTTGAGATCTTTTGTGTTTCTTTGATCATTGCAGAAGATATGTTATTAATCTGAAGATACACTCGTGAGAGCAAAGCTAAGGACAGGATACATAATCCTGATCCGGACAAGAGTGAGTGTCGTCAAACACTTGGTAAATAATCAAGTCACCAATACATACGAAATAAGAACTTAAACGCTACGAATTACGGAATCTCCTCTTAATATCTAAAACGGACTAAGTCAAACCGATGCGGAGTAAGAATCTTAGTCTACAAGGTCGCACGAAGTAAAAGAGTCAACACGGAGCTAAAAGTTAAGTCTTTCACTCAAGTAAACTAAAGTAAAGAAGACACGGAGTAAGGCATCCGAGTCTTCCATACATACGGAGTAAGAAAGTACTAATGCGGAATAAGGACTCGAGTCCTTATTCGCACGGAGTAAGGAACTTAGATGCGCAATAAGGAATCCGGACCACTCACTCATGCGGAGTAAGGATGTGCTAGTACGGAGTAAGCCATCCGATCCTTTAGACTCGCACGGAGTAAGAATCTTACATACGGAGTAAGGAAGCGCTGATATAGAATAAGCACTCCGACCTTCTCATTCACGTGGAGTAAGGAAGCGCGACACGGACTAAGGATTCCAGTACCAAATAGATACGGAGTAAGCAACCACCGACATGGAGTAAGGTTCCGAGCTTCATTAGCTACGGAGTAAGGAAAATTACACCGGACCAAGAAGATCTTGCTTCAACTTAACCGCATTTAAGATTATCGGCTCGTGGTGTCCCGATGTAAGACAAACTTGTTGAGAACCTGAAGAATCTTACACATGGATCACCCGGATATGTGGAAACAACTTTAATTATATTTGGGAACTCACAAAGGCACTTATACTCTTCAAACCCAAGATCTTGAGCTCCACAAACCGCAGCCTCAAGGCAGAGAGACTACCGAGGAATAGTTAGTCTTGAACGCATTTCGGAACTACAAGTTCCAAGGTTGTCTTTTAGGAATGTTTTTGTATAAATATTTATACCTCTATATGTAAAGAGGTGTGCGAAAAAGCCTGAATCAATACTATGTATGCACAAGAGTTCAAAGAGATAATATAGGCTAGAGTGTGAATCCTTTTGTAAACAGAGTGTAAAAGAGTCTTGCTTCTATTTTGTTGTATTTATCTTTTGATAATAAAACAAAATACTTTCACTATCCTGGTTATCTTCCGGGGTGATTCTATCACTTAACTAGATAAGTGTTTGTGTCATAAGAGAATATAGAGAGTTTGGATAAGAGCCTATTCACCCCCCCCCCTCCAGGCTCCAAGGGACCATCAAGTGGTATCAGAGCAAGTTCTATTTGTTCTAAGTAGAGATCCCACTCTTTCACTCTCAACAATGGCCGAAGAAAGCAGTATGCTATTCAACACTCGCCTTAACTCCGGAGGTGCACAAGAGCCCATCCCGAATCGAAGCAGCAGTGAAAACGTCGACCCACCTCAACCTGCTGCTGCCTCCACTGCTTAACCACAGAGTTCTGGTTTTACTCTGACAAAACCGCCCAAATTCACACATGAGCTTTTCTCCCAGTGGAAAGCTCGCATGAAGATGTTCATGGTATGCCATGACAATCTCATGTGGCCCTGTGTTCATCAGGAGATTCCAATTCCGATGACTATCGGAGAACATGGAGTTAGAAGGCCAAAGACGGATGCCGAACTTACCAATGATGAAAGAGCCTGGCAGTGCGCTAGCGAAAAGGCTTTGGCTTACGTTACATCGTCTTTGGATTTCGAGGTTTTCATGGACGTCTAGGGCTGCACGTCAGCAAAAGCTGTATGGGATAAACTGACAATCCTCTATGAGGGAAGTCAGTCCCAGATACAAAACATGATATGTGCTCTCAGACAGAACTTTGAGAGTTTCAATCACAAACATGGCGAATCCCTTGAGAGTATCTATCGGAGATTTGGCAAGCTCATTCTAGAGCTAAAAACTGTCAATGAACACTACACTCAGTCTCAAATCAATGACAAGTTCTTTCGATCCTTGCCGGATCGCTACTACTCCAAGCAGCTCTAGATGCAAGCTGACAAAAACCGGCGTTATCGCCTTGAAGAAATATACGGAGAGCTTCGGACTCATGAGGTTAGATTCAGATACATTGACCGTGATGAGAAAATAGCTCGGAAAGAAAAAGGGGTAGCCCTCAAAGCTACAGAATGCTCCAGTAATCATCAAGAGGATGATACGGATGAGTAAGAGAATTCTGACTCAGACGCAGAAGAGGAAATAGCTCTTCTTGTTAAATCCTTTGAACGATTCCTTCGGAAAAGTATAAAAGGATTCAGAAGAGGCTCCTCATCATCCAGAAGGAAGGAACGATCAGAGTTGAGCTCCCAAGAATGCTTTAATTGTGGGAAACCCGGTCACTGGGCCAAGGAATGCAGATCCAAAACTAAGACGGTAGAGAAAAGTGACAAGGTTACTCCTCGACGTACCATCTCAGACAACAGCAAAAACAAGAGGAAGGCGTTCGTGACAAAGTACATCAGTGGCTCGGAAGAAGAGGAGGAATCCTCGGATGATGAGCCAACTCCTAAGCCGAACGCCTGCCTCATGGCAAATACTGAGGTACCTTTTATCTCTGAGCTCATGAGTAAAATAGAATCTCTTGTTCTTGAATGTGATCATGAAAAGAATGAGAGACTAATAATTACTCAAATGTACAAAGATATGGAAAGTCGAATAAATGTCTTGAATTTACTATTGCTAGACTTGAAAAAGACATAGGCGACTTCAGAGGAAAAGAAGCTTGGTATCACAATCTAAGGGCTGAAAATCATCTGCTAAATACCAATCTCTTAGGCCTAAAAGTTATTGTAAAAAGACTCGAGAATGAACTAGAACAGGAAAAGGAAATAAATCGCAAGTGGCTTAAATCCGGGGAAATAGCCTCTTCATTTAGGACTGATCCGGATAATGTTCAAGTCAAACCTGGCCTAGGTTCAGAATCATCAACCTCCAATGCTCAAGCTACTGAGTGTCCTCTGGATTTCACTCCAAAACTAACCAACTTATATCCTGTTAGTACGTCTAAACCGTTGGATGGTTTCATTTCAGGTGGCACCACAGTTTATGACTGTGGAGTTGAGGTCATCTTGCACTTCTCAAGCAGTAGCACCCGTAACTAATGATGAAGGGAAGGCTGCTGCAGTTAAAGCCAAAATTGTAACACCCAAAAAGAAAGGAAAGGCTAAGGCTGACGCATCTAGGGCCAAGAGCACGTCATCCAAACACAATGGATTAGGCCACAGGGAACAGAGTAGAAAGTCTGTAAAATCTAAGAGACCTGGATCCCCTGTTTGTACTCCGCATTATAGTGTATGTTCCATCTGTAGGGAAATAAGTCATTATCACTATGAATGTCGGAGTTTATCTGATAACTGGCTTTGTAATCAAATTCGTACCAATAAAGATCAGTTCAATAAAAAGGGTTCTTCGAGCAAAACAAAAGCTAAACCTCAAAGGAGTGTCTCTCCTAAGATAACCCAAATAAAAGAAGCAAATTGAACCTAACAAATTAAAGTCAACTTGGAGAGCTAAAAGTCCTAGCAAAGTCAAATCCAGAACTGTTGACATTACTGCTGTTCTTTCTAACCGCCCGAAACAAGTTTGGGCACCAAAAGTGTAAACTGTTGTCTTTTAGGAGCATCTCTCAAATGCACTGCCGGATCACTTGAAGTTAAAGATCAATCAAAGCAAGTGGATCCTCGATAGTGGATGCTCCGGACATATGACGGTTGTTCAGACTCTGCTTGTAGAAGTTAATGAAAAATGAGGTCCATCCGTTTCATATGGTGACAATAGCAAAGGTAAGACTGTCGGGTATGGCACTTTAACCAACGGCTGTGTATCAATCACTAGAGTTGCACTAGTCGAAGGTTTGAAGCATAATTTGCTAAGTGTCAGTAATTTATGTGACAAAGGATTTACTGTTTCCTTTATGTCCAACACTGTACAGTAAGGGAAAACTTATCTGGAGATGTAAAGTTATCCGGATCAAGAGATGGGGACATATACTCAGTGGTCTTAAGAAATAATTCTTCGACCTGTATGCTTCCTCACTAAAGCTTCAGATGATGATAGTTGGTTATGGCACAAGCGATGCGCACATTTAAACTTTAAGACACTGTCTAAGTTAGCATCACTTGATCTTGTCACTGGTCTACCTAAACTCAAATACTCCAGAGACACTCTCTGTCGAGAATGCCAACTCGGCAAACAGACCAAACATAGCTTTAAGAGCAAATCAGTTAATTCAATAACGGCTCCTCTGCAACTTCTTCATATGGACCTTTGTGGTCCTATTTCTGTTCCTTCACTGACTGGTGCGAGATATACCTTGTGGTTATCGATGATTTCACCAGATACACATGGGTGATGTTCCTGAAATCAAAGGATCAAACTTTTGAGCATCTTGTAGATCTTTTTAACTGGATAAGCAACTCACAAGGACTGAACATAAAGTGCATCAGGAGTGATCATGGTACAGAATTTGATTTTTCAGATATGATATCATATTGTTCTGAACAGGGCATTCAGCATGACTTCTCTACGCCCAGAACTCCACAACAAAATGGGGTAGCTGAGCGCAAGAATCGTACTTTAGTCTAGGTTGGCAAATCTCTGTTAGTAGGGGCAACGCTTCCTCTCAGTCTATGGGCTGAAGCTGTGTCCACTGCCTGCTATGTTCAGAACAGAACTCTAATAAATAAATCTACCATGAAAACACCCTATGAGATGTGGAGAGGACGGAAGCCTTCAATTTCACATTTCAGAGCTTTTGGGTGTACTTGCTATATATTGATAAATGTCAAAGAAACCCGGAATAAATTTGAACCAAAATCTGATGATGAGATTTTTGTCGGGTACTCATTACATAGCAAGGCTTATCGGGCCTTCAATAGAAAACTTTTTAAAGTTGAAGAATCTATCCATGTGACTTTTGATGAAGCTAATCTTGATTGGTCAAAAGTTGCTTCTTCAAGTTCTAATGTGCAGGTCCTGGACAGCAACATCGATTACTCGAAGTTTATGAATGTTCTTGATATACATTCGACCAACCACGTGGCATCAACGAAACACAAAGAAATTATATGGATGATGCTATGGATGATTCGGACTCAGGACTACCGTTAAGCTCCGGACATACTCCTACAAGATACCCAAAATCCGGAGCACCTTCAAGTCCGTCCGGACCAGTTTACACTGAAAGAAACAGTGTTGAAGAACCACCTAGCTCTACCGTACCTTCTAATACGGAAATATATGGTCCAGAAGAAGCTCAACCAGCAGACACACCGAACCACCTAACTTGGCGAGCTTCAAATTATTCAGGATCAACCATCACATGCACGGAATTACGAGATGGACCCGAAATCATCCCTCGAGATCAAGTGATTGGTGATCCTACTGTTGGTGTAAGAACAAGAGCAGCCACCTCCAATATGTGTTTTTACTCGTGTTTTCTATCTCAAATAGAACCAAAGGTGGTGGATGAAGCTCTTCGAGATTCGAATTGGATAGAAGCCATGCAAAAAGAGTTGAATCAATTTAAGAGAAATAATGTGTGGACTCTAGTACCAAGGCCTAAGTCTCAGCAAGTCATAGGAGTTAAATGGGTGTTCCAGAACAAGCTTGATATGGATGGAATTGTAATCCAGAACAAAGCCAGACTGGTAGCCAAAGGATATCGTCAAGAAGAAGGAATAGACTATGATGAGACCTTTGCTCCGGTGGCAAGACTTGAGGCAATCCGAATGTTTCAGGCGTATGCTTCATATGAAAACTTCATAGTTTATCAAATGGACGTCAAGAGTGCATTCCTGAATGGAGATCTTTAGGAGGAGGTTTACCAGGTTTCATTGAACCCAAGGTTGGACATCTGGTTTACAAACTAAGGAAAGCTTTATATGGATTGAAGCAAGCTCCAAGAGCCTGGTACGACACACTTTCGGAATTCTTACTTGCTCACAACTTTCAAAAAGGGAAGATTGACACCACGCTATTCTTACGGAAAGAGAAAGGACATACTCTGATCGTATAGATATATGTGGATGATATCATTTTCGGATCAACTAATCCGAAACTTTGTGATGAATTCACCAAGTTGACGACTGGCAAGTTTGAGATGAGTATGATGGGAGAACCGTCCTACTTCTTTGGGATCGAAGTCAAACAACTGAAGGAAGGGACCTTCATAAACCAAGCTAAGTATACTCGCGACTTAATCAAGAAGTTCGGTATGGAAGGTTCGTCTCCCGTCAAAACTCCAATGCCAGTCAATGCCAAGTTAGACCCAGATGTTGATGGCAAATCAGTGAATGTGACTGAGTACAGAGGGATGATTGGATCCTTCCTGTAAGGACCCGTACCTTGAGTTAGCCACAGTTTTGCCTTCTGAGTAGGGTTTTTTCTAGATTTTGACCTAGTGAATGGGCTCAAATGAATTCATGTGCAAAAGGAAAGATGCTTAGAATGATGTCCTCTATCTACCACAGAAGTTTCAGGCCAAACGGATGTGTATGTGAGGTGCACGTGAAATGGGTCCATTTCACGTGCAAGTGTGGTTGTCTTCTACATGATGCAAGGAGGCTAGGGGTGAAGTTTGAGCGCATTTGGAGTGCATTTGGAGTTGCACGTGTCACGCCCCGACTTCCGGGGAACCCGGAACCGGTACATGACTTCCCTTGCCCGCACCCGAAAGGTCAAGGGGTTGGTGACTAGCACCAATAGGGAGACAACCCAGGTCTTTGTCTCAAATATGCAATCTGTATGATCATACATCAAGGGTAATCTGTGCTTTCCCATGTATCATCATGCATACAAAGAGTCAACAATCATACGGACCTCACATCATACGGTATGCAAATACAAGCGTCCACGGACCCATGTCCGGATATCACATAAAACAATACGAGAATATAATCAGATCATACATCGTAGTAGTGGCGTCCTCTGGAAGAAAGTCCTCCACTAGTCTCGGGTCACACCCGAAAAGGGTAAGCAACAAGTAGAGGAGAGTGACAAGCTCGGTAGGTGACCCCAACACTCCACATCATGCAACACATATAAGTCCATACTATATGCTCAGTGTACTCGTGCACCGTGTAGTGTGCACAATCATCGGACTCGACCGCAACAAACATCAGACAACTTGTCCACAATCCTCCATGGGATCCCAGCTGGGGGCACTCACTCCTAGCTCCACGAGCTCAACGGCTCAACTCAGGCCTGCTTTGTCCACGCGTAAATGCCCGGCCACGGTCGCCACACGGCTTTGCCATCGGTGCATATGCCGCCACGTCAACTATATAGCACCATTGGTGCATCACGGTGAGAACCCAAACAAGTCACGGAGTCCATGCCCCAATACCTCACACCAACATACTAACATTTGTATGACATGTCAATCTCAACATTTCCTTTAGAATTGTAGCCAGTCTTCCACAAGTAAATCCTCAACCCTTGATTTATGAGGAAGTACCCACAAGCAACTATTTTCTTGAAATTAAAAGTCCCGCATTGGGTCCCTTATCATAAATAAGATAATCTGATTTTTGGGGATTTTTCTGAGATGTTCAACTCCACTTTCCAAAAATTCACCACTACTTAACTTTTGGGTTTTTCCGAGATTTTACACTCAAATCCCAAATTTCACATTTGAAATAATGGGAATTAATTTTTCTAGTATTTTCTTTGAATCCAAATGGGGGGTATTTCAGTTATTTACATTGTAACCGGTATAATACTTAAATGTGGAGAGGCATAATGGTTTACAATGTAAATGTCAGTCAGCCAGACTAACGAACATCTTTGCACTAACACGAGTATGATCATATTTCCTTCCACGGATTTGGTCTTTGGGACTAATCGGCTGGTTAGGCTTGTTCCACTCTTGCGGACTGACTACTACGGAACTCTTTGTTCCACTCTGTGACGATGCTCACGGAACTAACGTTCCACTCCTCGGGGAGTTGGCCCCCTACGGATTTACTGATCCGGACATTCCTCAGTCACCTCAGGACCACGTCCGGACTAATTCCTCGGCTCTATCGTTCCGACTGACTCCTCCGCACTACGATCGGACTAATTCCTCGGACTGGCCTCGGGACTACGGTCGGGACTAATTCCTCCGATACTAAGTTGTTGACTCCTAGGCGGCGACTCCATAGGTGCCCGACTACGAAGGCAGGCCACTCACGTGGGCTGGCCGGCTAGTCCGCGGCTCAAAACTCGCTCGAGTACGCTAACTCATGGTTTTCGCTCTCTTGCGTATGGGACAAAACAGTCCCCCGGAACTCATAAACATCTGTTTCGCATATTTACCTCAAAGCACCGTCTACGCTCAATTCATTCCATAACATCATAAATACACACAAATCATATATTAATCTAGATCTAAATCTAGACCTCCATGGTTGACTTCTCAACCCTCATAAAATACACTCATACATCCACACATCACATATTCGAGATAGGATCAAATAAGACGCTTAAGGACACCCCACCGGAAGATTATTTGCAATCCACGACTCCAATTTCCATTCCAAAATCGCCATAAAGCTCTCACGCTCTCACCTTCTCTCTCTCTCTCTTTCTTTTGCCCGACCGAATGTACCAATAATTGGCAATTAAAGATATAAAAGGCGATTCTTAATTATATATATATGCAGATTTGCCAATAATTGGCCTCCCAACAATAATTGACCCGAACGCAATAATTGACCTCCCGAGGTCACGAACTCCAAATTGAGTCAAATTACTGTCAAAACGCTCGAAATAACGAGCACAACACTGTTCAGATATTATCACACTCAAATGACTGCTCAAACGCAAAGTCAACCAATAAACCCCAAAAAGTCAACAATCGGGTCAAACGGGGCCCCGACTCGAAATCGGGCCCAAGTACAGTCAAAATGCTCACATCGATGGCTACACTACCGTCCAGATAGTTACATTCCCATAGAATGACTATCTCCCAAAACTACCCAAATACGAGTCTTTACATCCTCCCCACCTTAGGACTTTTCGTCCTCGAAAATAAAACACAAGCCCAAAAGACATAGCAAAATCCAAGCTCAAGCACCGCACAATAACATCAATATACCTCTGTCCCAAAGTCCTCACTGGGTCTGTCTCTCGAATCGGAATAAAATGTGCCGATTTGGTCAACCGGTCGACAACTACCCATATCGTGTCGTGTCCCCCCGGAACGAGGAAGTCCGGTGACAAAATCCATGGTCACGTGGTCCCATTTCCACTCGCACCTGGCAATGACTGCAACTCACCAGCTGATCTCAGGTGCTCTGCCTTGACCTGCTGACAGGTCAAACACCTCCTCACAAAATCAGCAACAGCCTTCTTCAGGCCTGGCCACCAATACTGCCTCCTCACGGCATGGTACATTTTGGTCCCACCAGGATGTACAGCTAACCTCGACTGGTGAAATTCCCGAAGAACCTCCTCCTGAAGAGAAGTGGGAACTATCAGGCGACCCCTATACCTCAATATATGCTCAGCATCCTCAGTCCAATCAGAAGATGCCTGCCCCGTCTGAATCTTGTCTCTGATGACCTCACAATCAATGTCCCCCCAGTGATCCTCTATGATCCTGCGCCGCAACTCAGGGACTACGACAACAACACCGAGGGTCCCTCGCCCCTCACCTGGTCACCATTTGCAACCTCATCGCTGCCAACCGACCCATCATCTCCCATTCTTTAATGGCACGGTGGGCCACCATGGCCCCGCTCTTCCTACTCGGAGCATCTGCCACCACATTACCCTTCCCAGGGGTATACATCATATCAAACTGAAACTGTTGCAGGTACTCCACCCACCGTCTCTGCCTAAGGTTCAGGTCTCGCTGAGAGAAGATATACTGCAAGCTCTTGTGGTCCGTATACACCACAAATTTCTCCCCCAAGGAGATAATGCTGCCAGCTCTTTAAAGCAAAGATCACCGCAGCCAACTCCAAATCATGCGTGGGATAGTTCTGCTCATGTGGTCTCAACTGCCTAGATCCATAAGCAATCACCTGCCGAGTCTGCATCAACACACAACCAAGACCCACCCTGGAAGCATCACAATACACCTCGAAAGGCACACCCTCCGTGGAAGAATCAAGATAGGTGCCGAGGTCAATCGTGCCTTCGGCTCCATGAAAGCACTCTCACACGCATCAGACCAAATGAAAGGAACTCCCTTCCTAGTCAAGTGTGTCATAGGAGCTGCCAGCCGGGAAAAATCCTCCACGAACCTCCGATAATAGCCTGCCAAACCAAGGAAGCTACGAATCTCAAACACATTCGTGGGCCTCTTCCACGACATGATCGCCTCAATCTTCTCAGGATCCACCGTGATACCCTCCGAAGATACCACATGCCCCAAGAAGTGCACTTGTTGCAACCAGAAGTCACATTTTGTGAACTTCGCGTACAACCGATGCTCTCGCAAGGTCTGCAACACAACCTTGCAAATGCTCCTCATGCTCCCTCTTGGTCGCCGAATAGACCAAAATATCATCGATGAACACCACAACGAACATATCTAAAAATGGAGCAAATACCTGGTTCATCAATCCCATAAACACTGCTGGAGCATTCGTGAGCCCAAACGGCATCACAAGCCACTCATAATGCCCATAGCGACAACTAAACGCGGTCTTAGGGATATCCGCCTCCCTAACCCTCAACTGATGGTATCCAGATCTCAAGTCTATCTTGGAAAACCATCTCGCACCTCGAAACTGATCGAACAGGTCATCGATCCTCGGCAATGGATACCTGTTCTTCACAGTCACCTGGTTCAGCTTCCGGTAGTCTATACACACCGAAGTGAACCATCCGCCTTCTTGGCGAACAACAACTGGAGCACCCCACGGTGAGCTACTCCGCCTGATAAAGCCTCGCGCCAATAGGTCATCTATCTGTCTCTTGAGCTCTCTAAGCTCCGTCGGTGCCATCCTGTAGGCCGCTAACCTGATCGGTGTTGTCCCTGGCAACAACTCGATCGAAAACTCTACCTCCCTCACGGGTGGTAAACTGACCAAGTCCTCGGGAAACACATCCGGGAACCGATCTACAATGGGTGGCAAAACAGCCTTCCCCTCTCTCCGCCTGTCAACCAATGTCAAGCTGGCTAACTGGTGGGTCACATCACCCCACCCATGCCTCAATGGTCCCAACCTGCATGCTTCCTCAGTCCACTCACCCACAAAGACACCCCGCGTGCCCCCTGGTGTGAGGAACGTCACACGCCGTCGAAAACAATCAATCTTGGCCTCCACGGAGACCAACCAGTCCATACCCAGGATAACATCGAAATCATCTAACTCCATGATATACAAATCACACAACAGGTTAACACCCCCAAGTGTTACCTGACAAGCACGACAGATACTCTCAAGTATCACAATTCCACCCAAAGGTGAAGCAACCATCAGAGACTGACTCACTGTCTCCTGGTCTAACTCTAATCCAACCACCGTAGCATACGAAATAAAAGAATGGGTAGCACCAGTATCAATCAAAACCGAACAAATAGTATGAGAAATGATGATGGTACCTCTCACCACTGAAGGTCCTGCTCTGCCTCATCCACTGGTGGAACCTCTGCTCTCTGCTGGTGAGGGCAAAAGTCCTCCCTCGTGGTCCACCGCCACTAGCCTGGCCCATTGGGGCCTTGCCCCGCCGATCAACATGACCCCTGAGCCTCCCGGCGAGGCTGCTGCACCGCAGGTCGCATCTGCGTGCTCTGTGCCGGTGGCACTGACCTCTGAGATGGAGCCCCACTCCTCTGTCCCTGATCTCTCGGACGAGGGCCTACACTGCTGGTTGAGCTAAGGGTAACACATTCCCTAGCTCCATGTCCCACCTTCCCACATCGGAAGCATGTCATCTTTTTCCTTGGGCAGTCTCTCGAGACATGCCCGGTCAAACCACAACTCCAACAGGTACCTGGCCTCCTGCTGGCTGAACTCTCACGGGGTCCCATCGCCTGGCTAGAAACCCTCTGCACCTGCCTCCTCTCAGGCTGAGCGACACTGCTCTCCCCACTCTGCCTCTTCTTGCTCGGTCTGCCGAACCGCCCGGCCCTCGAGCTCTCGCCCGATCCCGACCTCGCTCAATAATGATCGCCTTGTCGACCGCCTCCCGGTAGCCGGTCAACCGCATCGGTTCCAATTGTCTTTTCAAAGATGGCCTCAAGCCCCTGAATGAAGTCCTGCGTCTTCGGCCTTCCTTTTCCCAAGACTCCCAGAGCAAACCGCCCCAAATCGTGAAGGCTTGCACATACTCACCCACAGTCATGCTACCCTGCACAAGCTCATAATACTCTCTACGTCGAGTATATCGCAACGAGCCGGGAAAATACTCCCCAAAGAAGTGCTCAACAAACTCTCTCCAGCTCATCCGACTGCCATGGACAGCTCTAGTGGATTCCCACCACCTGCGTGGGATACCCAACAGATAGTGCGTCGCCACGCGCACCCGCTCCTCATCTGGCACCCCAATCATCTCAAAGATGTCCTCTGTCCATCTAATCCAGTCCTCGGCTACCTCAGGCCGTGAACCATCCTCAAAAGTCCTGGGTGCATGTTTCAAAAACTGTGCAGCCCAATCCACTCCTCGTCGTGGCTGGCTCTATCACGACCTCCTGTTGGTGCACATCCTGCACCACCCTCGCCTCCTGGCGCCGAGGCTGTGGTGGGCTGCCGAGGCTCTTGTTGCCTCTTCGGCTCATCCACCTCTCTAGCCATATCCCTCATCGAGCCCCCGCATACCCTGCATGGCCTCCTGCAACTGAATCAATACCTGAGCCAAATCAGGTCCCACAACGGGAGCTGACGATCTCTGCTGCGGGCTCTGCTGCCCCTGGTGCCCCGACTCTATCGTGGGCTCCTCTGCCGGGCCTTGGCCTCGGACAGCTCTCCTCGGTGGTGCCATCACACTGGCCACAACAACAAACAACAAACGATCAATAGCACAAACAGCCATCAAAGGCACAACCGACTTGTAGGTTCTCACCACACGACCCCCGTAGGTCCATACCATGCATATAGCATCGTGTCACCCCTCAGGGTACACCACAATCAAGTCCTGGCTCTCACGGCCATGTGCCATCCTGGCACCACATACAAGCACATCACACACAAAGACAAGCTAGTGCCCTATATGCACACAATCATACCACTAGCAATGCACCCCATCCCCATGTATGCTCCTAGGATGATCTAACTGACACCAAAATAACCTAGAATACATGTAAAGACTGCGTTGATCAGGCGCCCTCCCTACAGTTTTCCAAGTCACATGGAATCAATTAACCACCCTTCACTAACCTAGGTCCACTAGACCATGCTCTGATACCAACTTGTCACGCCCCCGAATTCCAGGGAACCCGGAACCGGGTACATGACTTCCCCTTGCCCGCACCCGAAAGGTCAAGGGGTTGGTGACTAGCACCAATAGAGACTACACCGCGGGTGCTGTCTCAAATATGCAATCCTGTACAGTCATACATCAAGGGTAATCCTGTACTTTCCTATGTATCATCATGCATACAAAGAGTCAAACAGTCATACAGACCTCACATCATACAGTATGCAAATACAACTGTCCACGGACCCATGTCCGGGATATCACATAAAACAATACAGAATATAATCAGATCATACATCGAGTAGTGGGCGTCCTCCTGGAAGAAAGTCCACTAGTCTCGGGTCACACCTGAAAAGGGTAAGCAACAAGTAGGGGTGAGCGACAAGCTCGTAGGTGACCCTAACACTCCACATCATGCAACACATATAAGTCTATACTATATGCTCGGTGTACTCGTGCACCGTGTAGTGTGCACAATCATCAGGACTCAGCCTGCAACAAACATCAGGACAACTTGTCCACAATCCTCCATGGGATCCCAGCTCAGGGCACTCAGCCCTAGCTCCACGAGCTCAACGGCTCAACTCAGGCCTTAGCCTGTCCACAGCGCAATATGCCCGGCCACAGTCGCCACACAGGCCTGCCATCGGTGCATATGCCTGCCACGTCAACCACATAGCACCATTGGTGCATCACGGTGAGAACCCAAACAAGTCACGGAGTCCATGCCCCAATACCTCACACCAACATACTAACATTTGTATGACATGTCAATCTCAACATTTCCTTTAGAATTGTAGCCAGTCTTCACAAGTAAATCCTCAACCCTTGATTTATGAAGGAAGTACCCATAGCAGCTATTTTCTTGAAATTAAAAGTCCCGGCATTGGGTTCCCTTATCATAAATAAGATAATCTGATTTTTGGGGATTTTTCTGAAATGTCTAACCCCACTTTCCAAAAATTCACCACTACGAACTTTTGGGTTTTTCCGAGATTTTACACTAAATCCCAATTTTCACATTTTGAAATAGTGGGAATTAATTTTTCTAGTATTTTTCTTTGAATCCAAATGGGGGGTATTTCGTTATTTACATTGTAACTTAAGTATAATACTTAAATGTGGAGAGGCATAATGGTTTACAATGTAAATGTCCAGTGCAGTGCAGTTGCACTGCTGCGGAACACTGTTTCACTGCTACGGATTTGATGCTCCGGACTGATGCTACGGATTTGATGCTACGGAACCACTGTTCCACTCCTACGGATTGATGCTACGGAACTACTGTTCCACTCCTGCGGACTGACTACTCCGGAACTACTGTTCCACTCCTCGGACCGACTACTCCGGAACTACTATTCCACTCCTGGGACCGACTACTCCGGAACTCTCGTTCCACTCTGGACCGACTACTCCGGACTAATTCCCTCCTGGGCCCGACTCCGGAACTACTGTTCCACTCCTGCGGACTGATTACTCCGGACTACTGATCCGGACTAATTCCTCCGGACTAACTACTCCGGACTACTGATCCGGACTAACTCCCTCCGGACTACGATCCGGACTAACTAAGTTGTTGACTCCATAGCTGCTGACTCCATAGCTGCTGACTACGAAGCTGCTGACTCCATAGCTGCTGACTAGTCCGTCGACTCTAAAACTCGCCCAGGGTACTGTTCATCATCGTTTTTGGCCTGCTCTTCGTATGGGAGCAACCCAGTGACCCCCAGACGCTCATAAACATCTGTTTTACGCAATATTTACCTCAAAACGCGTCCTAAACGCCTCTAATTCGCACGATAACATCATAAATACACACAAATCATATATTCATCTAGATCTAAATCTAGACCTCCATGGTTGACTTCTCAACCCTCATAAAATACACACTCATACATCCACAGATCACATATTCAGAGATAGGATCGAAATAAGACGATTAAGGACACCTACCTGGAAGATTATTTGCAATCCACGAGCTCCAATCGCCCCAAAATCGCCAATAAAGCTCTACGCTCTTCACCTTCTCTCTCTCTCTCTTTCTTTCTTGCTCAAACGTGCACGTACCAATAATTGGCAATTAAAGATATAAGGCAGTTCTTAATTATATATATACCGTTGCCAATAATTGGCCTCCCAACAATAATTGACCCGAACGCAATAATTGACCTCCCGAGGTCACGAACTCCAAATTGAGTCAAATTACTGTCAAAACGCTCGAAATAACGAGCACAACACTGTTCAGATATTATCACACTCAAATGACTGCTCAAACGCAAAGTCAACCAATAAACCCCAAAAAGTCAACAATCGGGTCAAACGGGGCCCCGACTCGAAATCGGGCCCAAGTACAGTCAAAATGCTCACATCGATGGCTACACTACCGTCCAGATAGTTACATTCCCATAGAATGACTATCTCCCAAAACTACCCAAATACGAGTCTTTACAGCACGTG